>JASDDO010000004.1:123828750-124535488 GCA_030015575.1 Agapanthus africanus | reverse complement strand
AATGGTCATTGAAACTAACCATCACCATATACTTAATTATTATTATTATCATTATTCTCACTTTTGTGAGGAGGGTTGGATGATGAGAGCTCATTATATGATTCTCTTTCTCTCTCCTAAAAAGAAAGCTCTCCCTCTTCCTCTTCCTCTCTCAAGGTTCAAGTGTTCCATGAGTTGGAAATCATGAACCTTTAAGACAAAACAACCATCACTCTTCTCTACTTAATCTGAGGTATTAGGTTTAGCAAACCAAACACCATAGTCATCTCTAGGTTGAGATAGGAGCCCAATTTCAAGACCCTCGGGTGGATCCATCTATGGCAAAGAGGAGACAATAAGGAGGATCCGTTCAAGAGACTACGAGGAGCAAGAAAGAGGAAGAACCACAACAAGAAGAGAAGGAGTTCAAGACCAAGGTATAGCCATTCTACATAGTAGTTAGAACTTGTAGATTTTTGTTAGTTTGTGTTTAGCAACGATCCTTCATGAAACAGTCCATGTTACCTAGCTAGGGAAAATGTTTCGTTTTACCTATTCCACCTCCCCGAAAGGACCGGGGTGGGTAACATGGACCTAACATTGGTATCAGATCCTAGCTAAACACTATCTAACATATTAGCAAAGTAACTAGAAGTTCGATCGGAGAAAAATCACAAAACATGCCCGACATATCAACTTTCTGCCGATTTTATTTTCTGTTCAAAAAATAATAAATCATGTACTAAAAATCGGCTCAGGGTTTTTTAAGAACAAGCAAGAAATATGGTCCACTAACTCGGTCAAATCGCCGCGGAAACCCTTGGACAAAAAGTTTGCTTCAGGGTAATAACTTCACTATAGTCGATTATTCTTACTTTGCATCGAGGTATTCAGTTTGGAATATCCTGCACCTCATTCGACGAGGAAAGAGCCGAGATCCCTTCACAGGGAGTGACCTCTTTAGCAAAAGTTTTCGCCGCTATATTTTCAAAAAGGTTATCAGGTTCCTTCAACGATATCAAGTTCATTACGTTAACGGGTTTTTCACTAAGAACCCAGCCGTAGCCTTCCGTCATTTCTTATAAGTTATACTTAGTATTCGTGCTGCGTTTGTTGACTGTGTCAAGGCGCAGTGAACGGTAGCTGAGTATTGCTTATCTGCTGGATACAATGTGATTGGTTAGGACAGTCGTGTAACCTTGTTGACTGTGTCAAGGATTATGTGGGTTGGTTTAATGCAATCAAGATAATGACGGGTTGAACTTGAGTAGGACTCTTTGATTTGTTGACTGTGTCAAGGTCATTTGGGTCCTAGGGGCAAAAATCAACATCGGGAGTTTCTAAAGAAACTGAAACTTGCAAATTCAGCATACCTTCTGGAGTGTGGTGACTAGAGTGGATTCCATCTAGGTCATCGCACAATGACAGTTGGATTCCGATCCCACTGATGAGTTGGATTACTCTCGGGAGAATATTTCACTTAACAATCAATGCTATAAACCAAGTAGGTGTCTAGAAAGGTGTTAGCGGGGATACGCCTCCAGGGAAAAAAGGTTATTTAATTAAGGAACTTCGCGAAAGCGTTGGAAAACCTCCCTCGAAGTACCAACACCAGCATGGCTGAAAGGTTAAGCAAGTATTGTGACGTGCGATTAATCCTGACTAGTTCTTCTTTTAGGGTTTGAAGAAGAATTTGAGGAAACAGTGGGAGCCATCCTGGTTAGAAAAATTAATAAACCAATCTAATCTTGCAAGAGCGCACGCTGAGTGTTTCTTTTCTCTCTCTCCAGGTAGCAACCATTTCATGCCCTAATCAAGATAATAAAATGTATCGCTTGACCGATCCGAATTCTTATTCGGGGCTTGGGAATGTTGGTTCGGCTCTAACTTACGACAACAGTCATAAGTATGAGCAAGGGAAAGAGGATTGTATGGATTCCAAGGATACCCAGTTGAAGAAGAAGCATGGTTTTTCATCTACTTCAGGTGTTCTTGTAATTGAGAACTGCTTTACGGTCTGCCCTACCTCCTGGGTACTTGATACCGGATCAGGATCTCATATCTGTAATCTATTGCATGGACTGAGAAAAAGTAGGAGAGTTGTACCTGGTGATATGTCGCTCAGAGTTGCGAATGGAGCTGAAGTTAATGTTGCTGCTGTCGGTGAATATCACCTAGTGTCGCCAAATGGGAATACTATGATTTTGAACGATTGGTACTATGTACCTTCCATGGTTTGCAACATCATATCAGTTTCTTTACTCGATAAAGATGGATATAACTTTGTTCTTGATAGAAATATCATGAAAATCTACCTTCATAAGGTACTGGTTGCAGAAGGTATACTGTGTAATGGTATCTACGTTCTAAATCAGAATACAGTTCTCAATGTACAAAACACAAGCAAGAGGAAGAGTTCAGATACGAACGAATCCTACTTGTGGTATTGTAGACTTGGTCATATCGGAGAGAAAAGACTAAGTAAGTTGCATAAAGATGGACTCTTGGATACGTTCGAGTTTTCATGTTATGAAACTTGTCAGTCTTGTCTCTAAGGAAAGATGACCAAATCTCCGTTCACCGGACATGGAGAAAGGGCAGCAAAGCTCTTGGGACTCATACACAGTGATGTATGTGGTCCGATGTTTATAGATGCAAGGGGTGGGTTCTCGTACTTCATCACATTCACTGACAATCTCTCTAGATTCGGATATGTGTATCTTATGAAACATAAATCTTAAGCTTTTGAGAAATTCAAGGAATTCGGAAACGAAGTAGAGAACCAGACTTGCAAAAGTATCAAGATCCTCCAATCAGATAGAGGAGGGGAGTACTTAAGCAGGGAATTCCTAGATTACTTAAAAGAGAATGGTTTTCTCTCTCAGCTTACTCCTCCTTATACGCCACAGCACAACGGTGTATCGAAACGGAGGAATCGTACCCTATTGGATATGGTTCGCTCCATGATGAGTAGTGCTGAGTTGCCTCTTTCATTCTGGGGATATGCACTTCAAACAGCAGCACATCTGTTGAATCAAGTTCCATCCAAATCCATGCCTAAGACTCCGTATGAAAAATGGAGTGGTAAGAGTTTGTATCTTAAACGTATTAAGATTTGGGGTTGCCCAGCTTATGTCAAAAAGCAGAACCCAGACAAACTTGAGGCAGGGGTAGTTTTATGTAAGTTTGTGGGATACCCAAAAGATTCAAGTGGGTATCTATTCTACCATGCAGAGGAACAGAAGCTAATTGTTTCCAGGAATGCCACATTTTTCGAAAAAAGAATTTCTTGTTAAACATATTAGTGGCAACACGGTAGAACAAGATGAAATTCCAGAAACACAAACTTTAACTAAAGATTTGGAGGAACCGCTAGATTCGGTTACACCCAACGAACCTCAGCCACTCCGCAGATCTGGTAGGATATCTCATCCGCCCGAAAGATACTACTGTTTTCTCATAGACGGGGATCGAGAGGATTGCATCTTGGATGAAGATGACCCTACCAGTTTCAGGCAGGCCATTATCAGTAGGGACTCTGATAAGTGGCTAGATGCAATGCAATCCGAAATGGAGTCCATGTACACCAATAAAGTGTGGACCTTGGATATTGCTCCACCTGGGGTAAAACCCATTGGATGCAAATGGATCTACAAAAGGAAACTTGGTGTAGATGGGCAGGTGGAAACCTATAAAGCTAGACTCATTGCAAAAGGTTTTCGTCAAAGACCTGGTTTAGACTATGATGAAACTTTTTCTCCAGTGGCTATGCTCAAATCCATTCGGATCCTACTTGCTATTGCTGCCTTCCATGACTATGAAATCTGGTAGATGGACGTTAAAACGTCTTTTCTAAACGGTTTATTAGAAGAGTGCGTTTACATGGATCAGCCAGAAGGTTTCGTAGACAGTGGGAGCAGCGGGAAGGTGTGCAAGTTAGTTAAATCCATTTATGGATTGAAGCAGGCATCACGGAGCTGGAACATCTGTTTTGATGAGGCAATCAAGGAATTTGATTTCATCAAGAACGAAGATGAACCTTGTGTCTATAAGAAGATTGTAGGACGAACTGTCGTGTTCCTAGTCTTGTACGTGGACGACATTCTTTTGATAGGAAATGACATTCCTATGCTACAATCGGTCAAGCTATTTTTTTCACAACGGTTCTCCATGAAGGACCTGGGTGATGCCTCGTATATTCTGGGGATCAAGATCTACAGAGACATATCCAAGAGACTACTGGGACTTTCGCAGTCCAGGTACATAGAGACCGTACTAAAGAGATTTAGTATGGAGGATTCCAAGCGCGGTAACATACCCGCATTGCACGGAATTACCCTCTCCAAGAAGATGTCTCCTAAGACTGACGAGGAGAGGGTTCGCATGAGCACTATACCCTACGCTTCGGCGGTAGGATCTATAATGTATGTGATGCTATGTACAAGATCAGATGTAGCTTATGCGCTGAGCGTGGTGAGCCGGTATCAGTCAGACCCAGGTGAGGACCACTGGACGGCAGTGAAGAACATTCTCAAGTACCTGAGAAGGACTAAGGAGATGTTCCTGGTTTACATTAATGGAGACCTCAAGGTCGAGTCCTTTACCGATAAAAGCTTCCAGAGTGACAAAGATGACAGCAAGTCTGTCTCGGGTTTTGTGTTTACCCTCAACGGAGGGGCGGTATGTTGGAGGAGTTCCAAACAGGATACCGTCGCAGACTCGACGATGGAGGCTGAATACATTGCTGCAAGCGATGCCGTAAAAGAGGCGGTCTGGATGAAGAAGTTCATTAGTGAACTTCAGGTGGTTCCGTCCATTGTTGACCCAATACCTATGTATTGTGATAACAATGGGGCTATATCTTTAGCGAAGGAACCAAGGTCCCATCAGAAATCCAGACACATCTTAAGGCGGTATCACCTGATCAGGGAGATCATTGATCGCCAGGAGATCGAGGTACGAAGAGTGGACACAAAGGACAACACAGCGGATCCATTCACGAAGGCCCTCCTTCAAACACAGTTCGAGCGACTTTTTGAGCTATTGGGTATGCGGTACGCCGGTAGCTGGCCTTAGTGCAGACGTTGGGTATGCGGTACACCAATTACTGGCCTTTAGTGCAAATGGGAGATTGTTAGATATGTATGCCCTAGAGGCCATTATTGTATCGTACTGGTTTGTATAATACATTTTGGAGGCTTGGGATATATATATGGTTTTACGACAGTCTTGCTCGATATAGTAGTATGCTACTTGGTTTGTTTCAATCTTAATATGTGTATATGTTTCTTTTGACATATCGCTAAAAACATATTGGTAGAGCCCTTAGGATCTTTGCTTGACTACCGGCGTTGTGATGGCGATCACACAAGTGGGGGATGGGTAGTCTATAAGCACATCCTTATTTTGGTCCCTAGTCGTAGGATTATCGAGACAGGGCATCGATACTCCAGAGTAGACTAGTGCATACGCTTCTCTTCCCAGCAGGGGAGATGATCTGTCCCACAGCCATCAGTACGTCGTACTGGAGATAGTATGCAGGTGCTCGTTAGGTTACAAGTACACTGGACAGGGCTCGTCGGGAACTGTTGGTTGCTATTATACCTATCATCAGTTAACAGTTCCCAGGTGACATGAGTACAGCTTAGTCCGCTGACTTGACACTGTCACTTCGCCTCGAGTGTGTTCCCACTGTTCTTAGATTACTACCCTACCACGGCTCTACTGTGTCGTGCAAACAGGTAGTAGTTGGGTGCAGTCCCGAAGCACTTGGAGACAGTGACGGTTAGACAAGATTTGTCTCTCCCGGTATTGGGGGTTGATATCACGCTGTGTCTAGGTGAGCCATTACACAAAGTCCCTGGCCAGGGCAAGAAAGAATTGCTGGTAGGTTTTCCAGTAGATTCTCAGGGTGTTTTGGGCTACACTCTGACACGACTTGTACCGCTATTAGGGGACTGACGTTTACCGCCACCCTAAGCCCGCCATGCGATATTCTCAGACAAACAGACCGGACTGTACGGAGATTGTCACATTCAGGCTCAGTAGGAGTTCGATGGGTTCACCTCATCAGTCTTCTTATCGGCATCTACCTGGGGACCGTTACGTACAGCTAGTACCGCTTGCGGCCTGTGGTTGAACCCACTGCCAGCATTGTGTCGAGCCTTTAGAGTCCCACACAGAGGGTTACTCGCCTTTGGGCAAAACAGAGTAGAGGTTGCATGGTTTTGCGATGGGGTTCGTTCACATCCGCGCACTTGTGCACGTTTGGTGTCCGGACAGTAGTTACTAGCGGGCTTTAGTTTAAGCCGGATCCTGGTAACTATTTTTGGGATTGGTTTTGTCTCGGTGTATTCGTGTTCCTTGGAGCACGGATGCAGGTGTGTATACACAGTTGACAGAGGCAGAGGCAGAGGATTCTCATTAGGGTTGTTGACCATTTGGCTTTGGTTGACTTGTTGACCGTTGACTTTTCTTTAAACCCTAATGAGAATATGAGATATGATTAATAATATTAATTAAGTATTATTGTGTCATGGTTGAGTTGAAAGTTTGACTTTTGTTGACTTGTTGACTTTGTTGACCGGTTGACCATTTTGGACTTGTTGACCATCATCATTTCATGGCTATCATTTATGGGTATGACTTTTGCTTGCTTGTTGCTTGCAAAAGCAATTATAGCATGAAATGATAATGGTCATTGAAACTAACCATTACCATATACTTAATTATTATTATTATTATCATTATTCTCACTTTTGTGAGAAGGGTTGGATGATGAGAGCTCATTCTATGATTCTCTTTCTCTCTCCTAGAAAGAAAGCTCTCCCTCTTCCTCTTCCTCTCTCAAGGTTCAAGTGTTCCATGAGTTGGAAATCATGAACCTTTGAGACAAAACCACCATCACTCTTCTCTACTCAATCTAAGGTATTAGGTTTAGCAAACCAAACACCTTAGTCATCTCTAGGTTGAGATAGGAACCCAATTTCGAGACCCTCGGGTGGATCCATCTATGGCAAAGAGGAGACAACAAGGTGGATCCGTTCAAGCGACTACGAGGAGTAAGAAAGAGGCAGAACCACAACAAGAAGAGAAGGAGTTCAAGACCAAGGTATAGCCATTCTACAGAGTAGTTAGAACTTGTAGATGTTTGTTAGTTTGTGTTTAGCAACGATCCTTCATGAAACGGTCCATGTTACCTAGCTAGGGAAAAATTTTCGTTTTACCTATTCCGCCTCCCCGAAAGGACCGGGGTGGGTAACGTGGACCTAACAGGTATATCGGGGCGGAGCAATCACACCCTATGTGATATGGTGTGCTCTATGATGAGTACTACTGAGTTGCCTATTTCCTTTTGAGGGTTTATGCACTTGAGAAGCTGCATACCTATTGAATAGGGTTCCAATCAAATCAGGTGCCTACCACTCTATATGCGATATGGTATGGGAAGAGCCCATCTCTTAAGGATGTTAAGATTTGGGGTTGTCCGGCCTATGTCTATAAGCAAAGTCCGTACAAGCTCGACGTAAGGTCAGTTCGGTGGATGTTTGTTGGATATCCCAAGCGTTAGCATATCTTCTACCACACCGAGGAACAAAAAGTGTTTTGTTTCTCAGCATGCAACCTTTTGGAAAAAGAATTTCTTGTGAAGAAATTAGTGGTCATGAGGTAGAACTGGAAGGAGTTTCAGCTATACAAACTACAACTGATGATTTGGTAGAACCAGAGGATTCAATAGTTCCCAACGAACCTCAGCCTCTCCGCCGATCTAGTAGGGTTCTTCACCTTCCTGAGAGATACTTCGGTTTTCTCTATGACAGTGGGAGTGAGGATTGCATCATGAGATGATGACCCAACTAGTTTCAAACAGGCCATCAGGAGTGGGGACTCTGTGAGAATGGCTGGATGCTAAGCGATCTGAGATGGAATCCATATACACCAATAAAGTATGGACTTTTGTTGCTTTATCTGAAGGGTTAAATCCCCATCAGTTGCAAGTATATCTTAAGAAGATTACATGGTGTACATGGAAAGGTTGAGACTTTCAAAGCTAAGACTTGTTGCAAAAGGTTCTCATCATCGACCAGATGTGGATAATGCTGAAACCTTTTCTAGTCCCTATGCTTAAGTCCATCCAGATCCTACTTGACATTGTTATATACCATGACTACGCTATCTGGAGGTTGGGTTTTATGACTGCTTTTCTAAATAGTGATTTTGAAGAGAGCGTCTATAAGTACACTGCCAGAGGGCTTCGTAGACAGTGGGAGTAGCGAAAACGTGTGCAAGTTGATTTTTGAGTTAAAGAACGCATCGCGGAGTTTAACATCTGTTTTGATGTGGTAGTCAAAGCGTTTGACTTCATCAAAATGGTAGATGAACCTTGTATATACAAAAAGGTAGTAGGGAGTATGGTGGCGATCCTCTTATTGTACGTGCATGACATACTCTTGATAGGAAAGGAGTTTCCTATGCTACATGTTGGATATATGTATGCTCTAGAGGCCATTATATGATAGTGGATGTATTTATACATGTATATATATATATATATATATATATATATATATATTCAGTGTACATTCTTGCTCGACATGATAGTATGCTATCTGGTTCTTCTTTATCTGACATGTTGATTTGATCATGCTTTTATTCATTCACACATGTTGATAAAGCCCTAAGGATATAGGCTTGACTACTGTGATTATGATGGAGATCATACTAGTGGGACATCTGTAGTTTATAAGCATATCCTGAAATGTCCCTAGTCGTAGGTGTATCGAGACGGGGCATCGATATACCAGAGTAGACTAGCCTATATGATACTAGACCAATATGATGGGCGATGGATGTTCCCACATTCATCGATGTTTGACATCGAGATCATATACGGGTGCTCAGTGGTGACTGGGTACACTGGACGGACTCACCGAGAACTCCTATATGGAATTATATCTATCGCCGGATAGCAGTTCTCAGGTGACACTGGTGCAGGTTAGTCTGTAGACCCAAGATCGTCATAGAGTCTTGTGTGTTCTCCCACTGTACTTTGATTACCACCCTACCACGGCTCTACTGAGTCGTGCAAACAGGTGGCCGTTGGGTACAGCCCCGAGACACACGAAGGCAATGAGCGATAGGAGGGGTTTTCGTCTCTCCCGGTATTGGGAGTTGATGCTGTGCTGTACTCGATTGGCTATATCAGTAAGTCCCTGGCCAGGGCTGTTGAGATTTACTGATAAGTGTTGTCAGTAGTTTCTCGATCTGTTATAGACCATTTATCGGGATGACTTATTGAGTTATTGGGGTCGACATTACCATCCCTAGACTCGATATGCAGCATATCTGACGAAGAGACCAGACTGTACGGTAGTGTTGCCGGTTGGCTCGACGGGAGTTGTGACAGGTTCGCTTGTTTTCTTCTGATCGCTCAATACCCGGGTGGCCGTTACGTTTAGCTGACCGCTTGCGGCTTGTAGGTATTTGATATGATCATTACCTACTGCCGGCGTATTGACGAGTCTTAGAGTCCCACAATGAAGTTTCCTGGCTCAGGAGAAAAGATGTGGTGTGCATATGAGATATGCGCGGGGACCCGATTAAATACGGATATATGATACCGTATATTAATCGGGCATTTTCGATTGGTCGGGTCGTATGTGATATGACCGGTTTGCAAAATCAACTGTTGATTTAACAAATGACTTTTTGATTATATCTTTAATCAAACTCTTTTTCTATTTTTGTATGCATGCATGTATGCACATGATGATGTGCTTGGATACATACATACATACATACATTGTATCATGGTTGTTGATACATGTTTGGTGGCAATGCAAGACTTATATTGTAGAATTATCTATTTCTTTATCATTTAGAAAAAGAGAAAGGATAATTCACACAAGGTTTATGTTTATCATCTTTGACCATGATTCAACCACCTTTTAACCTTGGGTTAATTATCCGTTTGTCTTTTAACCCATTTGATAAAAATCTAGATGATTCTAACCATGGTTGAAGTGAGAAGGATTAATATAGATTAATCCTTTTTCTCATTTCAATAATTCACTCTCATATCTTTTCCTTTTGTGAAAAAGCATAGCCACCATCTTATTCTTCCTCTCTTGATAATTTCTTTGAGTGAGGTTGATAAAAAGAAAGAGTTTTGATTATAGAATACAAACCACATCATCATACTACACACATCTAGCCGATTTGTGTAGGGTGTTTGCTCTACTTCATTCACATATCGAGTAAAGCAAGGAGCTTTGGGCAAAGGAGCTTCGGGTGGATCGTCGTGGACCTAGAGGATCTCAAGCGAACCTTTTTCCAACCCTCAAGTAGCCAACGGGTCTAGCGTAGGGAGCTACAAAGGTTTTACTCTCAAAACCTAGCTTTTTCTACTTGTGATGATATCAATGTATTGAAACCCTAAATTTCTAGTGATGATTCTTTGTATGTTCACTTAGCACCTTAAAAATTTGATTTTGGCACATGTGATGCTTCCAAACCCTTCATGAAGTGCTAGGTAAACCTAACAATGGTATCAGAGCCAAGCTAGAGCTTTAGGCGACGCTTTGGCGAAGTTAAAACTCCTATCAAACCAAAAATACGCATTTTTTAACCCTCTCTGGACATTTTTTGAAACTGTGTTATTTTCAGAATTAAAAATACGTAAAAAATTCAGTAGGGAAATCTAAGCAACACTGTAAAAAACGACGCAATAATTCGTATATGCCGCCGCGGAACCGCGGCCAAACCTTGCTTGGGCCACGGATCCGCGGCCGTACAGGAGATGTATGGCATCCTTTTTATACAGTAATGTTAGTATCTGCTTGTGCATATTTTTGGGTATTTTTAATCAGATTCAAGTGTTGAATGTTCTGTGGATTGTTTTGGATTCGGTGATTCGATCGGAATTTTAATTTCGTGCCGTTTTCGGATAATTTAGAAAGTATTAAAATGTTCGAATGAGTATCATTAACTCACTTTCTCCCGGCACGAAAAATTTTCAATTGTTGGTTTTTTTCTCAGGTTTAAATCTTTCGGAAATACGTGCAAGTTAAGTGGTGGACCCTCTAGAAGAACACAAACCTTAACTCGATTATGTGACCGTCTGAACTGCCTCTAAACCTTAGGGTTTGGGGCAGTACGGCGTGCCACATATGAGGCGTTGGCTTGACCCTTCTACGGCTGGACCACTTCTACTGTGTCACATTCTGGGATTTTTGAACTCCGCTCAAGTGTTGAGCTTTAGGAAATTTTGGGTATTTGATCATTCGATCGAAAACTTTAATACTGTCTATTTATCTGGAATGTGATACAATATGTGGAATTCATATAGTTAGGCATGAAATGCGAAATATGTGATATTTCGGATTTACGATATCTAAAGAGAATGTGGATTCCAAATATTGTAGTTTTACACTTTCTTTTCTGTGACCGTAAGTGTAGTATGTAGTTGTATTGTCGGTTTTTCGTTGCTATACATCAATGACGATCGGTGTATGCATACTTACTTACGTTGATGATATGAGATATTATGTGTTGCTGAGATATGATGTGCAGGATTGTCGCGATTGAATAGCCAGGTTTTTTTTATGTGAGATGGGAGTTTTATTTTTATTCATGTAAAATTCAAATGTAATGTAATATTCTTTTATTTGGGGCACTTCCGGGTTGAGGTTGATGCCACCAGTGTTGTATATTATTTACTTTTCCGCATTAGGATAGACTCAAGGAGGGGAGCATAAGTGACCGGGTTCTGGGGTTCAGTGGGAGGCCATCTCGAGGAGTCGAGACCGGGTCTCCTAAACACCAGAATTAGTAGGGTCTCTTGCCGCTCTCGTAGCGGTCTAGGGGTGTGGGCTTGGCTATTCGTCGCGACTATGGAATCCGTATTTTCTATTATTGGCTAAATACTAAATACGGACGTCCTAGTATATCCCACATTATATCTGTGTTTCTGCTGCCTGTATTCCGTGATGTGATATCTGAGACGAATGATATATTATATATGAGATATATAGTAGACGTTGATTATTGTTTACACCCGCGCTAGTCCCGTCCCGGTATGCCGTTAGTTAAGTAACCTAACGGTGCATAACGGAACATTGCGGCGAATGCTGATGGCATAAGCGTACGTTGTATTTTCGTTTCTTTTCTGTGATTGGCTTAAGGACTTAAATGATGGGACTACATTAATATGATTAATGTAAAGAAAATAAACCTAAAAAGATGTTGTAGAATCGGATTTGAAAACCACTCGGCTCTTTATGAAAAAGCTACATTTCAAAACTGCGGAGCTCATGCCACTCCTTTTGAAAACCATTTGATTCTACGACGATATCAAGTTCAAAGCGTTAAAGATTTTCTTAAAAATCATTCGCAACCCTCCATCATTTCAGAAAGTAGAGTACTTAGTATTCGTGCTACGTTTGTTGACTATAGTTAAGGCGTAGTGTACGGTAGCTAAGTGATGTCTTCCTACACTGCATATGATGCAGATTAATTAGAACATTCATGCGACTTTGTTGACCATAGTTAAGGGTCATATGAGTGGATCTAATTAATCAAGAAATGACGGGTACAACTTGACTGGTACTTATGATTTGTTGACCATAGTTAAGGTCATAGGTACTAGGGGTAAAAACAGCATCGGGAATTTCAATAGTTGAAATTTGCAATGAGATTGCATACCTTCCATATGATGGTTGGATCCCGATCCAACCGTGGGCAATAGTTGCTTCCAGGAGAGTTTTGCAGTTTACAATTAGCTAACCCATTAGGTGTCTAGAAAGGTGATAACGGGGCTACGCCTCTGGGAAAACGAGGTTTACTTTTATTAGGTCCGTGCGAAAGCACACGGGGAACCTCCCTCAAGTACCGATACTGGCCTGGCTGAACGGTTAGCAAAGTTTTAGACTGTAATTAATCCTGGCTAGTTTTCTATTTAAGGTTTGAAAGAAAAATTTGATTAAAGCAGTGGGAGACATCGATTAGATAAGATAATAAGCAATCTGATCTTTGCAAGAGCTTTCGCTGAGTGTATTCTTTTCTCTCTCTTAATGACAGATACCAATGACTGGACTCAAGCTTCTACTAGATAAAAATAAACTGAATGGGTCCAATTATAAAGACTGGCTGAGGAATCTGAAAATTGCCTTGACTTATGATAAAGTATGATATGTCCTCACGGCTTCAGCCCTGCCCGTCCCAGGTCCAAAATCCTCAGTTGCTGATAAAGAAGTCCGCAAGACATGGGACGCTGACTGTGCCACGGCCAAATGCCTCGCGCTTGCATCGATGGACAACACACATCAAAAGCAGCACGAGAATATGGACATTCACGCCATATTCCTCCATACAAAGGAGTGTATGGAGAGCAATTCCGCGTATTACGATACGAAGCATCAAAGAAATTGTTTCAGATGCGAATGTCCCCTGGCACACTAGTTGGAGACCTTGTTCTGAAGATGATAGCTCTCATAGAAGAGCTTGAGGACCTTGGATGGACAATGAACAATGAACAATATACAGATATTATTCTGCAGTCCCTCCCCTCCACCTTTGCTCAATTCATAGTTAACTTCAACATGCACAACATGGAGAAGGAACTACCTGGACTCCTTAATATGTTAAGGAGTGCATAGAGCACACTGAAATCAGTGAAAACTCCCGTTTTGAGTGTTGGGCAATCTTATTCTTCTCGCCCAAAGGCAAAGGCTAAGAGAAAGCTCAAGAAGAAGCCCACCAAGCCTAGGGGTGGAGTTAAAAAGGTTAAGGGGAAGGACAAGTCCAAAGCTGGAGAATCAGGGAAAGGGGAATGTTTTCATTGCCACAAAACAGGACATTGGAAGCGCAACTGTACGGAGTACTTAAATCTCAAGAAGAAGCATGGGGATGCTTCAGCTTCAGGTGTGTTTGTGACAGAAAACTGTTTTTCAATAAACTCTGCTTCCTGGGTATTAGATACCGGTTCAGGTTCTCACATTTGTAATTCTATGCAGGGGTTTAGAAATAGCAAGGTTTTAAAGACAGGTGACCATACTCTCCGCATTGGTAATGGTTCCAATGTACATACAGTCGCAGTGGGAGAGTATCACTTGGGGTTGCCATCTGGGTGTATATTGGTTTTGAACCCATATTATTTTGTACCAAGTATGCTTTGTAATATAATATATGTTTCTTTGTTAGACAATGAAGGATATAATTTTGTATTGTAGAACAATGTTATGAACATTCATCTGAATCAAATGTTGGTTGGGTATGGTACGCTTAAAAACGGGATATACGTCCTAAATCAACACACATTTTTCAGCATACAACACACTAATAAAAGAAAACTTTCAGAAATAAATGAATCTTTTCTTTGGCACTGTAGACTTGGTCATATTAACGAAACAAGACTAAACAAGTTACACAAAGATGGATATTTAAACTCTTTTGAATATAAATCTTATGCGACTTGCCAGTCTTGTATCAAGGGTAAAATGACTAAAACTCCGTTTACCGAACACGGAGAAATAGCTACCGAGCTCCTAGGACTCATACATAGTGATGTATGTGGGCCAATGTCTACACAGGCTAGAGGCGGTTTTTCTTACTTCATTACTTTCACTGACGATTTCTCAAGATTCGGTCATGTATTTTTATTAAAGCACAAATCCGAAGCTTTCGAGAAATTCACTGAATATAAACAAGAAGTAGAAAAGCAAACCGGCTTGAGTATCAAAATGCTTCGATCAGATCGATGTGGGGAGTACCTCAGTACAGAATTTGCAAACTTCCTAAAAGAGAATGGGATTCTCTCTCAGCTCACTCCTCCTTACACACCACAGCACAACGGTGTGTCAGAACGACGGAATAGGACCCTTTTAGATATGGTCCGTTCCATGATGAGTGATGCTGAGTTACCCGTCTCATTTTAGGGGCATGCATTGGAGACTGTAGCGTTTCTACTGAACAGGGTTCCAAGCAAAACCGTATCTACCACGCCATATGAAATATGGCATGGGAAGAGACCATCTCTTAAGAGAATTAAGATTTGGGGTTGCCCGGCCTATGTTAAAAAGCAGAATCCGGACAAACTCGAGACATGGTCGGTCATGTGTAACTTTGTAGGATATCCAAGGAACTCTTATGGATATCTATTCTACCACAAGGAGGAACAAAAGGTGTTTGTTTCTCAGTATGCCACATTCTTAGAAAAAGAGTTTTTCACAGATAAAGATGATGGCAATGTGGTGGATCTGGAAGAGGTTCTATAGACACAAACTACAAATGACGACTTGGTTGAACCGGCTGTTGCAATAGAAACTGAGGAACCACGGCCACTCCGTAGGTCCGGTAGGACTTCTCGCCCACCGGAGAGGTACTACGGTTTCCTCATTGATGGTGACAGAGAAGACTGCATCATGGAGGATGATGATCCTACCAGCTATCAGGAAGCTATCACGAGTGGAGACTCTCTGAAGTGGCTGGATGACATGAGATCCGAAATGGAGTCTATGTACACCAACAAAGTATGGACTTTGGACGTTGTACGCCCTGGGGTAAAACCCGTGGGGTGCAAATGGATCATTAAAAGAAAGATTGGTGTAGATGGGCAGGTAGAGACCTATAAGGCAAGACTTGTGGCGAAGGGTTTTCGTCAAAGACCAGGTTTGGACTATGACGAGACTTTTTCGCCCGTAGCCATGCTTAAATCCATTCGGATCCTACTTGTTATTGCTACTCACTACGACTATGAAATCTGGCAGATGGACGTTAAAACGGAATTTTGAAATGGAGATTTAGAAGAATGCGTTTATATGGATCAGTCAGAGGGCTTCATTGCAAGTGGGAGCAGCGGGAAAGCATGTAGATTGCTTAAATCCATATATGGGTTAAAACAGGAATCACGGAGTTGGAACATCTGTTTCGATGATGTTATCAAAGAGTTTGATTTCATCAAAAATCCAGATGAACCTTGTGTTTATAAGAAGGCTGTAGGGAGAGCTGTCACATTCCTCTTATTGCACATGGATGGCATTCTTCTGATAGGAAATGATATTCCTATGCTGCAGTCGGTCAAATCTTTCTTATCATTATGGTTTTCTTAGAAGGGGCTGGGTGATGCCACATACATTCTGGGCATTAGGATTTATAGGGATAGATCCAAGAGGTTATTGGGATTGTCTCAAACCAGGTAAATTCACACCATCCTAAAAAGGTTTAGTATGGAAGACTCCAAGCGGGGTGCCTTACCCGCTTGCCATAGGGTCACTCTATCTAAGGAATCTTGCCCAAAGACCGATGAAGAGAGAGCTCGCATGAGCATTATACCCTATGCTTCGGCAGTAGGATCTATAATGTATGCGATGTTATGTACACGCCCAGATGTAGCTTATGCACTTAGTGTGGTAAGAAGGTATCAATCCAACCCAGGGGAGAATCACTGGATAGCTGTGAAGTACATTCTTAAGTACTTGCGAAGGACTAAAGAATTGTTCTTGGTGTATGGTAATGGAGATCTCCTGTCACGACCCGAAATTGGCCCGTGACGGCCCTAGTACTACGCAACGCCCTAAGACGTAACGCAGTAAAAGAAAGCCAAAACCTAGAAATCTAAACCAAGAAAATACAGAAAAGATAGTATAGTTTTTGAATCATTTGAAATCGTAACCCAAATTCTTTAAAAGTCTTACTTTCTTTCTTTAAAATTTTAGCAACACCCCCTTTTTGTAAAAACTAGTCAAGATGAATACCATACAAATATACGACGCCGTAGCGAAGAAATAAAGACAATAGAGAGAAAGCTGTATATAAAAGACAACAAATCCACAAATAATATACAATAACGTCCTCACCAAGTCTCTAAGTCAACAATACAATAGTAGATGGAGAATACAAGATACAACGAATGTACAATATGAAATACAGATAATCATCTAACCCACCTAAGCAAAATAGTACTGTGAGCTGATGCGGTATCTGTAGCAAAAGATGATAGATGGATACTGAATAGCCTGCCTCGACTACTCTGGGGAACAACCTGAAACACCTGTGGCACAACGGGGGTGAGTTGCCAACTCGTGAATAGTAGATAACATATGCAGGTAATCGCACGAATGTACGTACATCATGAATCTAAGATATGCGATTACAGTAATAACATGTCATGCAATTGCTGAATAAAGGAAAGTACACTAGCAGGTACAATGAATATATGAAGCAATGATGACCTGATAATAGTATGCAATAACTATGCAATAGGGATATGAGAAAGCAAATATGCAACTATCATAAGGGTACACTAACAGGTACTACCAATATATGAAACTGTGCATAAAATAGGTAAGTGTGAGGTATAGGGTGGAATATGTCATTTCCACGGAAACCAGACATCGTGGCAGGATCACAATCCATCAAGACACTCCAATCCTTAAATCCTCAAATCAGCCCCCAAACTGGGCTCTCACATCATATAAGTCTCACATCTCCTCAATGTACAATATCGAGAAATCTCCTATATCCCGAATGTACAAATCAACGATCACATAGGTATGTCCAATATCCAATCTCAATGAATCGCCTAATAACCCAAGTCAAATCTCCAGTAAGAATCTAACATCCTAAAGGTATATATACATAAATAAATATGATGGGGGCAATACACATATATTAGCGTCCCATTCCACTAATATTGGTGTAAGGGTATATATAATAACGGCTAAATCCCCTGTTATATATACAAAGATATTAAAAGACATATCATGAAAACAGTGTGCCAAGCATCGACACAGAAATCCTGACCTCGTATCATACGCTATCCCGAAAGCACGAGTGCCTAGCTCTGACCCTCGCCTTTCGACGTATGCATACGTACATGACTCCCAGCGGTGTTTCCGTGATCCCCCGCCGAGTCATGGGTACTGTCCCCGGTAGGTACTCGCCCGCCTCCAGGCTCAATCGGCAAAATCCATCGATCTTCTTGCCGAGGGGAACCATACCGGGCCCCACCATGTACCCTCATACGACAACCACACCTCGTATGGAATATATAATCAGAACCGATAAATCTCATGGTGGCTGCGCAAATATCATATCAAGGAAACCGGATTTTTCAATGTATGCATAATTTCATGAACTCCCGCGGTTCCCAAATCCCGAAAACATCATGTAAAATCCAAATAAACAATGCGCAAATCCAGGAATAAATATATGCAATATATCTGAAATACGAGCATATAAATGAGAATATGTAGCTGAAACCATATGTATGCGAAACCAATAAGGTACAGCTAAGTAACATCAGTAAATGTAAATATGCAACATCAACTGAATATGTCTGTAACATACAGGTGTAGCAATGTATAGGTATCTACCTATAAGAACTGATGTCGTATACCCCCCTGGGTATAAGAAGAATATGAGTAAGATATCCCCCGGTATAAGTAAAATTTGTAAAAGGTATACCTGTAACTGTATCGCAAGGTGTAAATGTATCTATCACTAAAGGTATGATACTCTATAGGTATATAGGCATGGTAATGTCATCTGTGGTAAGCAGTACGAATCAATGTCACAAGGTCCCTAACCAAGCAATATAGTATCTATAAGTGGTTGTGTGTGACATGGCAATTATTGACGGTGTGTGTAGCATATAATCAGTGCTCATGCAACATGAAACGTCAATAATGTGTGCAGTGTCCTATGGCTGCTAGTCGCGGTACAGCTATATTAAGGAAATACATTAAAGGCGCAATTCTAACAATGACGTAGAATATGCGACAGGTATTTGAATCCTAGCCCAGATGCATAACGCCATGCGGGCGATTCCCCTGTAGATATTAAATCTACTCACCTACGCTCCACGCTAGGTGAATCCTACCATCTGCTGCCCCCTGTAGCCGTGTCCGTAGTCCCTGCCTGCAAACCTGCAAGTACGACATGGAAATCATATATAAGCCAAATATCTCGCAAAACGCGATATCAAACCAAAACGAGAAACTCGCGTCGCGAACCAAAGGCGCGTGTGCACGATACGCTGAATCGTATGTGTACGCGTCTAAAACCATCGCGACACACCGCGATACGCTGGATCACAGAAACCTCTCACGTATCGCGCGTATCGCGCAAACACAACGAACACCAAAAATGATATATGCTCCCAGATTTCTCTACAGGTCAAATATTACAAAACTAGACATGCCAAAGCCCTAGACAACACAGAAGAGAGCCGTACACAAAACCCTAACACCCCTGCCCCCTACTTGGCCGCAAATTGCGGCCAAAAGCATGAAATTGGCGGCCTACCTTGGGAATTAGGGTTTCGTGCTCCGGTGGTGGTATCTAGACCCAGTGTACATGCCCCAGTTTTCTCAATTTTAACCTGAAGGTCCAGGGTCAAAAGCAGATCTCAGAAGTCACAAATATCACTTTAAAAACACCGATTTGCACAATTTAGAAACCTTATGGTATTTTAGTGTAATCTGGGTTAAACTCAGTTAAGGTGACCCTAACAACACTAGAATGAGCTAGGTTAACCAACTCAAACACAATCTAACCAAAATTCCACATAAAACACCATAACTAGCACTAAACTCACATTAATCGCAAACAGAAGCTAAACTAACACCTAAGCTTAGCAACTAGGGAAATTGGGTCAAGAAATATACCCTAAAGAACTCTAGAGAGCAGGTGAAGAAGTAGAGAGGAGTTGCTACTGCTGCTCGGGCTCCTGATGCTGCTCTGCTGCTGCTTCTGGTGTTGCTGCTGCTTCTCCTGGGGCTGCTGCAGCTGCTGCTCTGCTGTTGCTGATGCTGGTGCCACTGCTGCTGCTGAATTCAGGTGAGTGAGTGTGTGTGTGTTATGTGAGAGAATGAGAGTGAGAGAACACAACAATTCAACTCCCTCCTCTCTCTCTCTCTTCATTAATGAAGGCATGGGCAAAGCCATGATGCCCCATCATGCACTCTCTCTCTCTCTCACCAAGGTCAACACAAGAAGTCAATTTGAATAACCTTTTTCAAATTCATTTTAAAACAACCATACACTATTAAACCCAAAACACCTAATACAATATTAAACTAGATTAGGGTATGGTTAGTTCACCATGTTGCTAATCATGGTTAAATCCCCAAAACAACCCTAGTTATCATGCACAAGTGTGTGCAAGCCTAGGAAAAATCTAATAAAATACTCAATAAATAAGATAAAATAATTAAAACCCAAATTGGTAAACTTTTTATTAAAAACCATACACTAAAATATAATTAACCACAAAACACATTCTAAGGTGTTACAATCTCCCCCCTTAAAAGAAATTCGTCCCCGAATTTAAAATTTACTGTTACGCGTACCTTCAAAGAGAAGATTACAACCCCCAAATCTCGCTCGCAGCCTCCTAAGTGATTATCTCACTATACGGCTATGTCCAAGAAAACCCTTCACAGACGGCAAGACCCTTAACCGGCGTTCCCCCACCTGCCGAGCGATTAACACACATGGCTGCTGGTGAACGAAAGATCGCGTCCAAGCTAATTGGTCTGGTGCCAAATCATTTGAGAAAGGTCAAGAAGGTAATTGTAAAGCATCATCACAAGGAATACGGGGTGAAAACTCAATAATCTGGGCGGAAGAGCCAAATTAAAAGCAACGGAACTAACTCTCTTATAGGATCTTAAAAGGACCTAAATCCTGGGACAAACTTCCCAAAATCCAACACGTCATTCATCGGAAAGTCCGTAGGAATACATGATCTGTCCCTGCGAACTCGAGTCTATGAACAAGGCAGTCGACATAAGACCTCAGTTCGAATGGACAATTTCCATCCTGATCTAACACAACTGGACCATCTCCGAAGTCTCTAGACTAGCTGGGGTCCAAAATCCTACTTACGCAGAGTCAGAAAAACAACATACTAGTGATCAACATGACCTAACCCCTAAACCTAAAGGTGGCCAATTGGAGTGTCTCCTGATAACAGCTATCGAAGGAGAACACTAACGATGGCGAGCGACGATCCCCAACCGCTGACAACAACCAAACAACCACACAACTTAACAAAGAACAACTGAGCAAACTGAGTATAACCGGACGACAAGAATCCGAATGGAGTCACACCCTGACTAAACTTGGGTAGAAACCATAACGAAATTCGTAGAGAACTGCTCCCACTCCTACTTCGGAACGGAAAAAGGTTGCAACTCTCCAGCCGGCCTCAGATGCTCGACCTAAGCACACAACAAACAGACACCTTGAAACGAAACCTGAAACTTCTCTTTATATCTCTGTCCGCCCGTTACTATCTCACAAGTCACGTTAAATGTTGGTGGAACTTGAATGCATATAGAGAGTTGACAGATGTGCATGTCCTAGGATTTCACGTCTCTACCCGATGATACCAGGTACACAAACGCGTCCCTAACTTAGCACACCGTGTCACAATTCAAGGACTCCGAATCATTACCCAGCCGAGTATGCTCAAGTATCTCTGACGAACGAGCATCGGCGGGCAGTGTCACGCGAAAACGATTTAAGGAAAGTGGTCGGGCGCGGACTTGAGCAAGCTGTCTCCTCCGTAAAGACGAACTTAAGCTGTACTCAACGATCACACAAGAACTGTAAATCTGCAGAGGACTATCACAACAATCAAAATCCGCTGCAGGAAGATGTACATTAAGCTCTAGTGGTCCGTGGAAAATCTGATAGGACTCTCAAACTAGTAGTGTCTCCAAATCTCCAACGCAAAACCACCAAGCCATCTCCAGATCAAGAAGGGGATATCCTTCTCGTACTTCCTCCAAATGTAGGTAAGCAAAAGCGATAACTCTATAGTGTCACCTCAGTACACAATCGAGCCCACTCAAGAAACATTAAAGTTAAACAACAAGGTCGCCCGAACCAAAAGCAAAGAAAGACTGATGCAGTTGTTAACCGAATCTCCAACTGCCGAAGACTCCGTACACATTCCTCAGTCCACAGAAAAGAAACCTCCTTCCCAGTCAATTCAGTCGACGGTGCAGCACTACTCTAGCAATCCTGCATGAAACGGCGGTAAAACCTGCTAAGCCCAACAATCTGCGGATCCCCGTCCTGCACACAAGTCTGGGCCTAAGTTGTACGGCCACGATCTCCCTCGGGAACATACAAAACCGTCTCCCGCGACTACAAGACCTAGGAGTCAACACAAAACAAGCCTGAAGAAACACCCCGAGAATTTAGCAAACTGCTGGTGCTCTCCCAGTATTTGCATAACAAATTCTCAAGTGTTACTCCTGTTCCTCAAGATACATTAAATAGACTAGAATGTCGTAAATAACACAACAATAACTGGTCGAGGAACGGCCTGCAGAAATCTGGTTCATCACCTCTACGAATGCTGCTAGGGCATCTGTGAATCCAACGACTCACAAAAACACACAAAGCCCGTCGCACGCATAAGGCAGTCGTCGGAATGCCATCACTCCGAATCCGCAATAATGATGACCTGATCCCAAGCAAACTTAGAAATGTCTCGCACTGTGGAGCTGATCGAAGAAATCGTCGCGGTGAGGTAAAGGATACCCATCCGCACCGTAAGACGGTTCAATTGACGATCCGTCGATATGCAACCCTAAGCTGCCGTCTTTCTCCTTGACGAACAGGAATTGGAGCTTCCAAAAGAGAAACACTCAGACGCACAAAACTCCCCAAACCACAACTCTACAGCTGATCCTTTAGCTCCCAAGCTTCGCCGGCTCATCCGGAACAACGTCGGAAAAACTCTCGCACGCAAGGAACCCGGTCCAACGATCCCACTGTGGCTCCGGTATCACGAATGAACGCCAAGAATCCACGACATCTCCTCAAAAGCCGACTAGCGAAAAAGGCTGAATTCGAGCTGTGAGGGGCGGTTCAACTATCCACCTGCACAACAAGAACTGACTTTCCAGGGAAAACAGAACCTAACTTGTTTCCTCACGGTAGTCCACAGACGCCTAACACTTAATTAACCAATCCGTGCCCAGGAGAACATCAAATCCAACATCTCTAGAAGGATCAAAACGACGGACGAATCTCTATCTCCTATCCGATTGGCACAAAACTGAAATACGTGTCGGGCAACAAAAGAATCGCTGACATAAGTTAACACCACTACGACTAATCTACCCAACCACGGTACAAGCAAGAAAACAAACGAATACATGAAAAGAACATATAAATCAAGGGTACCTGAAAACTCCACATTGGACGCCTGCGCGTCCCGATGAGTAGAAGCAAACTCCTGCGTCTGCCCTCTACTCGCAGCTGGATGAACTCCTCTGGTAGACTGAGCCCTCTGAGTAAATCTTCCACGTCCACGGCCTCCCTGATGACGATCCTGACGAGGTGCTAAGGAACAATCCCTGACGAAGTGCTGAAGGCTTCCGCATCGAAAACATCCACGCGCTGACTGCTGACCATCCTGGGGATGAGAGCTGAACGGCTGTCCTCGTCCTAAGCCTCTGCTACTCACGCGACGGCCACGAAATTTGTCTCGATGACCAAACCTCTGCCTCTGGGCTGGTACACTGGTACGAGTCCTCCACTGTCCTGGAACTCTCTGAGCCTCTGGAATATGTGCCTCGTCAACTGGAGCTGCAACCACTGGTGCTATGTAGGTGACGGACTGCTGCACGCTGATCGTAAGTGAAAACTGAGTAACAGGGGTGACAACCTCCTGTCGTAGCTCCCGAAAGACATCAACCAAAGAACTCATAGTCTGGCGGAAGTCCTGCATCTCTGCCAAAAGTCTATCAATGGTATATGTCGTAGGCTGATCCGTCTGCACCTGTGCAACTAGAGTGCCATCCTGGTCAGTACTCGTCTCACCCGAGCCAACTCTGACCTCGGCCCTCGCTGCATCACTCTGAGTCCCCATAGTCATCGGCGGCAAGGCTATAAATAGATATAAGATTCGATGAGAATAAGGAATCGAATCTTAAGAATATGAATCATCAAGGAAGGAATGTCAAGAAAATTGTACTTAGGTCACTTTAGGCGAAGTATCGCATCGTGGGTATGCTGCAGACATACACACACTACGTTACTTTGCTTAAGCTACCTACTCCATCATACTAAGGTCATCCTACACTACGAAAGGTAAAACCTAACGCTCTGATACCAACTTTGTCACGACCCGAAATTGGCCCGTGACTGCCTTAGTACTACGCAATGCCCTAAGACGTAACGCAGTAAAAGAAAGCCAAAACCCAGAAATCTAAACCAAGAAAATACAGAAAAGATAGTATAGTTTTTGAATCATTTGAAATCGCAACCCAAATTCTTTAAAAGTCTTACTTTCTTTCTTTAAAATTTTAGCAACACCCCCTTTTTGTAAAAACTAGCCAAGATGAATACAATACAAATATACGACGCCGTAGCGAAGAAATAAAGACAATAGAGAGAAAGCTGTATATAAAAGACAACAAATCCACAAATAATATACAATAACGTCCTCACCAAGTCTCTAAGTCAACAATACAATAGTAGATGGAGAGTACAAGATACAACGAATGTACAATATGAAATACAGATAATCATCTAACCCACCTAAGAAAAATAGTACTGTGAGCTGATGCGGTATCTGTTGCAAAAGATGATAGATGGATACAGAATAACATGCCTCGACTACTCTGGGGAACAACCTGAAACACCTGTGGCACAACGGGGGTGAGTTGCCAACTTGTGAATAGTAGATAACATATGCAGGTAATCGCAGGAATGTACGTACAGCATGAATCTAAGATATGCGATTACAGTAATAACATGTCAAGCAATTGCTTAATAAAGGAAAGTACACTAGCAGGTATAATCAATATATGAAGCAATGATGACCTGATAATAGTATGCAATAGGGATATGAGAAAGCAAATATGCAACTATCATAAGGGTACACTAACAGGTACTACCAATATATGAAACTGTGCATAAAATAGGTAAGTGTGAGGTATAGGGTGGAATATGTC
This sequence comes from Agapanthus africanus, assembly GCA_030015575.1. Taxonomy (NCBI): domain Eukaryota; kingdom Viridiplantae; phylum Streptophyta; class Magnoliopsida; order Asparagales; family Amaryllidaceae; genus Agapanthus; species Agapanthus africanus. Next base: position 124,510,532 of record JASDDO010000004.1, on the reverse strand, counting down.
ATTTCCAAGGAAACCAGACATCGTGGCAGGATCACAATCCATCAAGACACTCCAATCTTTAAATCCTCAAATCAGCCCCCAAACTGGGCTCTCACATCATATAAGTCTCACATCTCTTCAATGTACAATATCGAGTAATCTCCTATATCCCGAATGTACAAATCAACGATCACATAGGTATGTCCAATATCCAATCTCAATGAATCGCCTAATAACCCAAGTCAAATCTCCAGTAAGAATCTAACATCCTAAAGGTATATATACATAAATAAATATGATCGGAGCAATACACATATATTAGCGTCCCATTCCACTAATATTGGTGTAAGGGTATATATAACAACGGCTAAATCCCCTGTTATATATACAAAGGTATTAAAAGACATATCATGAAAACAGTGTGCCAAGCATCGACACAGAAATCCTGACCTCGTATCATATGCTATCCCGAAAGCACGAGTGCCTAGCTCTAACCCTCGCCTTTCGACGTATGCATACGTACATGACTCCCAGCGGTGTCTCCGTGATCCCCCGCCGAGTCATGGGTACTGTCACCGGTAGGTACTCGCCCGCCTCCAGGCTCAATCGGCAAAATCCATCGATCTTCTTGCCGAGGGGAACCATACCGGGCCCCACCATGTACCCTCATACGGCAACCACACCTCGTATGGAGTATATAATCAGAACCGATAAATCTCATGGTGGCTGCGCAAATATCATATCAAGGAAACCGGGTTTTTCAATGTATGCATAATTTCATGAACTCCCGCGGTTCCCAAATCCCGAAAACATCATGTAAAATCCAAATAAACAATGCGCAAATCCAGGAATAAATATATGCTATATATCTGAAATACGAGCATATAAATGAGAATATGTAGCTGAAACCAGATGTATGCGAAACCAATAAGGTACAGCTATGTAACTTCAGTAAATGTAAATATGCAACAACAACTGAATATGTGTGTAACATACAGGTGTAGCAATGTATAGGTATCTACCTATAAGAACTGATGTCGTATACCCCCCCTGGGTATAAGAAGAATATGAGTAAGATATCCCCCGGTATAAGTAAAATATGTAAAAGTTATACCTGTAGCTGTATCGCTGTAAGTCCACGTTGCCCACCCCGGTGCTTGCGGGGAGGCGGAAAACGGAATAAAAATCGGATTTTTATGAGCTTAGGCAACATGGACTAGACTTTGAAGGATCATTGCTAAACAAAAACAAGCTAAAGCTAACTAGAAACTAGCTAAGTGCTAGAAAGGTTATACCTTGGCTTTAAGTCCTTCTCTCCTTGCTCCTTGGAGTGGTGGAAGGAGGTCACCTTGGTCGTCTTCTCACGTCGAAGAAAGATCCACCCGAAAGCCTCAACCTTTGGCTTCAACTCCAAGCTAGAAGTAACTAGGGTGCAAGAAGTGCTAATCCTTGAACCCTAGATGAGAGTAGAGATGATCAAGAGAGGGTTTTTCTCAAGCTCAAGTGTTTCTCAACACATGAGAGGGGAGAGCTTGAGGGAGAGGAAGAACAAGAGAGAGAAACTAAATGATAGAATGAGAATAATGTGAACCATTCTCACTAATATGTGTATATTATTTTAATTAGATAATTAGCTAGATAATAGTCATTGTTAATCATGACATGACCATTATCATTTCATATTTAATGCTAATTGCAAGGATCAAAATGGTGGTAATATTTTTCACAAGAGATGATAAAGATCAAGAAGAAAAAGAAATATATCAATATATATTTTATTTCTTCTTACAATGAACCATCGTTAAAGTGATGGAGACATTATTTAACTTGAGTTTCAAATCATAAAGAGAAGGATAACTCAAGTTAAGAGGTAGGTAAGCTTGGTTAGGTCAAAAGAACAATGTAGAAGCTAGAAATGATTATCCTTTTCTTTTCAATTTATTTAATTTTGGTTTTAAAACAAAATGAAAAGAAAAGGATAATCATTCTAGCTTCTACATTCTTCTTCTAACCTAACCAAGCTCAACTACCACTAACCTAGGGTTATCCTTCTCTTTATCATTTAAAACCCAAGTTAAATTAACTCCCCATCATTTAATCATGGTTGAATGCAAGAAGGAAATGAATATATATAGTGATATATTTCATTTTCTTTTTCAACTAAGGGTTATTTTTCACCTCTTGTTAAAAATAGCCACCATCTTCATCCTCCTTCATCTTTTTCCTCTCTAGTTTTTTCTATTGAGTTAAACACAATTAAAGAAAGGTTTTTGAAGTGAGATCCTTAGCCACAACATCATTCTACTCAAATCTAGCCAACTTGATTAGAGTGTTCTCTTTGCTCTTCCAAAGTTGCAAGCTTGGACAGGAAACTTCGGGTGGATCGTCGTGGACGAAAGAGGACTACAAGTGGACCTTCTTCCAACACCCTAGAGATTAAGGAGTCAAGCAAAAGGGGAGCTACAAAGGTTGCATCCTTCAAACCCTAATTTTTATTAGCTTAAAGTTTCGTAACCCTAATTTTCTAGGATCGATTCCTTTGCATGTTTGTTTGGCACCTTAAAAATACATATTTTGAGACATGTGATGCTTCAAAACTCTTCATAGGGTGCTAGACAAACCTCAGATTGGTATCAGAGCCGACCTAGAACATTAGGCGACGCTTTTACGAAGTAAAAATCCCGATCGGACAAAAAATACGATTTTTTGGGCCCTCTCTGGACAATTTTTAAAATCTGACATTTTTCAGAATTAAAAATACTTAAAAAATACAGCAGGGAAAACTAAGAATAATGGTGAAATACGATCAAGTGAACTGTTCATATGGCCGCGGAACCGCGGCAATTCCTTTCTTAGGCCGCGGGTCCGCGGCCGTACAGTGGCATCTTGCTATAAAAATTGCACCATAATTCCTAGGTCTGCTAGTATACTGTTTTAGGTATGTTTAATCTGAATATATTACTGTATTTTCTGGAGATGGTTTTGGACGCGAAGTTTTGATCGGTATTTTCATTTCGTAGCTTTTCCGGGTAAATTAGAAAGTGTTGAAGTGTTTGAACGAGTATCATTTACTCACTATTCACGGGGTTTAAATGCTTTGGAGATACGTGCAAGTCTTTTTGTGGTGGTCCCTCTAGAAGACAACAAACCTTAACTCGATTATGTGACCGTCTTGAATTACCCTTTGAACCCTAGGGTTTGGGGCAGTACGGCGTGCCACATGTGAGGCGTTGGCTTGACCCTTCTACGGCTGGACCGCTACTACTGTGTCACACTTCGGATTTTTGAACCCTGCTCAAGTGTTGAGCTTTAGTGAATCTTGGGTACTCGATCGTTCGTTCGAAAACTTTAATATTGTCTGTTTATCTGGAATGTGATACAATATGTGGAATTCATATTGTTTAGGCATGAAATACGAAATATGTGATATTTTGCATTTATGATGTCTAAAGAGAATGTGGATTCCAAATATTGTAGTTTTACACTTTCTTTTCTGTGACCGTAAGTGTAGTATGTACGATATCGCCGGTTTCGTTGCTATACATCAACGACAATTGGGGTATGCATACTTGCTTACGTTGATGATATGAGATATTATGTGTTGCTGAGATATGATGTGCATGATTGTCGCGATTGAATAGCCGGGGGTTTTTTATGTGAGATGAGAGTTTTATATTTTCATTCATGTAAATTCAAATGTAATGTAATATTCTTTTATTTGGGGCACTTCCGGGTTGAGGTTGTGTCACCAGTGTTGTATATTATTTACTTTTCCGCATTAGGATAGACCCAAGGTGGGGAGCACAAGTGACCGGGTTCTGGGGTTCAGTGGGAGGCCATCTCGAGGAGTCGAGACCGGGTCTCCTAAACTCCAGGATTGGTAGGGTCGCTTTCCGCTCTCGTAGGGGTCTAGGGGTGTGGGCTTGGATATTCATCGCGACAGTGGAATCCCTATTTTCTATTATTGGCTAAAATACTAAATACGGACGTCCTAGTATATCCCACATTATATATATGTTTCTGCTGCCTGTGTTCTGTGATATCTGAGACGAATGACATATTATATATATGATATATAGTAGACGTTGCTTATGTTTTACACCCGCGCTAGTCCCGTCCCGGTATGCCGTTGGTTAAGTAACCTAACGGTGCATAACGGAACATTGCGGCGAATGCGGATGGCATAAGCGTACGTGTTATTTTCGTTTCTTTTCTGTGATTGGCTTAAGGACTTAAATGATGGGATTACATTAATATGATTAATGTAAAGAAAATAAACCTAAAAAGATGTTGTAGAATCGGATTTGAAAACCACTCGGCTATTTGTGAAAAAGCTATATTTCAAAACTGCGGAGCTTAAGCCACTCCTTTTGAAAACCGTTTGATTCTACAACGATATCAAGTTCAAAGCGTTAAAGATTTTCTTAAAAATCATTCGCAACCCTCCGTCATTTCAGAAAGTAGAGTACTTAGTATTCGTGCTACGTTTGTTGACTTTAGTTAAGGCGTAGTGTACGGTAGCTAAGTGATGTCTTCCTACACTGCATATGATGTAGATTAATTAGGACATTCATGCGACTTTGTTGACCATAGTTAAGGGTCATATGGGTGGGTCTAATTGATCAAGAAATGACGGGTAGAACTTGACCGGTACTTATGATTTGTTGACCATAGTTAAGGTCATAAGTACCATGGGTAAAAAAATTTACATCGAGAATTTCAAGTGTTGAAATTTGCAATGAGATTGCATACCTTCCATGTGATGGTTGGATCCCGATCCCGCTGTGGGCAATAGTTGCTCGTAGGAGAGTTTTACAGTTTACAATTAGCTAACTCATTAAGTGTCTAGAAAGGTGTTAATAGGGCTCCGCCTCTGGGAAAACGAGGTTTACTTTAATTAGGTCCGTGCGAAAGCACGGGGAACCTCCCTCAAGTACCGACACTGGCCTGGCTGAACGGTTAGCGAAGTTGTAGACTGTAATTAATCCTGGCTAGTTTTTCTTTTTGAGGTTTGAAAGAAAAACTCGATAAAAGCAGTGGGAAACATCGATTAGACAAGATAATAACCAATCTAATCTATGCAAGAGCTTTCGCTGAGTGTATTCTTTTCTCTCTCTTAATGGCAGATACCCATGACTGGACTCAAGCTTCTACTAGATAAAAACAAACTGAATGGGACCAACTATAAAGACTGGCTGAGGAATCTGAAAATCGCCTTGACTTATGATAAAGTATCATATGTCCTCACGGCTTCAGCCCCGCCCGTCCCAGGTCCAAAATCCTCAGTTGCGGACGTTGAAGTCCGCAAGACATGGGACGCTGATTGTGCCACGGCCAAATGTCTCGCGCTTGCATCGATGGACAATACACATCAAAAGCAGCACGAGAATATGGACATTCAAACCATATTTCTCCATACAAAGGAGTTGTATGGAGAGCAATCCCGCGTATTACGATACGAAGCATCAAAGAAACTATTTCAGATGCGAATGGCCCCTGGCACACCAGTAGGAGACCATGTTCTGAAGATGATAGCTCTTATAAAAGAGCTTGAGGACCTAGGATGGACAATGGACAATGAACAATATATAGATATTATTCTGCAGTCCCTCCCCTCCACCTTTGCTCAATTCATAGTGAACTTCAACATGCACGGCATGGAGATGGAACTCCCTGAACTCCTTAACATGTTAAGGAGTGCAGAGAGCACTATGAAGTCAGCGAAAACTCCCGTTATGACTATTGGACATTCTTCCTCTTCTCGCCCGAAAGCTAAGGCCAAGGGAAAGAAAAAGAAGAAACCCACTAATCCTAAGGGCGGAGTTAAAAAGGTGAAGGGAAAGGAAAAGTCCAAGGCTGGAGACTCGGGGAAAGGCGAATGTTTTCATTGCCACAAAACAGGACATTGGAAGCGCAACTCCACGGAGTACTTAAGTCTTAAGAAGAAGCATGGTGATGCTTCTGCTTCAGGTGCGTTTGTAACAGAAAACTGTTTTTCAATAAACTCTGCTTCTTGGGTATTGGATACCGGTTCAGGTTCTCACATTTGCAATTCTATGCAGGGGCTGAGAAATAGCAAGGTTTTGAAGACAGGTGACCATACTCTCCGCGTTGGAAATGGTTCCAATGTACATACAGTCGCAGTGGGAGAGTATCACTTGGGGTTGCCATCTGGATGTATTTTGATTTTGAATCCATGTTATTTTGTACCAAGTATGCTATGTAATATAATATACGTTTCTTTGTGAGACAATGAAGGATATAATTTTGTATTGCAGAACAATGTTATGAACATTCACCTAAATCAAATGTTGGTTGGGTATGGTACGCTTAATAACGGAATATATGTCCTAAATCAACACACAGTTTTCAGTATACAACACACTAATAAGAGAAAACTTTCAGAATTAAATGAAGCTTTTCTTTGGCATTATAGACTTGGTCATATTAACGAAACAAGACTAAACAAGTTACACAAAGATGGATATTTAAACTCTTTTGAATATAAATCTTATGCAACTTGCCAGCCTTGTATCAAGGGTAAAATGACCAAAACTCCGTTTACCGGACACGGAGAAAGAGCTACTCAGCTCCTTGGCCTCATACATAGTGATGTATGTGGGCCAATGTCTACACAGGCTAGAGGCGGTTTTTCATACTTCATTACATTCACCGACGATTTCTCAAGATTCGGTCATGTATTTTTATTAAAGCACAAGTCCGAAGCTTTCGAGAAATTCATTGAATATAAACAAGAAGTAGAAAAACAAACCGGCTTGAGTATTAAGATGCTTCGATCAGATCGAGGTGGTGAGTATCTCAGTACAGAATTTGCAAACTTCCTAAAAGAGAATGGGATTCTCTCTCAGCTCACTCCTCCTTACACACCACAGCACAACGGTGTGTCAGAACGACGGAATAGGACCCTATTAGATATGGTCCGGTCCATGATAAGTGACGCTGAGTTACCAGTCTCGTTTTGGGGGCATGCATTGGTGACTGCAGCGTTTCTGTTAAGCAGGGTTCCAACCAAAGCCGTGTCTACCACGCCATATGAGATATGGAATGGGAAGAGACCATCTCTTAAGAGAATTAAGATTTGGGGTTGCCCGGCCTATGTTAAAAAGCAGAATCCGGACAAACTCGAGACACGGTCAGTCATGTGTAGCTTTGTGGGATATCCAAAGAATTCTTATGGATATCTGTTCTACCACAAAGAGGAGCAAAAGGTGTTTGTTTCTCAGTATTCCACATTCTTGGAAAAAGTGTTTTTCACAGATAAACATGATGGCAAGGTAGTGGATCTAGAAGAGGTTCTGGAGACACAAACTACAAATGACGATTTGGTTGAACCGACTGTTGCAACAGAAACTGAAGAACCTCGGCCACTCCGTAGGTCTGGTAGGACTTCTCGCCCACCGGAAAGATACTACGGTTTCCTCATTGATGGTGACGGAGAAGATTGCATCATGGATGATGATGATCCTACCAGTTTTCAGCAAGCTATCACGAGTGGTGACTCTGTGAAGTGGCTGGATACCATGAGAGCCGAAATGGAGTCTATGTACACCAACAAAGTATGGACTTTGGACGTTGTACCCCTTGGGGTAAAACCTGTAGGGTGCAAATGGATCTTTAAAAGAAAGATTGGTGTAGATGGACAGGTAGAGACCTATAAGGCAAGACTTGTGGCGAAAGGTTTTTTCGTCAAAGACCAGGTTTGGACTATGACGAAACTTTTTCGCCCGTAACCATGCTTAAATCCATTCGGATCCTACTTGCTATTACTGCTCACTACGACTATGAAATCTGGCAGATGGACGTTAAAACAGCATTTCTAAATGGAGATTTAGAAGAATGCGTTTATATGGATCAGCCAGAGGGCTTCATTGACAGTAGGAGCAGCGAGAAAGCATGTAGACTGCTTAAATCCATATATGGGTTAAAGCAGGCATCTCGGAGTTGGAACATCTGTTTCGATAATGTTATCAAAGAGTTTGATTTCATCAAAAATTCAGATGAACCTTGTGTTTATAAAAAGGCTGTAGGAAGAGCTGTCACATTCCTCGTGTTGTACGTGGATGACATTCTTCTGATAGGAAATGATATTCCTATGCTACAGTCTGTCAAATCATTCTTATCACTAAGGTTCTCCATGAAGGACCTGGGTGATGCCACTTACATCCTGGGCATAAGGATCTATAGGGATAGATCCAAATTTTTATTGGGATTGTCCCAAACCAGGTACATCAACACCATCCTAAAAAGGTTTAGTATGGAAGACTCCAAGCGGGGTGCCTTACCCGCTTGCCATGGAGTCACTCTCTCCAAGGTTTCTTGTCCAAAGACCGATGAAGAGAGAGCTCGCATGAGCATTATACCTTATGCTTCGGCAGTAGGATCTATAATGTATGCGATGTTATGTACACGCCCAGATGTAGCTTATGCACTTAGTGTTGTAAGCAGGTATCAATCCAACCCAGGGGAGAACCACTGGACAGCTGTGAAGAACATTCTTAAGTACTTACGAAGGACTAAAGAATTGTTCTTGGTGTATGGTAATACAGATCTCCAAATGGAGGCCTTTACCGATTCGAGCTTCCAGAGCGATAAGGATAACAACAAATCTATCTCAGGGTTTGTATTTACCCTCAATGGAGGGGCGGTAAGTTTGAAGAGTTCCAAACAGGATACCGTTGCAGACTCAACGATGGAGGCTGAGTACATTGCTGCAAATGATGCCGCCAAGGAAGCCGTCTGGATGAAGAAGTTCGTCTCGGAGCTAGGAGTAGTTCCAACCATTATTGATCCAATACCCTTGTATTGTGATAATAATGGGGCTATGGCGTTAGCCAAGGAGCCAAGGTCCCATCAGCGGTCCAGACACATCCTGAGGCGCTTTCATTTGATCCGGGAGATTGTAGATCGCCGCGAGATCGAGATTAAGAGAGTAGACACAAAGAACAACGCCGCGGATCCACTCACCAAGGCCCTCCCTCAGCCACAACATGAGCGACTTTTTGAGATCTTGGGTATGAGATACGCCAATAACTGGCCTTAGTGCAAGTGGGAGATTGTTGGATATATGTATGCCCAAGAGGCCATTATGTGATAGTGGATGTATCTATACATGTATATATATATATATATATATTCAGTATGCATTCTTGCTCGACATGATAGTATACTATCTGGTTCTTATTTATCTGACATGTTGATTTGATCATGCTTTTATTCATTCATACATGCTGATAAAGCCCTGAGGATATAGGCTTGACTACTTTGATTATGATGGAGATCATACTAGTGGGACATCTGTAGTCTGTAAGTATATCCTGGAATGTCCCTAGTCGTAGGTATATCGAGACGGGGCATTGATATACCAGAGTAGACTAGCGTATATGATACTAAACCCATTCGATGGGCGATGAATGTTCCCACATTCATCGATGTTTGACATCAAGATCATATACGGGTGCTCAGTGCTGACTGGGTACACCGGACGGACTCGCCGAGAACTCCTATATGGAATTATATCTATCGTCGGATAGCAGTTCTCAGGTGACACTGGTACATGTTAGTCTGTAGACCCGAGATCGTCATAGAGTCTTGTGTGTTCTCCCACTGTACTTTGATTGCCACCCTACCACGGCTCTACCGAGTCGTGCAAACAGGTGGCCGTTGGGTACAGTACCGAGACACTCGAAGGCGATGAGCGATAGGAGGGGTTTCGTCTCTCCCGATATTGGGAGTTGATGCTGTGCAGTGCCCGACTGGTTATATCAGCAAGTCCCTGGCCAGGGCTGCTAAGAATTGCTGATAAGTGTTATCAGTAGTTTCTCGATCTGTTATAGACCATTCACCGACACGACTTATTGAGTTATTGGGGTCGACGTGACCATCCCTAGGCTCGATATACAGCATATCTGACGAAGAGACCGGACTGTACGGTAGTGTTGCCGGTTGGCTCGACGGGAGTTGTAGCAGGTTCGCTTGTTTTCTTCTAATCGCTCAATACCCGGGTAGCCGTTACGTTTAGCTGACCGCTTGCGGCTTGGGGGTACCTGATATGATCATCACCCTCTGCAGGCGTATTGACGAGTCTTAGAGTCCCACAAAGGAGTTACCCAGTCCAGGCGAAACGTTGTGGTGCGCGTATGCGATATGCGCATGCACCCGATTAAAATGTGCGTATATGATACCGAACATTGATCGGGTGAACTGCTTTTGGTGGGGTCATATGAGATATGACCGGATTGATAAATCAAGTGTTGATTTATCATTTAACCACTAGTTTTCTCACTTAAAACCTTTTCTTGGATGATGGATGTGTGCATGCATGTGTACTTTTCTTTCTTTCTTTCATTCTAGTTTCATGCACATGTGGATGTGCATACATGCATACATACATACACCCATCCATCATGTTTGTTAGCATATGGAAATGGTGGCAATATAAGACTCACACCATGGTAGTCTACGTTAGCGCCCCGGCCGTCTACAGACGCCAAATGCGGAACAAAAACTTTTTAACTGGCGCTATCGTATACTTTAACCCGGATCTGCCATTATTGCTAAACTAACAAACTGTAAAGTGTGTAGAAAGGTTATACCGAACGATCCGAGTCCTTCGTTCTTTAACCATCATCCCACGCTCCGTTTCGGCTGCTCCGATCTCGTCGATCTCCGATCTGCTCGTCCAGGTGGCACCACGTCACTGATTATTTAAACGGGCTCCCGCCTCTGACTCGAGGCAACTCGGTCGTCAAGTTTTCTAAAAGAGATGACCAAGAATGATGTAGAGAATGAGTAGATGACTTTGTCTCACTTCGTCCAAGTCCGTGGACGATCGGTTAATGAAGTTGCCGTGGGAATCGGGTGATGGAATGAAATGAGCTGTGAATTCCATACACCGAAAACTATCATAATCTCTTGCAAATGAAAACTCAAGTGAGTGTGAAAGAGAGGAGGGGCCGGCCATATATAGGGAGGAGGAGGGTGTGTGTAGGAGAGAAGAGGGTGACCATAAGGATAAATATCAACAACAAATATCCTTAAGCAAAACAAAACTCATTAATGAAATGAATGACTCACTAAACCTAGTCATCCATTCATTAATGCAACCAATGAAAACACAACACCATTTAACCTAGTCACCACCTTCTAGAACCTTCTAGAAGCATGACTCACCCTCATCCAAGAAAAGATAAATCCGTCTTTAACCGAATGTTAAAAGACGGCTGATAGAAAACTGGAAACTGGCAACTTCCAAAAGTGATCCTGACAAAACTTTCAGGATAACCCCGTAACTGTATAAATATACCCGCAATTGTATTACGACCGAATACAAATGCAACTGAGACAAATATATTATACCTACTCAATATAATACTCAGATCCGGCTTAAACCAAAGCCGACCAGTATCATCTGCCCGAAAAATAACACGTGCGTAAACGCACGTGCATTTTCCGAACCCTGCCATAAAACCATACGGCCTCTACAACGTTTCGCCCGAACTTGGGAAACTGTCTGTGGGGAACTCTAATGACTCGTCAGTACCCTGGCAGTGGGTTTAACCACAAACCGTCAGCGGCACTGGCAATGCGTAACGGCTGCCCATGGACTGACCTCAATGGAGGCCGATGAGCGAACTGATCCGGAAACCCTACTGAGCCTAACAGCGACAATGTATATACAGTCCGGTCCGTTCGTCTATGAGTATCGCATATCTGCCTAGGGGGCTAGTAACGTCAGACCCCCAATAGCAGTATAAGTCGTGTCGGAGTGTAGCCCAATAACACCCTGAGATACTACTGGAGTACCTACCAGTAAATCACCTACCACGGCCGTGGGCTTTGTGTAATGGCTCTCCTAGACACAGCACGATCTCGCCCCCAATACCGGGAGAGACGAATCCCCTGCCGATCCGCTCACGTGCCTCCTTATGGCTCGGGACTATACCCAAAAGCTACCTGTTTGCACGACTCCTTTGAGCCGTGGTAGGGTAGAAATCAAAGCACAGTGGGAACTCACACGAGACAAATGACGACCTCAGGTCGATGAACTAACATGTACACATGTCACCAGGGAACTGCTATCTGACGATAGATATAGTACTAACTAGCAGATTCCCGGCGAGTCCTGTCCAGTGTACTCATAACCCAATGAGCACCTGTATACATCTTAGGTGATCCAACTGACACCAGTGGCTTGTGAGACCGGCCACCGGCCCTCGTCGGGGTCTCGACTGTACACACTAGTCTACTCCGGAGTATCGATGCCCTATCTCGAAACTCCCACGACTAGGGACCACAATTAAGGATATGCATATAAACTACCCAACTCTCACGTATATGATCGCCATCATACTGTTGGTAGTAAAGCAAGATCCTAAGGGCTCTATCAGAGTGTAACATGTAATCAGTCACCTGAACATGCACACGACTGATAAAGGCAAACCAGATAGCATACTATCATCTTGAGTAAGACTGTCCTACCGGTATAGGTCCTCCGCAATCATTGCAATCACGTACCTGCGATCCAATAATTGACTCTGAGGGCACTATCTCCAACAATCTCCCACTTGCAATTAAGTCTAATTATTGCGATGTCGACTACTCACAGCCCGTGTGAAACCGAACATCCAACTCCTCTACTAATCAGTTTCACAAAGCCCGTTTGTAAAACTATTGTGTTCGAGAAATAGCCTTAGTGAGTGGATCCTCCTAGATGTTTCTTTCTATGTCTCTCTAAATCTCAAGTTCGCGGAGAAAGCCATCTCCCGAATCGAGTAATACCTGTCTCAGAATATGTCTGGATGTCTGATGGGACCTAGTTCATAAATGAACTACAAATCCAAACTTCTTAGACTGTATCGATCACTGAACCTAATCAGTATCCGGCACCATGCCACCCACAGTATCCTCTTGGACCACCTGTCCATGATACTGTCCCTCTTCGTCAGAGGGAAAAACTATAACTCTGACAATCACTTTGTCAACCATGTCACCTTTGAAGCCTGGAATGATAATCGTCTCCCGAAGGAGGCTGCCGTCATCAAATCCGTAGAACATGTACTTATGTTCTAAAACTGCTCCCTTATGTTTCTCCAAGATTGGATTAATACAAACTTATTGCATCTAGTGCAAAAACAACATCTGGTGTGGTACTTGACATCTCACGATTGACTCAATTGCCTAAGCAAGTGATCTGTCAATCATGCATATCCCTCTCCCCTTTAGTCTATAAGACACCTTTAGAGAGGGTGACTCCATCACCTGCAGGTACACCACCATGCTAGGAGTCATCTATTCTAAAAACCATTAGAATACTATCTAAGTACCCACATTGGGAAAATACCCAAATCCAGATCTAAAAAACCATAGATCTAGAAACCAGAATGTCAATATTATATCCATATCCTGTCTGGAGAAACAACTGTGTGACGACCACAGAACAACCGATCGTAGTATAGGAATTTTACTTCCTACTCTGTGTATGTCATCCAGATACCATGACATCACACCCTACTACCTTCTTAACAGATCCATCCCCTATCCTGATTGAAGTCAAACCCATGACTGTCACATCAAAATTAGATGATCTATCTTCGCTATAACTGCTCAAGTCTATAAATAGATATAAGCATCTTGCCCACTATGCTTCCGCTGCTCCCACTGACTACGATAACCCTCCTACCGGGTCTCATATCCTGGAACAACAGTAGTGTCAAGTCTGGGTAAACAAGATCCTCCCTGTCACCGTCCTTGAGGCTACCGGAGTACCTCTCGGGTGTCTGAGGTTACCCATCATATCTGCGGAGTGGCTATTGGAATGTCAAACCTGATTGAATATATAGGTCCTGTTAAATTTTCCGTAATCGTTTGCGGTTCTGGAATCACTTCCAGTTCTACCATAATCCCACTACTGTTGAAAAAAAAAACCATTTTTAGGAAAACTGTGGCGAGTCATGAACAATATCACTATTGATCTTCCAAATGGTAGAATATCAACCCTCGTCATAGCCAGGGTCAACCCACAAACAGCCATTACAGAAACGTGCCCTGAGTTATCCAGAGTCTGGTTTTAAGCATAAGCTGGACAACTCCCCGTACCTTAACATCTTTTAAGGTACGAACTATTCTATATCCAATATAGAAACTTTGGCACTTATTTAATTGGAACCATATTCAAATCATGCAGCTGTCTCCAGTGCATATCAACTTAATGGAAAGAGGCTAATCAGCATTACTCAACTTAGGAATCCATCCAATTATGAGTAACCTGAAAGAGAAACATGTTTCTCAAAACCATCACTATCATCTGAATACCAATCACAAGAATCTACATCTTCGATCTCTTTGAAGAATCCCGATACTTGTGATACCTGGTTCTCTACTTTATTCTTATACCCACAACTTCTCAAAACTTAGACCATGTATTTCTACGAAACACTTGTCTAAAAACTAGAGAACTTATAAGTAAACAGAACATAGTACGAGGACCTACCCCTTTGTCCTGAAGGACACTTGGACAACATACAATACTCTGTATAAGTCCGCTGAGTTAAACAACTCAAAACCTGTGCGTCGTAGGTTAAAAACTGTACCCTGGCGATTTCCTCAAATATCACCAATTATAACGAATTCCGATATAATGAGGATAATCACCTAATTCCCAATAACTTACTCCCACTCATCATCTGTAAAACCATACAGATATGAGAATGAAACCTGGTAAATACATACCCTTGGAGTAAGTATCTAATCGGGAAAACAGGTTTCCTTTAACAATGCACTGAAACATGAAAATGTTTCGTAGGGGTATCTTGGTATTCATAGTAATGCCTCTTCCATAATCCAATTCATGACTTCAACCGTATATCTCTTTGCCATCTCTCTAAATCCCTTTATTTGTCTTAAGTCATTACCTTCTGTACACCATCGTTAGGCTAAATGGTTTTCTTCCTTCCCTACCGTTCGGCACCAGCCTATGGTTTGGAAGAAGACTATCCAGTAAGCATAATAGGTGTACCCTCCTAAACCAAGGAGTACTCGTATCTTGAGAGAAGGTGATGATAAAAGACATCTGAATAATACCTTATTCTTTTAAAGGTGAAATAGGAGTGGCGATGAAGTACGCGGTTTGGTCGTGAATGATATCAGTCGCAATTTACTTTGCCCTCTTTCTAATCCCTTTATTTTATCTTTACATATTACCTTCTGCACACCCTACTTAGGCAAATTGGTTTTCTTCATTCCCTACCTTTCGGCACCTGCCTATGGTTTGGAATAAGACTATCCAATAAGCGTAATAGGTGTACTCTCCTAAACCAAGGAGCCCTCGCAACCTGAGAGAAGGTGATAATAAAAGACAACTGAATAAACCAATTCTATTTCTCCTGAACCGGGATCCATCCTCGAAGAAGTCCCTTTGAGTTCGTATATAACCATACGATGGATCTATCCAATGGAAGTGGATATCCGTAGTAATACGGGTGTTCTGAGAAATTCAAAGGGTAAAAGAAGGAGTGGCAATGACTTATGCAACTCAGACAATCCAAAAGCCAGTATTTTAAGAAGGTTCGGTCAACTTGGTCACTGAGTCATAGTCTAGGGTCGGTCAAAGGTCACTGCCAAAGAGAGAGAGAAAAGAAACACTCTGCGTGCACTCTAACCTAGATCAGAATGGTTATCACTTTATCTAATCCGGAAACCTCCAACTGTCCTGTCAAATTCTCCTCCAAACCAGAAAGAAGAATCAATCGGGATCACCCGAAGAGTAAACCAACTCATCAGTGGGAATCGAGATCCAACTCTCATTGCATGATAACGTGATGGAATGCATCCACGTTACTCATACTCCAGAAGATATGCGCATACCTGGCAAGTTTCAGTTTCTTTAGAAACTCCCGATATAATTTTTGCCCCATGCTCTTATAACCTTGGCTTTGGTCAAAATGTCATAAGTCACATGCCAAGTTCTACCCGTCACTATCTTGTCAATTTGAACCCACCCGCACATGCCCCTGGCTTTGGCCAAATGGCAGAACGACTGTCCCAAACTAACTCATCTATCTATGCAACAAATGAATACCCAGCAGCTACCAAACACTATGCCTTAACTTTGGCTAAAATGCATAGCTTGAATACTACTAAATACCCAAAAGAAGTGACGGAGGGCTACGGCTGGTTTTTGGCGAAAAACCTTTAACGTAGTGAACCTGATATCGCTAAAGGAACCTGATAGCTTTTTTTTTTTAAAATATAGTGGCGAAAAACTTTTGCTAAAGAGGTCATTCCCGGTAAAGGGATCTCGGCTCTTTCCTCGTGGAATGAGGTGCAGGATATTCCACTGAATACCGCTATGCAAAGAAACTTGTAATCGACTATAGTGAAGTTATTACCCTGACGCAAACTTCTGCTCAAGGGGTCAGTCCCGGTGAAGGGATATCGGCCCTTACCCCGTCGAATGAGGTGCAGGATATTCCACTGAATACCGCTATGCATAACAAAAGAAAACGCCTTTGCAATAACACTTTTTAAATTTGTTCCAACAACTGTAAATAGGTTTGCTTTACTTTGCATTGATCAGAATCAACGCGGTCCCATCAATCGATCACACCAGAAAAGAAAGAAAATAAAATGTACGTATATGCCATCCGCATTCGTCACTGGGTCCCGTCATCACCCGTTAGGTTACTTAACTAACGACAGAGCGGGGACTGGACTAGCGCGGGTGTAAAACATATACAACATCTAATAGTATATAAACCAATATACAATAATCGCTCCAGGCGTGATAATATGCAACATTACAGAAAAGTAATAAGCATCACAGAACAATACAGATAATCTGGGATCCCCGAGTTTCACAGAGCCGCTGCTGAAACTCGACGTTCCCCTGTCGTGTGGATAGCCTGTGCAATGAAACCTAGACCCCTACGGGTGCGGCAAGTTACCCGCCAAAACCTGAAGCGAGGCAGCCCCCTACAGCATAGTGAATGGACCACCCAGCACTTCACGGAATCCGGTAATCTTGGGCACCCCTCCGTGGCTCAACCTGTACCCCCTACGAGTGCGGCGAATAGTCTGCCAATTCTAGAGTGGCGCCCCTCTGCCTCTCAAAGCCATGAGATGCGAACCCGTTGCCCCTCCAGAACCGGGCTATCCGTGCACTCCGTCGCGGGGCAAAACCTAGTACAGTAATGAAAAATAGTACAACAGGTACATCGACCGCAACCTGGTCGTGCCCCAAAAGAATATTATACAACAGGCAGTGACGGCAGTCCACAAGTTGGACGCTCGCCCCGCAATATCAAATGTACATATAAACTCAAACTGTACTACCATTGCACACTGCTATCCACCACGACAAATCCGCAACATCACAGCACAACACAGAACATCAACGCGAATGTCACATTCGCAAACCCGTCTAAAAGAACTATAGCAATCAGACGCAGTTTACCGATCAAATGACATTCCCGGTCGGAGATATAATGTAAGCACTGTAAACTAACATGTTTAAATTTCGATCGACTAAATATCACAAAGTGGGCCCCACGAACAACTGGTGAACAGTAACAAAATCTGGGCCCAAAAGATTGTTGGAGATAGTGCCCTCAGAGTCAATTATTGGATCACAGGCACGTGATTGCAATGATTGAGGGAAGACCTATCCCGGTAGGACAGTCTTACTCGAGATGATAGTATGCTATCTGGTTTACCTTTATCATCGTGTACTGCTTTAGGTGACATGACAGGTCGCTATTGCACGTTGATAGAGCCCCTAGGATTCTTGCTTGACCACCAGCAGTATGAGGGCGATCATATAAGTGGGAGCTGGGGGTCTACAAGCACATCCTTAATAGGTCCCTAGTCGTGGGAGATTCGAGACCGGGCATCGTTTCTCCAGAGTAGACTAGTGTATACAGTCGAGACCCCGACAAGGGGCGGTGGCTGGTCTCACAAGCCACTGGTGTCAGTTGGTTCACCTAAGATGTATACAGGTGCTCATTGGGTTATGAGTACACCGGACAGGACTCGCCGGGAACATGCTAGTTGGTCTTATACCTGACGTCAGATAGCAGTTCCCTGGTGACATGTGTACAGGTTAGTTTATCGACCTGAGATCGTCATTTGTCTCGTGTGAGTTCCCACTGTACTTTGATTACTACCCTACCACGGCTCAAAGGAGTCGTGCAAACAGGTTTTAGTTGGGTACAGTCCCGAGCCACATGGAGGCAGTGAGCGGATCTGCAAGGGTTCGTCTCTCCCGGTATTGGGGGTGAGGTCGCGCTGTGTCTAGGAGAGCCAGAACATGAAAAGTCCTTGGCCAAAGCAGGAGATTTACTGGTAGGTATTCCAGTAGTATCTCAGGGTGTTCTGGGCTACACTCCGACACGACTTGTACCGCTTTTGGGGGTCTGACTTTTACTAACCCCCTAGGCCCGACATGCGATGCTTATAGACAAACGGACCGGACTGTACGGATATTGTCACTGACAGGCTCAGTAGGGTGTCAGGATGAGTTCACTCATCGACGTCCCTTTTAGTCAATAGCTGGTGGCCCGTCACGTATTGTCTTATACCTCTGACGTGCTGGTGGTTGAATCCACAGCCATAGTATTGACGAGTCTTTAGAGTCCACCACACTTTCAGTTACTCAAGCTTTCGGGCGAAACGCTGTAGAGGCCGTATGGAGATATGGCAGGGTCCGATCAGATACGTGCGGTATTGCACGGATCAGGATCGGACGGTTTGTACTAGAGGCCGTATGGTTATATGGCAGCGTTCGATCAGATACGTGCGGTATTGCACGGATCAGGATCGGACGGATATTACTAGCCGGCTTTGGTTTAAGCCGGATCCAAGTATAGTACAGTGTAGATTTTGTCTCATTGCATTTGTATCCGGACGGAATACAGATGCGGGTGTGTATGCACAGTATCGGGGTTTTCCTGTAATTTATTACGGGACCAGTTTTCTGGAGTTGCCAGTTTGCATTCCGTTCCGGCCGGTTTTCCTTTGTTCTTTCCCGGCCGGACTTTTCCGATGGAGGGGGTTATTTGCAAGTTTGCAAATAACACATTGTGGAGGTTTTTCTTGCAAATGTATTTATTATGATAGCATCATTTGATGCCATTCTCATCACTTGCTTTTTGAGATTAGAAGTGATTAGAGTTTGATGTGAGATGGTTATGATGATGTTTTGGATGTGGTCACCACTTGTGCTCCTACCATCACCTCCCTTCATGCTTCATATTCTTTCCTCCACCATTTTCTAAGAGGAGAAGGTTTTTTCATGGTTGAAAGAAAAAAAGACGAGAGCTTCATTTTGAGAGGGTAGCATTTTGATCTCTTTTCATGTTAAGAAAAATGCAAGCACCATTTTTCTTATCTTGTTTCCTCCATCATCTTCAAATGGCAACGAACCCAAATGAGACATAGCCTCTACACTACACTTCCTACAGCAAATCTTGGACGCGTCGACTCGCCAGCTTCGCGCCCGAGTTGCCTCGGTATTGAGGTGGGAGCCCGTAAAAGATGCAGGCGATGTGGTGCCCTTCCTGCGAAGAGGTGACAACGAGGAGATGACGGACGAAGCATCCGCGGGAGATCGGAGTGGAGACGAAGACCGAAGGACTCGGATCATTCGGTATATCTCTTCCCCTTCTTGTAGTTTGCTTGATCTAGTTTAATGGCACGATTCGGGGTTTAGTGCGCGGTGGTGTCGGTTTGCTAAGTCCGCAAAATTAAATTTTATCACCGCTTCCGCATTCCGCCGTCGGATTGATGGCCGGGGCGCCGCCGTGCACTTACAAAGATATATAACAAAAACCCCAAATTCCAACAAAGAAGACACAGACAAATTTTGGTGCACTGATCCCATAGAATGGCCGCGGATGCGCGGCCAAACCATGGGTTTGGCCGCGACTCCACGGCGCTTTGGTGGGATCACGTGCTCAAATTTGGTCGGTGTACTTCTGAAACCCTGCACAACTTTCTGTGATATGTGGAATATTTTTAGGACATCATTTAAAATCGACAGAAACTGTGAAATTGTAAAAATGCGGTTTTTGATTTCCGGTTCGATCGATGTTTTAAACACGTTAGCACAAGTTAGTAAAGCAAAATGGTGAGGCTTTGATACCACTGTTAGTCTACGTTAGCGCCCCGGCCGTCTACAGACGCCAAATGCGGAATAAAAAGTTTTTAACTGGCGCTATCGTATACTTTAACCCGGATCTGCCATTATTGCTAAACTAACAAACTGTAAAGAGTGTAGAAAGGTTATACCGAACGATCCGAGTCCTTCGGTCTTTAACCATCATCCCACGCTCCGTTGCGGCTGCTCCGATCTCGTCGATCTCCGTTCTGCTCGTCCAGGTGGCACCACGTCACTGATTCTTTAAACGGGCTCCCGCCTCTGACTCGAGGCAACTCGGTCGTCAAGATTGCTAAAAGAGACGACCAAGAATGATGTTGAGAATGAGTAGATGAGTTTGTCTCACTTCGTCCAAGTCCGTGGACGATCGGTTAATGAAGTTGCCGAGGGAATCGGGTGATGGAATGAAATGAGCTGTGAATTCCATACACCGAAAACTATCATAATCTTTTGCAAATGAAAACTCAAGTGAGTGTGAGAGAGAGGAGGGGCCGGCCATATATAGGGAGGAGGAGGGTGAGTGTAGGAGAGAAGAGGGTGACCATTAAGATAAATATCAACAACAAATATCCTTAAGCAAAACAAAACTCATTAATGAAATGAATGACTCACTAAACCTAGTCATCCATTTATTAATGCAACCAATGAAAACACAACACCATTTAACCTAGTCACCACCTTCTAGAACCTTCTAGAAGCATGACTCACCCTCATCCAAAAAAAGGTAAATCCTTCTTTAACCGAATGTTAAAAGACGGCTGATAGAAAACGGGAAACTGGCAACTTCCAAAAGTGATCCTGAAACAACTTTCAGGATAACCCCGTAACTGTATAAATATACCCGCATTTGTATTAAGACCGAATACAAATACAACTGAGACAAAGATATTATACCTACTCAATATAATACTCGGATCCGGCTTAAACCAAAGCCGACCAGTATCATCTGCCCGAAAAATAACACGTGCGTAAACGCACGTGCATTTTCCGAACCCTGCCATAAAACCATACGGCCTCTACAACGTTTCGTCCGAACTTTGGAAACTTTCTGTGGGGAACTCTAATGACTCGTCAGTACCCTGGCAGTGGGTTTAACCACAAACCGTCAGCGGCACTAGCAATGCGTAACGGCTGCCCATGGACTGACCTCAAGGGAGGCCGATGAGCGAACTCATCCGTAAACCCTACTGAGCCTAACAGTGACAATGTATATATAGTCCGGTCCGTTCGTCTATGAGTATCGCATATCTGCCTAGGGGGCTAGTAACGTCAGACCCCCAATAGCAGTATAAGTCGTGTCGGAGTGTAGCCCAATAACACCCTGAGATACTACTGGAGTACCTACCAGTAAATCTCCTGCCACGGCCGTGGGCTTTGTGTAATTGCTCTCCTAGACACAGCACAATCTCGCCCCCAATACCGGGAGAGACGAATCCCCTGCCGATCCGCTCACGTGCCTCCATATGGCTCGGGACTGTACCCAAAAGCTACCTGTTTGCACGACTCCTTTGAGCCGTGGTAGGGTAGAAATCAAAGCGCAGTGGGAACTCACACGAGACAAATGACGACCTCAGGTCGATGAACTAACCTGTACACATGTCACCAGGGAACTGCTATCTGACGATAGATATAGTACTAACTAGCAGATTCCCGGCGAGTCCTTTCCAGTGTACTCATAACCCAATGAGCACCTGTATACATCTTAGGTGATCCAACTGACACCAGTGGCTTGTGAGACCGGCCACCGCCCCTCATCGGGGTCTCGACTGTACACACTAGTCTACTCCGGAGTATCGATGCCCTGTCTCGAAACTCCCACGACTAGGGACCACAATTAAGGATATGCATATAAACTACCCAACTCTCATGTATATGATCGCCATCATACTGTTGGTAGTAAAGCAAGATCCTAAGGGCTCTATCAGAGTGTAACATGTAATCCGTCACCTGAACATGCACACGGCTGATAAAGGCAAACCAGATAGCATACTATCATCTTGAGTAAGACTGTCCTACCGGTATAGGTCCTCCGCAATCATTGCAATCACGTACCTGCGATCCAATAATTGACTCTGAGGGCACTAGCTCCAACACACCATGGATTAAATAATGGATTATTATTTAATTTTGGTTTTAAAACAAAATGAAAAGAAAAGGATAATCATTCTAGCTTCTACATTCTTCTTCTAACCTAACCAAGCTCAACTACCATTAACCTAGGGTTATCCTTCTCTTTATCATTTAAAAACCAAGTTAAATTAACTCTCCATCATTTAATCATGGTTGAATGCAAGAAGGAAATGAATATATATAGTGATATATTTCATTTTCTTTTTCAACTAAGGGTTATTTTTCACCTCTTGTTAAAAATAGCCACCATCTTCATCCTCCTTCATCTTTTTCCTCTCTAGTTTTTTCTAGTGAGTTAAACACAATTAAAGAAAGGTTTTTGAAGTGAGATCCTTAGCCACAACATCATTCTACTCAAGTCTAGCCAACTTGATTAGAGTGTTCTCTTTGCTCTTCCAAAGTTGCAAGCTTGGACGGGAAACTTCGGGTGGATCGTCGTGGACGAAAGAGGACTATAAGTGGACCTTCTTCCAACACCCTAGAGATTAAAGAGTCTAGCAAAAGGGGAGCTACAAAGGTTGTAGCCTTCAAACCCTAATTTTTATTAGCTTAAAGTTTCGTAACCCTAATTTTCTAGGATCGATTCCTTTGCGTGTTTGTTTGGCACCTTAAAAATACATACTTTGAGACATGTGATGCTTCAAAACTCTTCATAGGGTGCTAGACAAACCTTACATTATGAAAGAAAGAAACACATGCATGCATATGAAAGAAAGAAACACAAAATTAAATAATAATCCATTATTTAATCCATGGTGTGAGTCTTATATTGCCACCATTTCCATATGCTAACAACCATGATGGATGGGTGTATGTATGTATGCATGTATGCACATCCACATGTGCTTGAAACTAGAATGAAAGAAAGAAAGAAAAGCACACATGCATGCACACATCCATCATCCAAGAAAAGGTTTTAAGTGAGAAAACTAATGGTTAAATGATAAATCAACACTTGATTTATCAATTCGGTCATATCTCATATGACCCCACCAAAAGCAGTTCACCCGATCAATGTTCGGTATCATATACGCACATTTTAATCGGGTGCATGCGCATATCGCATACGCGCACCACAACGTTTCGCCTGGACTGGGTAACTCCTTTGTGGGACTCCAAGACTCGTCAATACGCCGGCAGAGGGTGATGATCATATCAGGTACCCCCAAGCCGCAAGCGGTCAGCTAAACGTAACGACTACCCGGGTATTGAGCGATCAGAAGAAAACAAGCGAACCTGCTAGAACTCCCGTCGAGCCAACCGGCAACACTACCGTACTGTCCGGTCTCTTCGTCAGATATGCTGTATATCGAGCCTAGGGATGGTCACGTCGACCCCAATAACTCAATAAGTCGTGTCGGTGAATGGTCTATTACAGATCGAGAAACTACTGATAACACTTATCAGCAATTCTCAGCAGCCCTGGACAGGGACTTGCTGATATAACCAGTCGGGCACTGCACAGCATCAACTCCCAATATCGGGAGAGACGAAACCCCTCCTATCTCTCATCGCCTTCGTGTGTCTCGGGACTGTACCCAACGGCCACCTGTTTGCACGACTCGGTAGAGCTGTGGTAGGGTGGCAATCAAAGTACAGTGGGAGAACACACAAGACTCTATGACGATCTCGGGTCTGCAGACTAACCTGTACCAGTGTCACCTGAGAACTGCTATCCGACGATAGATATAATTCCATATAGGAGTTCTCGGCGAGTCCGTCAGGTGTACCCAGTCAGCACTGAGCACCCGTATATGATCTTGATGTCAATCATCGATGAATGTGGGAACATTCATCGCCCATCGAATGGGTCTAGTATCATATACGCTAGTCTACTCTGGTATATCAATGCCCCGTCTCGATATACCTACGGCTAGGGACATTCCAGGATATGCTTACAGACTACAGATGTCCCACTAGTATGATCTCCATCATAATCAAAGTAGTCAAGCCTATATCCTCAGGGCTTTATCAGCATGTATGAATGAATAAAAGCATGATCAAATCAACATGTCAGATAAAGAAGAACCAGATAGCATACTATCATGTCGAGCAAGAATGCATACTGAATATATATATATATATACATGTATAGATACATCCACTATCACATAATGGCCTCTAGGGCATACATATATCCAACACAAAAAGCATCTTTTATATGGAATGATGATGGTCAAAGTGTCAACCATGGTCAACAAGTCAAGAAGGTCAAATGGTCAACAACCATAACCATGCATAATTATTAAACTAATTATCAATTAACCATAATACACACATAAGCATTAGGGTTAATAAAATGACAATAGTCATTAACCCTAATCGAAGTCCTCTCCCTCTGTCTCAAACAACTGTGCATACGCACCCGTATTCGTGATCCGAGGAACACGAACACAATGAGAAAAACCAATCCCAAATCATATACTAGGATCCGGCTTAAACCAAAGCCCGCTAGTATAAACTGTCCGGACAGCAAACGTGCACAAGTGCGCGGATGTGAACGAACCCTGTCGCAAAACCATGCGACCTCTACTCATTTTGCCTAAAGGCGAATAGCTCTCTGTGTGGGACTCTAAAGACTCGACACCACGCTGGCAGTGGGTTTAACCACAGACCGCAAGCGGCACTAGCTGTACGTAACGGTCCCCAGGTAGATGTCGATAAGAAGACTGACGAGGTGAACCCCATCTGAACTCCTACTGAGCCTATATGTGACAATCTCCGTACAGTCCGGTCTGTTCGTCTGATACATTGCATGGCGGGCCAAGGGGGGCGGTGAACGTCAGTCCCCTAATAGCGATACAAGTCGTGTCGGAGTGTAGCCCAGAACACCCTGAGATAACACTGGAAACCTACCAGTATATCTCGCTTGCCCTGGCCAGGGACTACTCGTGTAATGGCTCTCCTGGACACAACGCGATGTCAACCGCCAATACCGGGAGAGACGAATCCTGTCTAACCGTCACTGCCTCCAAGTGCTTCGGGACTGCACCCAAAAACTACCTGTTTGCACGATTCCTTTGAGCCGTGGTAGGGTAGTAATCAAAGTGCAGTGGGAACACACTCGAGGCGAAGTGACAGTGTCAAGTCAGCGGACTAAGCTGTACTCATGTCACCTGGGAACTGATAACTGACGATAGGTATAATACCAACCAACAGTCCCCGACGAGTCCTGTCCAGTGTACTCGTAACCTAACGAGCACCCGTATACTATCTCAAGTACGACGTACTGACGGCTGTGGGACAGACCTTCTCCCACACTGGGATGAGAAGCGCATACGCTAGTCTACTCCGGAGTATCGATGCCCTGTCTCGATAGTCCAACGACCAGGGACCTGTATAAGGATGTACTTATAGATTACCCAGCTCCCACGAGTGCGAGCGCCATCACAACGCTGGTAATCAAGCAAAGATCCTAAGGGCTCTACAAATATGTATATCAGTGATATGCTAAAAGAAACACATGCATATATTGAAGTAGAGACAAACCAAGTAGCATACTACCATTTCGAGCAAGATTGTATATACAACTGTGAATATCCCAAGCTTCCATTAAGTAATATACAAACTAGTATGTTACAGTAATGGCCTCTAGGGCATATACACTAACAATCTCCCATTTGCACTAAAGCCATGTACTGGTGTATCGAAGACCTATCATCTCGATCAGCCGCTCGAACTGAGTCTGGGGCAAGGCCTTGGTGAATGGATCTGCTGTGTTATCTTCTGAAGCAACTCTCCGGACCTCGATCTCCTGGCGATCCACGATCTCCCTGATCAGGTGATACCGCCTTAAGATGTGTCTGGATTTCTGATGGGACCTGGGTTCCTTCGCTAAAGATATAGCCCCGTTGTTGTCGCAATACAGAGGTATTGGGTCAACAATGGACGGAACCACCTAAAGTTCTTTCAAGAACTTCCTCATCTAGACAGCTTCTTTTGCGGCATCAGATGCAGCGATGTATTCCGCTTCCATAGTCGAGTCCGCAACGGTTTCCTGTTTGGAACTGTTCCAACACACCGCCCATCCATTGAGGGTGAAGACAAAACCCGACATGGACTTGGAATCGTCCTTGTCACTCTGGAAGCTGGAGTCAGCAAAGGCCTCAATCTGCAGGTCTTTTCCGCCATACACCAAGAACATCTCCTTAGTCCTTCTCTGGTACTTGAGAATGTTCTTTACTGCTATCCAATGTTTCTCCCCAGGGTTTGACTGATAGCTGCTTACCACACACAGTGCATAAGCCACATCCGGTCTGGTACACAATATCGCATACATTATAGAGCCTACCACAGAAGCATAGGGTATAATAGACATGCGATCCCTCTCGAAATCAGTCTTGGGAGACATCTCTTTAGAGAGGGTGATTCCGTGACAAGCCGGTAGATTACCGCGCTTGGAATCTTCCATACTGAATCTCTTCTGTATGGTGTCGATGTACCTGGACTGTGAAAGTCCTAATATCCTCTTGGATCTGTCACGGTAGATCCGGATACCCAGAATGTATGAGGCATCACCCAGGTCTTTCATGGAGAACCTGTGTGACAAGAACCCCTTGACAGATTGTAGCATAGGAATGTCATTTCCTATTAAGAGAATGTCATCCACGTATAAAACGAGGAATACTACAGTTCTCGCTACAAATCTACAATAGATGCATGGTTCATCTGGATTTTTTATAAAGCCAAATTCCTTGACCGTCTCATCAAAACAGATGTTCCAACTCCGCGATGCCTGCTTTAGTCCATAAATGGACTTGAGCAACTTGCACACCTTTCCGCTGCTCCCACTCTGAATGAAACCCTCTGGCTGGTCCATAGAGACACACTCCTCTAAATGTCCATTTAGAAAAGCTGTCTTTACGTCCATCTGCCAAATCTCATAATCGTGGAAGGCAGCAATGGCAAGAAGGATCCGAATGGATTTCAGCATAGCTACTGGAGAAAAAGTTTCGTCATAGTCCAAACCAGGTCGCTGACGAAAACCCTTTGCAACAAGTCTAGCTTTATAGGTCTCAACCTGTCCATCTACACCAATCTTCCTTTTGAAGATCCACTTGCATCCTACGGGTTTTACCCCATCTGGAGCAATGTCCAACGTCCATACTTTGTTGGTGTACATGGACTCCATTTCGGTCCGCATTGCATCCAGCCATTTTACCGAGTCGACGCTCTGAATGGCTTGCTGGAAGCTAGTAGGCTCATCACAGTCTATGATGCAATCCTCTCTATCCCCGTCAATGAGAAAACCGTAGTATCTCTCGGGCGGATGAGACTGCCTACTACTCCTGAGGAATGGCGTGGGAATGTCTTGATCTTTCGAACCCTCTGGTTCTACTAAGCTTTCCGTAATAGCTCGTGGTTCTGGAATTTCTTCCAGTTCTATTGCGCTCCAACTTAATTCTTTTTCTATGAACTGTTGTTCTAGAAAGTGGGCATGGCGAGAAACAAGGACTTTTTGTTCCTCTTCGCAATAGAAGTAATATCCCTTGGAGCTCTTTGGATATCCCACAAACTTGCACTGTAGTGAGCGTGCCTCGAGCTTGTCCGCATGCTGCTTTTTTACAAAAGCTGGACATCCCCATGTCTTAATGTGATTAAGATGGGGTCTCTTCCCACACCACATCTGATATGGTGTAGTAGGCACAGTCTTAGTTGGAACTCGGTTCAAAAGGTATGCAGCTGATTCTAGCGCATATACCCAGAACGATCGCGGCAACTCACCGTTACTCATCATGGACCGCACCATATCCAATAGGGTTCGGTTCCGTCTCTCCGATACACCGTTATGTTGCGGAGTGTATGGAGGAGTAAGCTGAGAGAGAATTCCATTCTCTTTTAAGTAACCCAGGAACTCGGCACTCAAGTATTCACCACCTCGATCAGATCTCAGTGCCTTGATACTTTTGCCTGTTTGTTTTTCTACTTCATTCTTATATTCCTGGAATTTTTCAAAAGCCTCGGATTTATGTTTCATTAAGAAGACATAACCGTACCTTGAAAAATCATCCATAAAAGTAATGATGTAAGAATAACCGCTTCGCGCATGTGTAGACATTGGACCGCACACGTCGCTGTGTACAAGTCCCAAGAGCTCGCTCGCTCTCACTTCTTGTCCAGTGAACGGAGTCTTTGTCATCTTTCCTTTGAGACAGGATTGACAAGTTGCATACGATTGATATTCGAACGGATCCAAATATCCTTCTGTGTGTAACTTAGTCAACCTTCTCTCATTGATGTGACCCAGTCTACAATGCCATAAGAAAGTTTTATTGATTTCTGGAGACTTTCTTTTGTGTGTATTCTGGACATTGAAAATCTGTGGTTGGTTTAATACGTATATACCGTTGTTCAATGTACCTGACCCAATCAAAACTTGATTAAGGTGAATGTTCACTACATTACTTACAAATGCAAATTCATAACCTTCTTTAGATAATAAAGATACAGAAATGATATTACAGGTTGCATTTGGTACATAATAACAACTACGCAAAACCAAAAAATGTCCATCCGACAATCCCAGGTGATAGTCCCCCACGGCCTCAACATCCATGCTAGCACCGTTTGCAACTCTGAGGGTCATGTCACCTGCCTTGAAAACTCTACGCTTTCTCAACGCCTGCAAAGAATTACAGATATGAGATCCTGATCCGGTATCCAATACCTAGGAAGTAGAGTTTATTGATAGACAGTTTTCAATAACATACACACCTGAAGCTGAAGCTGAAGCTGCAACTCGCTTCAAATCCTGTATTCTGGCTTTCCAAGCCTTGCAATCCTGTTTCCAGTGACCACTTTTGTGACAATAGAAGCATTCTTCCTTCCCCACTAGCTTCCCTTCTATCTTTGTTGCTTTTCCTTTTCCCTTCGTATCCACTTTACCGACACCGCCTCTTGGTTTGGCAAAGGCTTTCTTCTTCTTACCCTTGGCTTTCGCCCTGGATCTAGAAGAGGAAGATCCTCTTACAAACAAAGTGGATGTCTCCCTACCTTTCTGTAGGGTGCCCTCAGCACTCCTCAACATGTTCAGAAGTTCGGAAAGTTCTACCTCCTTTCCTTGCATGTTGAAGTTAAGAATAAACTGGGCGTAAGTGGAAGGGAGGGACTGGAGAATCAAATCAGTATAGATTTCATTCTCCAACGTGGTCCCAAGGTCCGCGAGCTCCTCAATGTAGCCAATCATCTTAAGCACGTGTTCCGCTACCGATGATCCGACGGCCAACCTTGCCGAAAACAACTTCTTCGACACTTCGTATCTGGCGATACGAGACTGCTCTCCATACAGTTCTTTTGTATGGAGAAATATGGACTCTAGGTCCATATTCTCGTGCCTCCTCTGATGTTCATTGTCCATCGATGCAAGTACGTGGCATTTGGCCTTCGCGCAATCTATCACCCATGTCTTACGGATTTCCTTATCCGCGACGCTGGAGGTGGGACCTGGGACAGGGGGAGCTTTGGTGGTAAGGACATACCCCAACTTGTCGTAAGTGATTGCCATCTTGACATTCCTGAGCCAATCTTTGTAGTTTGGCCCTGTCAATATGTTTTTATCTAGTAATAACTTAAGTCCGGTCATGTTGAATGGTCGCTGCAATTAGGAGAGAGAAAAGAAACACTTTAGCATGATGCTCTTGCAAGTTTAGAGTGGTTTTTAATTTGTCTAAACTGGATGGCTCCCACTGTCTCTCGAATCCCTTCTCAAACCGTAAAGAAAGGATTAGTCAGGATCACTCTCACCGTACAATACTTGCTTAACCGTTCAGCCAGGCCAGTGTCGGTACTTCGAGGGAGGTTTTCCAACGCTTTTGCGAAGTTCCTTAATTAAGTAACCTCTTTTCCCTGTGGGCGTAGCCCCGCTAACACCTTTCTAGACACCTACTAAGTTTATAGCATTGATCGTTAAGTGAGAGTTTTCCCGAGGAGTAGCATATACTCACTGTAGGATCGGGATCCAAATATCATCGCGTGATAAAACCGAAGGAATCCTACCAGAATCATCACAGTCCAAATGGTATGCAACGCTAGCAAGTTTCAGTACTTATGAAACTCCCGATGTGGATTTTTGCCCCATGCTCTTATGACCTTGACTTTGGCCAAAATATCATAAGTCACATGTCAAGTTCTACCCGTCATTCTCCTGGTTAATTTGGACCCACCCGTACCTACCCTTGACTTTGGCCAAAATGGCAGCACGACTGTCCCAAACCAACGCATCTATCTATGCTGCACATGAATACCCAATAGCTACCAATCACTATGCCTTGACTTTAGCCAAAATACATAACTTGAATACTTTTTGGCCATTCATGTGGAATGACGGAGGGCTACGAATGGTTTTGGCGAAACCGTGAACGTAGTGAACTTGATCTAATCGATGGAACGAGATAGCTTTTAAAAGGAGTGGTTCAAGCTCCGCGTTTAAAAGTTTAGTTTTGAAAAGAACCGAGTGGTTTTCAAAGTGTTCCAATCGACTTTTACTTGGTTTATTTTCTTGCATTAGTTCTTTTAATGCGTCCCATCATTTAATCCTACCATTGCAGAAAACAACCAAAATATGACGTGCGCTTATGCCATTCGCATTCGCCACGGGGCCCCGTCATCACCCGTTAGGTTACTTAACTAACGACAGAGCGGGGGCTGGGCTAGCGCGGCTGTAAAACATAAGCAACGCCTAAATAGTTATCATATATAAATATATAGCAATGATAGACATTACAGATCACAGATGAATACATTGGATATACCAGGAATCCGCAATCCGTTCGAGCCTGCAACGAAAAGCGGATTACACGGTCGCGGTGAATAGCCAAAACCCCACCCAAGACCCCTACAGGTGCGGCAAACTACCCGCCAAGTACCCGAAGCGAAGCAACCTCCCTCAACTCCATGAGTAGGCCACTCGGCACTTCGAGATACCCGGTAGTTTGTGCACCCCCTCCATGGGTCTATCCTAGGAGCAAAAACAGTAAAAAGAATTATACAATGACGGCTACAACCCCGACCCGGTTGTGCGGCCATACAAATAATAATATTACATCAATTTACATATTACAATGAATGAAAGAAAAGCAACACTCGTCTCACATCCACCCCGGCTATTCACCCGCGACAATCCAACCCATTCATATACACATACCATCATCAATCACAGATCACAGATATGTATAACCCCGACTAATAGACATATAGCGATTAGCCGACGTTCAATACATATAAACATCACAGATATAACCTTTTGGTCAATGTGTATTGAAGTTCGAAAAAAAATACGGATTTATAGGCCCCCAAGAACAAATTTCTATTCTGGAAAATCTGGGCACATATAAAACTATCTTAAAAATCCTAAAACCAAGCCATAAGAAAACTGCA
The DNA here is from genome assembly GCA_030015575.1 of Agapanthus africanus. Classification (NCBI taxonomy): domain Eukaryota; kingdom Viridiplantae; phylum Streptophyta; class Magnoliopsida; order Asparagales; family Amaryllidaceae; genus Agapanthus; species Agapanthus africanus. Next base: position 124,478,878 of record JASDDO010000004.1, on the reverse strand, counting down.
TCAAACTCGACTCAGTGAAGAGTCAAAACGGCGGCGGTTTAGATGACTCACTGGACCGGGTTTGCTGTGTTTCTTAATAAAACCCTGAGATGATTTTTGGAGTATAACAAATATTGATTTGACCAGAAATTTTTTTTACAGAAACTTAGGGTTTCGAAAACTTGGTTTTTCAATTTTTTTCGATTCGAACTTCGATACACTCTACTGCCTAGCTAGTTTATGTTTAGTTAGGCTCTGATACCACTGTAAGTCCACGTTGCCCACCCCGGTGCTTGCGGGGAGGCGGAAAACGGAATAAAAATCTGATTTTTATGAGCTTAGGCAACATGGACTAGACTTTGAAGGATCTTTGCTAAACAAAAACAAGCTAAAGCTAACTAGAAACTAGCTAAGTGCTAGAAAGGTTATACCTTGGGCTTTAAGTCCTTCTCTCCTTGCTCCTTGGAGTAGTGGAAGGAGGTCACCTTGGTCGTCTTCTCACGTCGAAGAAAGATCCACCCGAAAGCCTCAACCTTTGGCTTCCACTCCAAGCTAGAAGTAACTAGGGTGCAAGAAGTGCTAATCCTTAAACCCTAGATGAGAGTAGAGATGATCAAGAGAGGGTTTTTCTCAAGCTCAAGTGTTTCTCAACACATGAGAAGGGAGAGCTTGAGGGAGAGGAAGAACAAGAGAGAGAAACTAAATGATAGAATGAGAATAATGTGAACCATTCTCACTAATATGTGTATATTATTTTAATTAGATAATTGTCATGGTTAATCATGACATGACCATTATCATTTCATATATAATGCTAATTGCAAGGATCAAAAAGCATCTTTTATATGGAATGATGATGGTCAAAGTGTCAACCATGATCAACAAGTCAAGAAGGTCAAATGGTCAACAACCATAACCATGCACAATTATTAAACTAATTATCAATTAACCATAATACACACATAAGCATTAGGGTTAATAAAATGACAATAGTCATTAACCCTAATCAAAGTCCTCTCCCTCTGTCTCAAGCAACTGTGCATACGCACCCGTATTCGTGATCCGAGGAACACGAACACAATGAGAAAAACCAATCCCAAATCATATACTAGGATCCGGCTTAAACCAAAGCCCGCTAGTATAAACTATCCGGACAGCAAACGTGCACAAGTGCGCGGATGTGAACGAACCCTGTCGCAAAACCATGCGACCTCTACTCATTTTGCCTAAAGGCGAATAGCTCTCTGTGTGGGACTCTAAAGACTCGACACCACACTGGCAGTGGGTTTAACCACAGACCGCAAGCGGCACTAGCTGTACGTAACGGTCCCCAGGTAGATGTCGATAAGAAGACTGACGAGGTGAACCCCATCTGAACTCCTACTGAGCCTGTATGTGACAATCTCCGTACAGTCCGGTCTATTCGTCTGATACATCGCATGGCGGGCCTAGCGGGGTGGTGAACGTCAGTCCCCTAATAGCGGTACAAGTCGTGTCGGAGTGTAGCCCAGAACCCCCTGAGATAACACTGGAAACCTACCTGTATATCTCGCTTGCTCTGGCCAGGGACTACTCGTGTAATGGCTCTCCTGGACACAGCGTGATGTCAACCCCCAATACCGGGAGAGACGAATCCTGTCTAACCGTCACTGCCTCCAAGTACTTCGGGACTGCACCCAAAAACTACCTGTTTGCACGACTCCTTTGAGCCGTGGTAGGATAGTAATCAAAGTGCAGTGGGAACACACTCGAGGCGAAGTGTCAGTGTCAAGTCAGCGGACTAAGCTGTACTCTTGTCACCTGGGAACTGATAACTGACGATAGGTATAATACCAACCAACAGTCCCCGACTAGTCCTGTCCAGTGTACTCGTAACCTAACGAGCACCCGTATACTATCTCAAGTACGACGTACTGACGGCTGTGGGACAGACCGTCTCCCACACTGGGATGAGAAGCGCATACGCTAGTCTACTCCGGAGTATCGATGCCCTGTCTTGATAGTCCAACGACCAGGGACCTGTATAAGGATGTGCTTATAGATTACCCAGCTCCCACGAGTGCGAGCGCCATCACAACGCTGGTAATCAAGCAAAGATCCTAAGGGCTCTACTAATATGTATATCAGCGATATGCTAAAAGAAACACATGCACATATTGAAGTAGAGACAAACCAAGTAGCATACTACCATTTCGAGCAAGATTGTATATACAACTGTGAATATCCCAAGCTTCCATTAAGTAATATACAAACTAGTATGATACAGTAATGGCCTCTAGGGCATATACACTAACAATCGCAAGGTATAAATGTACCTATCACTAAAGGTATGATACTCTATAGGTATATAGGCATGGTAATGTCATATGTGGTAAGCAGTACGAATCAATGTCACAAGGTCCCTAACCAAGCAATATAGTATCTATAAGTGGTTGTGTGTGACATGGCAATTATTGACGGTGTGTGTAGCATATAATCATTGCTCGTGCAACATGAAACGTCAATAATGTGTGCAGTGTCATATGGCTGCTAGTCACGGTACAGCTATATTAAGGAAATACAGTAAAGGCGCAATTCTAACAATGACGTAGAATATGCGACAGGATTTGAATCCTAGCCCAGACGCATAACGCCATGCGGGCGATTCCCCTGTAGATATTAAATCTACTCACCTACGCTCCACGCTAGGTGAATCCTACCATCTGCTCCCCCCTGTAGCCGTGTCCGTAGTCCCTGCCTGCAAACATGCAAATACGACATGAAAATCATATATAAGCCAAATATCTCGCAAAACGCGATATCGAACCAAAACGAGAAACTCGCGTCGCGAACCAAACGCGCGTGTGCATGATACGCTGAATCGTGTGTGTACGCGTCTAAAACCATCGCGACACGCCGCGATACGCTGGATCACAGAACCCTCACACGTATCGCGCGTATCGCGCAAACACAACGAACACCAAAAACGATATATGCTCCCATATTTCTCTACAGGTCAAATATTACAAAACTAGACATGCCAAAGCTCTAGACAACACAGAAGAGAGCCGTACACAAAACCCCAACACCCCTGCCCCCTACTTGGCCGCAAATTGCGGCCAAAAGCATGAAATTGGTGGCCTACCTTGGGAATTAGGGTTTCGTGCTCGGGTGGTGGTATCTAGACCTAGTGTACATGCCCCAGTTTTCTCAATTTTAACCTGAAGGTCCCGGGTCAAAAGCAGATCTCAGAAGTCACAAATATCACTTTAAAAACACCGATTTGCACAATTTAGAAACCTTATGGTATTTTAGTGTAATCTGGGTTAAACTCAGTTAAGGTGACCGTAACAACACTAGAATGAGCTAGGTTAACCAACACAAACACAATCTAACCAAAATTCCACATAAAACACCATAACTAGCACTAAACTCACATTAATCGCAAACAGAAGCTAAACTAACACCTAAGCTTAGCAACTAGGGAAATTGGGTCAAGAAATATACCCTAAAGAACTCTAGAGAGCAGGTGAAGAAGTGGAGAGGAGTTGCTACTGCTGCTGGGGCTCCTGATGCTGCTCTGCTTCTGCTTCTGGTGTTGCTGCTGCTTCTCCTGGGGCTGCTGCAGCTGCTGCTCTGCTGTTGCTGATGCTGGTGCCACTGCTGCTGCTGAATTCAGGTGAGTGTGTGTGTGTGTGTGTTGTGTGAGAGATTGAGAGTGAGAGAACACAACAAGTCAACTCCCTCCTCTCTCTCTCTCTTCATTAATGAAGGCATGGGCAAAGCCATGATGCCCTATCATGCACTCTCTCTCTCTCTCTCACCAAGGTCAACACAAGAAGTCAATTTGAATAACCTTTTTCAAATTCATTTTAAAACAACCATACACTATTAAACCCAAAACACCTAATACAATATTAAACTAGATTAGGGAATGGTTAGTTCACCATGTTGCTAATCATGGTTAAACCCCCAATACAACCCTAGTTATCATGCATAAGTGTGTGCAAGCCTAGGAAAAATCTAATAAAATACTCAATAAATAGGATAAAATAATTAAAAACCAAATTGGTAAACTTTTTATTAAAAACTATACACTAAAATATAATTAACCACAAAACACATTCTAATGTGTTATATCTCCAAATGGAGTCCTTTACCGATTCGAGCTTCCAAAGCGAAAAAGACGACAGCAAATATATCTCCGGGTTTGTATTTACCCTCAATGGAGGGGCGGTAAGTTGGAAGAGTTCCAAACAGGATACCGTTGCAGACTCTACGATGGAGGTTGAGTACATTGCTGCGAATGATGCCGCCAAGGAAGCCGTCTGGATGAGGAAGTTCGTCTCGGAGCTAGGAGTAGTTCCACCATTATTGATCCAATACCATTGTATTGTGATAATAATGGGTCTATGGCGTTAGCCAAGGAGCCCAGGTCCCATCAGCGATCCAGACACATCCTGAGGAGCTTTCATTTGATCCGGGAGATTGTAGATCGCCGCGAGATCGAGATTAGGAGAGTAGACACAAAGAATAACGCCGCAGATCCACTCACCAAGGCCCTCCATCAGCCGCAACATGAGCGACTTTTTGAGATGTTGGGTATGAGATACGCCAATAACTGGCCTTAGTGCAAGTGGGAAATTGTTGGATATATGTATGCCCTAGAGGCCATTATATGATAGTGGATGTATTTATACATGTATATATATATATATTCAGTGTACAGTCTTGCTCGACATGATAGTATGCTATTTGGTTCTTCTTTATCTGACATGTTGATTTGATCATGCTTTTATTCATTCATACATGTTGAGAAAGCCCTGAGGATATAGGCTTGACTACTGTGATTATGATGGAGATCATACTAGTGGGACATCTGTAGTTTATAAGCATATCCTAAAATGTCCCTAGTCGTAGGTATATCGAGACGGGGCATCGATATACCAGAGTAGACTAGCGTATATGATACTAGACCCATATGATGGGCGATGGATGTTCCCACATTCATCGATGTTTGACATCGAGATCGTATACGGGTGCTCAGTGGTGACTGGGTACACTGGACGGACTCACCGAGAACTCCTATATGGAATTATATCTATCGTCGGATAGCAGTTCTCAGGTGACACTGGTGCAAGTTAGTCTGTAGACCCGAGATCGTCATAGAGTCTTGTGTGTTCTCCCACTGTACTTTGATTACCACCCTACCACGGCTCTACTGAGTCGTGCAAACAGGTGGCCGTTGGGTACAGTCCCGAGACACACGAAGGCAATGAGCGATAGGAGGTGTTTTCGTCTCTCCCGGTATTGGGAGTTGATGTTGTGCTGTGCTCGATTGGTTATATCAGTAAGTCCCTGGCCAGGGCTGTTGAGATTTACTGATAAGTGTTGTCAGTAGTTTCTCGATCTGCTATAGACCATTCATCGGCATGACTTATTGAGTTATTGGGGTCGACATTACCATCCCTAGACTCGATATGCATCATATCTGATGAAGAGACCGGACTGTACGGTAGTGTTGCCGGTTGGCTCGACGGGAGTTGTGACAGGTTCGCTTGTTTTCTTCTGATCGCTCAATACCCGGGTGGCTGTTACGTTTAGTTGACCGCTTGCGGCTTGTAGGTATTTGATATGATCATTACTTACTGCAGGCGTATTGACGAGTCTTAGAGTCCCACAATGAAGTTTCCTGGCTCAGGCGAAAAGATGTGGTGTGCATATGAGATATGTGTGGGGACCCGATTAAATACGGATATATGATACCGTATATTAATCGGGCATTTTCTATTGGTCGAGCCGTATGTGATATGACCGGTTTGCAAAATCAAGTGTTGATTTAACAAATGACATTTAGATTAATTCTTTAATCAAACTCTTTTTTATTTTTGTATGCATGCATGTATGCACATGATGATGTGCATGGATACATACATGCATACATACATACATTGTATCATGGTTGTTGATACATGTTTGGTGGCAATGCTGTTGGAGATAGTGCCCTCAGAGTCAATTATTGGATCACAGGCACGTGATTGCAATGATTGAGGGAGGACCTATCCCGGTAGGACAGTCTTACTCGAGATGATAGTATGCTATCTGATTTACCTTTATCATCGTATACTGCTTTAGGTGACTTGACATGTCGCTATTGCACGTTGATAGAGCCCTTAGGATTCTTGCTTGACTGCCAGCAGTATGAGGGCGATCATATAAGTGAGAGCTGGTAGTCTACAAGCACATCCTTAAAAGGTCCCTAGTCGTTGGAGTTTCGAGACAGGGCATCGATTCTCCAGAGTAGACTAGTGTATACAGTCGAGACCCCGACGAGGGGCGGTGGCCGGTCTCACAAGCCACTGGTGTCAGTTGGTTCACCTAAGATGTATACAGGTGCTCATTGGGTTATGAGTACACCGGACAGGACTCGCCGGGAACATGCTAGTTGGTCTTATACCTGCGTCAGATAGCAGTTCCCAGGTGACATGTGTACAGGTTAGTTCATCGACCTGCGGATCATCATTTGTCTCGTGTGAGCTCCCACTGTGCTTTGATTACTACCCTACCACGGCTCAAAGGAGTCGTGCAAACAGGGTTTAGTTGGGTACAGTCCCGAGCCACATGGAGGCAGTGAGCGGATCTTCAGGTGTTTCGTCTCTCCCGGTATTGGGGGTGAGGTCGCGCTGTGTCTTGGAGAGCCATTACACGAAGTCCTTGGCCAAGGCAGGAGATTTACTGGAAGGTATTCTAGTAGTATCTCAGGGTGTTCTGGGCTACACTCCGACACGACTTGTACCGCTTTTGGGGGTCTGAATTTTACCAACCCCCTAGGCCTGACATGCGATGCTCATAGACGAACGGACCGGACTGTACGGATATTGTCACTGACAGGCTCAGTAGGGTGTCAGGATGAGTTCGCTCATCGACGTCCCTTTTGGTCAATAGCTGGTGGCCCGTCATGTATTGGCTTATACCTCTGACGTGCTTGTGGTTAAATCCACAGCCATAGTATTGACGAGTCTTTAGAGTCCACCACACTTTCAGTTACTCAAGTTTCGGGCGAAACGCTGTAGAGGCCGTATGGAGATATGGCAGGGTCCGATCAGATACGTGCGGTATTGCACGGATCAGGATCGGACAGTTTTGTACTAGTGGCCGTAAGGTTATATGGCAGCGTTCGATCAGATACGTGCGGTATTGCACGGATCAGGATCGGACGGACATTACTAGCCGGCTTTGGTTTAAGCCGGATCCTAGTATAGTACAGTGTAGATTTTGTCTCTTTGCATTTGTATCCGGACGGAATACAGATGCGGGTGTGTATGCACAGTATGGGGGTTTTCCTGTAATTTATTACGGGACCAGTTTTCTGGAGTTGCCAGTTTGTTTTCCGTTCCGGCCGGTTTTCCTTTGTTCTTTCCCGGCCGGACTTTTCGGATGGAGGGGGGTTATTTGCAATTGTGCAAATAACTTTAGTGGAGAGGTTTTATTGCAAAAGGATTTATTATGAGAGCATCTTTTCTTTTGTTGCACCATTCTTGCATTAATGAGATTGGAAAGGATTTGATTTGGATGTGAATGAAGCATGGTTGATGTTTTCTTGTCTCTTGGATGTGGTCACCATTGCTTTTCTCCTACACTCACTCTCCTTCATGGTTTATGTATGGATGATTTCTTTTTTGCTCCACCATTCTCTTGATGATAGGCCGGCCACTTCAAATGAGGGGAGAGGAGAAAAATGAGAGTGATTCTTTTTGTGTGTAGCATTCTTCATCTCATTCCATTGCTAGAAAATTGAAAGCACCAATTTTCTTTATACCATTCCTCCATCTATGGCAACCAACCCCAAAGTGAGACATACACTCTACACTACACATTCTACAGCATATCTTGAGCATGTCGAGTTGCCGGCTTCATGCCCGAGTTGCCTCGGTATAGAGGCGGGAGCCCGTAAAAGATGCAGGCGATGTGGTGCCCTTCCGGCGAGGAGGCGACGACCGGAGATCCCGCGAGGAGATCGGAGTGGAGATGAAGACCGGAGGACTCGGATCAGTCGGTATATCTCTAACCCATCTTCTATTTAGCTTAGACTTGTTAATGGTTACGATCCGTGTGTTTAGTGCGCGGTGGTGCCGGTTTGCTAAGTCCGCAAAATTAAAGTTTATCACCGTTTCCGCATTTGGCCGTCGGATTGACGGCCGGGGCGCCGCCGTGCACTTACAGTGGTATCAGAGCCACGCCATTAACATAGTCTAGCTTGGTGTAATGTGTTTTTCTGTTTCGATCGATCGAATGTTCCAAAACTGCATTTTTAGTTGGCATCAGTTTCTGTTGAAAATTTTTGGTCTCGAAAAATTTTTCAGGTTGTAAAATATTGATGTACTGGAAAATCTAAGAGCTTTGTAAAAATTCGATGAAGTAACTCCACAGTGGGAGCGCGGAACCGCCGCGAAAACCCCATTCCCGCCGCCCTTCCGCCGCACACTGTGGAGATCACTTCACCAATTTTTTACAGAGGCCTTCTGGGCTTATAATATGGGTTTTGGAATATTAAAATTGGGCCCAGGATTTCTGTGAGTGCTACAGTTTTGATTGGGGGCCTACTTGTTAATTTTTGATCGATGGGATATTTCAAACACATTATTTCACAGTATTTACATTATATCTGCGACCGTGAATGTCACTCGATCGGTAAATCCGGTCTAACTGCTATAGCCCGGTTAGACGGATTTGCGAACGTGACTTTCACGTTGATGTTCTATATTTATGTTGTGATGTTGCGGATCGGTCGTGGGGATAGCCTGGATGCAATGCTAGTACAGTGTTGGTGTATTATGTACATTTGATTTTGCGGGGCGACCGTCCGACATGTGGACTGCCGTCACTGCCTGTTTGTATTATTCTTTTGGGGCACGACCTGGTTGCGGTCGATGCACCCGGTGCATGTATATTTTACTTTCTGTACTAGGATTGCCCCGCGGTGGGGTGCACGGATAGCCGGGTTCTGGAGGGCAACAAGCCCGCATCTCATGGCATTGAGACGGAGGGGGCTTCACTCTGGGATTGGCGGGCTATTCGCCGCACTCGTAGGGGGTACATGTTGACCCAGGAGGGGTGCCCAAGTTGCCGGATTCCGTGGAGTGCTGGGTGGTCCATTCACGGAGCTGAAGGGGGCTGCCTCGCTTCAGGTTTTGGCGGGTGACTTGCCGCGGCCGTAGGGGTCTAGGATTTCATTGCACAGGCTATCCACACGACCAGGGGAACGTCGGGTTTCAGTAGTGGCTCTGTGAAACCCGGGGATCCCAGATATCTGTATTGTTCTGTGATGCTGTACATTTCTGTGATGTTGCATTTCTTTTCACGCCTTGAGCGAAATATAATATATTGGTATATATATTAGTAGATGTTGTATATGTTTTACATCCGCGCTAGTCCAGTCCCCGCTCTGTCGTTAGTAAGCTAACCTAACGGGTGATGACGGGACACAGTGGCGAATGCGGATGGCATATACGTACGTCAGTATATTTTCGTTCTTTATTGGTGTGATCAATTGATGGGACTGCGTTGATTCGGATCAATGCAAGTTGAAACAAACCTATTCTGATGTTGTTGGAACACTTTTCAAAAAGCTGTTATTGCAAGGACGTTCACTTCTGTTTTTCATCGTGGTATTCATTTGGAATATCCTGCTCCTCAGTCGACGAGGCAAGGGCTGAGATCCCTTCACCGGGAGTGACCCCTTGGACAGAAGTTTGCGTCAGGGCATTAACTTCACTATAGACGATTACTTTTGCTTTGCACCGTGGTATTCAGTTGGAATATCCTGCACCCCATTCTACGGGGAAAGAGCCGAGATCCCTTCACCGGGAGTGACCTCTTTAGTAAAGGTTTTCGTCACTATATTTTCTAAAAAGCTATACTTTCCTTCAACGATATCAAGTTCATTACGTTAAAGGTTTTCGCCAGAAACCATTCGTAGCCCTCCATCATTTCAGTTAAATATTCGGTAGTATTCATGCTATGTATTTTGACCTCACGCCAAGGCATAGTGTTTGGTAGCTGCCAGGTATTTATCTGCAGCATAGATAGATGCGTTGGTTTGGGATAGTCGTACTACTATTTTGGCCTACGTCAAGGGTATGTACGGGTGGGTTCAAATTAACCTGGATAATGATGGGAAGAACTTGACATGTGACTTATGATATTTTGACCTCACGCCAAGGTCATAAGAGCATGGGGCAGAAATCACATCGGGAGTTTCAAAAGTACTGAAACTTGCCAGATATGCGCATACCTTCTAGAGTATGATACCGTGAGCGGATTCCGTCACGTTATCATGCGATGAGAGTTGGATCCCGATTCCCACTGATGAGTTGGTTTACTCCTCGGGTGACCCCGACTAATTCTTCTTTCAGGTTTGGAGGAGAATTTGAGGTACAGTGGGAGGTTTCCTGATTAGAAAAAGTGATAACCATTCTGATCCAGGATAGAGTGCACGCTGAGTGTTTCTTTTCTGTCTCTCTCTGGCAGCGACCATTGACCCGACCCTAGACTTTGACTCAGTGACCAAGTTGACCGAACCTACTTAACACTGGCTTTTGGATTGTCAGAGTTGCAGACCTCATTGCCACTCATACTTTTACCCTTTTCTCCAGGACACCCCGTATTACTACGAACGTCCACTTCCATTGGACAAAACCATCGTATGGTTATATACGAACTCGAAGGACTTCGAGGATGGTTTCTGGTTCTGGAGAAAACGGATAGGATTATTCAGTTGTCTTTTCTTTTCACCCTCTCTCAGGTTGCGAGTACTCCTTAGTTTAGGAGTAGTACACCTATTATGCAAATTGGATAGTCTTCTTCCAAACCATAGGCTGGTGCCGACCGGTAGGGAATGAAGAAAACCAGTTAGCCTAAACGGTGTACAGAAGGTATTAAGTTCAGACAAAGAAAGGGATTAGTAAGAGGGCAAAGTAAGTTGCGACTGCTATTCACGACCAAACCAAGTATTTCTTCGCCAATCCTAAATCACCTTTGTTTTTCTCCAGGACACTCCGTATCACTACGAAGATCCCATTTTATTGGATAATCCATCGTATGGTTATATACGAACTCGAAAGGAACTTGTTCCAGTTCGGGGATGGATCCTGGTTCAGGAGAAATAGGAATAAAGTACATTCAGGTGTCTTTTATCTTCACCCTCTCTCGCGATGCGAGTGCTCCTAGGATTAGGACAGTACACCCTTTATGCTTTTTGGATAGTCTTCTTCCAAACCATAGGCTGATGCCGAACGATAGGGAAGGAAGAAAACCAATTGGCCTAAAGGGGTGTGCAGAAGGTAATGACTAAAGACATATGAAGGGATTTGGAGAGGTGGCAAAGAATTATACGGTTATAGTTGTGAATCTGGATAATGGAAGAGGCATTACTAAGAATACCAGGATACCCCACCGAAACATTTCAATGTTTCAGTTTCACTCTGTAATGTTAAAAGAAAACTGATTTCCCGATTGGACACTTGCTCCAGGGTATGTATTTACCAGGTTTGGTTCTCACATCTGTATGGTTTTACAGATGATGAGTGGGAGTAAGTTATTGGGAATTGGGTGATTATCCTCATTATATCGGGATTCGTTGTAATCGGTGATATTTGAGGAGATCATCTGGGCTGTTTGCCGGTTGGCAAATATTTGGTTTTGAATATCCGCTTTTATGCACCAATTTCAAATTGATATATCTGTACGTCTATTTTCATAGAGTGAGATATACCTTTCTGAAATTATGTCTATGACATTTACCTATATCAGTGGATGGTTAGGTAAGGAGCATTGAACAGCGGTGTAATTCTTCTTAACCATAAGTACAGTTTTCAACCTACGACACACAGTGAAAGAGCTATCTGACTCAAGGGACTTATACAGAGTATTGTATGTTGTCCAGTGTCCATTAGGATAGAGGGGTTGGTCCTCATACTATATTCTGTTTACTTTTAACTTCTCTAGTTCGTAGACGTGTGTTTCGTAGAAACACAGGGTCTAAGTTTTGAGGAGTTATAGGTATTTGAATAAAGTAGAGAACCAGGTATTGCAAGTATCGGGATTCTTCAAAGTGATCGAAGATGTAGATACTTGTATATGGTATTCAGTTGATAGTAATGATTAAGAGAACTTGCTTCTCTTTCGGGTTACTCATAATTGGAAGCATTCCTAAGTTGAGTAATGTTGATCGGCTTCTCTCCATTTAGTTGACATGCACTGGAGACAGCTGCATGATTTGAATCTGGTTAAATTAAATCACTGCCTCTGGTTCTATATTGGATATAGAACAGTTTATATCTTAACGTTGTTAAGATACGGGGAGTTGTCTGGCTTATGATTAAAACCAGACTCTGGATAACTCAAGGCACGTTTCTTTAATGGCTGTTTGTGGGTTGACCCAGGCTATGACGAGGGTTAATTTTCTACCATCTGGAAGATCAATAGTGATATTGTTCTTCACTCGCCACAATTTTAAAAAAATGGATTTTTTCAGAAAACAGTAGTGGGAGTATGGTAGAACTGGAAGTGATTCCAGAACCGCAAACGATTACTGAAGATTTGATAAGGAACCTAAAGATTCAATCTGATTTGACATTCCATTGGCCACTCCGCAGATAAGGTGGGTAACTTCAGGCACCCGAGAGGTACTACGGTAGCCTCAAGGACGGTGACAGGGAAGTTCTTGTTTACCCACAATTACCATTGCTGTTGTTCCAGGCTGCGAGACCCGGCGGGAGGATGAGTATAGCGTCGTTCTAAACTTGCTTTAGAAGTGCACGTCTATATGACTCTGCCAGAGGGTTGTCGTAGTCAGTGGGAGCAGCGGAAGCATTGGCGGACATCAGGCTTATGTCTATTTCTGATGTGACAGTCATAGGTTTGACGTCATCAGAATAGGGGATGGATCTGTTGAGAAGGTAGTAGGAAGTGATATTCCTTTACTACGATCGGTTATATTTTGGTTGTCACACAGTGGTTTCTCCACACAGGACTTGGATATTATATCAGACATTCTGGTTACTAGATCTATGGTTTTAGATCTAGATTTGGGTGGTTTCCTAAATCAGGGTACCTTGACAGCATTCTATGAGTATTTAGAATGGACGACTCCTGGCATGGTGGTGTACCTGCAGGTAATGGAGTCACCCTCTCTAAAGGTGTCCTACAGACTAAACGGGAGAGGGATGCGCATGATTGGCAGATCACTTGCTTAGGCAATTGAGTCAATCATGAGATGTCAAGTACCACACCAGATGTTGTTCTTGCAGTAGATGCAATAAGTTGATATTGATCCAATCCTGGGGAAACAGTCGGAAGCAGTTTTAGAACATAAGTGAATGTTCTAGGGATATGATAACGGCTGCCTCCTTTAGGAGACGGTTATCACTCCAGGCTTCCAAGGTGACATGGACGACAGGGTGATTGTCAGAGTTTTAGTTTTCCTTCTGACGAGGGGCAGTATTTTGGACAGGTGGTCCAAGGCAATACTGAGGGTGGCATGGCGCAGGATACTGATTAAGTTCAGTTGACGATACAGTTTAAGAAGTTTGGATTTGGAGTTCATTTATGAGCTCGGTCCCATCAGACATCCAGACATTCTAAGACAGGTATTGCTCATTTCGGGAGATGGTTTTCTCCGCGAACTTGAGATATAGAGAGACATAGAAAGAAACATCAAGGCGGATCCACTCACTAAGGCTATTCCTCGACCGCAATAGTTTCACAAAACGGTTTTTGTAAGACTGACTAGTAGAGGAGTTGGGTGTTCGGTATCACACGGGTTGTGAGTATGCGACATCGCAATAATTAGCCTTGAGTGCAAGTGGGAGATTGTTGGAGATAGTGCCCTCAGAGTCAATTATTGGATCACAGGCACGTGATTGCAATGATTGAGGGAGGACCTATCCCGGTAGGACAGTCTTACTCGAGATGATAGTATGCTATCTGGTTTACCTTTATCATCGTGTACTGCTTTAGGTGACTTGACATGTCGCTATTGCACGTTGATAGAGCCCTTAGGATTCTTGCTTGACTGCCAGCAATATGAGGGCGATCATATAAGTGAGAGCTGGTAGTCTACAAGCACATCCTTAAAAGGTCCCTAGTCGTGGGAGTTTCGAGACAGGGCATCGATTCTCCAGAGTAGACTAGTGTATACAGTCGAGACCCCGACGAGGGGCGGTGGCCGGTCTCACAAGCCACTGGTGTCAGTTGGTTCACCTAAGATGTATACAGGTGCTCATTATGTTATGAGTACACCGGACAGGACTCGCCGGGAACATGCTAGTTGGTCTTATACCTGACGTCAGATAGCAGTTCCCAGGTGACATGTGTACAGGTTAGTTCATCGACCTGGGGATCGTCATTTGTCTCGTGTGAGTTCCCACTGTGCTTTGATTACTACCCTACCACGGCTCAAAGGAGTAGTGCAAACAGGTTTTAGTTGGGTACAGTCCCGAGCCACATGGAGGCAGTGAGCGGATCTTCGGGTGTTTCGTCTCTCCCGGTATTGGGGGTGAGGTCGCGCTGTGTCTAGGAGAGCCATTACACGAAGTCCTTGGCCATGGCAGGAGATTTACTGGTAGGTATTCCAGTAGTATCTCAGGGTGTTCTGGGCTACACTCCGACACGACTTGTACCGCTTTTGGGGGTCTGACTTTTACCAACCCCCTAGGCCCGACATGCGATGCTCATAGACGAACGGACCGGACTGTACGGATATTGTCACTGACAGGCTCAGTAGGGTGTCAGGATGAGTTCGCTCATCGACGTCCCTTTTGGTCAATAGCTGGTGGCCCGTCACGTATTGGCTTATACCTCTGACGTGCTTGTGGTTAAATCCACAACCATAGTATTGACGAGTCTTTAGAGTCCACCACACTTTCAGTTACTCAAGTTTCGGGCGAAACGCTGTAGAGGCCGTATGGAGATATGGCAGGGTCCGATCAGATACGTGCGGTATTGCACGGATCAGGATCGGACAGTTTTGTACTAGTGGCCGTATGGTTATATGGCAGCGTTCGATCAGATACGTGCGGTATTGCACGGATCAGGATCGGACGGACATTACTAGCCGGCTTTGGTTTAAG
Organism: Agapanthus africanus; assembly: GCA_030015575.1. NCBI lineage: Eukaryota > Viridiplantae > Streptophyta > Magnoliopsida > Asparagales > Amaryllidaceae > Agapanthus > Agapanthus africanus. Next base: position 124,463,789 of record JASDDO010000004.1, on the reverse strand, counting down.
CCGGATCCTAGTATAGTACAGTGTAGATTTTGTCTCTTTGCATTTGTATCCGGACGGAATACAGATGCGGGTGTGTATGCATAGTATGGGGGTTTTCCTGTAATTTATTACGGGACCAGTTTTCTGGAGTTGCCAGTTTGTTTTCCGTTCCGGCCGGTTTTCCTTTGTTCTTTCCCGGCCGGACTTTTCCGATGGAGGGGGGTTATTTGCAATTGTGCAAATAACTTTAGTGGAGGGGTTTTATTGCAAAAGGATTTATTATGAGAGCATCTTTTCTTTTGTTGCACCATTCTTGCATTAATGAGATTGGAAAGGATTTGATTTGGATGTGAATGAAGCATGGTTGATGTTTTCTTGTCTCTTGGATGTGGTCACCATTGCTTTTCTCCTACACTCACTCTCCTTCATGGTTTATGTATGGATGATTTCTTTTTTGCTCCACCATTCTCTTGATGATAGGCCGGCCACTTCAAATGAGGGGAGAGGAGAAAAATGAGAGTGATGCTTTTTGTGTGTAGCACTCTTCATCTCATTCCATTGCTAGAAAATTGAAAGCACCAATTTTCTTTATACCATTCCTCCATCTATGGAAACCAACCCCAAAGTGAGACATACACTCTACACTACACATTCTACAGCATATCTTGAGCATGTCGAGTTGCCGGCTTCATGCCCGAGTTGCCTCGGTATAGAGGCGGGAGCCCGTAAAAGATGCAGGCGATGTGGTGCCCTTCCGGCGAGGAGGCGACGACCGGAGATCCCGCGAGGAGATCGGAGTGGAGATGAAGACCAGAGGACTCGGATCAGTCGGTATATCTCTAACCCATCTTCTATTTAGCTTAGACTTGTTAATGGTTACGATCCGGGTGTTTAGTGCGCGGTGGTGCCGGTTTGCTAAGTCCGCAAAATTAAAGTTTATCACCGTTTCCGCATTTGGCCGTCGGATTGACGGCCGGGGCGCCGCCGTGCACTTACAAATGCAAGACTTATATTGCAAAATTATCTATTTATTTATCATTTAGAAAAAGGGAAAGGATAATTCACACAAAGTTTATGTTTATCATATTTGACCATGCTTCAACCACCTTTTAATCTCGGGTTAATTATCCTTTTGTCTTTTAACCCATTTGATAAAAATCTAGATGATTCTAACCATGGTTGAAGTGAGAAGGATTAATATAGATTAATCCTTTTTCTCATTTCAATAATTCACTCTCATATCTTTTCCTTTTGTGAAAAAGCTTAGCCACCATCTTCTTCTTCCTCTCTTGATAATTTCTTTGAGTGAGCTTGATAAAAAGAAAGAGTTTTGATTATAGAATACAAACCACATCATCACACTACACACATCTAGCCGATTTGTGTAGGGTGTTTGCTCTACTTCATTCACATATGGAGTAAAGCAAGGAGCTTTGGGCAAAGGAGCTTCGGGTGGATCGTCGTGGACCTAGAGGATCTCAAGCGAACCCTTTTCCAACCCTCAAGTAGCCAATGAGTCTAGCGTAGGGAGCTACAAAGGTTGTACTCTCAAAACCCTAGCTTTTTCTACTTGTGATGATATCAATGTATTGAAACCCTAAATATCTAGTGATGATTATTTGTATGTTCACTTAGCACCTTAAAAATTTGATTTTGGCACATGTGATGCTTCCAAACCCTTCATGAGGTGCTAGGTAAACCTAACACTACACTAGGTCAATCTCCTCTTATTACAAGGATTCTCCATATAGGATCAAGGTGATACCTCCAAAATCCTGGTTTTTGGATCTATGAGATAGATCTTAGTGGATGTTAGGATTCTCACTAGGTGTAGTGAAATGGTATCAATCGATCATGGGGAGAATCACTAGATAGCTTCCAGGGTGGTAATGTCGACTGAATGTCAGTCACATGCATTGTCTTTACCCTCGGTGTACGTTGGAAGAGTTCCAGGCAAGATACCGTGGCAAACTAGACGATAAAGGCAGGATACATTGCTACCAAGGATGCTACCAAAGAGGCAGCCTGGATGTATATTTTTTCATGAGATGAACTTCGTTCCTACCATTGTGTGACAATGGAGTTGTGGCTTTGGCCTATGAACCCTCGTCCCATCAGAGATCCAGACATATTCTTAGGTAGTATCACCTGATCATGGAGATGGTTGATCTCCAAGGAGATCGAGGATAGGGGAGTAGACACAGAGGACAAAAGCGCGGATCCACTCATAAAGGCCTATTTCCCGGTAGAGACTTTTATGGGATGGTTGAGTATGAGATACTTTAACCACTGCTGATTGTTGGGTATGAGATACTACAACAGATGGCCCTAGTGCAAGTGGGAGATTGTTAGTTATATGTATGCCCTAGAGGCCATTACTGTACATACGATGTATATTGTAGTGGATGCTTAGACATATATATGGAAGACTTTTTTGCTCGACATGATAGTATGCTATCTGGTTTCTCTTTATCTTAACATGTACTCTGATTGTCTCTATGTTACATATTGATAAAGCCCTTAGGATGAGCACTTGACTACCAGGACTATGATGCGAATCATACTAGTGGGGACAGTGTAGTCGCTAAGTACATCCTTCAAATGTTCCTAGTCGTAGGTGTATCGAGACAGGGTATCGATATACTAGAGTAGACGAGTGTATAGCTTTCTCGTCCCATGTAAATGGGCAATGGAAGATCCCTTATCCATTGGTGTTTGACATCAGAGATAGTATACGGGTGCTCGGTGGAGACTGGGTACACTGGACGGACTTGCCGAGAATTTCCTGATGGTATTATACCTAACGTCATATGGCAGTTCTCTAGTGACACTGGTACAGTTTAGTCTGTAGACCCGAGATCGTCATAGAGTCTTGTGTGATTCCCACTGTTCTTCGATATCCACCTTACCGCGTTCAAGAGAACGTGAAAAATGGTGGCTTTTGGATACAGTCCCGAGTCATATGGAGGCAATGAGCGATAGGAGGGGATTCGTCTCTCCCGGTATAGGGAGTTGATGTTGCGCTGTGCTTGATTGGCTATAACAGGAAGTCCTTGGCCAAGACTGCTTCAGAGATATACTGGTAAGTGTTATCAGTAGTTTCTCGACCCATTATGAGCCTCATATCGACACGACTCATCGAGTTACTGGGGTCTGACGTTTACCACCCCTAGACCAGATATGCGACATATCAGACGAAGAGACCGGACTGTACAGTAGTCTTACTGATTGGATTCGCTGGAGAGTGAGCATGCTTGCTTGTTGATCTTCTGATTGCTCAATACCTGGGTGGCCGTTGCATTTATCAGACCGCTTGCGGCTTGTGGGTGTTTGATATGATCATCACCTACTGCCGGCGTATTGACGAGTCTTTAGAGTCCTACACAGTGGTTTCCTGGCTCAAGCGAAACGGAGTAAGTTCACATATGTGATATGTGCAGGACCGAGATTAATGCGATATGTGATACCGCATTCTATTCTCGTGATGTGTGACTTGAAAGGTTATATGTGATATAGCCGGGTTATCGGATCAAGTGTTCATTCGATAAGATGTTACATTGTGATATTAGCCGGTTATGTGTGATATAGCCGGATTATTAAATCAGGTGTTGATTTAATAATTTAATGTATAATTATATATTTGATATATTACATTACATTAACTAATATTATCTAACTTAAGATTTCTTTTCTCACTTTGGATACATTGATGTATATGTGTTATATGTTAAATGTATCATGTTAGGTTACAAATGCAACTAGGGTAAATGAGGGTTAAACCATGCTAGGGTTAAAATTAGGGTTAAAATTTATCATTAAGTAATTCAAAAATTATGGATAATTGACATGGTTGATATTTGTTGAAAGCTTATAAGTATCTTTGACTTTGTCCATTTTCTTTGTCTAGCTTAAGATATTTTTTGACCTAACCTTTAACCCTAGCTCATGGTTAACTCTCTACAAGAGTTAAGAATGACATGCTTAACCCTTAGTTGCATTTCTAACCTCACACATAATTCATTTTCATCACAACTTGTTCTTCTTCTTCTTCTTAGCAAAAGCTTTCTAGCTTTTTCAAAAGTGATGATTTTGAGTGAGAAAATGATTTCTAATGTGAGCAAAATTCCTACTTCATTATCCTCTACTAATTGCCATTTAGTATAGGGTGTTTTCTTCACTAATTCCATAATTAGTGAAGAGATAGCTTAGGTTAGTGTCTTCTCGACGTAGATCATCTTCGACCTCGAAGTCTTCGAAGCAAGCATGTTCGTTTCTTCAAGGGAGCCTCTCTATAGTCCGGAGTTCATGATGGCAGCGAAAGGACTACTACACGTAGCTATTGAAGTGAAGGACCGGTCTACAAAGGTTGTATTCCTTGCTCACTTCTTATTGCACAGTGTTCGCATTTGATTTTCCGTCGATTTCTAGTTAACAATTCAAAGTTAGTTTTAGCTAAAACGGCAAATTTTTTATTTTGGCATGGACGATGCCTCCCGAAACCTTGCTGCCGTCTTAGGTAACCCTGCAATATGATCATCACCTACTGCCGGCGTATTGACGAGTCTTTAGAGTCCTACACAGAGGTTTCCAGGCTCAAGCGAAACGGAGTAGGAGCGCATATGTGATATGTGCGGGACCGAGAATGATACGATATGAGATACCGTATTCTATTCTCGCGATTTGTGACATTGTTCGATTATATTCGATATAGCCGGGTTATCGGATCAAGTGTTGATTTGATAAGTTGTCACATGATAATAGTCGGTTATATGTGATATAGCCGGATTATTAAATCAAGAGTTGATTTGATAATCTAATGTATAATTATGTATTTTATATATTACATTACATTAACTAGTATTAGCTCACTTATGATTTTTTCTCTCACTTGATGTGCACATTGTATATATATGTGATATGTATATTTGTGTACATGTATAATGTCATGCTTGATGATACATGAATGATGGGTGTATGAGACTTAGACCATGCAATGGTTAAGTTAGGGTTTGATATTTATGAATTAAGTTATCACAAATTAGTTGGACTTAGTCAATAATTCAAGCTTGGATGAAGCTTGTAGAAGATTGACCTAGTCCAATCTTTTGTCATAGCTTAAGATATTTGTTAACCTAACCATAACCCTTGCCCTTGGTTTATTCTCTACATGAGTTAGGCATGAGAGGGATTAACTCACCCATGGTTGCAATTATTCATTTAGATAATTATTCATTTTTCATATGAGTTCATTTCTTCTTCTTCTTCCTCAAAAAGCTTTCTAGCTTCAATGGAGTTGTGAGAAAAAGTGTGAGAAAATGAAATCTAAAGTGAGCCCACTTCCTACTTCATCATCCAATACTACTTGCCATTTAGTACAGGGTGTTTGCTTTACTAATTCCATAGTTAGTGAAGAGATAGCTTGGGTTAGTGTCTCCTCGACGTAGATCATCTTCGGCCTCAAAGACTTCGAAGAAAGCATGTTCGTTTCTTCATGGGAGCCTCTCTAGAGTCCTGCGTTTACGATCGCAGCGAAAGGGACTACTACACGGAGCTATTGAAGTGAAGGACCGGTATACAAAGGTTGTATTCCTTGCTCACTAGACTTGCAAAGTGTTTGCATTTATATTTCCGTCGATTTCTAGTTAACGATTCTTAGTTAGGGTTAGCTAAAATGGCAAATTTTTCAATTTGGAGTGGACGATTCCTCCCGACACCTTGCTGCCTTCTTAGGTAACCCTGCAATATTCTCATTGCATTACATATACCTGTGCTCCATTAATTGTTATGATATCATCGGCTAGCACACCTGCACAATTATCGATAATGCGTATGTTACACTTACACAGATTGCCGGCTCACACACTTTCATCATCGGTAATTCCTATGTCACTTACACAGTCAAATTGCTATTGTAGGAATGTTAAGCACTACAGCAAGGGTTCGGGAGGCATCTTCCATGGAATTTTCAAAACTTTGTCATGCTAACCAATCATAACCTTAGAATCTTAACTAGAGATTTAGACAATACAACATGGAAACTTCTTTACATCTAAGTGAATATGGAATACAACCTTTGTAGACCGGTCGTTCACTTCAATAGCTGCGAGTGGTAGTCCCTTCGCTCCATGTAGTGATCTTGCGGACTATAGAACGGCTCCACAAAATGAAAGGATCATGCTTGCACGATGTCTTCGAGGCCGAAGATGATCTACGTCGAGGAGACACTAACCCAAGCCACCTCTTCACTAATTAGGGATTAGTGAAGCTAACACCCTAAACTAAATGGCTAATCTAGTAGAGGATGATGAAGAAGGATTTTTGTTCACTTTAGAATTAATTTTCTCACTATTTTTATTCTCCTCTCAAAAACCTAGAGAGCTCCCTCATGAGCAAGATGAAGATGAAGGAACTAATGGACGAGAGAGTGAATGGCTACCATGGGTGAGAAATATCGCATATAACTCATGTAGAGACATAACCTTGAGTTTAGATAATGGTTAGGTTAATAAATATCTTAAGTAAAACAAAATTAGTGGACTAAGTCAATGCATCTACAAACTTCAACAAGCTTCATGCCATGTGACTAATTTCCAACTAATTTGGATTTATTTTAAATAAATAAACCCTACATTATCATTAGCATGGTGTAAGTCTCATACACCCTTGTTGCATGTGGCATCAAACATGACACAAATAGAAAACACAATTAATATATATCACATATATATTAAGAGTGCACATGTGAGAAAAAGAAATGCTTAAATGAGCTAATTTTAGTTAATGTAGATTAATATATCAAATATATAATTATACATTAAATCATTAAATCAACACTTGATTTAATAATCCGGCAATATCTCATATGACCGACTAATATTATTTGTATCAATTTATCGAATCAACACTTGATTCGATAACCCGGCTATATCTCATATAACCGACCAAAACAGTATCGACTTATCGAATCAACATTTGATTCGATAACCCGGCTATATCTCATATAACCGACCGATAACATAAATCGTGAGAATAGAATACGGTATCACATACTCGTATTAATCTCGGTCCCGCCAATATCATATATGTGCTCCTACTTCGTTTTTCCTGAGTCAGTAAAACCTCTGTGTAGGACTCTAAAGACTCGTCAATACGCCGGCAGTAGGAGATGATCATATCAAGTACCCACAAGCCGTCAGCGGTACTAGCTGGACATAACGGCTACCCGGGTATTGAGCGATCAGAAGATCAACAAGCAAGCCTTCTCTTACTCCTGAAAAGCCTATCGGTAACACTACCGTATAGTCCGGTTTTTTCGTCTGATTTGTCGCATATTTAGTCTAGGGGTGGTAAACGTCAGACCCCAGTAATCGATAAGTCGTGCCGATGTGAGGCTCACATTCTTAGTTATATGTATGCCCTAGAGGCCATTACTATACATGAGATGTATATTGTAGTGGATGCTTGGACATATATAGGGTGGACTTTCTTTCTCGACATGATAGTATGCTATCTGGTTACTCTTTATCTTAACATGTACACTGATTGTCTCTCTGTTACATGTTGGTAAAGCCCTTAGGATGCGTACTTGACAACCTAGATTATGATGCGAATCATAATAGTGGGACAAAGGTAGTCAATAAGTACATCCTTTAATGTCCCTAGTTGTGGGTGTATCGAGACGGGGCATCGAAATACCAGAGTAGACTAGTGTGTAGCTTCTCGACACATGTAGATGGGCGATGGATGATCCCATATCCATTGGTGCTTGACATTAGAGATGGTATACGGGTGATCAGTAGAGACTGGGTAGACTGGACAGACTCACCGAGAACTCCCAGATGGTATTATACTTCACGTTAGATGGCAGTTCTCTGGTGACACTGGTACAGGTTAGCCTGTCGACCCGAGATCGTCATAGAGTCTTGTGTGATTCACACTGTGCTTTGATTTCCACCTTACCACATTCAAGAGGACATGCAAAATGGTGGTTTTTGGGTATAGTCCCGAGTCACATGGAGGCAATGAGTGATAGGAGGGGATTCGTCTCTCCCGGTATTGGGGGATGATGTTGCGCTGTGCTCGATTGGCTATAACAGGAAGTATCTGGCCAGGAATGCTTTAGAGATATACTGGTAAGTGTTATCAGTAGTTTCTCGACCCGTTATAAGCCTCATATCGGCATGACTTATCGAGTTACTGGGGTCTGACGTTTACCACCCCTAGACGAGATATGCGACATATCATACGAAGAGAACGGACTGTACAGTAGTGTTACTGATTGGATTCGCAAGAATGTGAGCAGGTTTGCTTGTTGATCTTCTGATGCTCAATACCCGGGTGGCCGTTACGTTTAGCAGACAGCTTGCGGCTTGTGGGTGTTTGATATGATCATCACCTACTGCCGGCGTATTGACTAGTCTTTAGAGTCATACACAGGGGTTTCATGGTTCATGCGAAACGGAGTAGGAGCATATATGCGATATGTGCGGGACCAAGATTAATGCGCGTATGTTATACCACATTCTATTCTCACGATATATGTATCGATTGGTTATATGTGATATTGCCGGATTATCTGATCAAGAGTTAATTCGATAAAATGATACATTTGATATTAGTCGGTTATATGTGATATAGCCGGATTATTAAATAAATTGTTGATTTAATAATTTAATGTATAATTATATATTTAATATATTACATTACATTAACTAATATTAGCTCACTTCAGCATTACTTCTTCTCACTTGATGATACATTGATATATATATGATATATGTTAATTGTGTTGTTTTCTTATTGCACAATATATATATGTGTGTGATATATATTATTGTGACATGCTTGGTTACACATGCAACATGTATGTATGAGACTCATACCATGCTAGGATTTATGTTAGGGTTTCTATTTATTAAGTAATTCAAACAATTGGTATTTTGTCATGGTTGAAATTTTGTGCAAACAAGATAACTGTTAGGGTAAAAATTTACACCCCGGTTGACCAAGTCAAAATCAAAGTCAACCCCAAGCCAAGTGGGCCCAAGCCCAGATCTAGTGGGCCCACGTCCGGGTCGAGCCCGAATATGAAGCGGCCGGCCTCCTACCATGCCAAGATAAAAATTTTGTAATAAACAATTTTGTTGTATTTCTTTTATTTTATTTTATTTTATGGACAAATGTACGAAAAATAGGCATAAAGCCAAATTTTTGTAAAGCCCATGGCTTATGTGCAAAACGAAATGGCACATGAGCCATGGGATAGGCAAAATGCCATTTTGTGAAGCCCAAGGGGCTATGTGTAAAGTGTATGGCCTATAAAGGCAAAGATAATGAAATATCTCACAATTTTTCTCTCTCCAAAAAAAAAAGTTTTAGATCTGAGATCTTTCCTCCTTCTTCAAGGTTCCAAAACCATCTTCTTTCTTTTGAATTAAATCAAGAGTTTTACTCCTCCTTTTTCAAAACTATATAGTTTTCCACGACAAAACCCACTAAGGGGAACTCAGATCTGCCATCAGATCTCAGAAAGAAAATATTTTTAAATCTCACATCTCTTTATCTCCAAGATACGGCCATCAAAGGCAGAAGAAGAACCCATTTCCTTAACCCAAAGCATCTTAGGAGTTTAACTCCACCTTATTTTCTCTTTAGTGAATTTCCGGGGCTAAAGCCCCCATTTTCCTCGCCGGTGCGCTAGCGCTGGAGCGCAAAGCGCCCACGTGCAGACACGTGGCGCGCTTGCGCTCCAGCACCTCGCGCTCGAGCGCAAAGCGCCCACGTGCCGACACGTGGCGCGTTTGCGCTCCAGCGCAAAGCGTCCACGAGCCGACACGTGGCGCGCTTGCGCTCCAGCGCTCTACGTTCGAGCTCAAAATGCCCACGTGCCAACACGTGGCGCGCTTGCGTCCAAGCGCTCAGCGTCCTAGTGCAAAGCGCCCACGTGCCGACACGTGGCGCGTTGCGCTCCAGCACTCTGCGCTCGAGCGCAAACCGCCCACGTACCGACACGTGGCGCGCTTGCGCTCAAGCGCTCAGCGTCCGAGCGCAAAGCGCCTACGTGCCGACACGTGGCGCGTTGCGCTCTAGCACTCTTCGCTCGAGCGCACAGCGTCCACGTGCCGACACGTAGCGTGCTTGCGCTCAAGTGCATAGCGTCCGAGTGCAAAGCGCCTACGTGCCGACACGTGGCGCGTTGTGCTCCAGCACTCTACGCTCGAGCACAAAGCGCCCACGTGTCGACACGTGGCGCTCTTGCGCTCAAGCGCCTAGGCGCTGGCCCAACGCATCCTTTGGATGTCTTTTTCCCCCTTTATTTATATATACATGTATGTATACATATGTATACATATGTACACATACACATACTCCACGACACTGCCCCCGTTGAAAAAAAATTCTAACGGGGCGCTGCCCCGCACCCCGCAAGGAGGCTGCTAGCCCCCTTGACCCCCAGCCCGCTATCCGGGTAGCGGGACCCCCGTAAAAACTCTGCGTGGCTCCCGATATATCCAAAACCCCCCTTTCAAAACACAACACACGTACACTGCACATTGAGTTCGCATGACCAGTTTTACCCGTCAATCGGAGGTTCCCTCTCTCCAAAGGCGAGGGGTAATTAACGGCAGCTTAGTTCGTGGCTGCCGGAGATTCGAATCCCCACAATCATTAAACCCCGGCCTACCCTAGGCAGGGGGAATCTGTAGTACGCCTGACAAGCGCGCGCGTATTCCCATCTCAATAGGGTGACGAAAAACACCCTACAATAACCATTGACCAAGTCCACTTGTTTGTCTTGCTTGAGATATTTATTAACCCAACCTTAACTCATGACTATGGTTTATTCTCTACATGAGTTAGGCAAGAGATATTAACTCACCATGGTTGCATTTCTAACATCATCTTTTTGTTCATCACTTCATCTTCTTCTTCCTCATTTTTGAGCTCTCCTTTTTTTGATATGTGATGAAACCTTGTGAGAAAAATAAATCTAAAGTGAGCCTACATCGTACTTCATAATCCTCTACTACTTGCCATTAGTTTAGGGTGTTTGCTTCACTAATCTCACCATTAGTGAAGAGATAGCATGAGCTTGAGTCTCCTCGACGTAGATCATCTTCGGATTCAAAGGCATCGAGCAATTCCGTTCATTTCTTCATGTGATCCCTCACTAGAGTCTGAGAGTTCGATGATCGCAGTGAAGGTACTACTACATGGAGCTTTAGAAGTGAAGGACCGGTCTACAAATGTTGTATTCACTGTTCACTTGCTTCTAAAGTGTTTACATATGTTATTCCGTCGATTTCTAGTTAATGATTCTATGTTTAGGGTTAGCTAGAACAGAAAAATTTTAATTTGGCATGGACGATGCCTCCCGAAACCTTGCTGCCGTCCTAGGTAACCCTGCAGTGGTATCAGAGCCATGCTAGAAATTTATACAGATTTTGTTAAGATTACGAAACCGAAATACTCCGAAACTTGGAACACGAAATTGTAGTTTCTGTCGATTTTAAAAGGTTGTCAAATTTTTTTTTAAACAAGTACAAAGTGTTATATGGGATATGACATGAACAAAGAAGAAATTTGAGGCATTTCTGAGACTTTTTAGCCGGCCATTACCCCTATGATCTGGGCCCAAATCCGAGCACCCCCCCTGAATTTTTTTGTTTGTTCAAGTGACTTGGTTTTGATATTTCAGGTGTTGTTTGTTTTTGGTAATTTTGCATGTGATGTGATCCTACACTATAAGCAATTGGGAGTGTTTCGTATTCGTAGTTTTAACTTTGTTCCGGGTTATTCACATATTGTGTAGGTGAAGTTAAAAAGTTCAAACGATTATCAAAAACCAATTTTTTCAAGTTTAACGTATTCGGAAAAATATGCAAGTAATTCTATGAACCCTCTAGAAGAAAGAAACCCTAACTCTACTTTTCGGATCGTGGAACCGCGGTCATACCTTAGGGTTTGTCGCAGTTCCGTGGCAACATGGCTGAGGCTTGGATTTGCCCTTCTACGGCTGGTGCATAGGTACTGTGGCATATTCTGGGTATTACTAAAACTGTGCTCAAGTGTTGAGCTGTCGGGAAATTGTGGGACTTTGATGAATCTATCGAAGAGTTTAATGTCGTCCAGATATTATGTGATGGTATACAATATTTGGAATCCATAAGTAGTTATGAGATAACTAGTTTGAATTTTATAAATCTAGCAATTTAGACTCATTTGATCGGTTGCCACAGGATTTTGATGTGATCAAAAGTCCGTCGCAATCACGTAGCGTACGCGGATACTCGCCGGGTAAACTTAAAAGATAACCACGCCCCATAGCCTCGACCAAGTGACTGTAGGACAACCCTGTCGCCAAAAGCATCCATTCCGGCGCTCGCGGAAGCGGTGTTCCGCCTTAGTGCACTTCGTCGACGGCAACGGGGGGTGCGGCCGTCTACTAAAGTTTCCGACGAGCATTCGATCAGGATGTCGGGAATCTTGTTGAATTGCACGAATAAATATTGAAAAGTTTTTTCGAGATCTAGACTAAAATGAGGGGTTTATAATTGTTAGGCATGCGATGCCTAAGGAATTCATTTGGTTAGGCATGTGACGTCTAAGGTGGTTGCGGATTCCAACTATTATAGTTTTTCACTTTCTTTTCTGCTACCGTGAGTGTACTATGTGGTGTATCGCCGGTTTCGTTTCTATATGTCAATGAAAATTGGGATACACATGTTTACTTACGTTGATGACATGCGATGTTATGTGTTGCGGTGATATGTTATATTGGATCATCGTGTTTTGAATAGCCGGGGGTTTTATGTGAGATGAGATTTTTTATTTTCATTCATGTAAAATTCATTGTATGTAATATTCTTTTATTGGGGCACTTTCGGGTTGAGAATGATGTCACCATTGTATATTAATTACTTTTCCGCATTAGGATAGACCCAAGGCGGTGAGCACAAGTAACCGGGTTCTAGAGTCGAGTGGGAGACCATCTCTAGGCGTCGAGTCCGGGTCTCCTAACTCTAGAATTGGTAAGGTTGCTTGCCGCTCTCGTAGGGGTCCAGGGATGTAGGTTTGGCTATTCATCACGACCTTGGAATCCGTGTTTTATACAGGCTTAAATTAAATCCCGGAAATCCTAGTATATCCAATATTTCATATGTTGTTTTCTGCTGCGATATCTGTGATGTGATCATTTGATATGTTGAGATAGATATTGTATATAGTATATATGATATATTATATAGACGTTGCTTATGTTTTAAACCCGCACTAGCCCTTCCCCGCTCTGCCATTAGTTACCTAACCAAACGGTGCATAACGGGACATCGAGGCGAATACGGATGGCATAAGCGTACGTTGTATTTATCTGTGATGTTTAAGTAACTTAAAATGATGGGACATTCATTAATGAGATTAATGAAAGAAAATAAACCTAATGATGTTGTGGAATCGAATTTTCAAAAACAGGTAGCTCTAGTTGTTGCTTTGCATAGCGGTATTCCTTGTAGAATATCCTGCACCTTATTCGATAAGGAAAGAGCTGAGATCCCTTCACCGCGAGTGACCTCTTTAGCAATAACTGGCAGATGCTACAACCCTCGGTTTTTTCTTTTGATTGCTTTTCTAGTTCTTGCTTTGCATAGTGATATTGTGAATATCCTGCACCTCATTCGACGAGGAAAGAGCCGAAATCCCTTCACCGGGAGTGACCACTTTAGCGAAACTAGAAAAAGCCTCAAAACACTCCATTTAAATCATTTGATTCTACAACGATATCAAGTTCATTACGCAAAAGGTTTTCTTAAAAACCTGTCATAGCTCTCCGTCATTTCAGATAAGTAGTATTTAGTATTCGTGCTGCGTTTTTGACCTTGTCAAGGCGTAGCGTGCGGTATCTGATTGGTGCTTATCTGCTAACATATGATGCGATTGGATTAGGGTAGTCATGCGACCTTGTTGACCTTGTCAAGGGTCGTGCGGGTGGGTTTAATTCAATCAGGAAAAGACGGGTTGAACTTGACTTTCGGTCTATGGTTTGTTGACCTTGTCAAGGTCATAGATCGCTCGGGGCAAAATATTATCGGGAATTTCAAGTGTTGAAATTTGCAATGAGATTGCATACCTTCTATGAGATTGTTGGATCCCGATACCCACTGTGAGTAAGAGTTACTTCTGGGAGAGTTTTACACATTACAATTAGCCGATCAAGTAGGTGTCTAGAAAGGTGTCAATGGGGTTACGCCACTTCGAAAACGAGGTTTATTTTAATTAGGCCTGTGCGAAAGCACGGGGAACCTCCTTCAAAGTATCGGCACTGGCCTGGCTGAAAAATTGGCGAAATTGTAGGGTGTAATTAGTCTCGGCTAGTCATTCCTTTTAGGGTTTTATGAAAGATTTGATAAAACAGTGGGAGCCATCCTTATTAGATAAAATAATAACCAATCTAATCTTACAAGAGCATACGATGAGTGTTTTCTTCTCTCTCTCTCTAGGTAGAGACCATGTCACGCCTTAATCATGATAATAATATGGATATATCGACCGAACCCGCTTGCTATACTGCGCTGGGGAACGTTGGTCCCGCTCCAACTTATAATTGTTATAAGACCGAGCAGGAAATAGGGGGATTACCAGGATTCCCGTACCGCCCAAACGAAGAAAGTGCATGATGATGCATCTTCTTCGGGTGTTTACATTACCGAGAACCGTTTTTCAGTATCCTCTATGTCCTGGGTATGTGATACCGGATCAGCATCCCATATATGTAATTTGTTACATGGGCTGCAGATAGGTAGAGAACTGGGAATGGGTGATAAGTTTCAAGAGTTGGAAACGGTGCAATTGTTGCAACCAAGATGTTGGTAGTTATCACCCAGTATTACCAAAATACGTTGATTCTTAACGAGTGTTATTAGATACCGAACCTGATATACAACATTATTTCAGTCTCTTTATTTAATAAAGAAGGATATAATTTTGTATTGTTGGATAATGTTTTGAACATTTCCTATATCAATAGTTAATCGGTTCAGGCACGTTATCTAAAAACATATACGTTCTAAATTAAACCACAGTTCTTAACATACAGAACACACAAAAGAGGAAGAGTTCAGAAATGAACGAATCCTTCTTGAGGCATTGTAGACTAGGTCATATCAATGCGACCCGACTAGCTAAGTTACACTAAGATGCATATTTAAATTAGTTTGAATTTACCTCTTGTGAAACTTGCTAAGTCATATCACAAAGATACTATGACCATAGCTCCGTTTATTGGAAACAGAGAAAGAGTTGGTGAACTCTTGGGATTGATACATGATGATGTATGTAGGTCCCCTGTCTACACATGCCAGAATTGGTTCTTTGTACTTCATTACATTCACTGATGATCTCTCAAGATTCGCACATGTGTTCTTGTTGAAACAGTAGTCTGAACCTTTTGAGAAATTCAAAGAATATAAGTCAGAAGTAAAGAACAAAAACGGGTATAAGTATTATGTCCTTTGATGTGATCAGGGAGGGGAATACTTGAGCATGGAATTCCTGGACTATTCTAAAGGAGAATAATATTCTCTCTCAGTATTACTCCTCCGAATACACCACAGCACAACGGTGTATCGGGGTGGATCAATCGCACCCTATTAGATATGGTGCGCTCAATGATGAGTACTACTGAGTTGTCTATTTCCTTTTGGAGTTATGCGCTTGATGAAGCTGTATACCTATTAAATTGTGTTCCAACCAAATCAGTTGCCTACCACTCCATATGAGATATGGTATGGGAAGAGCCCATCTATTAAGTAAGTTAAGATTTGGGTTTTTCCGGCCTATGCCTAAAAGCAAAATCAGGACAAATTCGAGGCAAGGTCAGTTCTGTGGAAGTTTGTTGGATATCCCAAGCATTCGCAAGGGAATATCTTCTACCACACTGAGGAGCAAAATGTGTTTTGTTTCTCAGCATGCCACCTTTTGAGAAAAAGATTTTCTTGTGAAGAAATTAGTGGTCATGAGGTAGAGCTGGAAGGAGTTTCAGATATACAAACTGCAGTTGATGATTTGGTCGAACCGGATGATTCAATAGCTCCCGACGAACCTCAGCCTCTCCGGCGATCTGGTAGGGTTCCTCACCCACTTGAGAGATACTTCGGTTTTCTCTATGATAGTGGGAGCAAGGATTGCATCATGAGATGATGATCCAACTAGTTTCGAGCAGGCCATCAAGAGTTGGGACTCTGTGAGAATGGCTGGATGCTAAGCGATCTGAGATGGAATCCATATACACCAACAAAGTATGGACTATGGTTGCTATATCTGAAGGGTTAAATCCCCATCAGGAGAAAGTATATCATAAGAAGATTACTTGGTGTACATGGAAAAGTTGAGACTTTCAATGATAAGACTTTTTGCAAAAGGTTCTCGTTATCGACCAGGTGTGGATAATGATGAAACCTTTTCTAGTGCCTATGCTTAAGTCCATCCGGATCCTACTTGCCACTGCTACATACCATAACTACGATATCAGGCGGTTGGGTGACATGACTGCTTTTCTAAATAATGATTTAGAAGAGATCGTCTATAAGTACACAGCCAGAGGGCTTCGTAGACAGTGGGTGCAGCGGAAACGTGTGCAAGTTGCTTTATGGGTTAAAGCAGGCATCGCGGAGTTGGAACATCTGTTTTGATGTGGTAGTCAAAGAGTTTGACTTCATCAAAATGGTAGATGAACCTTGTATATACAAAAAGGTAGTAGAGTGTAAGGTGTTCTTCCTTGTATTGTACGTGGATGACATACTCTTGATAGGAAAGGAGTTTTCTATGCTACGCTCGGTCAATCTCCTCTTATCACACGGATTCTCCATATAGGATCAAGACGATACCTCCTAAATCCTGGGTTTTGGATATATGAGATAGATCTAAATGGATGTTAGGATTCTTACTAGGTGTAGTAAGATGGTATCAATCGATCCTGGGGAGAATCACTGGATAGCTTCTAGGGTAGTAAGGTCGACTGAATGTCAGTCACAGGCATTGTCTTTACCCTCAATGGAGGGACGGTATGTTGGAAGAGTTCCAATCTAGATACCGTGGCAAACTAGACGATAAAGGATGGATACATCGCTACCTAAGATGCTACCAAAGAGGCAGTCTGGGTGTATATTAGTTCATGAGATGAACTTTGTTCCTACCATTGTGTGACATTGGAGTTGTGGCTTATGCCTAGGAACCCGTCTCCCATCAGTGATCCAGACATATTCTAAGGCAGTATCACCTGATCATGCAGATGGTTGATCTCCAGGGGATCGAGGTTAGCAGACTAGACTCAGAGGACAACACGGCGGATCCACTCACGAAGGCCTTTTCCCAGAGTGAGACTTTTATGGGATGGTTGACTATGATATACTACAACCACTGCTATATGATGGCCCTAGTGCAAGTGGGAGATTGTTAGTTATATGTATACCCTAGAGGCCATTACTATACATGAGATGTATATTGTAGTGGATGCTTGGACATATATAGGGAGGACTTTCTTGCTCGACATGATAGTATGCTATCCGGTTACTTTTTATTTTAACATGTACACCGATTGTCTCTCTGTAACATGTTGGTAAAGCCCTTAGAATGCGTACTTAACTACCTAGATTATGATGTGAATCATACAAGTGGGACAAAGGTAGTCGGTAAGTACATCCTTTAATGTCCCTAGTCGTGGGTGTATTGAGACGGGGCATCGATATACCAGAGTAGAATAGCGTGTAGCTTCTTGACCCATGTTGATGGGCGATGGATGATCCCATATCCATTGTTGTTTGACATCAGAGATGGTATACGGGTTCTCAGTGGAGACTGGGTACACTGGACGTACTCGCCGAGAACTCCCAGATAGTATTATACCTCACGTCAGATGTCAGTTCTCGTGTGACACTGGTACAGGTTAGTCTGTCGACCCGAGATCGTCATAGAGTCTTGTGTGATTCCCACTGTGCTTTGATTTCCACCTTACCACATTCAAGTGGACGTGCAAAATGGCGGTTTTTGGGTACAGTACCGAGTCACATGGAGGCAATGAGCGATAGGAGGGGATTCGTCTCTCCCGGTATTGGGGGTTGATGTTGCGCTGTACTCGATTGGCTATAACAGGAAGTCCCTGGCCAGGGCTGCTTTAGAGATATACTGGTATGTATTATCAGTAGTTTCTCGACCCGTTATAAGCCTCATATCGGCACGACTTATCGAGTTACCGGGGTCTGACATTTACCACCCCTAGACGAGATATGCGACATATCAGACGAAGAAACCGGACTGTACGGTAGTGTTACTGATTGGATTCGCAGGAGTGTGAGCAGGCTTGCTTGTTGATCTTCTGATCGCTCAATACCCAGGTGGCCGTTACGTTTAGCAGTCCGCTTGCGGCTTGTGGGTGTTTGATATAATCATCACCTACTACCGGCATATTGACGAGTTTTTAGAGTCCTACACAGAGGTTTCCTGGTTCATGCGAAACGGAGTAGGAGCACATATGAGATATGTGAGGGACCGAGATTAATGCGCGTATGTTATACCGCATTCTATTCTTGCGATATATGTATCGATTGTTTATATGTGATATAGTCGGGTTATCCGATCAAGAGTTGATTCGATAAAAGGATACATTTGATATTAGTCGGTTATATGTGATATAGCCGGATTATTAAATTAAGTGTTGATTTAATAATTTAATGTATAATTATATATTTGATATATTACATTACATTAACTAATATTAGCTCACTTAAGCATTACTTCTTCTCACTTGATATATATTGATATATATATGATATATGTTAATTGTATTGTTTTATTATTGCACAATATATATATATATATATATATATATATATATTATTATGACATGCTTGTTTACACATGCAACATGTATATATGAGACGCATACCATGCTAGGGTTTATGTTAGGGTTTATATTTATTAAGTAATTCAAACAATTGGTATTTTGTCATGGTTGATATTTTGTGCAAACAAGATAACCATTGACCAAGTCCACTTGTTTGTCTTGCTTGAGATATTTATTAACCCAGCATTAACCCATGACTATGGTTTATTCTCTACATGAGTTAGGCAAGAGATAATAACTCACCATGGTTGCATTTCTAACCTCATCTTTGTATTCATCACTTTAGCTTCTTCTTTCTCATTTTGGAGCTCTCCTTTTTTTTGATAAGTGATGAAACCTTGTGAGAAAAATAAATCTAAAGTGAGCCCACTTCCTACTTCATCATCCTCTACTACTTGCCATTTAGTTTAGGGTGTTTGCTTCACTAATCTCACCATTAGTGAAGAGGTAGCATGAGCTTGAGTCTTCTCGACGTAGATCATCTTCGGTTTCGAAACCATCGAGCAAGTCCGTTCATTTCTTCATGTGAACCCTCCCTAGAGTCCGGGAGTTCGATGATTGCAGCGAAGGGACTACTACACGGAGCATTAGAAGTGAAGGACCAGTCTACAAAGGTTGTATTCCTTGTTCACTTTGTTGTAAAGTGTTTATATATGCTATTCCGTCGATTTCTAGTTAACGATTCTATGCTTAGGGTTAGCTAGAACGGAAATTTTTTAATTTGGCATGGAAACCTTGCTGCCGTTCTAGCTAACCCTGCACATAACGGGTCGAGAAACTACTGATAACATTTATCAGTAAATTCTCCGTATCAGCCTTGGCCAGGGACTTCCTGTTATAGCCAATCAAGCACAGCGCAACATCAACCCCCAATACCGGGAGAGACGAATCCCTTCCTATTGCTCATTGCCTCCATGTGATTCCGGACTGTACCCAAAAGCCACCGTTTTGCACGTTCTTTTGAACGTGGTAAGGTGGAAATCAAAGCACGGTGGGAATCACACAAGTTTCTATGATGATCTAGGGTCTACAGACTAATCTGTACCACTGTCACCAAAGAACTGCTATATGATGATAGGTATAATATGCTAGGAGTTCTCGGCGAGTCCGTTCAGTGTACCAAGTCTCCACTGAGCAACCGTATATCATCTTTGATGTCAAACACCAATGGATGTGGCATCATCCATCACCCATCATATGGGTCAAGATGCGTATACGCTAGTCTACTTTGGAATATCGATGCCCTGTCTCGATACACCATCGACTAGGAACAATTATAGGGTGTACTTGTGGACTACCCTTGGCCCCACTAGTATGATCTCCATCATAGTCCCGGTAGTCAAGTACATATCCTAAGGGCTTTATCAACATGTGAGAGCAAGACAGTATCACAATATAAGTCAACATGTTAAGACAAAGAGCAACCAGATAGCATACTATCATGTCGAGCAAGAAAGTCTTCTCTCTATATATCCAAGCATCCACTATAATATTCATCACATGTACAATAATGGCCTTTAGGGCATACATATAACTAACAATCTCCCACTTGTACTAAGGCCAGTTGTTATAGTATCTCATACCCAACATCCCGAAGAGTCTTTCAAATTGTATCTAGGGTATGGCCTTTGTGAGTGGACCCGCTGTGTTGTCCTTCATGTCAACTCTTCTGACCTCGATCTCCCGGCAATCTACTATCTTCCGGATCAGGTGATACCGCCTCAGAATACGCCTGGATAGCTGATGGGACCTGGGTTCCTTGACCAAGGCCAATGGTCCATTGTTATCGCAATACAAAGGTATTGGATGCTCAATGGACGGAACCACTCCAAGTTCAGTTATGAACTTCTTCATCAACACAGCCTCTTTGGCAGTATCGTTGGCAGCGATGTATTCAGCCTCCATCATGGAGTCTGCTACGGTTTCTTGCTTGGAACTCTTCCAACAAACCGCCCCTCCATTGAGGGTAAAGACAAATCCTGATACCGACTTAGAGTTTTCTTTATCACTCTGGAAGCTCGAATCGGTAAAGGACTCCACTTGGAGTTCTCCGTTAGCATACACCAAGAACATCTCTTTAGTCCTTCTCAAGTACTTAAGAATGTTCTTCACAGCTGTCCAGTGACTCTCTCCTGAATCTGCTTGATACCTACTCACTGTACTTAGTGAGTATGCTACATCGGGTCTGGTACATAACATCGCGTACATGATAGAGCCTACTGCCGAAGCATAGGGTATCCCTTGCACGCGGGCTCTTTCCAAATCAGTCTTGGGAGACATATCTTTGGAGAGAGTGAGTGCTGTGATCGTGGGTAAATTACAATGCTTGGATTCTTCCATACTAAACCACTTTAGTATGGTGTCAATGTACCTAAATTGGGACAATCCCAGTATCCGTTTAGATCTATCTCTATAGATCTTAATCCCCAAGATGTAGGAGGCATCACCTAGATCTTTCATTGAGAATCTTTGTGATAAGAAGAGCTTGACCGAGTGCAGCATAGGAACATCATTTCCTATCAAGAGTATGTCATCCACGTACAATACGAGTAAGACAACCTTACTTTCTGCCACCTTCTTGTATATACAAGGTTCCTCTACGTTTTTGATGAAGTCAAACTCTTTGACTACCACATCAAAATAGATGATCCAACTCCGCGATGCTTGCTTTAACACATAGATGGATTGAAGCAGCTTGCACACCTTTCCGCTTCTCCCACTGTCCACGAAACCCTCTGGCTGAGTCATGTACACGCACTCTTCTAAATCACCATTTAGAAAGGCGGTCTTAACATCCATCTGCCAGATTTCATAGTAATGGTATGCAGCGATGGAAAGTAGGATCTGAATGGACTTAAGCATAACCACTGGAGAAAAGGTTTCATCATAATCCACACATGGCCGTTGACGAAAACCTTTTGCAACAAGTTTAGCTTTGAAAGTCTCAACTTTTCCATCTACACCAAGTTTCTTCTTGAAGATCCATTTGCTCCTAATGGGTTTTACCCCTTCAGGGGAAACTTCCAAAGTCCATACTTTGTTAGTCTACATGGATTCCATCTCAGATCGCATTGCATACAGCCATTTCCTAGAGTCCCCACTCGTGATGTCCTGCTCAAAGCTAGTTGGGTCATCATCTTCCATGATGCAATCCCCGCTACCACCGTCAATGAGAAAACCGAAGTATCTCTCAGGTGGATGAGGAACACTACTAGATCGGCGGAGTGGCTGAGGTTCATTGGGAACTATTGAATCCTCTGGTTCCAATAAATCATCAATTGTAGTTGTGCCGCTGGAACTTCTTCCAGCTCTACCTCTTCGCCACTAATTTCTTTTACAAGAAATTCCTTTTCTAAAAAGACGGCATATTGAGAAACAAACACCTTTTGTTCCTCACCGTGGTAGAATATATATCCATAGGAATCCTTTAGATATCACACAAACTTACACAGAGCTGATCTCGCCTCGAGCTTGTCCGGATTTTGTTTTCTAACATAGGCCGGACAACCCCATATCTTAACTCGTTTAAGAGATGGTCTCTTGCCATTCCATATCTCATATGCAGTGGTAGGCACCGATTTGGTTGGAACTCTATTCAATAGGTATGCGGCCGTCTCCAGCGCATAATCCTAAAAGAAAATAGGTAACTCAGCTGTGCTCATCATAGAGCGCACCATATCCAATAGGGTGCGATTCCTCCGCTCCGATACACCGTTGTGCTGTGGTGTACACGGAGGAGTAAGCTGAGAGAGAATATCATTCTCTTTTAGATAGTCACGGAATTCCGTGCTCAAGTATTCTCCTCCCCGATCGGATCGCAAGATTTTAATACTTTTACCCGTCTAGTTCTCAACTTCATGCTTATATTCTTTGAATTTCTTAAAAGCTTCAGACTTGTGTTTCAACAGGACCACATGTCTGTTGGAGATAGTGCCCTCAGAGTCAATTATTATATCACAGGCACGTGATTGCAATGATTGATGGAGGACCTATCCCGATAGGACAGTCTTACTCGAGATGATAGTATGCTATCTGGTTTATCTTCATCATCGTGTACTGTTTTAGGTGACCTTACAGGTCATTATTGCGCGTTGATAGAGCCCCTAGGATTCTTGCTTGACTGCCAGCAGTATGAGGGCGATCATATACGTGGGAGCTGGTAGTCTATAAGCACATCCTTAAATGGTCCCTAGTCGAGGGAGTTTCGAGACAGGGCATCCATACTCCAGAGTAGACTAGTGTATACAGTCGAGACCCCGACGAGGGGCGGTGGCCGGTCTTACAAGCTACTGGTGTCAGTTGGTTCACCTAAGATGTATACATGTGCTCATTGGGTTATGAGTACACCGAACAGGACTCGCCGGGAACATGCTAGTTGCTCTTATACCTGACGTCAGATAGCAGTTCCCTGGTGACATGTGTACAGGTTAGTTCATCGACCTGAGGATCTTCATTTGTCTCGTGTGAGTTCCCACTGTACTTTGATTACTACCCTACCACGCTCAAAGGAGACGTGCAAACAGGTTTTAGTTGGGTACAGTCCCGAGCCACATGGAGGCAGTGAGCGGATCTTCAGGGGTTCATCTCTCCCAGTATTGGGGGTGAGGTCGCGCTGTGTCAAGGAGAGCCCTTACACGAAGTCCTTGGCCAAGGCAGTAGATTTACTATTGGGTATTCCAGTTGTATCTCAGGGTGTTCTGGGCTACACTCCGACACGACTTGTACAGCTTTTGGGGGTCTGACTTTTACCAACCCCCTAGGCCCGCCATGCGATGCTCATTGACGAACGGACCGGACTGTATGGATATTGTCACTGACAAGCTCAGTAGGGTGTCAGGATGAGTTCGCTCATCGACGTCCCTTTTGGTCAATACCTGGTAGCCCGTTACGTATAGGCTAATACCTCTGACGTGCTAGTGGTTAAATCCACAACCAAAGTATTGACGAGTCTTTAGAGTCCCCCACAGACCAGTTTCTCAAGTTTCGGGCGAAACGCTGTAGAGGCCGTATGGAGATATGGCAGGGTTCGATCAGATACGTGCGGCATTGCATGGATCAGGATCGGACGGTTAATACTAGCGGGCTTTGGTTTAAGCCAGATCCTAGTATTGTACAGTGTAGATTTTGTCTCATTGCAATTGTATTCGGTCGGAATACAAATGCGGGTATGTATATACAGTAGCGGGTTTTTCCTGTAATTTATTACGGGATCAGTTTTATGAAGTTCCCAGTTTGCTTTCCGTTTCGGCCATTTTCCTTTGTATCTTTCATTGGCTGAAAATTGGTGGAGGAGGGCTTATTTGCATTTGTGCAAATAAGTATTTTGGAGGGCTGTCTTTGCATATTGTTGCACCATGATGGTGCACTTTCATTTGACTTCTTTTCCTCATCATGGCTTGACTTGTGAAGTGATGATGGTTGATGGAGTGTTGGTTTTGTTTAGTGATCATTATATTTCATCATCATCCTTTTTCTCTCTCATGGATGATAGCCTTTTCTCTTGCTCTCCCTTGCATGATTCTGGCTCTCCCTCATTTTCTCACTCCCTCATTTCTCACTCCCTTCACCATGATATGGCCGGCCAAAGAGAGGGAGGGTCTGCCGATTGTTTTGGTGGGGATTTTTGGTTCTCTTCACGCTTGCAAAAATCCCTAAGTTCATCACAAAATTCCACAAGTTGAATTCCTCCACAAAAGGCAACTTCTAGTGACCCCAAATAAGACATAGCACTACACTACATTCTACAGAAATTCTTGGGCACGTCGGCTCGCCAACTTCGTGCCCGAGTTGCCTCGGTCCAGAGGTGGGAGCCCGTAAAAGAAGCCGGCGATGTGGTGCCCTTCCGGCGAGGAGGTGGGGACCAGAGATTCCGCGGGGAGATCGGGACGACGACGAGAAGACCGAAGGACATGGATCGCTCGGTATATCTTTCTACCCCTTCTATAGTTAGCTAGGATTAGATTAATGGCCCGATCCAGGTTTAAAGTGCGCGGTGGTGCCGGTTTACAAGTTCGTAAATTATCGTTTCCGCATTTTGGCCTCGGATTGACGGCCGGGGCGCCACCGTGCACTTACATGGTATCAGAGCCACGCCATTAACCTAATCTAGCTTTGCTCTACGTGTTTACAAGATCGATCGATCAGATTTTCAAAAACCGCATTTTCAAAAGCATTTGTTTCTGTCGAAATATTTTTGGCTCGAAAATTTTTTGAGGTTGTTGCAGAAACATGTGCAGGGAAGTATAAGCACTCTGGAAAAATTTGGTCGCATAAACCCATCATTCCACCGCGGAACCGCGGCCAAACCCATGTTTGGGCCGCGGTTCCGCCGCCACTTTTACTGTTCAATGCATCAAATTTTTCCAGAGGGCCTCTGTGTTGAAAATAGGGGTTTTGGAACATTCTTTTTGGGCCCAGATTTTCTGTGAGTGCTACAGTAGTGCTTGGGGCCCACTTGGGTAAATTTGATCGATCGAAAATTTTAAACACATTAGTTCACAGTATTTACATTATATCTGCGACCGTGAATGTCACTTGATCGATAAATCCTGTCTAACTGCTATAGCCCGGTTAGATGGATTTGCGAACATGACATTCACGTTGATGTTCTGTGTTGTGCTGTGATGTTGCGGATTGGTCGTGGGGGATAGCCTGGATGCAATGCTAGTACAGTTTTGGTTGTATTATGTACATTTGATATTGCGGGGCGAGCGTCCGACATGTGGACTGCCGTCACTACCTGATTGTATATTATTATTTTGGGGAACGACCAGGTTGAGGTCGATGTACCCGTTGTATGTATATTTTACTTTCTGTACTAGGATTACCCAGCGGAGGGGCGCACGGATAGCCGGGTTCTAGAGGGCAACAAGCCCGCATCTCATGGCTTTGAGACGTAGGGGGCTTTACTCTAGAATTGGCGGGCTATTCGCCGCACTCGTAGGGGGTACAGGTTGACCCTGGAGGGGTGCCCAAGTTACCAGATTCCGTGAAGTGCTGGGTGGTCCATTCATGTTGCTGAAGGGGGCTGCCTCGCTTCAGGTTTTGGCGGGTAACTTGCCGCGCCCGTAGGGGTCTAGGATTTCATCGCACAGGCTATCCACACAACCAGGGGAATGTCGTGTTTCAGTAGCGGCTCTGTGAAACCCGGGGATCCCAGATATCTATATTGTTCTATGATGCTTATTACATTTCTGTGATGTTGCATTTTATCACGCCTTGAACGAAAATTATATATTATATATATACTAGTAGATGTTGTGTATGTTTTGCATCCGTGCTAGTCCTGTCCCCGCTCTGTCGTTAGTTAACTAACCTAACGGGTAATGACGGGACCCAGTGGCGAATGCGGATGGCATATACGTACATCATTATTTTCGTTCTTTGTGGTGTGATCAATTGATGGGACTGCGTTGATTCGGATCAATGCAAGTTAAACAAACCTTTTCTGATGTTGTTGGAACATTTTTCAAAAAGCTGTTATTGCAAGGACGTTCACTTTTGTTTTGCATCGTGGTATTCAGTTGGAATATCCTGCTCCTCAGTCGACGAGACAGGGGCCAAGATCCCTTCACCGGGAGTGACCCCTTGAACAGACGTTTGCGTCAGGGCAATAACTTTACTATAGTCGTTTAGTTTTGCTTTGCATCGTGGTATTCAGTTGGAATATCCTGCACCTCATTCTATGAGGAAAGAGCCGAGATCCCTTCACCGGGACTGTCCTCTTTAGCAAAGGTTTTCGTCACTATATTTTTAAAAGCTATCCGGTTCCTTCAACGATATCAAGTTCATTACGTTAAAGGTTTTCGCCAGAAACCATTCGTAGCCCTCCGTCGTTTCATATGGATAGTCAATAAGTATTCAAGCTGTGTATGTTGGCCAAAGTCAAGGCACAGTGATTGGTAGCTATTGGGTATTCATATGCAGCATAGATAGATGCGTTGGTTTGGGGCAGTCGTACTACTATTTTGGCCAAAGTCAAGGGTATGTACGGGTGGGCTCAAATTAACCTGGAGAATGACGGGTAGAACTTGACATGTGACTTATGATATGTTGGCCAAAGTCAAGGTCATAAGAGCATGGGGTAAAAATCACAACGGGAGTTTCAAAAGAAACTGAAACTTGCCAGATATGCGCATACCTTCTGGATTGTGATAACGTGAGCGGATTCCGTCACGTTATCATGAGATGATAGTTGGATCCCGATTCCCACTGATGAGTTGGTATACTCCTCGGGTGATCCCGACTAATTCTTCTTTCAGGTTTGGAGGAGAATTTGACGGTACAGTGGGAGGTTTCCTGATTAGATAAATTGGTAACCATTCTGATCTAGGTTAGAGTGCACGCTGAGTGTTTCTTTTCTCTCTCTCTTTGGCAGCGACCATTGACCCGACCCTAGACTATGACTCAGTGACCAAGTTGACCGAACCTTCTTATACACTGGCTTTTTGGATTGTCAGAGTTGCAAACCTCATTGCCACTCCTACTTTTATCCTTTTCTCCAGGACACCCCGTATTACTACGAACGTCCACTTCCATTGGATAAAACCATCGTATGGTTATATACGAACTCGAAGGAATTTATTCGAGGATGGTTTCCGGTTCTGGAGAAAACGAATAGGACTATTCAGTTGTCTTTTCATTTTACCTTCTCTCAGGTTGCGAGAACTCCTTGGTTTAGGAGATAGTACACCTATAACGCAAATTGTGTTAGTGTTTATGCCCAAGAAGGCCATTACTGTATCATACTAGCTTGTATATTACTTAATGGAAGCTTGGGATATTCACATGTATATAACAGTCTTGCTAAACATGGTAGTATGCTACTTGGTTTTTCTATCTTAATATGTGAGTGTACGTATTGATAGAGCTCTTAGGATCTTGCTTGTCTACCAGCGTTGTGATGGCAGTCACACTAGTGGGGGCTGGGTAGTCTAAAAGCACATCCTTATTCAGGTCCCTGGTCGTTGGATTATCGAGACAGAGCATCGATACTCCGGAGTAGACTGGTGTGTACGCTTCTCATCCCAGTTGGGGAGATGGTCTGTCCCACAGCCGTCAGTACGTCATACTGGAGATAGTATGCAGGTGCTCGTTAGGTTACGGGTACACCGGACAGGACTCACAGGGAACTGTTGGTTGGTTTGATACCAGTCGTCAGTGAACAGTTCCCAGGTGACATGAGTACAGCGTAGTCCGCAGACTTGACACTGCTACTTCGCCTCGAGTGTGTCCCACTGTTCTTAGATTGCTACCCTACCACGGCTCAAAGGAGTCGTGCAAACAGGTAGCAGTTGGGTGCAGTCCCGAGCACTTGGAGGCAGTGGCGGTTAGACAGGATTCGTCCCTCCCGGTATTGGGAGTAGATATCGTGCTGTGTCAGAGAGCCATTACGCAAAGTCCCTGGCCAGGGCAAGCGAGATTTGCTGGTAGGTTCCAGTAGTTTCTCAGGGTGTAATGGGCTTCCCTCCGACACGACTTATACCGCTATTAGGGGACTGACGCTTGCTGCCCCCCTAGGCCCGATATGCGATAGTCTTGGACGAACGGACCGGACTGTATGGAGATTGTCACATCAGACTCAGTAGGAGTTCGGATGGGTTTTCTCATCGGCCTTCTTATCGACAACTACCTGGGGACCGTTACGTACAGCTAGTGCCGCTTGCGGTCTGTGGTTAAACCCACTGCCAGCGTAGTAGTCGAGTCTCTAGAGTCCCACACAGAGAGTTTCCTACTCCAGGCGAAACGATATAGAGGTTGCATGGTTTTGCGACAAAGGGTTCGGACGCATACGTGCGTTTACGCGCGTACGCCTTTCGGACAGTTTTTACCAGTCGGCTTTGGTTTAAGCCAGTTACTGGTATCCGGTTATTGGATTTTTACAGTCTAAAGTTTTTCCGTATTTTTGCGGATTGGAGGGGCGTTCTCGTAATTGTACGAGAAGCTTCTAGAAGATGTGACTAAGGAGGTTACTTATGGATAAGAAAGTGAGTCATGAGGTGATTCATCATTATCATTAATTGCACCATAAATGATAATGACACATGCTTAATGAATCACCTCTTTTCATTTATGAAGCATGCTTATTCATTTCTTTTATTCATTTTTCTTAAATAAGAATGCTTCATAATATATTATGATACACTCTCTCTCTTCTCATTATCTTATCTCACATTCTCTCTCCTCAAGCTCTCATCTTCAAACCCTAATCCTTACACCTCATGAGTTGAGATCAAAGGATTAGTTAGACTAAACAATCCATAACCATCACTCTATCTCATCCTAACTTCTTTGATTGGCAATCCAAGAAGGTTAGTTGCCTCAAGTTTAGAGGTTTAGCTTGGAGTTTCGCTCTCGGGTGGATCGTCTACTACCTAGAGAAGGCCGAGGAGAACAAGGAGATCGTAAAGACGAAGGACAAGTTTTGATAGGTATAATCCCTAAGCATAGTAGTTTAGAACAACTATATGTTTTGTTAGTTATAGTTTAGCTTCGATTCAAGCGGTTAGTCGATGTTCGTTCTTTAAACTTGATCGTTTTTGAAATTTCCGCCTCCCCACAAGTACTGGGGTGTACTACATCGACTTACAGTGGTATCAGAGCCTCGCTAAACAATAAATAACTTGATTGCAAATTTGTACGAATTTCGAACGGAAAAACGAAGCCGGAAAACCCTAAATCTGTTCAGTTTCTGTCGAACATAAAATGAAGTCCAAAAAATTTTCAGGTGTGCTCAGAAAGCTAGAATGGAGTCCAGGAGAACACCCAAGAAATTCGAGCCCATGACTCGGCTAAAGCGCCGCGGAAGGGCGGCGGATCCCACCGATCCGCCGCGCTTACGCGGCCGAGTTGCCGAGTCATGGACTCATCTTTCGTGTGTGGGTCCCCTGAGATATTTGGGGTTTTCTGGAATATTTAATAATTGCTCAGGTTACTGTTTAACAGAGCAGATTTTGGAGCAATATTGATGTTGTTTAATCGATCGAAATTGTACAGTATTTGCATATTGGATTATATCTGTGATTGTTTAATGTGTTCGTAAACCTCCCCCAACTGCTAGTATGTCGGTTGGCAGGGGGTTGCACATTTCTGAAATGGTTATATCTGTTTGTGCATATAAACTGTATTGGACTGTTGTGGTGTATAGCCGGGGTTAGCAATGGGTTATTGTTTAATTCATTTGTTGTAAATGTAATTTGTTGTAATATTATTTTTGCGGGGCACTTCCAGATTGCGGTCGTAGCCACCGTTGTATTATTTCATTTTACTGTTTTTGCTCCTAGGACTGACCCAAGGTGGGGTACACAGACTGCCGGGTGGGTAGTTTGCCGTACCCGTAGGGGTCGAGGGTGGGATAACGGCTATTCATCACAACCGTGTAATCTGTCTTTTCTTGCAGGCTCAAAAGAAATACAGATTGCTTGCAAATCCAATATTGTTTATCTGTGTTCTGGAATGAATATCATTGCGTCAGACGAATGTAAAATATCTATATATATTGTAGCTATTTAGATGCCACTTATGTTTTACACCCGCGCTAGCCCAGCCCCCGCTCTGTCGTTAGTTAAGTAACCTAACGGGTGATGACGGGACCCCGTGGCGAATGCGGATGGCATAAGAGGACGTTGTATTTTCGTTGTTTTCTGCAATGATAGGTTAATGACGGGACGCATTATCTATAATGCAAAGTAAAACAAACCAAAGTTTAAATCGTTGGAACAATTTAAAAGAAACCACTCGGTTATTTTTAAAACAGATATTTTTAAAACGCGGAGCTTTAACCACTCCTTTTAAAAACTATCAGGTTCCTTCGGTTATATCAAGTTCACTACGTTCACGGTTTCGCCAAAACCAGTCGTAGCCCTCCGTCATTTCATTTGGGTATTCAGTAGTATTCAAGCTATGCATTTTTGGCCAAAGTCAAGGCATAGTGTTTGGTAGCTGTTGGGTTTTCATTTGTTGCATAAGATAGATGAGTTGTTTTGGGACAGTCGTATTACCATTTGACCAAAGTCAGGGGTATATACGGATGGGTTCAAATTGACAAGATAATGACGGGTAGAACTTGACATGTGACTTATGACATTTTGACCAAAGCCAAGGTCATAAGAGCATGGGGCAAAAACTTATATCGGGAATTTCTAAAGAAATTGAAATTTGCAAAGAGATGCATACCATTTTGAGTTTGATGAATGTTGGTAGCATTCCTACAACATTATCAGACGATGATATTTGGATCCCGATCCTACTGTGAGTATATGATACTTATCAGGATATTCGTCACTTAACGATCAATGCTATAAACCTAGTAGGTGTCCAGAAAAGTGTCAGCGGGGTTACGCCCCCAGAGAAAAGAGGTTATTTAATTAAGGAACTTCACGAAAGCGTTGGAAAACCTCCCTCGAAGTATCGACACCGGCCTGGCTGAACGGTTAAGCAAGTATTGTACGGTGAGAATAGTCTTGGCTAATTCTTCTTTTATGGTTTGAGGAAGGATTCGAGAAACAGTGGGAGCCATCCAGTTTAGATAAACTAAAAACCACTCTAAACTTGCAAGAGCATCATGCTAAAGAGTTTTCTTCTCTCTCTCATAATTGCAGCGACCCTGAAAATGACTGGACTTAAGTTACTTTTAGAGAAAAATATACTGACGGGGCCAAACTATAAAGATTGGCTGCGGAATGTCAAAATGGCTTTGACCTATGACAAACTGGGGTACGTCCTCACCGCTACGGCACCTGCTGTCCCTGGTCCCAAATCCAGCAATGCGGATAAGGAAATCCGCAAAACCTGGGATTTAGATTGCGCGAGAGCCAAGTGCATCGTGCTTGCCTCGATGAACAATGAACATCAGAGGAGGCACGAGGATATGTCCTTAGATGGCATATTTCTCCATACAAAGGAACTTTATGGAGAGCAATCTCGTATAGCAAGATACGAGACCTCTAAGAAATTGTTTCGAGCGAGGTTGGCTGTCGGGTCATCGGTAGGTGAACATGTCCTACAGATGATTGGCTACATAGAAGAGCTCGCAGACCTTGGGACGACTTTGGATAATGAGCTCTATACAGACCTTGTTCTCCAGTCCCTTCGTCCCACCTACGCCCAGTTTATCCTCAACTTCAATCTTCAAGGAAAAGAAGTTGAACTTGCGGAACTCCTGAACATGTTAAGGAGTGCGGAGGGCACTTTGCAGAAGGCAAGGGAAACACCCGCTATGTTTGTTGGCGGTTCATCTTCTTCCGGGTCCAAGGCTAGGGCCAAAGGAAGGAAGAAGAAGGCCGCACCCAGACCTAGAGGAGGTGTTAGTAAGGTGGGAGGGAAGGGAAAGAAAAAGAAAGCAGTACCGATAGTTGGTCAGGATGAGTGCTTCCATTGTCACAGGAAAGGGCACTGGATGAAGGATTGCAAGGCGTGGAACGCCAAGAACCAGGAACCGAAGCAAGTTGTGGCTTCGACTTCAGGTGTGTTTGTAATTGAGAATTGTCTGTCGATCAACTCTACTTCCTGGGTATTGGATACCGGATCAGGATCTCATATTTGCAATTCATTGCAGGCACTAAGAAACCGTAGAGTGCTGAAGGAAGGTGATATGATCCTCAGGGTTGCTAACGGAGCTAGCGTGGGAGCTGCGTCCGTCGGGGATTATCACCTAGGATTGACGAGTGGACACATTTTGGTTTTACATAACTGTTATTTTGTACCCAGCTTAACGTGTAATATCATATCAGTTTCCTTGTTATCAAATAAAGGTTATGATTTCTCGTTTGTAAGAGATGTTGTCAACATCCACCTTAATCATGGTTTGATTGGGTCCGGTACTCTAAATAACGGCATATATGTTTTAAACCAACTCCAAATTTTCAACGTCCAAAACACACTAAAAAGAAAGTCTCCAGATTTGAATAAAGCTTTCTTATGGCATTGTAGACTGGGTCACATCAATGAGAGAAGGTTGACTAAGTTGCATAGAGAAGGATATTTAGACTCGTTCGAATATCAATCTTATGACACTTGTCAATCTTGTCTCAAAGGAAAGATGACAAAGACTCCATTTACTGGACAAGGAGTAAGAGCGAGCGAGCTCTTAGTACTCATACACAGCGATGTATGTGGTCCAATGTCTACACATGCGAGAGGTGGTTTTTCCTATTTCATTACTTTCACGGATGATTACTCAAGATACGGATTCATTTATCTGATGAAACATAAATCCGAGGCTTTTGAGAAATTCCAAGAGTATAAGAATGAAGTAGAAAACCAAACCGGCAAAAGTATAAAGACACTTAGATCTGATCGAGGTGGAGAATACTTGAGTGCCGAGTTCCTAGGTTACCTAAAAGAGAAAGGAATTCTCTCTCAGCTTACTCCTCCGTACACTCCACAGCATAATGGTGTATCGGAGAGACGGAATCGAACCCTATTAGATATGGTACGATCCATGATGAGTAATGCTGAGTTACCGCGATCTTTCTGGGGTTATGCGCTAGAATCAGCGGCATATCTTCTGAACAGGGGTCCTACCAAGACTGTGCCTACCACTCCATATTAGATGTGGACTGGGAAGAAACCCCATCTTCAGCATATGAAGATTTGGGGATGTCCAGCTTTTGTTAAGAAGCAGCATGTGGACAAGCTCGAGGCACGATCGGTAAAATGTATGTTTGTGGGATATCCAAAGAACTCCAAGGGATATTATTTCTATTACGCAGAGGAACAAAAGGTTTTTGTTTCTCGTAATGCCCATTTTCTGGAAAATCAGTTTTTAGAAAAGGAAATAAGTGGGAGCGAAATAGAACTGGAAGAAATTCCAGAACCACAAACTGCTACTGAAAGTATGGTAGAACCAGAGGTTCAAGAAGAACAGAACATTCCCGCACCCCTCCGCAGGAGTAGTAGGCCGTCTCATCCGCCTGAGAGATACTACGGTTTTCTCAAAGATGGGGATAGAGAGGATTGCATCATAGATGATGATGATCCTACTGACTTCCAGCAGGCCATCCAGAGCGGCGACTCGGTACGATGGCTAGATGCAATGCGGACAGAGATGGAGTCCATGTACACCAACAAAGTATGGACTTTGGACTTTGCTCCAGATGGGGTAAAACCCATAGGATGCAAATGGATCTTCAAGAAAAAGATTGGTGTAGATGGACAGGTGGAAACCTATAAGGCTAGACTTGTTGCAAAGGGTTTTCGTCAAAGACCTGGTTTGGACTATGACGAAACTTTTTCTCCAGTGGCTATGCTCAAATCCATTCGGGTCCTTCTTGGTATTGCTGCCTTCCATGATTATGAAATCTGGCAGATGGACGTAAAGACGGCTTTTCTGAATGGAAATTTAGAAGAGAGCGTCTATATGGATCAGCCAGAGGGTTTCAATCAGAGTGGGAGCAGCGGGAAAGTATGCAAGCTGCTTAAGTCTATTTATGGACTAAAGCAGGCATCGCGGAGTTGGAACATCTGTTTTGATGAGACAGTCAAAGAATATGACTTTATCAAAAATCCAGATGAGCCGTGCATATATAGTAAAGTTGTAGCCAGAAGTGTCGTATTCCTCGTCTTGTACGTGGATGACATTCTATTGATAGGAAATGACATTCCTATGCTACAATCTGTCAAAGGATTCTTGTCACACAGGTTCTCCATGAAAGACCTGGGTGATGCCTCTTACATTCTGGGGATCCGGATCTATCGTGATAGATCCAAAAGGATGTTGGGACTTTCGCAGTCCAGGTATATCGACACTATACTGAAAAGATTCAGTATGGAAGATTCTAAGCGCGGTAATCTACCGGCTTGTCACGGAATCACCCTCTCCAAAGAGATGTCTCCCAAGACTGATTTGGAAAGGGAACGCATGTCAATTATACCCTACGCTTCTGCGGTAGGCTCTATAATGTATGCGATGTTGTATACCAGACCAGATGTAGCTTACGCACTGAGCGTGGTAAGCCGGTATCAGTCAGACCCAGGGGAGAAACACTGGATAGCAGTAAAGAACATTCTCAAGTACCTGAGGAGGACTAAGGAGATGTTCTTGGTTTACGGCGGAAAAGACCTCAGGTTGGAGGCCTTTGCTGATTCCGGCTTCCAGAGTGATAAGGACGATTCCAAGTCCATGTCGGGTTAAGTTTTTACCCTCAATGGAGGGGCGGTGTGCTGGAGGAGCTCCAAGCAGGACACCGTTGCTGACTCAACGATGGAAGCGGAGTATATAGCTGCTTGCGATGCCGCAAAAGAAGCAGTCTGGATGAAGAAGTTCCTAACAGAACTTCAGGTTGTTCCTACCATAGTTGATCCAATACCTCTGTATTACGACAACAACGGAGCTATAGCTTTAGCGAAGGAACCAAGGTCCCATCAGAAGTCCAGACACATCTTGAGGCGGTATCACCTGATCAGGGAGATCATTGATAGTCAGGAGATCGAGGTTCGGAGAGTTGCTTCAGAAGAGAACATTGCTGATCCATTCACGAAGGCCCTTCCTCAGATTCAGTTCGAGAGGCTGCTCGAGATCATTGGTCTACGATATGCCAGTACATGGCCCTAGTGCAAGTGGGAGATTGTTAGTGTTTATGCCCCTGAAGGCCATTACTGTATCATACTAGCTTGTATATTACTTAATGGAAGCTTGGGATATTCACATGTATATAACAGTCTTGCTAAACATGGTAGTATGCTACTTGGTTTTTCTATCTTAATATGTGAGTGTACGTATTGATAGAGCTTTAGGATCTTGCTTGTCTACCAGCGTTGTGATGGCAGTCACACTAGTGGGGGCTGGGTAGTCTACAAGCACATCCTTATTCAGGTCCCTGGTCGTTGGATTATCGAGACAGAGCATCGATACTCCGGAGTAGACTGGTGTGTACGCTTCTCATCCCAGTTGGGGAGATGGTCTGTCCCACAGCCGTCAGTACGTCGTACTGGAGATAGTATGCAGGTGCTCGTTAGGTTACGGGTACACCGGACAGGACTCACAGGGAACTGTTGGTTGGTTTGATACCAATCGTCAGTGAACAGTTCCCAGGTGACATGAGTACAGCGTAGTCCGCAGACTTGACACTGCTACTTCGCCTCGAGTGTGTCCCACTGTTCTTAGATTGCTACCCTACCACGGCTCAAAGGAGTCGTGCAAACATGTAGCAGTTGGGTGCAGTCCCGAGCACTTGGAGGCAGTGGCGGTTAGACAGGATTCGTCCCTCCCGGTATTGGGAGTAGATATCGTGCTGTGTCAGAGAGCCATTACGCAAAGTCCCTGGCCAGGGCAAGCGAGATTTGCTGGTAGGTTCCAGTAGTTTCTCAGGGTGTAATGGGCTTCCCTCCGACACGACTTATACCGCTATTAGGGGACTGACGCTTGCCGCCCCCCTAGGCCCGATATGCGATAGTCTTGGACGAACGGACCGGACTGTATGGAGATTGTCACATCAGACTCAGTAGGAGTTCGGATGGGTTTTCTCATCGGCCTTCTTATCGACAACTACCTGGGGACCGTTACGTACAGCTAGTGCCGCTTGCGGTCTGTGGTTAAACCCACTGCCAGCGTAGTAGTCGAGTCTCTAGAGTCCCACACAGAGAGTTTCCTACTCCAGGCGAAACGATATAGAGGTTGCATGGTTTTGCGACAAAGGGTTCGGACGCATACGTGCGTTTACGCGCGTACGCCTTTCGGACAGTTTTTACCAGTCGGCTTTGGTTTAAGCCAGTTACTGGTATCCGGTTATTGGATTTTTACAGTCTAAAGTTTTTCCGTATTTTTGCGGATTGGAGGGGCGTTCTCGTAATTGTACGAGAAGCTTCTAGAAGATGTGACTAAGGAGGTTACTTATGGATAAGAAAGTGAGTCATGAGGTGATTCATCATTATCATTAATTGCACCATAAATGATAATGACACATGCTTAATGAATTACCTCTTTTCATTTATGAAGCATGCTTATTCATTTCTTTTATTCATTTTTCTTAAATAAGAATGCTTCATAATATATTATGATACACTCTCTCTCTTCTCATTATCTTATCTCACATTCTCTCTCCTCAAGCTCTCATCTTCAAACCCTAATCCTTACACCTCATGAGTTGAGATCAAAGGATTAGTTAAACTAAACAATCCATAACCATCACTCTATCTCATCCTAACTTCTTTGATTGGAAATCCAAGAAGGTTAGTTGCCTCAAGTTTAGAGGTTTAGCTTGGAGTTTCGCTCTCGGGTGGATCGTCTACTACCTAGAGAAGGCCGAGGAGAACAAGGAGATCGTAAAGACGAAGGACAAGTTTCGATAGGTATAATCCCTAAGCATAGTAGTTTAGAACAACTATATGTTTTGTTAATTATCGTTTAGCTTAGATTCAAGCGGTTAGTCGATGTTCGTTCTTTAAACTTGATCGTTTTTGAAATTTCCGCCTCCCCACAAGTACTGGGGTGTACTACATCGACTTAAAAATTGGATAGTCTTCTTCCAAACCATAGGCAGGTGCCGAACGGTAGGGAATGAAGAAAACCAATTAGCATAACGATGGTGTGCAGAAGGTATTAAGTAAAGACATATAAAGGGATTAATAAGAGGGCAAAGTAAATTGCGACTAATATTCACGACAAAACCAGGTATTTCGTCGCCACTCCCACATCACCTTTGTATTTCTCCAGGACACTCCATATCACTACGAAGATCCACAGTTTATTGGATACTCCATCGTATGGTTATATACGAACTCGAAAGGAACTTGTTCCAGTTCGGGGATGGATTCTGGTTCAGGAGAAATAGGAATAAGGATTATTCGGTTGTCTTTTATTTTCACCTTCTCTCGTATTGCGAGTGTTCATAGGATTAGGACAGTACACCCATTATGCTTTTTGAATAGTCTTCTTCCAAACCATAGGCTGGTGCCGAACGGTAGGGAAGGAAGAAAACCATTTGGCCTGAAGGGGTGTACAGAAGGTAATGACTAAAGGCATATGAAGGGATTTGGAGAGGTGGAAAAGAAATATACGGTTACAGTTGTGAATCTGGATAATAGAAGAGGCAATACTAGGAATACCAGAATACCCCATCGAAACATTTCAATGTTTCAGTTTCACTGTGTACTGTTAAAAGAAAACTGATTTCCCAATTAGCCCTTTCTCCAGGATATGTATTTACCAGGTATGATTCTCACATCTGTATGGTTTTACAGGTGATGAGTGAGAGTAATTTATTGGGAATTGGGTGATCATCCTCAATATATCGGGATTCGTTGTAATCGGTGATATTTGAGGAAATCGCCTGGGTTGTTTGCCGGACGGCAAGTATTTGGTTTTGAATATCCGTTGTAATGCAGCAATTTCAAATTGATTTATCTGTACGTCTATTTTTATAGAGTGAGATATAACTTTTTGAAATTTTGTCTATGACATTTACCTATATCAGTGGATGGTTAGGTAAGGAGCATTAAACAGCGGTGTAATTCTTCTTAACCATAAGTACAGTTTTCAACCTACGACACACAGGGATTGAGTTATCAGACTCAAGGGACTTATACAGAGTATTGTATGTTGTCCAGCGTCTATGAGGACAGAGGGGTTTGTTCTCGTACTATATTCGGTTTACTTATGACTTCTCTGGTTTTTATACAGGTGTTTCGTAGAAACACAGGGTCCAAGTTTTGAGAAGTTATAGGTATATGGATAAAGTAAAGAACCAGGTGTTGCAAGTATCGGGATTTTTCAAGTTGATCGAAGATGTAGATACTAGTGTAGGGTATTCAGTTGATAGTAATGATTAAAGAACTTGCTTCTCTTTCAGATTACTCATAATTGGAAGCACTCCTAAGTTGAGTAATGCTGATCGGCCTCTTTCCATTTAGTTGACATGTACTGGAGACAGCTGCATGATTTGAATCTTGTTTAATTAAATCAGTGCCTCTAGTTCTATATTGGATATAGAACAGTTCATATCTTAACGATGTTAAGGTACGGGGAGTTGTCCGGCTTATGCTTAAAACCAGACTCTGGATAACTCAAGGCACGTTTCTGTAATGGTTGTTTGGTATGTGTGGATTATGATGAAACCTTTTCTCCAGTGGATTATGATCGGCCTCTTTCCATTTAGTTGACATGCACTGGAGACAGCTGCATGATTTGAATCTGGTTCAATTAAATCAGTGCCTCTGGTTCTATATTGGATATAGAACA
Source organism: Agapanthus africanus (assembly GCA_030015575.1). Taxonomy (NCBI): domain Eukaryota; kingdom Viridiplantae; phylum Streptophyta; class Magnoliopsida; order Asparagales; family Amaryllidaceae; genus Agapanthus; species Agapanthus africanus. Next base: position 124,424,739 of record JASDDO010000004.1, on the reverse strand, counting down.
GTTCATATCTTAACGATGTTAAGGTACGGGGAGTTGTCCGGCTTATGCTTAAAACCAGACTGTGGATAACTCAAGGCACGTTTCTGTAATGGCTGTTTGTGGGTTGACCCAGGCTCTCCGACGATCTAGTAGGGTTCCTCATCCACCTGAGAGATACTACGGTTTTCTCATTGACGGTGGTAGCGGGGATTGCATCATGGAAGAAGATGACCTAACTAGCTTCGAGCAGGCCATCACGAGTGGGGACTCTATGAAATCGCTGTATGCAATGCGATCTGAGATGGAATCCATGTAGACTAACAAAGTATGGACTTTGGAAGTTTCCCTGAAGGGGTAAAACCCATTAGGAGCAAATGGATCTTCAAGAAGAAACTTGGTGTAGATGGAAAAGTTGAGACTTTCAAAGCTAAACTTGTTGCAAAAGGTTTTCGTCAACGGCTATGTGTGGATTATGATAAAACCTTTTCTCCAGTGGATTATGATCGGCCTCTTTCCATTTAGTTGACATGCACTGGAGACAGCTGCATGATTTGAATCTGGTTCAATTAAATCAGTGCCTCTGGTTCTATATTGGATATAGAACTGTTCATATCTTAACGATGTTAAGGTACGGGGAGTTGTCCAGCTTATGCTTAAAACCAGACTCTGGATAACTCAAGGCACGTTTCTGTAATGGCTGTTTGTGGGTTGACCCAGGCTACGACGAGGGTTGAATTTCTACCATATGGAAGATCAATTGTGATATTGTTCTTGACTCGCCACAGTTTTAACAAAAATGGATTTTTTCAGAAAACAGTAGTGGGAGTATGGTAGAACTGGAAGTGATTCCAGAACCGCAAACGATTACTGAAGATTTAATACGAACCTAAAGATTCAATCTGGTTCGACATTCCATTGGCCACTCCGCAGATACAGTGGGTAACCTCAGGCACCCGAGAGGTACTTCGGTAGCCTCAAGGACGGTGACAGGGAGGTTCTTGTTTACCCAGACTGGCCATTGCTGTTGTTCCAGGCTGCGAGACCCGGCAGGAGGATGAGTATAGCGTCGTTCTAAACTAGCTTTAGAAGTGTACGTGTATATGACTCTGCCAGAGGGTTGTCGTAGTCGGTGGGAGCAGCGGAAGCATTGGTGGACAAGTGGCTTATGTCTATTTATAGACTAAATCAGATATAGCGGAGATAGATCATCTATTTCTGATGTGACAGTCATAGGTTTGACTTCATTAGAATAGGGGATGGATCTGTTAAGGTGGTAGTAGGGTATGATGTCCTGATATTTGGATGACATACACAGAGTAGGAAGTGATATTTCTATACTACGATCGGTTATACTTTGGTTGTCACACAGTGGTTTCTCCACATGGGACTTGTCAGTGTTTATGCCCTAGAAGGCCATTACTGTATCATACTAGTTCGTATATTACTTAATGGAAGCTTGGGATATTCACATGTATATAACAGTCTTGCTAAACATGGTAGTATGCTACTTGGTTTTTCTATCTTAATATGTGAGTGTACGTATTGATAGAGCTCTTGGGATCTTGCTTGTCTACCAGCGTTGTGATGGCAGTCACACTAGTGGGGGCTGGGTAGTCTACAAGCACATCCTTATTCTGGTCCCTGGTCGTTGGATTATCGAGACAGAGCATCGATACTCCGGAGTAGACTAGTGTGTACGCTTCTCATCCCAGTTGGGGAGATGGTCTGTCCCACAGCCGTCAGTACGTCGTACTGGAGATAGTATACAGGTGCTCGTTAGGTTACGGGTACACCGGACAGGACTCACAGGGAACTGTTGGTTGGTTTTATACCAGTCGTCAGTGAACAGTTCCCAGGTGACATGAGTACAGCGTAGTCCGCATACTTGACACTGCTACTTCGCCTCGAGTGTGTCCCGCTGTTCTTAGATTGCTACCCTACCACGGCTCAAAGGAGTCGTGCAAACAGGTAGCAGTTGGGTGCAGTCCCGAGCACTTGGAGGCAGTGGCGGTTAGAAAGGATTCGTCCCTCCCGGTATTGGGAGTAGATATCGTACTGTGTCAGAGAGCCATTACGCAAAGTCCCTGGCCAGGGCAAGCGAGATTTGCTGGTAGGTTCCAGTAGTTTCTCAGGGTGTAATGGGCTTCCCTCCGACACGACTTATACCGCTATTAGGGGACTGACGCTTGCCGCCCCCTAGGCCCGATATGCGATAGTCTTGGACGAACGGACCGGACTGTATGGAGATTGTCACATCAGACTCAGTAGGAGTTCGGATGGGTTTCCTCATCGGCCTTCTTATCGACAACTACCTGGGGACCGTTACGTACAGCTAGTGCCGCTTGCGGTCTGTGGTTAAACCCACTGCCAGCGTAGTAGTCGAGTCTCTAGAGTCCCACACAGATAGTTTCCTATTCCAGGCGAAACGATATAGAGGTCGTATGGTTTTACGACAAGGGTTCGGACGCATACGTGCGTTTACGTGTGTACGACTTTCGGACAGTTTTTACCAGTCGGCTTTGGTTTAAGCCAGTTACTGGTATCCGGTTATTGGATTTTTACAGTCTAAAGTTTTTCCGTATTTTTGCGGATTGGAGGGGCGTTCTCGTAGTTATACGAGAAGCTTCTAGAAGATGGTGAATAAGGAGGTTTAGATATCATATACTTTGGATAAGATTTGTGAGTCATGAGAGTGATTCATCATTGCCATTATTGCACCATAAATGATTAATGACACATGCTTAATGAATCACCACTTAACATTTATGAAGCATGCTTATTCATCACATTTATTCATTTATTCTTTAATGAGAATGCTTCATAATATGTTATGATACTCACAATCTCATCTCATTATTATCATCATCTTCTCTCTCCTCAAGCTCTCATCTTCAAACCCTAATCCTTACACCTCATGAGTTGAGATCAAAGGATTAGAAAGACTAATCAATCCATAACCATCACTCTATTTCATTCTAGCTTCTTTGATTAGCAATCCAAGAAGGTTAGTTGCCTCAAGTTTAGAGGTTTAGCTTAGAGTTTTGCTCTCGGGTGGATCGTCTACTACCTAGAGAAGGCCGAGGAGGACAAGGAGATCGTAAAGACGAAGGAGTTGGTTCATTAGGTATAATCCCTAAACACAGTAGTTTAGAAACACTTTGTGTTTGGTTATTTATAGTTTAGCTTCGATTCAAGCGGTTAGTCGATGTTCGTTCACTAAACAAGTTCGTTTTTGAAAATTCCGCCTCCCCACAAGTATTGGGGTGTACTACATCGACTTACAGTGGTATCAGAGCCTCGCTAAACAATAAATAACTTAATTACAAATTTTTACGAATTTCGAACAGAAAAACGAAGCCGGAAAACCATAAAAAATATCAGTTTCTGTCGAATTTAAAACGATGTCCTAAAATTTTTCAGGTAAGTGCAGAAAGCTTGAAATGAACACAGAAGAACACCCAAGAAATTTGGGTTCCTGATTCGTCTACAGTGCCGCGGAACCGCGGTGGATCCCACCGATCCGCCGCGCTTCCGCCGCCGAGTTGACGAGTCAGGAACTCGTTTTTCTTGTGTGGGTCCCCTGTGGTTTTTTGGATTTTCTGGGATATTTAATATTTGCTCAGGTTTCAGTTTAACAGAGCAGTTTTTGGAGCAATATTAAAGATGTTTAATCGATCGAAATTGTACAGTATTTGCATATTGGATTATATCTGTGATTGTTTAATGTGTTCGTAAACCTCCCCTAACTGCTAGTATGTCGGTTGGCAGGGGGTTGCACATTTCTGTAATGGTAATATCTGTTTGTGCATATAAACTGTATTGGACTGTTGTGGTGTATAGCCGGGGTTTTGCAATGGGTTATTATTTAATTCATTTGTTGTAAATGTAATTTGTTGTAATATTATTTTGCGGGGCACATCCAGGTTGCGGTTGTAGCCACCGTTGTATTATTTCATTTTACTGTTTTTGCTCCTAGGACTGACCCAAGGTGGGGTACACAAACTGCCGGGTGGGTAGTTTGCCGTACCCGTAGGGGTCGAGGGTGGGGTAACGGCTATTCATCACAACTGTGTAATCTGTCTTTTCTTGCAGGATCAAAAGAAATACAGATTGCTTGCAAATCCAATAAAGTTTATCTGTGTTCTGGAATGTATATCATTGCGTCAGACGAATGTAAAATATCTATATATATTGTAGCTATTTAGACGTCACTTATGTTTTACACCCGCGCTAGCCCAGCCCCCGCTCTGTCGTTAGTTAAGTAACCTAACGGGTAATGACGGGACCCCGTGGTGAATGCGGATGGCATAAGAGGACGTTGTATTTTCGTTGTTTTCTGCAATGATAGGTTAATGATGGGACGCATTATCTATAATGCAAAGAAAATAAAACAAAGTTTTAATCATTGGAACAATTTAAAAGAAACCACTCGGTTATTTTTAAAACAGATATTTTTAAATGCGGAGCTTTAACCACTCCTTTTAAAAGCTATCAGGTTCCTTCGGTTAGATCAAGTTCACTACGTTCACGGTTTCGCCAAAACCAGTCGTAGCCCTCCGTCATTTCATCTGGGTATTCAGTAGTATTCAAGCTATGTATTTTGACCTAACGCCAAGGCATAGTGTTTGGTAGCTGCTGAATATTCATTTCTTGCATAGATAGATGAGTTAGTTTGGGACAGTCGTAATATCATTTTGGCCGAACGTCAAGGATATATACGGATGGGTTTAAATTGACAAGATAATGATGGGTAGAACTTGACATGTGACTTATGACATTTTGACCTAACGCCAAGGTCATAAGAGCATGGGGCAAAAACTTATATCGGGAATTTCTAAAGAAACTGAAATTTGCAAAGAGATGCATACCATTTTGAGTTTGATAAATGTTGGTAGCATTCCTACAACATTATCAGACGATGATATTTGGATCCCGATCCTACTGTGAGTATATGATACTTATCAGGATATTCGTCACTTAACGATCAATGCTATAAACCTAGTAGGTGTCCAGAAAAGTGTCAGCGGGGTTACGCCCCCAGAGAAAAGAGGTTATTTAATTAAGGAACTTCGCGAAAGCGTTGGAAAACCTCCCTCGAAGTACCCACACCAGCCTGGCTGAACGGTTAAGCAAGTATTGTACGGTGAGAATAGTCCTGGCTAATTCTTCTTTTATGGTTTGAGGAAGGATTCGAGAAACAGTGGGAGCCATCCAGTTTAGATAAACTAAAAACCACTCTAAACTTGCAAGAGCATCATGCTAAAGAGTTTTCTTCTCTCTCTCCTAATTGCAGCGACCCTGAAAATGACTGGACTTAAGTTACTTTTAGAGAAAAATATACTGTAAGGGCCAAACTATAAAGATTGGCTGTGGAATGTCAAAATGGCTTTGACCTATGACAAACTGGGGTACGTCCTCACCGCTACAGCACCTGCTGTCCCTGGTCCCAAATCCATTATTGCGGATAAGGAAATCCGCAAAACCTAGGATTTAGATTGCGCGAGAGCCAAGTGCATCGTGCTTGCCTCGATGAACAATGAACATCAGAGGAGGCACGAGGATATGACCCTAGATGGCATATTTCTCCATACAAAGGAACTTTATGTGGAGCAATCTCGTATAGCAAGATACGAGACCTCTAAGAACTTGTTTCGAGCGAGGTTGGCTGTCGGGTCATCAGTAGGAGAACATGTCCTAAAGATGATCGGCTATATTGAAGAGCTCGCAGACCTTGGGACGACTTTGGATAATGAGCTCTATACAGACCTTATTCTCCAGTCCCTTCCTCGCACCTACGCCCAGTTTATCCTCAACTTCAACCTTCAAGGAAAAGAAGTTGAACTTGCGGAACTCCTAAACATGTTAAGGAGTGCGGAGGGCACCTTGCAGAAGGCAAGGGAAACACCCGCTATGTTTGTTGGCGGTACATCTTCTTCCGGGTCCAAGGCTAGGGCCAAAGGAAGGAAGAAGAAGGCCGCACCCAGACCTAGAGGAGGTGTTAGTAAGGTGGGAGGGAAGGGAAAGAAAAAGTTTGCGGTACCGGTAGTTGGCCAGGATGAGTGCTTCCATTGTCACAGGAAAGGGCACTGGAAGAAGGATTGCAAGGTGTGGAACGCCAAGAACCAGGAAACGAAGCAAGCTGTGGCTTCGACTTCAGGTGTGTTTGTAATTGAGAATTGTCTGTCGATCAACTCTACTTCCTGGGTATTGGATACCGGATCAGGATCTCATATTTGCAATTCATTGCAGGCACTGAGAAACCGTAGAGTGCTGAAGGAAGGTGATATGACCCTAAAGGTTGCTAACGGAGCTAGCGTGGGAGCTGCGTCCGTCGGGGATTATCACCAAGGATTGACGAGTGGACACATTTTGGTTTTACATAACTGTTATTTTGTACCAAGCTTAACGTGTAATATCATATCAGTTTTCTTGTTATTAAATAAAGGTTATGATTTTACGTTTGTAAGAGATGTTGTCAACATCCACCTTAATCATGGTTTGATTGGGTCCGGTACATTAAATAACGGAATATATGTTTTAAACCAACTCCAAATTTTCAATGTCCAGAACACACTAAAAAGAAATTCTCCAGATTTAAATAAAGCTTTCTTATGGCATTGTAGACTGGGTCACATCAATGAGAGAAGGTTGACTAAGTTGCATAGAGATGGATATTTGGACTCGTTCGAATATCAATCTTATGACACTTGTTAATCTTGTCTCAAAGGAAAGATGACAAAGACTCCATTTACTGGACAAGGAGTAAGAGCGAGCGAGCTCTTAGGACTCATACACAGCGATGTATGTGGTCCAATGTCTACACATGCGAGAGGTGGTTTTTCCTATTTCATTGCTTTCACGGATGATTACTCAAGATACGGATTCATTTATCTGATGAAACATAAATCCGAGGCTTTTGAGAAATTCCAAGAGTATAAGAATGAAGTAGAAAACCAAACCGGCAAAAGTATAAAGACACTTAGATCTGATCGAGGTGGTGAATACTTGAGTGCCGAGTTCCTTGGTTACCTAAAAGAGAAAGGAATTCTCTCTCAGCTTACTCCTCCGTACACTCCACAGCATAACGGTGTATCGGAGAGACGGAATCGAACCCTATTGGATATGGTACGATCCATGATGAGTAATGCTGAGTTACCGCGATCTTTCTGGGGTCATGCGCTAGAATCAGCGGCATATCTTTTGAACATGGTACCTACCAAGACTGTGCCTACCACTCCATATCAGATGTGGAGCGGGAAGAAACCCCATCTACAGTATATAAAGATTTGGGGATGTCCAGCTTTTGTTAAAAAGCAGCATGTGGACAAGCTCGAGGCACTATCAGTAAAGTGTTTGTTTGTGGGATATCCAAAGCACTCCAGGGGATATCTATTCTATTACGCAGAGGAACAAAAGGTATTTGTTTCTCGTAATGCCCATTTTCTAGAACATCAGTTTTTAGAAAAGGAATCAAGTGGGAGCGAAATAGAACTGGAAGAAATTCCAGAACCACAAACTGCTACTGAAAGTTTGGTAGAACCGGAAGTTCATGAAGAACAGGACATTCCCGCACCCCTCCGTAGGAGTAGTAGGCCGTCTCATCCGCTTGAGAGATACTACGGTTTTCTCATAGATGGGGATAGAGAGGACTGCATCATAGATGATGATGAACCTACTAGCTTCCAGCAAGCCATCCAGAGCGGCGACTCGGTACGATGGCTAGATGCAATGCGAAGCGAAATGGAGTCCATGTACACCAACAAAGTATGGACTTTGGACTTTGCTCCAGGTGGGGTAAAACCTATAGGATGCAAATGGATCTTCAAGAAAAAGATTGGTGTAGATGGGCAGGTGGAAACCTATAAAGCTAGACTTGTTGCAAAGGGTTTTCGTCAAAGACCTGGTTTGGACTATGACGAAACTTTTTCTCCAGTGGCTATGCTCAAATCCATTCGTATCCTTCTTGCTATTGCTGCCTTCCATGATTATGAAATCTGGCAGATGGACGTAAAGACGGCTTTTCTGAATGGAAATTTAGAAGAGAGCGTCTATATGGATCAGCCAGAGGGTTTCAATCAGAGTGGGAGCAGCGGGAAAGTATGCAAGCTGCTTAAGTCCATTTATGGACTAAAGCAGGCATCGCGGAGTTGGAACATCTGTTTTGATGAGACAGTCAAAGAATATGACTTTATCAAAAATCCAGATGAACCGTGCATATATAGCAAAGTTGTAGCCAGAAGTGTCATATTCCTCGTCTTGTACGTGGATGACATTCTATTAATAGGAAATGGCATTCCTATGCTACAATCTGTCAGAGGATTCTTGTCACACAGGTTCTCCATGAAAGACCTGGGTTATGCCTCTTACATTCTGGGGATCCGGATCTATCGTGATAGATCCAAGAGGATGTTGGGACTTTCGCAGTCCAGGTATATCGACACTGTACTGAAAAGATTCAGTATGGAAGATTCTAAGCGCAGTAATCTACCGGCTTGTCACGGAATCACCCTCTCCAAAGAGATGTCTCCCAAGACTGATTTGGAAAGGGAACGCAGGTCTATTATACCCTACGCTTCTGCAGTAGGATCTATAATGTATGCGATGTTGTGTACCAGACCAGATGTAGCTTACGCGCTGAGCGTAGTAAGCCGGTATCAGTCAGACCCAGGGGAGAAGCACTGGATTGCAGTAAAGAACATTCTCAAGTACCTGAGGAGGACTTAGGAGATGTTCTTGGTTTACGGCGGAAAAGACCTCAGGTTGGAGGCCTTTGCTGATTCCGGCTTCCAGAGTGATAAGGACGAATCCAAGTCCATGTCGGGTTATGTCTTTACCCTAAATGGAGGGGCGGTGTGCTGGAGGAGCTCCAAGCAGGACACCGTTGCTGACTCGACGATGGAAGCGGAGTATATAGCTGCTTGCGATGCCGCAAAAGAAGCAGTCTGGATGAAGAAGTTCCTAACAGAACTTCAGGTGGTTCCTACCATAGTTGATCCAATACCTCTGTATTGCGACAACAATGGAGCTATAGCTTTAGCGAAGGAACCAAGGTCCCATCAGAAGTCCAGACACATCTTGAGGCGGTATCACCTGATCAGGGAGATCATTGATCGTCAGGAGATCGAGGTTCGGAGAGTTGCTTCAGAAGAGAACATTGCTGATCCATTCACGAAGGCCCTTCCTCAGATTCAGTTCGAGAGGCTACTCGAGATCATTGGTCTTCGATATGCCAGTACATAGCCCTAGTGCAAGTAGGAGATTGTTAGTGTTTATGCCCTAGAAGGCCATTACTGTATCATACTAGTTTGTATATTACTTAATGGAAGCTTGGGATATTCACATGTATATAACAGTCTTGCTAAACATGGTAGTATGCTACATGGTTTTTCTATCTTAATATGTGAGTGTACGTATTGATAGAGCTCTTGGGATCTTGCTTGTCTACCAGCGTTGTGATGGCAGTCACACTAGTGGGGGCTGGGTAGTCTACAAGCACATCCTTATTCTGGTCCCTGGTCGTTGGATTATCGAGACAGAGCATCGATACTCCGGAGTAGACTAGTGTGTACGCTTCTCATCCCAGTTGGGGAGATGGTCTGTCCCACAGCCGTCAGTACGTCGTACTAGAGATAGTATACAGGTGCTCGTTAGGTTACGGATACACCGGACAGGACTCACAGGGAACTGTTGGTTGGTTTTATACCAGTCGTCAGTGAACAGTTCCCAGGTGACATAAGTACAGCGTAGTCCGCAGACTTGACACTGCTACTTCGCCTCGAGTGTGTCCCACTGTTCTTAGATTGCTACCCTACCACGGCTCAAAGGAGTCGTGCAAACAGGTAGCAGTTGGGTGCAGTCCCGAGCACTTGGAGGCAGTGGCGGTTAGACAGGATTCGTCCCTCCCGGTATTGGGAGTAGATATCGTGCTGTGTCAGAGATCCATTACGCAAAGTTCCTGGCCAGGGCAAGCGAGATTTGCTGGTAGGTTCCAGTAGTTTCTCAGGGTGTAATGGGCTTCCCTCCGACACGACTTATACCGCTATTAGGGGACTGACGCTTGCCGCCCCCTAGGCCCGATATGCGATAGTCTTGGACGAACGGACCGGACTGTATGGAGATTGTCACATCAGACTCAGTAGGAGTTCGGATGGGTTTCCTCATCGGCCTTCTTATCGACAACTACCTGGGGACCGTTACGTACAGCTAGTGCCGCTTGCGGTCTGTGGTTAAACCCACTGCCAGCGTAGTAGTCGAGTCTCTAGAGTCCCACACAGATAGTTTCCTATTCCAGGCGAAACGATATAGAGGTCGTATGGTTTTACGACAAGGGTTCGGACGCATACGTGCGTTTACGCGCGTAGGACTTTCGGACAGTTTTTACCAGTCGGCTTTGGTTTAAGCCAGTTACTGGTATCCGGTTATTGGATTTTTACAGTCTAAAGTTTTTCCGTATTTTTGCGGATTGGAGGGGCGTTCTCGTAATTATGCGAGAAGCTTCTAGAAGATGGTGACTAAGGAAGTTTAGATGGCATATACTTTGGATAAGATTTGTGAGTCATGAGAGTGATTCATCATTGTCATTATTGCACCATAAATGATTAATGACACATGCTTAATGAATCACCACTTAACATTTATGAAGCATGCTTATTCATCACATTTATTCATTTATTCTTTAATGAGAATGCTTCATAATATGTTATGATACTCACAATCTCATCTCATTATTATCATCATCTTCTCTCTCCTCAAGCTCTCATCTTCAAACCCTAATCCTTACACCTCATGAGTTGAGATCAAAGGATTAGAAAGACTAATCAATCCATAACCATCACTCTATTTCATTCTAGCTTCTTTGATTAGCAATCCAAGAAGGTTAGTTGCCTCAAGTTTAGAGGTTTAGCTTGGAGTTTTGCTCTCGGGTGGATCGTCTACTACCTAGAGAAGGCCGAGGAGGACAAGGAGATCGTAAAGATGAAGGAGTTGGTTCATTAGGTATAATCCCTAAACACAGTAGTTTAGAAACACTTTGTGTTTGGTTATTTATAGTTTAGCTTCGATTCAAGCGGTTAGTCGATGTTCGTTCACAAAACAAGTTCGTTTTTGAAAATTCCGCCTCCCCACAAGTATTGGGGTGTACTACATCGACTTACAGGACTTGGATATTATATCACACATTCTGGATACTGGATCTATGGCTTTAGATCTAGATTTGGGTAGTTTCCCAATCAGGGTACTTAGAAGGAATTCTAGAGGTGCTTTAGAATGGACGACTCCTGGCATGGTGGTGTACCTGCAGGTGATGGAGTCACCCTCTCTAAAGGTGTCTTACAGACTAAAGGGGAGAGGGATGTGCATGATTGGCAGATCACTTGCTTAGGCAATTGAGTCAATCATGAGATGTCAAGTACCACACCAGATGATGTTTTTGCACTAGATGCAATAAGTTGACATTGATCCAATCCTGGAGAAACAGTCGGAAGCAGTTTTAGAACATAAGTAGATGTTATAGGGATATGATAACAACAGCCTCTTTTAGGAGACAGTTATCATTCCAGGCTTCCAAGGTGACCTGGATGACAGAGAGGTTGTCAGAGTTATAGTTTTACCTCTGACGAGGGGCAATACTATGTACAGGTGGTCCAGGCAGGTACAGAGGAAGGCATGACGCAGGATACTGATTAAGTTCAGTTGACGATACAGTCTAAGAAGTTTGGATTTGGAGTTCATTTAAGAGCTAGGTCCCATCAGATATCCAGACATACTCTAAGACAGGTATTGCTCATTTCGGGAGATGGCTTTCTCCGCGAACTTGAGATATAGAGAGACATAGAAAGAAACATCAAGGCGGATCCACTCACTGAGGCTATTACTTGAACGCGATAGTTTCGCAAACAGGTTTTGTGAGACTGATCAGTAGAGGAGTTGGGTGTTCGGTATCACACGGACTGTGAGTATGCGACATCGCAATAATTAGCCTTGAGTGCAAGTGGGAGATTGTTGGAGATACTGCGCTCAGAGTCAATTATTGGATCACAGGCACGTGATTGCAAAGATTGATGGATGACCTATCCCGATAGGACAGTCTTACTCGAGATGATAGTATGCTATCTGGTTTATCTTCATCATCATGTACTGCTTTAGGTGACCTTACAGGTCACTATTGCGCGTTGATAGAGCCCCTAGGATTCTTTCTTGACTGCCAGCAGTATGAGGGCGATCATATATGTAGGAGCTGGTAGTCTATAAGCACATCCTTAAATGGTCCCTAGTCGAGGGAGTTTCGAGACAGGGCATCAATACTCCAGAGTAGACTAGTGTATACAGTCGAGACCCCGACGAGGGGCGGTGGCCGGTCTCACAAGCCACTGGTGTCAGTTGGTTCACCTAAGATGTATACAGGTGCTCATTGGGTTATGAGTACACCAGACAGGACTCGCCGGGAACATGCTAGTTGGTCTTATACCTGACGTCAGATAGCAGTTCCCTGGTGACATGTGTACAGGTTAGTTCATCGACCTGAGATCGTCATTTGTCTCGTGTGAGTTCCCACTGTACTTTGATTACTACCCTACCACGCTTAAAGGAGACGTGCAAACAGGTTTTAGTTGGGTACAGTCCCGAGCCACATGGAGGCAGTGAGCGGATCTTCAGGGGTTCGTCTCTCCCGGTATTGGGGGTGATGTCGCGCTGTGTCTAGGTGTCACGTCCCGAAAGTACGGAATATGACCGGCACTTAAACTACGAACATCTCGAGGCGTACGTAATCTAAGTAAACCGAAAACCCAGAAATCCAAACCAAGAAAATATGTAGAGTGAAGGAAAACCAATTTAAAACAAGTAGTTTTAATAGCATAAGACGAATTATGCGGTTTTTAAGAACATCAAAATTTACTGAAAATTTCGGCAGAGTCTCCTTTGTAAATACCGGCTCCCAAACGGGATACAACATGAATAGTATACGAAAACAAGAAAAAGGCATCCCCAAGCGGGAGCTAGCTATTCGTCAATCGACGGTCACAACCACACAAGCAATGTAATATACAACGCCAACGGCGAGGATCAAAACTCAAAAGGAAACTAAAAACCACCAGAAATATAACGAGCGACTCTAAGGTCGAAAGAATAAACAACACTGGTCTCTATCTCAATAAATACATGTTTGGTTGATGGATTTTACTAGATACAACGGAATAATATTATACAAGGTAATAGGATGGGTACGATACAAGAAAAACCCACCTACTGCAAAGCCACCCGGAAATGGAAATAGTGCCAGCAAAGCCGTAATGAAACCTGTACGGCGAAACCTGCAAGAACTGTGGCACAACGGGGGTGAGTTACCAACTCGTGAGTAGAAAAACATCTACGTACAGAAATCGCATAAATAACACAATCCTAGGTCAATGATCATAACATACCCTCAAAAATGTATATAACGTGTAGCCTATAACAATGGCTAGGGTAAATATCTAACCCGAGTGTAAACTCATGTGCCCGTGTCAGTGCCTCAGGTAGCAATATATCATATGAATGAGGTATGAATGCATGAAAACAAAATACATGTAAATGAAGAAACTGTTTTCATAAATTAGTGAGATTTCCTTCGTATTTTAAAACTGAGGTATCATAAATGAAATCAGTATCAACAGTTTCTAGCATCGACACAAAACATAAATCTCAATGTCTTGAAATATCAATGTCTCAATCTCAATATCTAGGGCGCCGTCAGCCCAGACCGGCCCCTACCATCCATCTCAAGACCACGACGGCATCCTCCGGATATCCGACGCGTCGGGTAAAATCACCGGTAGGTAGTGCTCCCCTGCCAGGCTCACATCGTCATCATCACGCGCTTCTTGCCCCGGGGTACCTTACCGGGTCCACCATGTACCCGAAACGGTTCATCCGCCTCCTCGAATCGGGTCTCGAAATCCATCAGCAAACTCATGGTGGACGACTCATACATCATGGGAAAACCGCACTTTTTATTTTAAATAGAGAAAGAAGCTTATATAAGTTTTGCGGTTTTCCACCAAAACCAGAAAAACTCATAGAAATCCGAATCCAATCCTCAATAGCATGTAAACAGTGCATATCGGCATAAAAATCCATGAATGCGGCATAACAATGAATATTAACATGCATGAAGTAACAAGTAATATCTACAATGTCTAATCCAGCATATAAGGCGAGTACACTAATATCATGTCTAAATTATTAGCTAACAACCTATGTCAATGCAATAGTATTTCTAAAGTGTACGTGGCATGACAATTACCGATGAAGATGTGTGTGAGCCGGCAAGTAAGTGTACGTGGTACATACGCATCATCGGTAATGGTGCTGGTGTCCTAACAGCATGATATCAATAATGGAGTATGAAACATAATATAAGCATGCGATGCGAAGCGAACCACAATAAAGAGCGGGAGCTGAAAACTAGACGCAACTATAACTAATCTGCATTAATCTAATATAAGTCCTACAAATGGTGCCTTTTGAAATAACATGAATCATGGGGTTTTGAAAATAGGGGCTACGGTGTTTTTATGAAAAGATTGAAATATCCGTAGGATCCCTTGGGCTGTCTTTTAAAATACCCACGATTCGTTGGTTTTTGAAATAGGTAAGAATCGAATCTAATCTAACAACTAAACTAAACTAAAGGGCTAAGCTAACCAGCTGGACTACAGGTAAGGAAACCGCCTAACATCTAAGTCGATGTATATATATTAGTCGGTGATCCCGCCTCAATAATATCATATCCGATACCATATCTATAATTAGACATCCCAAGTCAAGAGTGCGGATCAATCATCAATATATAGCTCGTACGTAAGTCCGTCGTACGGCAGCCCCAAATCTGGGTACGGGTCAAAGTCACATCAATCACACTATTCATTTGGTATCTTCTTTATCAAATATCCTGATCCGAAATAATGTCCTACGTTTAGTACAATATTGATGCCATCTATGTATGCATGCGGGTGTAAGAATTACTACGTCAGAAGACCCGCTAAAACATCATGTCGTATCTCAATACGAACCAAATCACGTCACCGATCTCCTGACCTCAAGCCCAATCTCATCGACTCATCTCAAATTCCAAATACTATCCTCAAATCCCGTATATGAACACACAGTCTCATACCCATGTGAACACATAAATATATATTCCCATACACGTACATATGAAATAAGGAATGTATGGAAGTATGTATATGTGTGTATGTGTAGGTGCACCCACTACCTAAGGTTTCGTAACCATGCACCAATCCAACACCAATATCCATCTAAAATCATCAATAATAAATCCTAACAACATATCATAAATTGTTGGTGTGTATACGCATCCGTATACATCACCACGGACTGCGGGGGTGCTATACGCCATCCACCCGACTTCTCCCCGTAGATATAAATCTACTCACCTCGACCTTCGCTTGCCGATACCGATGTCGACACGCGCTTTCTTGTCTCCTTGAAGTCTTCGTGAGGGTACCTACATAACATAACACATCGCATCGCATTAAAGTCCGACTCATGACCAAATCGACACACGAATCTCACATAGGTCAAAACCTATGGTTTGCTTTCACAAACCAACCCAAAAACCCTCGATATCGGCGTACAAACGCCGATTGATCGAGAAAAACACCAAACGTACCAAATCATGGTTTTACAATTCACTAAAAATATATAAAATACGATGCAATTCATCAAAACCAATAAATTGATTAAATCGATTTATTACAAGAAACCTAGTAAGTATCAATTAGCCGTTTCACTTTAAAACTCGATGTAATATCCACCAATTATCATAACCAAGTTATAGAAACCATATCAATAATTTATTCTCCTCAACTTGTATAAATTCCAAAATTCTAGTTTTGAAAAAATATCCAATTTAACACTTTTTAACGCAAAATTTCACAATTTAACAATTTAGCTTGGCTTTGCATATTTTAAATGGTTAAACCACTCATGGAAACCTTAATGATGTGCTAAAAACCCTAACTAGATTTTAATCCCACATTTTAATAAAATTTTTGAAACCTAGTTAGCAAATTAGAATAATTATCACAATTTGGGCAAATTAAATATAACAATATGCAAATTAGCTACAGGATTTGGTTTTGCATAACTTAAGATGCTAAAATACATCACACTACCATGAACAAATTATCACAACCATAACTTTAATTCAAACTCTTCTCTTGAATTTAAACTTGCAATTTAAAACCTAAATTAAACACCTAATTAAGTTGATTTAAAGTATTTAACATCAAATTAAGCACAAGGGTTAGAGTTATACCTTCACAAACCATGAGATCAAATATGGAACTTGACCTCCAAATTGAGATCTTTGCACCAAGATCCATGCTATAAGGGCTAAGGAAAAATGGGTAGGGAATGGATTTTTGATTTGTGAGGTTTTGTGTTGATTTGTGAGGCAATTTTGATGAGTTTTTTGAAGAGAAATGTGATGAGAAAAGAGGAGGGGCTGTTGTGTGCAGGAATTGGGAGGGTTCGGCCACTAGTGGTGATTGGAGAGAGAGTGAGGTGAGGAAAGTCTTGCCAAGTCAAAAAGGTTCAAAGTCAACACAACCCATACATCTTTTCTTATACTTTTCTTTATGTTTTCTTTTCTTTTATCAAAAGAAATGGGGGAAAACTTTGGAGAGGGGCTGCTGAAAATGGGGAGGAAAATGGGTGTGTGCGAGTGTGGGTGTGTGTGTGGGGTGAGGGAAAATGATAAATGTTATTCCCCAATATCTATTTACACTAATTTCACCGAAAAAAGACTTTTTCTTCGATATTTTCTTAACCGTTTTGGCAAACCATTTCATTCCAAAAACAACATTATAAAATTTTACTTATTGTTTTATGATGCACAAAATTTGTTTCAACTCATTCCAATTTGTAATTTTCCCTAATTAAATGTATTAGTGACGGCTTAAATAATAATAAAATAATATTTTTTTCAGAAAATTTGAAATTTCACCAGCGGCTCAATAAACACCAAATAATAGCAATTACATAGCTAGAATATGTATATTTAATTTTTATAATAAGATATTTGTATTTTGACTTTTAACAGAAAACCCTCTTATTTTACCGATTTTTTCGAAATTTCACCGAAACGATTTTCAAAACGTTACAATCTTCCCCCCTTAAAGAAATTCGGTCCCCGAATTTAAATTCAAACTCCCCCAAATACTAAAACATCTAAGAAAACCCATCAAGTCGTCGGGGCTCCGAAATTGTAAATACATAAAACAAATCGTAGCCCAGCGCATGCGCTTGAAAAATGAGCATATAACTCAAATCAAAACTCCGTCAAGCATCCCGCAATCATCGGAGTCATGGAGAAGACATCAATGCCAAATCCAAATCAAAACCAATATGACATAACTCGAAACTATACATGTAAATATCGAATCTATATCTGTAAGTATCTGAAGGAAATGCATGCCAAATCTCTTTAAGTCGCTGTGCAACGCGTATAACACTGCACAGTGGCGGACGTCTATCATATGAAAATAACTATATGCATATATACCTTTGTTTAAAATGTACGTTCCGTCGTTTTGGAAACAATTTAGAAGGGTCCCCTTGTTTTAAACATTTCGTGTCATATCAGACACGTAGGTAAATACTGAGGCTATAGCTCGCTTTTTGGAAATTCCTTCAATAACTATCAATGCATGCAAAAATATATTCAGGTACTATCCTCTGACTAGTCCTGCTCAGTACAAAAACACATAGCAATATTATAAAAACGTACTGCTCTATACGAAATCAATCCCAAAATATGCACATGAATGCTACGTGCGCCTGGTGCGCACGGAAATCAAAATCTATGAATGTGCCATACACGCGCACAGAAACAACATCTAAGTGCATCGGGTGTGCACGAAACATCTGTCGTAGGCAACATGTGTGCCTGACAGCAAAATCAGGTGCACCTGACATGCACGAAAAATCCTCAATTTAGTACCTCTGGTATGCACCAAAATCACCCTTCAAAACATGCGCCCAACATGCGCGAAAATCCAAATCAGGAGCATCCATCGTGCACGAAATCATGAAATCCAATATCAAGCGCCGAACGTGCGCAAAATCAATCAGGTGCACAAGGTGCACAAAACAAATATCGAGTATCACAATCGAAATCGAAGTCCAGTGCACACTGCAAGCATATAATAACTATACAGAGTGCAGGAACCAATTCGTGTGCATGCATATGCACAAAACCAACTCAACTGTTTAAAGCCGTAAAATCACAAACATGTGAAACTAAAGCACGAAAACGATATCAAGTGCAACACTGTGCAAAGATCGTAAATCCTCAATCATCAAAATCAAATCATACGAATAAATCACCCAAAACATCGAAATCAATAATGGCGGAACAATACCGCTCAAGTGCATCCTCTAAGAATCTTGGGCCAACTGTCGCGGTCACTAGTGGGACGTCTCGTCGATGATCAAGAAATCTGGCCTGCTGGTGTGCGTAACATGACCACTCCTGGGTCCAAGTCTTCTCCGTGGATTACCAATCTCACAATCCATCGGCTCATCGGCCCTGTCAAGGCAGCATATCACTGGCGCCGGCCTCTGGCTTTCTGAATGCACGTGACACATCTGATCCTGGGTGCAAATATCATTGCATCAGTGGCCTGGAAGGAATCCTGCTCACGGTCTATTCCATGCCTCGTCTCTGCCAACTGTCCGTAAGTCGTTGTCCTTTCCTATATCTGCATCTTGCTCTGGAACGACTACATACTCATCGCGACTCCTTCTGGAAGGTAAGTCCAAGTACCATGCCTCAGCATGCGCATCGCCTCTCTGATGTCGGCGGAGTGGAACGTCATCTCATCTAGATCTGGTGCGAACCTTTTAATCCACTTTTCTCTAATGTCGTCTGCTTTGGACTCGTCTCGTCGCGGCCGTATGGACTGAGCTCCAACGACTATCCTCGTATCTGGAGTCTCCCAAGAATGCATCTCACCACCTAGCATCCGAATTAAGTCGAGCCATCCAATCGATTCTTCAAAACCTCATAATCCCCCAAGAGCTCAACATCTTGGATACAGTTTAATAGTATCGAGTACATACCACAGCATCGGTGGTCCAGCCGTAGAAGGGCAAACCCAAGCCTCACTAATGGCGCCGCAGAACTGCCGTAAACCCTAAGGTTCAAAGGCTTTCACACGGTCATTATGTCGAGTTAGGGTTTCATTCTTCTAGAGGGACCATAAAATTGCCTGCATTTCTTTCCGACTACCTTAAACATGGAATAATAGGTTTTTGACATTCGATCGTCTCTGTCGACTCCCAACGTCTCCGCGTGAAGTTGTCTCTAGCTGGAATCAATCTATCTGATGGCCTCGCATCGGGGTAGGCGAACGAACCACATGTCTCAGTCATTCATCCGTGGGTGACTAGAGACCTTCTATCATTGGCTCAATCCTCTGGTGCTGATCTGTCCGTTCGAGTAATCTCATACAGCGATCCATCAACGCTCGTGGTGCGAAAACACAATCAAAAGACACCTCTCTACAATCGTATGTCGCCGGAATTTCGCCCTGGTCAGTCCTCGTTCGTGACGAGCTTGTGCGTACCGCAACTCTAGCCGTAGCTCTCCCTGCCGGTAACCGTAGCAGCAAAACCAAACTGGTACCGATGAGGCTAGATCAGGAAGGAATATAATACTGAACAAGGAAATGTACATCCTAAGGCTTCATAAGTGGAGTGGCGTGTCGTAAATATGCCGCGGAACATACCAACGGTACGTCACTCTACTTTAGTCACCTATTCCATCAACCAAAGGTCATCCTACGCTCCGAAGGTTAAAACCTAACGCTCGGATACCAACTTTGTCACGTCCCGAAAGTACTGAATATGACCGGCACTTAAACTACGAACGTCTCGAGGCGTACGTAATCTAAGTAAACCGAAAACCCAGAAATCGAAACCAAGAAAATATGTAGAGTGAAGGAAAACCAATTTAAAACAAGTAGTTTTAATAGCATAAGCCGAATTATGCGGTTTTTAAGAACATCAAAATTTACTGAAAATTTCGGCAGAGTCTCCTTTGTAAATACTGGCTCCCAAACGGGATACAACATGAATAGTATACGAAAACAAGAAAAAGGCATCCCCAAGAGGGAGCTAGCTCTTCGTCAATCGACGGTCACAACCACACAAGCAATGTAATATACAACGCCAACGGCGAGGATCAAAACTCAAAAGGAAACTCAAAACCACCAGAAATATAACGAGCGACTCTAAGGTCGAAAGAATAAACAACACTGGTCTCCATCTCAATAAATACATGTTTGGTTGATGGATTTTACTAGATACAACGGAATAATATTATACAAGGTAATAGGATGGGTACGATACAAGAAAAACCCACCTACTGGCAAGCCACCCGGAAATGGAAATAGTGCCAGCAAAGCTGTAATGAAACCTGTACGGCGAAACCTGCAAGAACTGTGGCACAACGGGGTTGAGTTGCCAACTCGTGAGTAGAAAAACATCTACGCACAGAAATCGCATAAATAACGCAATCCTAGGTCAATGATCATAACATACCCTCAAAAATGTATATAACGTGTAGCCTATAACAATGGCTAGGGTAAATATCTAACCCGAGTGTAAACTCATGTGCCCGTGTCAGTGCCTCAGGTAACAATATATCATATGAATGAGGTATGAATGCATGAAAACAGAATACATGTAAATGAAGAAACTGTTTTCATAAATTAGTGAGATTTCCTTCGTATTTTTAAACTGAGGTATCATAAATGAAATCAGTATCAACAGTTTCTAGCATCGACACAAAACATAAATCTGAATGTCTCGAAATATCAATGTCTCAATCTCAATATCTAGGGTGCCGTCAGCCCAGACCGGCCCCTACCATCCATCTCAAGACCACGACGGTATCCTCCGGATATCCGACGCGTCGGGTAAAATCACTGGTAGGTAGTGCTCCCCTGCCAGGCTCACATCATCATCATCACGCGCTTCTTGCCCCGGGGTACCTTACCGGGTCCACCATGTACCCGAAACGGTTCATCCGCCTCCTCGAATCGGGTCTCGAAATCCATCAGCAAACTCATGGTGGACGACTCATACATCATGGGAAAACCGCACTTTTTATTTTAAAGAGAGAAAGAAGCTTATATAAGTTTTGCGGTTTTCCCCCAAAACCAGAAAATCTCATAGAAATCTGAATCCAATCCTCAATAGCATGTAAACAGTGCATATCGGCATAAAAATCCATGAATGCGGCATAACAATGAATATTAACATGCATGAAGTAACAAGTAATATCTACAATGTCTAATCCAGCATATAAGGCGAGTACACTAATATCATGTCTAAATTATTAGCTAACAACCTATGTCAATGCAATAGTATTTCTAAAGTGTATGTGGCATGACAATTACCGATGAAGATGTGTGTGAGCCGGCAAGTAAGTGTACGTGGTACATACGCATCATCGGTAATGGTGCTGGTGTCCTAACAGCATGATATCAATAATGGAGTATGAAACATAATATAAGCATGCGATGCGAAGCGAACCACAATAAAGAGCGGGAGCTGAAAACTAGACGCAACTATAACTAATCTGCATTAATCTAATATAAGTCCTACAAATGGTGCCTTTTGAAATAACATGAATCATGGGGTTTTGAAAATAGGGGCTACGGTGTTTTTATGAAAAGATACGTCTTTTGAAATATCCGTAGGATCCCTTGGGCTGTCTTTTAAAATACCCACGATTCGTTGGTTTTTGAAATAGGTAAGAATCGAATCTAATCTAACAACTAAACTAAACTAAAGGGCTAAGCTAACCAGCTGGACTACAGGTAAGGAAACCGCCTAACATCTAAGTCGATGTATATACATACCTGTATATATATTAGTCGGTGATCCCGCCTCAATAATATCATATCCGATACCATATCTATAATTAGACATCCCAAGTCAAGAGTGCGGATCAATCATCAATATATAGCTCGTACGTAAATCCGTCGTACGGCAGCCCCAAATCTGGGTACGGGTCAAAGTCACATCAATCACACTATTCATTTGGTATCTTCTTTATCAAATATCCTGATCCGAAATAATGTCCTACGTTTAGTACAATATTGATGCCATCTATGTATGCATGCGGGTGTAAGAATTACTACGTCAGAAGACCCGCTAAAACATCATGTCGTATCTCAATACGAACCAAATCACGTCACCGATCTCCTGACCTCAAGCCCAATCTCATCGACTCATCTCAAATTCCAAATACTATCCTCAAATCCCGTATATAAACACACAGTCCCATACCCATGTGAACACATAAATATATATTCCCATACACGCACATATGAAATAAGGAATGTATACAAGTATCTATCTGTGTGTATGTGTAGGTGTAGTGCACCCACTACCTAAGGTTTCGTAACCATGCACCAATCCAACACCAATATCCATCTAAAATCATCAATAATAAATCCTAACAACATATCATAAATTGTTGGTGTGTATACGCATCCGTATACATCACCACGGACTGTGGGGGTGCTATACGCCATCCACCCGACTTCTCCCCGTAGATATAAATCTACTCACCTCGACCTTCGCTTGTCGATGCCGATGTCGACACGCGCTTTCTTGTCTCCTTGAAGTCTTCGTGAGGGTACCTACATAACATAACACATCGCATCGCATTAAAGTCCGACTCATGACCAAATCGACACACGAATCTCACATAGGTCAAAACCTATGGTTTGCTTTCACAAATCAACCCAAAAACCCTCGACATCGGCGTACAAACGCCGATTGATCGAGAAAAACACCAAACGTACCAAATCATGGTTTTACAATTCACTAAAAATATATAAAATACGATGCAATTCATCAAAACCAATAAATTGATTAAATCGATTTATTACAAGAAACCTAGTAAGCATCAATTAGCCGTTTCACTTTAAAACTCGATGTAATATCAACCAATTATCATAACCAAGTTATAGAAACCATATCAATAATTTATTCTCCTCAACTTGTATAAATTCCAAAATTCTAGTTTTGCAAAAATATCCAATTTAACACTTTTTAACGCAAAATTTCACAATTTAACAATTTAGCATGGCTTTGCATATTTTAAACGGTTAAACCACTCTTGGAAACCTTAATGATGTGCTAAAAACCCTAACTAGATTTTAATCCCACATTTTAATAAAAAATTTGAAACCTAGTTAGCAAATTAGAATAATTATCACAATTTGGGCAAATTAAATATAACAATATGCAAATTAGCTACAGGATTTGGTTTTGCATAACTTAAGATGCTAAAATACATCACACTACCATGAACAAATTATCACAACCATAACTTTAATTCAAACTCTTCTCTTGAATTTAAACTTGCAATTTAAAACCTAAATTAAACACCTAATTAAGTTGATTTAAAGTATTTAACATCAAATTAAGCACAAGGGTTAGAGTTATACCTTCACAAACCATGAGATCAAATATGGAACTTGACCTCCAAATTGAGATCTTTGCACCAAGATCCATGCTATAAGGGCTAAGGAAAAATGGGTAGGGAATGGATTTTTGATTTGTGAGGTTTTGTGTTGATTTGTGAGGCAATTTTGATGAGTTTTTTGAAGAGAAATGTGATGAGAAAAGAGGAGGGGCTGTTGTGTGCAGGAATTGGGAGGGTTCGGCCACTAGTGGTGATTGGAGAGAGAGTTAGGTGAGGAAAGTCTTGCCAAGTCAAAAAGGTTCAAAGTCAACACAACCCATACTTTTTTTCTTATACTTTTCTTTATGTTTTCTTTTCTTTTATCAAAAGAAATGGGGGAAAACTTTGGAGAGGGGCTGCTGAAAATGGGGAGGAAAATGGGTGTGTGCGAGTGTGGGTGTGTGTGTGGGGTGAGGGAAAATGATAAATGTTATACCTCAATATCTATTTACACTAATTTCACCGAAAAAAGACTTTTTCTTCGATATTTTCTAAACCGTTTTGGCAAACCATTTCATCCCAAAAACCACATGATAAAATTTTATTTAATGTTTTATGATGCACAAAATTTGTTTCAACTCATTCCAATTTGTAATTTTCCCTAATTAAATGTATTAGTGACGACTTAAATAATAATAAAATAATATTTTTTTCAGAAAATTTGAAATTTCACCAGCGGCTCAATAAACACCAAATAATAGCAATTACATAGCTAGAATATGTATATTTAATTTTTATAATAAGATATTTGTATTTTGACTTTTAACAGAAAACCCCCTTATTTTACCGATTTTTTCGAAATTTCACCGAAACGATTTTCAAAACGTTACACTAGGAGAGCCCTTACACGAAGTCCTTGGCCAAGGCAGGAGATTTACTGGTAGGTATTCCAGTAATATCTCAGGGTGTTCTGGGCTACACTCCGACACGACTTGTACCTCTTTTGGGGGTCTGACTTTTACCAACCCCCTAGGCCCGCCATGCGATGCTCATAGACGAACGGACCGGATTGTACGGATATTGTCACTGACAGACTCAGTAGGGTGTCAGGATGAGTTCGCTCATCGACGTCCCTTTTGGTCAATACCTGGTAGCCCTTTACGTATAGGCTAATACCTCTGACGTGCTAGTGGTTAAATCCACAACCAAAGTATTGATGAGTCTTTAGAGTCCCCCACAGACCAGTTTCTCAAGTTTCGGGAGAAACGCTGTAGAGGCCGTATGGAGATATGGCAGGGTTCGATCAGATATGTGCGGCATTGCACGGATCGGGATCGGACGGTTAATACTAGCGGGCTTTGGTTTAAGCCGGATCCTAGTATTGTACAGTGTAGATTTTGTTTCATTGCATTTGTATTCGGTCGGAATACAAATGCGGGTGTGTATATACAGTAGCGGGATTTTTCTGTAATTTATTACGGGACCAGTTTTATGAAGTTGCCAGTTTACTTTCCGTTTCGGCCATTTTCCTTTGTATCTTTCCTTGGCTGAAAATTGGTGGAGGAGGGCTTATTTGGATTTGTACAAATAAGCATTTTGGAGGATTGTCTTTGCATATTGTTGCACCATGATGTTGCACTTTCATTTGACTTCTTTTCCTCATCATGGCTTGACTTGTGAAGTGATGATGGTTGATGGAGTGTTGGTTTTGTTTAGTGATCATTATATTTCATCATCATCCTTTTCCTCTCTCATGGATGATATCATTTTCTCTTGCTCTCCCTTGCATGATTGTGGCTCTACCCCATTTTCTCACTCCCTCATTTCTCACTCCCTTCACCATGATATAGCCGGCCAAAGAGAGGGAGGGGCTGCTGATTGTTTTGGTGGGGATTTTTGGTTCTCTTCACGCTTGCAAAAATCACCAAGTTCATCACAAAATTCCACAAGTTGAATTCCTCCACAAAAGGCAACTTCTAGTGACCCCAAATGAGACATAGCACTACACTACATTCTACAGCAATTCTTGGGCACGTCGGCTCGCCAACTTCGTGCCCGAGTTGCCTCGGTCCAGAGGTGGGAGCCCGTAAAAGAAGCCGGCGATGTGGTGCCCTTCCGGCGAGGAGGTGGAGACCGGAGATTCCGCGGGGAGATCGGGACGACGACGAGAAGACCGAAGGACACGGATCGCTCGGTATATCTCTATACTCCTTCTCTAGTTAGCTAGGAATAGATTAATGGCCCGATCCGGGTTTAAAGTGCGCGGTGGTGCCGGTTTACATGTTCGTAAATTATCATTTCCGCATTTTGGCCTCGGATTGACGGCCGGGGCGCCGCCGTGCACTTACAATGTCCGTATCTTGAGAGATCGTCAGTGAATGTAATGAAGTACGAGGAACCATTCCTGGCATGTGTAGACATGGGACCGCATACATCACTATGTATCAGTCCCAAGAGTTCCGTAACTTTTTCTTCGTGTCCTGTAAACGGAGTTTTGGTCATCTTTCCTTTGAGACATGACTAGCAAGTTTCATAAGATGATAATTCGAACGGATTAAAATTTCCATCCTTTTGTAACTTAGCTAGTCGGGTCTCATTGATATGACCTAGTCTACAATGCCACAAGAAGGATTCGTTCATTTCTGAACTTTTCCTCTTGTGTGTATTTTGTACGTTAAGAACTGTGGTTTGATTTAGAATGTATATGCCATTATTTAACGAGCCTGATCCAATCAACTTTTGATTCAGAAAAATGTTCATAACATTATCCTGTGCTACAAAATTATATCCTTCTTTACTTAATAAAGAAGCTGATATAAGATTGCATATCAGGGTCGGTATGTAATATCATTCGTTCAGAATCAATATATTACCATTTGGTAATACAAGGTGATATTCGTCAACTGCTTTGGATGCAATATTTGCACCATTCCCTACTAGTATGGAATGATCACCTATTCCCAATTCTCTACCTTTCCTTAGCCCATGTAACATATTACATATGTGGGATCCCGATCCAGTATCTAATACCCAGGACGTAGAGTGTATTGAGAAACAGTTCTGGGTGACTAACACACCCGAAGAAGATTGTCACGACCCGAAAGAGCCCGTGACTGGCCCTTGAATCCTTTGAAGTCTATAGGACTCCATCTGATCCAAGTAAGACAAAAGCCCAGAAATCTAAAACCATATAAGGAGTAAATAAAGGAACTGGTTTTTAATAAGTAAAGAAAGCATGTTTGAAATCAAAGTTTTTCAAATAACTAAGCCGAAAATGCATTTTTAAAAATGTGTAGTCTTTTCTGAAAATTTCGGCAGAGTTTCCTTTGTAAAAACTGGCCCCGAATGGGGTACAACAAGAATAATATATATGAAATGATAAAAGGCATCCCCAAGCGGGAGCTAGCTCTTCGTCAATCGACGGTCACAACCACGCAAGCAATAATAATATACAACACCAAAGGGCGAGGATCAAAACCCAAAAAGAAACTCAAAACAGCCAGAAAACCATAACACTACCAGCGTGACTCTAAGGTCGAAAAAATACATCACTGTTTTCTAAGTCTAAAACAATATACAAGTTTTGGTTGATGGAATTTCTAGATACAATGAATAATACATGTACAATGGCGGTTCTAATACAAAAGAACCCACCTACCAAAGCAAGTCACCCGTATGGAAGCAGTGGGCCAGAAAAGCCACTATGGAATCTGTGCGGCAAAAACCTGCAAGAACTGTGGCACAACGGTGGTGAGTTGCCAACTCGTGAATAGAAAATATCTATAAGCAGAAATCGAATGTATGACCTATCCTAGCTCAATACGATCAGATATATATAAACCTCAAAATGAATAAGTCTGAAGCTTGCTAAACTGGTAGTGTGATCTCTATGCATGTGTGTAGTGCCAAGTGCTCGTGCCAGTGCCTCAGGTAATAGCATATCATAAATATGAGGTATGATCAGTGTAATCAAATCTGCATGTACGTGGATATCATCAGCATATGCATGGAAATATGAGGATATAAACCACCTGTGTCCCTCGCGACACGTCAAAAATCTGTGAACCGGAGTGTCCAGCATCGACACTCGAAAACATCATGAAAACTGTGCCCAGCATCGGCACGCAAATCCTCATATATCGGGCTCCGTCAGTCCGGACCAGCCCACGGGCTCCGTCTGCTGAATCGGCCCTCGGCCCCAGTAGTACGCCCATATCCATCTATCGACTCTGGTCGGTATCCTCCGGATAACCGCCAGGTCCAAACAATCACCGGTAGGTACTCGCCTACCTCCAGGCTCAATCGGCAAGGTCCATCGATCATCTTGCCGAGGGGAACCATACCGGGCCCACCATGTACCCGCAATCGGCCTCGTCCACTCCTCGAATCGGGTTTCACATGTCGCTCTCAGCACCGAGAAAACACATGGTGGACGCACTGAAATATCATATCTAGGGTAACCGGGTTTTTAAACCAATTACATATTCTCTTTTGAAATACCCACGGTTCCCAAATCCAGAAATATCATGGAAACAGCAACTCTCAATGCGTATAATTAGAAAGCATGATGTATGCGACATGTAAAAGAAATGTTAGCATATCATTATGTCATGCATGAAACATATATTGAATGCAACAGTACTACAGTGTAGTGACATAGCAATTATCGATGATGAAGTGTGTGAGCCGGCAAACAAGTGTACGTGGAACATACGCATCATCGATAATGGTGTTGGTGTCCTAGCAGCATGACTGAAATATATCAACAATACAAGCGATGCAATGCAAATAGCATGAATATGCGGAATCGAATAATCAACGCAACAGTAAAGAACCTGCCTCAATAAATATATCATGCAGCCTTGCCTTTTGAAATAAGACGAATCAGGGTTTTTGGTAAAAAAAGGGCTACAGTGTTTTAAGAAAAGATGCGTCGTATTGAAAATATCCGTAGAATCCCTTTTTGCCTATCTTTAAAATATCACCGATTCGTTAGTTTTGAAATAGGTATGACTCGGGTCTAGTCTAACGCTTACTATGCGAACTACTGACCCAACTATCAAGTCAATCGGGAGGGGTGTGGAAATCACCTAAATCTGAGTCGATATACATATATATATACAATAGTCGGTGATCTCGCCTCAATAGTATCACGTACGATACGGTATATCATATAACATCCTCGAGTCATGAGTGTGGATCTAACATCAATATAAAGCTCGTACAATAAATCGTCGTACAGCATCCCAATAGCTGGGTACGGGTCAATATCACATTATCTCATCACATATAAGGTATCACTACCATCATATCACATAATCTAGGGTACAACTCTAAGTATAGTACCATCCATACCATCTACATAAATATGAATGCGGGGTAAAAGACATGCCCAAAGGCCCGCTAAAACCATCATGTCGCATCTCAAATACGAACTCTGTCATATCGCCGAATCTCACGGCCTTAATCAAACCTCATCGACCCATCTCAATCCCACGTATCATCCTCAATCCCGTATATGAACACATAGTCATATACCCATGTGTAGATATACACACCTCCAAATGCGTACAGATAAAAGAAAGAATGTATGCAAGTATATGTGTACGTGTATGTGTGAGTGTGCAACCCCTACTCTAGGGTTTCGCACTATACTAAACCAATACATCGTTATCATCAATAATCCATTATTACCATCAATAATCTTAAACAACACATAATAAACATATGTATGTATACGTATTCGTATACATCACCACGGACTGCGGGGGTGCTATACGCCATCCACCCGACTTCCCCCGTAGATATAATCTACTCACCTTGCTTCTCATGTGCCGATGCCGATGTCGCCATCTTCATCTTCTTCGCCTCAACATCACGTAGGGTACCTACAAGTATATCACAAACGCTAAAGTACATGAAAATCACATCGGAAAGCCAAAACAGCACACGCTACTCGCATAGGTAAAAACCTATCGTCTCGCATGCAAACACGATCAATATCCACTTGTCGTTGACGTCCAAACGCCACCCGACAGAAACGAATCGCCAAATACCAAAATCCATGCTAAAACAAGTCGTAAATCATTCGCCAACATAGGAAAATCAACCCAGATTTTACCCTAGATGGAATCAGACAAAATTGCACATGACATGGGTCAAGACTACTGGAAATAGGGCCATGCACCAAAAAAGAGATGGTTTCCCCCTGCTCTGGCCGCAAATTGCGGCATGAAGGAATTTATCTGCGGCCGGAAATTGGAGTTGGGGGCTAGGGTTTGGTGTGGTGGTTCCAGGGTGCCTGCACATCTCACTGTCAACTCAGTTTTATTTTAGGGGTCTCGGAGTGATAGCAGATTCCTAAATACGATCACAGATTCACAATTTTTCCCCGACATCGTCTCATAAATCCGTATTCTGGGTTTTAGCTTCAGGTTCGGTCCAATCTATCATCACACCAGGGATTCTAGGGTCACCACAAGCCTCAATTTCACTTTTGATTTCAGGTCTAATCCTAAACCCTAACTAGAATTCTCCAAAGTCCACAAAAGGACACCATATCGACATGATACTAGAATTGATGCACAAGAAATGAAATACTACTCTAATAGGTGCAGAATTTACCTCCTTTGGCAACTCAAGAAAATTCTTGTGTTGCTCAAAGTCCTCCAAATCCATTTTTGCTAGGTTCAATGTGTAGCTAGTGAGCTCGGGAACACTTTTTGTGAAATGGAAATAGGGTTTTGGGGTGGATTTCATGGTGGATCTAGGGTTTTTGTGAAGAGGGAGAGAGAGGGAGAGGGGGGGCAGCAGCTCAAGGAGAGGGAGAGGAGAGAGAATGAGAAAGGGAAAATGATGGGAGTATGGTTCAAAAAGTGAATGTTGACTTAGTCTCTCTCTCTCTCTCTCATCATGAAACCTTTATCTTTTCTTTTTCTTTTCCTTCTCACTCAAGGCAAAACCCTAAGCAACCATATACCCAAAACATGTAACAAGTGTGGAAAAATGATATGTGCACATTTTTGCACAAAAATGCCAAAAATCCGATTAGCAATTTTTAATCGTGATTAGCACTAAATTAGCATATAACTAATCATAAAAATATAAAAATGGCATAATTCCATAAAATACCCTATTTTAGAATTTTCCATAATTTTCCCCCATTTATTTGTATCTAATTATACCGGAATATTAAAATATTCATTAAAATAATATTAATTTATAGAAATTCCCAAAAATAACATTTTATTATTTTGAAACGGTACAATTTACCCCTCTTAAAGAAATTCGGTCACCGAATTTAGATTTAAACCCCCAAATACTAAAATATTTCGATACAAATTCCAAGTCGTCGGGGCTCCGAATCATCAATACATAAAACATAATAGCGCAATGCATGCGCATGAGTACTGAGCAGATAACTCAGAAGCAAAACTCCGTCAAGTATCCCGCAATCATCAGAGTCATGGTAAAGACACAAATGTCAAATCCAATACAAAACTAATATGATATAAATCAGAACTATACATGTAGACATCCAATCTATACATGTGAATAGCTGATATAAATGCATGCCAAATCTTTTTAAGTCGTTGTGCGATGCGCATAACACTGCACAGTAGCGGATGTCTTCCATAAGAAAATAACTATATACGTATATATCTTTTGTTTAATATGTACGTTCCGCCGTTTCGAAAACAATTTAGATGGGTTCCCTTGTTTTTAAAATGTTTTGTGTCATATCGGACACGTAGGTATAAATGCTGAGACTATAGCTCGCTCTTTGGAAATCCCTTCGATAACTATCAATGGATGCAAAATATATCCAGGTACTATCCTCTGATTAGTCCTGCTCAGTACGAAACGAATATCAAATATCATAAAAAATGTACTTCTCCAAAAGGAATAAATCCCAAAAATGCACATAACACCACCCTGTACGTCTGGTGCGCACGGAAATCAAAATCCATATATGTGCCAACAGGTGCACAAAACAACATCTAGGTGCAACGGCTGTGCACGAAGTATCTGTCATAGGCAATGGGTGTGCCTGACGGCCAAATCAGGTGCATCTGACATGCACGAAGAATCTCGATTTAGTGCATCTGGTGTGCACCAAAATCGTATCTCAAAACATGCGCCCAACATGCGCGAAAATCCAAATCGGTGCATCCATCGTGCACGAATGAAAATCTAAACCCTGCGCACTCAACATGCACGGAACCACGAAATCCAATAGCAACGCCGAACATGCGTATGTCTAGTCAAAAGCACGGTGTGCAGCCTCATAAATATCAGGGTCAAAGTCGACGATATACAATGCGGCTCAATCAAAATCAAGTGTACCGTGATGGAAAATCTCACAACCGTGTGCATCAGCGTGCACAAAACAGATCAAAACACTAAAAGTGCCTAAAAACGATGCTGGAAGCGTAAATCAAATCACCGGCATAAAATAGGCAGGAAATCACAATCAATACCTCAAGCGTAATAACTCTGCACAAAATATGAATACCCAGTAAGTGCAACCATGGTGCACAAATTCAAATATCATGGAACTCGGTCATCAAGACTAAATCATGCGAATAGATCGCCCAAAATACCGAAATCCAAAGTGACGGATACGTGATAATCGAATCACAAAATCACAATCAAAAATACCATCGTTGGTATATCCTCCTTCGAAGTCGAGAAGGTGCCAGTACATCCAATTCTAGCGGCGGAAGATATCTACTTGCCTCTTGCTCGCGGCTGGCGTCCTTTGCCTCTGGTTCCTTATCTTCCCGGTGGATTACCAATCTCGCAATCCATCGGCTCATCGGCTCTGTCAGGTGTGCTAACGGAAACGATTCCGTTCTGGCACCTCTCTGGTCATCTCTCGGTCAATCCTCACGACTACTCGTAAGGCAGTACATCTCTGGCGCCGACCTCTGGTCCTCTGAATGCACATCACACATCTGCTCCTGGTGCAAATCTTATTGCAGCAGTGTACTGGAAGGAATCCTGCTCAAGGTCTCTCCTGATCTCGCCTAAGCCAAACTGTACAGAGGCTGGTACTCTGGCATAATATTTTTTCGCTCTCTGGACATCCGCGTCCTTAGTACACCATCTACTCGGAAGCTGGTCGCATCCCATCGCCTCTGTATGCATATCCGACCTTTAATTTTAATGGGGAGTGGTAACAGCTCGTCTGCATCTCGCACGAACTTCTTATCCCGCTTGTCTGTATCGTGGTCCACTTCGACGTCACGTTTCTATCTGCGCACTGCAATGTTCTCGGCTACGGTCCATCCGAAGTCTCTCACACGGACTCGAAATCACGAACTTGGTATCTTCATCACCCAGTAGAAGATATCTAGCCGAACACGTCCTCGGCGTGCATATCACATCTCTAATGTCAGCGGAGTGGTAGGTCATCTCGTCGAAATCTCGTGCGAACTATTTACTCCACTTGCTCCAATGTCAACTGATTCGGACTCGTCTACTCATGGCTACATGGACTACGCTGCAATGGCTATACTCGTATCTCGAGTCTCCCAAGCGGCGTGTCCCATCATATGATATCCGAATGATGTCGAACTATCCGATCGCCTCGACAGAACCTCATAATCCCCTAAGAGCTCAACATCTTGGGTACAGTTTAATAGTATCGAGTACATACCACAGCATCGGTGGTCCAGCCATTGAAGGGAAAACCCAAGCCTCACTAATGGAGCCGCGGAACTGCCGCAAACCCTAAGGTTCAAAGGCTTTCACACGGTCATTATGTCGAGTTAGGGTTTCATTCTTCTAGAGGGTCCATAGAATCGCTTGCATGTCTTTCCGAATACTTTAAACTTGGAAAATGGTTTCCTGACATTCGATCGTCTCAATCGACTCTCTAGCTGGCATCAATCTACCTGATGACCTCGCATCGGGGTAAGAGAACGAACCAAGTGTCCTAGTCATTCATCCTCGGTGGCTAGAGACTCACCATCATATCTCTAAGTATATGCTCAAGCTGCAGTAGCTCCAACATCTGGGGCGATATCTCGTCATTTGCAGCAACAATTGGCTCATTCGTCGGTACGCTGAACAGCGCCTCAATCATCATGAATAAGCGATATATCAATGGTCATCACATCCTGGCTGGCCTCTATCAGTGGCTCAATCCTCTGGTACCGATAGGTACGTCCGGAAAATCTCGTAAAAGCGATCTGTCAAACGCTCATTGCACGAAAGCACAAAAAGACGACGCCTCTATATGCAATCGTATGACTCTGGAAACACGCCCTGGTCAGTCCTCGTCCATGACGAGCTCATGCTGACGCAACTCGAGCCGTAGCTCACTCTGCCCGTGCAATCGTGGCAGCAAAATCACAACCAATATCGATGAGGATAGATCATAGGAATGAATATAATATTGTGCAAGGAAATGTACATCCTAAGGTTTCTTAAGCGGAGTGGCATGTCGTAAATATGCCGCGGAACATACGTACGGTACGTCACTCTACTCAAGCTACCAACTCCATCAACCAAGGGTCATCCTATGCGACGAAAGTTCGGGTATAATACCCCCTCGACTAAGTATAAGTTCCGTAAGGTCAAGCCTAAGTTCCGTATATATAAACGCCTTAGGCTCCACATAGTCAAACTTAGACTCGAACCAAGGTCAACCTAGCGCTCTGATACCAACTTTGTCACGACCCGAAAGAGCCCGTGACAGGCCCTTGAATCCTATGAAGTCTATAGGACTCCATCTGATTCAAGTAAGCCAAAAGCCCAGAAATCTAAAACCATTTAAGGAGTAAATAAAGGAACTGGTTTTTAATAAGTAAAGAAAGCATGTTTGAAATCAAAGTTTTTCAAATAACTAAGCCGAAAATGCATTTTTAAAAATGTGTAGTCTTTTCTGAAAATTTCGGCAGAGTTTCCTTTGTAAAAACTGGCCCCGAACGAGGTACAACAAGAATAATATATATGAAATGATAAAAGGCATCCCCAAGCGGGAGCTAGCTCTTCGTCAATCGACGGTCACAACCACGCAAGCAATAATAATATACAACGCCAAAGGGCGAGGATCAAAACCCAAAAAGAAACTCAAAACAGCCAGAAAACCATAACACTACCAGCGCGACTCTAAGGTCGAAATAATACATCACTGTTTTCTAAGTCTGAAACAATATACAAGTTTTGGTTGATGGAATTTCTAGATACAATGAATAATACATGTATAATGGCGGTTCTGATACAAAAGAACCCACCTACCAAAGCAAGTCACCCGTATGGAAGTAGTGGGCCAGAAAAGCCGATATGGAATCTGTGCGGAAAAAACCTGCAAGAACAGTGGCACAGCGGGGGTGAGTTGCCAACTCGTGAATAGAAAATATCTACAAGCAGAAATCGAATGTATGACCCATCCTAGGTCAATACTATCAGATATATATAAATCTCAAAATGAATAAATCTGAAGCGTGCTAAACTGGTAATGTGATCTCTATGCATGAGTGTAGTGCCAAGTGCTCGTGTCAGTGCCTCAGGTAATAGCATATCATAAATATGAGGTATGATCAGTGTAATCAAATCTGCATGTACGTGGATATCGTCCACTTGTCACCCAATGACAATAACCATCATGCATCTAAATATCATCAGCATATGCATGGAAATATGAGGATATAAACCACCTGTGTCCCTCGCGACACGTCAAAAATCCTGGAACCGGAGTGTCCAACATCGACACTCGAAAACATCATGAAAATAGTGCCCAGCATTGGCACGCAAATCCTCATATATCGGGCTCCATCTGTCCGGACCAGCCTACGGGCTCCGTCTGCGGAATCGGCCCTCGGCCCCGGTAGTACGCCCATATCCATCTATTGACTCTGGTCGGTATCCTCCGGATAACCGCCAGGTCCAACCAATCATCGGTAGGTACTCGCCCACCTCCAGGCTCAATCGGCAAGGTCCATCGATCATCTTGCCGAGGGGAACCATACCGGGCCCACCATGTACCCGCAATCGGCCTCGTCCACTCCTCGAATCGGGTTTCACATGTCGCTCTCAGCACCGAGAAAACACATGGTGGACGCACTGAAATATCATATCTAGGGTAACCGGGTTTTTATAGCAATTACATATTCTCGTTTGAAATACCCACGGTTCCCAAATCCAGAAATATCATGGAAACAGCAACTCTCAATGCGTATAATCAGAAAGCATGATGTATGCGACATGTAAAAGAAATGTAAGCATATCATTATGTCATGCATGAAACATATATTGAATGCAACAGTACTACAGTGTAGTGACATGGTAATTATCGATGATGAAGTGTGTGAGCCGGCAAATAAGTGTACGTGGAACATACGCATCATCGATAATGGTGCTGGTGTCCGAGCAGCATGACTGAAATATATCAACAATACAAGCGATGAAATGCAAATAGCATGAATATGCGGAATCGAATAATCAACGCAACAATAAAGAACATGCCTCAATAAATATATCATGCAGCCTTGCCTTTTGAAATAAGACGAATCAGGGTTTTTGGTAAAATAAGGGCTACGGTGTTTTAAGAAAAGATGCGTCGTATTGAAAATATCCGTAGAATCCCTTTTTGCCTATCTTTAAAATATCCCCGATTCGTTAGTTTTGAAATAGGTATGACTCGGGTCTAGTCTAACTCCTACTATGCGAACTACGGACCCAACTATCAAGTCAATCGGGAGGGGTGTGGAAATCACCTAAATCTGAGTCGATATACATATATATATATATAAATATATATATATACAGTAGTCGGTGAACTCGCTTCAATAGTATCACGTATGATACGGTATATCATATAACATCCTCGAGTCATGAGTGCGGATCTAACATCGATATAAAGCTCGTACGGTAAATCGTCGTACGGCATCCCAATAGCTGGGTACGGGTCAATATCACATTATCTCATCACATATCAGGTATCACTACCATCATATCACATAATCAAGGGTACAACTCTAAGTCTAGTACCATCGATACCATCTATATAAATATGGATGCGGGGTAAAACATATGCCCAAAGGCTCGCTAAAACCATCATGTCGAATCTTAAATACGAACTCTGTCATATCGCCGAATCTCACGGCCTCCATCAAACCTCATCGACCCATCTCAATCCCACGTATCATCCTCAATCCCCTAAATGAACACATAGTCCCATACCCATGTGTAGATATACACACCTCCAAATGCGCACAGATAAAAGAAAGAATGTATGCAAGTATATGTGTACGTGTATGTGTGGGTGTGCAACCCCTACTCTAGGGTTTCGCACTATACTAAACCAATACATACTTATT
Source organism: Agapanthus africanus (assembly GCA_030015575.1). NCBI lineage: Eukaryota > Viridiplantae > Streptophyta > Magnoliopsida > Asparagales > Amaryllidaceae > Agapanthus > Agapanthus africanus. The sequence goes on along the minus strand of JASDDO010000004.1, from coordinate 124,387,944 downwards.
ATTAATAATCCATTATTACCATCAATAATCATAAAAAACACATAATAAATATATGTGTGTATACGTATTCGTATACATCACCACGGACTGCGGGGGTGCTATACGCCATCCACCCGACTTCCCCCGTAGATATAATCTACTCACCTTGCTTCTCATGTGCCGATGCCGATGTCGCCATCTTCATATTCTTCGCCTCAACATCACGTCGGGTACCTACAAGTATATAACAAACGCTAAAGCACATGAAAATCACATCGGAAAGCCAAAACAGCACACGCTACTCGCATAGGTAAAAACCTATCGTCTTGCATGCAAACACGATCAATATCCACTTGTTGTTGACGTCCAAACGCCATCCGACAGAAACTAATCACCAAATACCAAAATCCATGCTAAAACAAGTATTAAATCATGCTCCAACATAGGAAAATCAACCCAGATTTTACCCTAGATGGAATCAGACAAAATTGCACATGCCATGGGTCAAGACTACTGGAAATAGGGCCATGCACCAAAAACGAGATGGTTTCCCCCTGCTCTGGCCGTAAATTGCGACCAGAAGGAATTTATCTGCAGCCGGAAATTGGAGTTGGGGGCTAGGGTTTGGTGTGGTGGTTCCAGGGTGCCTGCACATCTCACTGTCAACTCAGTTTTATTTTAGGGGTCTCGGGGTGATAGCAGATTCCTAAATACGATCACAGATTCACAGTTTTTCCACGACATCGTGTCATAAATCCGTATTCTGGGTTTTAGCTTCAGGTTCGGTCCAATCTATCATCACACCAGGGGTTCTAGTGTTACCACAAGCCTCAATTTCACTTTTGATTTCAGGTCTAACCCTAAACCCTAACTAGAATTCTCCAAAGTCCACAAAACGACACCATATCGACATGAAACTAGAATTGATGCACAAGAAATGAAATACTACTCTAATAGGTGCAGAATTTACCTCCTTTGGCAACTCAAGAAAATTCTTGAGTTGCTCAAAGTCCTCCAAATCCATTTTTGCTAGGTTCAATGTGTAGCTTGTGAGCTCGGGAACACTTTTTGTGAAATGGGAATAGGGTTATGGGGTGGATTTCATGGTGGATCTAGGGTTTTTGTGAAGAGGGATAGAGAGGGAGAGGGGGGCAGCAGCTCAAGGAGAGGGAGAGGAGAGAGAATGAGAAAGGGAAAATGATGGGAGTATTGTTCAAAAAGTGAAGGTTGACTTAGTCCCTCTCTCTCTCATCATGAAACCTTTATCTTTTCTTTTTCTTCTCCTTCTCACTCAAGGCAAAACCCTAAGCAACCATATCCCCAAAACATGTAACAAGTGTGGAAAAATGATATGTGCACATTTTTGCACAAAAATGCCAAAAATTCGATTAGCGATTTTTGATCGCGATTTGCACTAAATTAGCATATAACTAATCATAAAAACTTTAAAATGGCATAATTCCATAAAATACCCTATTTTAGAATTTTCCATAATTTTTCCCCATTTATTTGTATTTAATTATATCGAAATATTAAAATATTCATTAAAATAATATTAATTTATAAAAATTCCCAAAAATAATATTTTATTATTTTGAAACGTTACAAAGATACATCAACATGCTCATTCTTTGTTTGGGTGGCGTGGAAATCTGGATATTTTCCTATTTTCCGGCTCGGACTTATAACAATTATAAGTTGGAGCGGAACCAACGTTCTCCTGCTCAGCATAACAAGCGGGTTCGGTCAATACATCCATATTATTATCTTGATTAAAGCCTGACATGGTCGCTATCTGGAGAGAGAGAGAAGAAAACACTTTAGCGTACGCTCTTGCAAGATTGGATTGGTTATTATCTTATCTAATAAGGATGGCTCCCACTGTTTTTATCAAATCTCTCTTCAGACCCTAAAAGGTAAGACTAGTCGGGATTAATTACACCTTACAAGTTCGCCAATCATTCGGCCAGGCCAGTGTTGGTACTTTGAGGGAGGTTCCCCGTGCTTTCGCACGACCTAATTAAAAAAACCCTCATTTTCCCAGGGGCATAACCCCGTTAACACCTTTCTGGACACCTACTTGATCGGCTAATTAAGATGTGTAAAACTCTCCCAGGAGTTACTCTTACTCGCAGTGGGTATCAGAATCCAATCTCATAGAAGGTATGCAATCTCATTGCAAATTTCAACACTTGAAATTCCCGATAATAATTTTTACCCTTAGTGACCTATGACCTTAACTATGGTCAACAAATCATAAGCACTAGTCAAGTTCTGCCCATCATTTCTTGATTAATTAGACCCGCCCACATGACCCTTTACTAAGGTCAATAAAGTCATATGACTGTCCTAATTAATCACATCATATGCTATGTAGGAAGACATCACTTAGCTACTGTACACCTCGCCTTAACTATGGTCAACAAACGCAGCACGAATACTAAGTACTCTGCTTCCTAAATTGACGGAGGGTTACGTCAGGATTTTAAGAAAACCCTTTTGCCTAATGAACTTCATATAGTGGTAGAAACAAGTGATTTTTGAAAAGGAGTGTTTTTTAGGCTTTTTACTAGTTTTCCTAAAGAGGTCACTCCCGGTGAAGGGATCCCGGCTCTTTCCTTATCGAATAAGGTGCAGAATATTTCACAAATACTACTATGCAAAGCAAGAACTAAAAGAAGCAATCAAAAGACAAATCCGAGTCGGTTATAGCATCTGCTAGCTTTTTCTAAAGAGGTCACTCCCGGTGAAGGGATCTCGGCTCTTTCTGTTGGATATGTATGCCCTAGAGGACATTATTGTATAGTACTAGTTTGTATATTACATTTTGGAAGCTTAGGATATATACATGGATTGACGACAGTCTTGCTCGATATTGTAGTATGCTACTTGGTTTGTACCTTTCTTAATATGTGTATATGTTTCTTTTAACATATCGCTAATACATATTGATGGAGCCCTTAGGATCTTTGCTTGACTACCGGCGTTGTGATGGCGATCACATTAGTGGGGGCTGGGTAGTCTATAAGCACATCCTTATATAGGTCCTTAGTCATAGGATTCTCGAGACAGGGCATCGATACTCCAGAGTAGACTGGTGTATACGCTTGTTATCCCAACAGGGGAGATGGTCTGTCCCACAGCCATCGGTACGTCGTACTGGAGATAGTATGCAGGTGCTTGTTAGGTTACGAGTACACTGGACAGGACTCGTCGGGAACTGTTGGTTGGTATTATACCTATCGTCAGTTAATAGCTCCTAGGTGACATGAGTACAGCTTAGTCCGTTGACTTGACACTGTCACTTCGCCACGAGTGTGTTCCAACTGTTCTTAGATTACTACCCTACCACGGCTCTATTGAGGCATGTAAACATGTAGTAGTTCGATGCAGTCCTGAAGCACTTGGAGGCAGTGACGGTTAGACAGGATTCGTCTCTCCCGGTATTGGGAGTTGATATCGCGCTGTGTCTAGGAGAGCCATTATACAAAGTCCCTGGTCTGGTCAAGCGAGATTTACTTGTAGTGTTTCCAGTAGTTTCTCATGGTGTTCTGGACTACACACCGACACGACTTGTACCTCTATTATGGGTCTGACGTTTACCGCCCCTTGGCCCGACATGCGATACTCTTAGACGAACAGATCGGACTGTACGGAGATTGTCACATTTAAGCTCAGTAGGAGTTCATATGGGTTCACCTCATCGGTCTTCTTATCGGCATCTACCTAGGGACCGTTACATATGCTTGCGGCCTGTGGTTAAACCCACTGCCAGCGTAGTGTCGAGTCTTTAGAGTCCCACACAGAGGGTTGTTCACCTTTGGGCGAAACGAGTAGAGGTCGTATGGTTTTACAACGGGGTTCATTCAGATATGCGTACTTGTGCGCGTTTGGTATTCGGACAGTTGATACAAGTGGGCTTTGGTTTAAGCCGGATCCTAGTATTTGATTTTGTCTTGGTTCAGTCTCATTGCATTCGTGTTCTTCGGAATGCGGAAGCGGGTATGTATATACAGTTGACAGAGACAAATGAAGGACACATCTCATTAGGGTTTTTGACCATTGACTTGATTAAGATCTTAATGAGATGAAGGTAATTGATTAATAGTTTTAATTAGTGATAATTGTGTTATGGTTATTTGGATTGACCATTTGACTTGTTGACCAAAGTTGACTAAGATATTTTTGTTAAGCAAAAGATTCTTTGCTTAGCATTAATGGTGACATGATAATGGTCAAATCAAATGAACCATCACAACTTTTTTTCTAATTAAAATTATTATTCTTTTATTCTAATACGAGAGCTATCTCTTCATTCTATCATATTCATTCTCTCTCCTAGCTCTCTCTCCTTCATCCTCTCTCTCAAACCCTAACCTCTCATGTGTTGAGAACAAAGGGAAATTGAGATCAAATCATAAAATCACTCTCTACTCACTCTAGGGTTCTTGGTCTAGCAAGCAAAGCACTTTAGTTACTTCATGGTTGAGGTAGGAGCTCAAGGTAGAGGCTTTCGGGTGGATCTTCTTCGATATAGAGAAGCCGGTGAGGAGGAGCCATCTAGATCATTCCAAGGAGCTCACAACAAGGAGAAGAAGGTGTTCATGTTTAAGATATAACTTTCTATCATAGTAGATAGAACTCTACTTCTTTTTCTAGTTAGGTTTATGGTAAAGATCCGGTTAATGTTTATTCTAGCGCCAAGTTCGTTATCGCTACGAAATTTTTGTTCCGCATTTGGCTACGGAAGTTGGCCGGGGCGCAAGTGTAACCCTTCATGGTATCAGAGCCTACTCATAAACTCTACTAGCTAGTTTGCACAAGGTTAAAATCTCGATTGACAAATTTTTCCGAATCACGAATCTATGTTCATGAGCTTGGTGTCGATTTTCGAAGTTGTCCTAAATTTTTTCTGAGTATCTTAGAATTACATGCAGGCGAAACTATAGCTACATAAAAACATTTGGAGGCTTAACTCCAACATTCCGCCGTGGAAAGTGAGCAAAATGGCGCATTTTGCGGCCTTTCCGCGGCTCTTTTTGGGCTACAGTACCCCAAAATTTTTCTGCGGCTCATGTTCCTGAAAATATGATATTTGTGATATATAGTTTTGGCCCAGGTTTATTTGAGTGCTGGATTTGCATTTGGGGCCTATTTAGAAATGTTTAGTCGATCGAAATTTTAAATGTGTATTTTACATTACATTCACTTTTATCTGCGGCCGGGAATGTCACTCGATCGGTAAAACTCGTCTGATTGCTATATGTTCTTTTAGACTGGTTTTGCGAACGTGAGATTCGCGTTGATGTTTGGTGCTTGTGCTGTGACTGTGGTTGGATAGTCGTGAAGGATATCATGTGGTGCAATGTTAGTAGTACAGTTTATATTCATTTGTACATTTGTTATTGCGGGGTGAACGTCCGACATGTGGACTGCCGTCTTTGCCGGGTTGTATATTATTTTGGAGCACGACCGGGTTGAGGTCGATGTCACCGTTTGTACATATTATTTTCTTTTTCTGTAGTAAGATTACCCCGCGGTGGAGTGCACGAATAGCCGGGTTCTAGAAGGAAACAAGCCCGCATCTCATAGCGTTGAGACAGAGGGGGCTTCATTCTAGAATTGGCGGGCTATTCGCTGCACTCATAGGGGGTATAGGATGACCCGCGGAGGGGCGCCCAAGTTACCGGATTCCGTGAAGTGCTGGTTGGCCCATTCACTTTGTTGAAGGGGGCTGCCTCGCTTCTGGGATTGACGGGTAAATTGCCGCGCTCGTAGGGGTCCAGGTTTTCATTGCACAGGCTATCCACACGACAGGGAACGTCGGGTTTTATTTGCGGCTCAAATGAAACCCGGGGCTCCAAGATTATCCACCATTCTGTATTGTTGGCTGAGATTTTGTGATGTTGATTATTATCATGCCTGGGACGAATGTTGTATATACTTATATATATATACTAGTAGATGTTGTATATGTTTTGCACCCGCGCTAGTCCAGCCCCCGCTCTGTCGTTAGTTAAGTAACCTAACGGGTGAAGATGGGGCCCAGTGGCGAATGCGGATGGCATATACGTACATTATATTTTTGTTCTTTTCTGTTGTGGTAGGTTACATTGATGGGCCATCATTAATTTTTATTAATGCAAGTAAAACAAACCAAAAAGATGTTGTTGGAACAATTTTCAAAACGCTGTTATTGCAAGGACGTTCTCTTTTGTTTTGCACAGAGGTATTCGGTTATGAATATCCAACACCTCATTCGACAAGGCAAGGGCCGAGATCCCTTCATCGGGAGTGGCCCCTTGGACAAAGGTTTGCATCAGGGTAATAACTTCACTATAGTCGATTATTTTTGCTTCGCATCGTGGTATTCAGTTTGGAATATCCCGCACCTCATTCGACGAGGAAAGAGCTGAGATCCCTTCACAGGGAGTGACCTCTTTAGCAAAAGTTTTCGCCACTATATATTTACAAAGCTATCAGGTTCCTTCAGCGAAATCAAGGTCATTATGTTAACGGGTTTTTCACCAAAAACCCAACCGTAGCCCTCCGTCGTTTCAGATAATTAATACTTAGTATTCGTGTTGCATTTGTTGATTATTCGTCAAGGCACAGTGAACGGTAGCTAAGTAATAATTCTCTGTTGCACTGATAGATGCGATTGGTTAGGACGGTCGCATGATTTTGTTGATTATTCATCAAGGATCATGCCGGTGGGTCTAATGCAATCCTGGATAACGACGGGTTGAACTTGACTAGGACCTTTTGATTTGTTGATTATTCATCAAGGTCACTTGGGTCCTAGGGGAAAAAACCACATCGGGAGTTTCAAACATACAGGAAACTTGCAGATTTAGCATACCTTCTGGAGTGTGGTGACTAGAGTGGATTCCATCTAGGTCATCACAAAATGATTGTTGGATCCCGATCCCACTGATGAGTTAGATTACTCTCGGGAGATTATTTCACTTAACAATCAATGCTATAAACCAAGTCGGTGTCTAGAATGGTATTAGTGGGGCTAAGCCTCCAGGGAAAAGGGTTTATGTAATTAAGGAACTTCGCGAAAGCGTTGTAAAACCTCCCTCAAAGTACCAACACTAGTCTGGCTGAAAGGTTAAGCAAGTATTGTGACGTGTGATTAAATTCTGACTAGTTCTTCTTTTATGGTTTGAAGAAGAATTTGAGGAAACAGTGGGAGCCATCCTGGTTAGATAAATTAATAACCAATCTAATCTTGCAAGAGCGCACGCTGAGTGTTTCTTTTTCTCTCTCTCCAGGTAGCAACCATTTCACGCCCTAATCAAGATAATAAAATGTATCGCTTGACCGATCCGAATTTTTATTCGGGGCTGGGGAACGTCGGTTCGGCTCAAACTTACGACAACAATCATAAGTGTGAGCAAAGGAAAGAGGATTGTATGGATTCCAAGGAGACCCAAGTGAAGAAGAAGCATACTATTGCATCTACTTCAGGTGTTCTTGTAGTTGAGAACTGCTTTTCGGTCAGTCCTACCTCCTGGGTACTAGATACCGGATCAGGATCTCATATCTATAATTTATTGCAGAGACTGAGAAAAAGTAGGATCGTTAGACCTGGTGATTTGTCCCTCAGGGTAGGGAACGGAGCATAAGTTAATGCTGCAGCCGTCGGTGAATATCACCTAGTGTTGCCAAATGGTAATACTATGATTTTGAACAATTGCTACTATGTACCTTCCATGGTTTGCAACATCATATCAGTTTCTTTACTTGATAAAGATGGATATAACTTCGTTCTTGATAGAAATATCATGAATATTTACCTTGATAAGGTACTGGTTATAGAAGGTACACTGTGTAACGGTATCTATGTTCTAAATCAGAATACAGTTCTTAATGTACAAAACACACGCAAGAGGAAGAGTTCAGATACGAATGAATCCTACTTGTGGCATTATAGACTTGGTCATATCGGAGAGAAAATACTAAGTAATTTACATAAAGATGGACTCTTGAATACATTCGAATTTTCATCTTATGAAACTTGTCAGTCATGTCTCAAAGGAAAGATGACGAAATCTCCGTTCATCGGACATGGAGAAAGAGCAGCAGAGCTCTTGGGACTCATACACAGTGATGTGTGTGGTCCAATGTCTATAGATGCAAGGGGTGGGTTCTCGTGCTTCATCACATTCACTGACGATCTCTCTAGGTTCGGATATGTGTATCTAATGAAACACAAATCTGAAGCTTTTGAGAAATTCAGAGAATTCAGAAACGAAGTGGAGAACCAGATAGGCAAAAGTATCAAGATCCTCCGGTCTGATAGAGGTAGGGAGTACTTAAGCACGGAATTCCTAGATTACTTAAAAGAGAATGCTATTCTCTCTCAGCTTACTCCTCCGTACACACCACAACATAATGGTGTATCGGAGCGGAGGAACCGTACCCTGTTGGATATGGTTCGCTCCATGATGAGTAGTGCTGAGTTACCTCTTTTATTTTGGGGACATGCGCTTTTGATAGCGGCATATATATTGAATGATGTTCCGTCTAAATCAGTGCCTAAGACACCATTCGAAATATGGAATGGTAAAAGGCCGTATCTTAAGCGCATTAAGATATGGGGTTGTTTGGCCTATGTAAAAGTACAAAATACGGACAAACTTCAGGCACGTTCAGTTCTATGTAAATTTGTGGGATATCCTAAAAATTCTATAGGATATCTGTTCTACCTCACCGAGGAACAGAAGGTGTTTGTATCTCGCCACGCCACCTTTTTAGATTGGCTATTTCTTGAAAAAGAAACTAGTAGGAGTTTGGTATAACTGGAAGAAATTCAGCGACCACAAAATGAAACAGATGATTTGCAGGAATCACTAGATTCAATAATCCCAGACGAACCTCAGCCACTCCGCAGATCTGGTAGGTTTTCTCATCCACCCGAGAGATACTACGGTTTTCTCATAGACGGGGATCGAGACGATTGCATCTTGGAAGAAGATGACCCTACCAGTTTCAGGCAGGCTATTATTAGTAGGGACTCTGATAAATGGCTGGATGCTATGCGATCCAAAATGGAGTCCATGTACACCAATAAAGTGTGGACCTTAGAAATTGCTCAACCTGGGGTAAAACCCGTTGGATGCAAATGGATCTACAAAAGGAAACTTGGTGTAGATGGGCAGGTGGAAACGTATAAGGCTAGACTCGTTGCAAAAGGTCTTCATCAAAGACCTGGTTTGGACTATGACGAAACTTTTTCTCCAGTGGCTATGCTCAAATCCATTCGAATCCTACTTGCCATTGCTGCCTTCCATGTCTATGAGATCTGGCAGATGGACGTAAAAACGGCTTTTCTAAACGACGGTTTGGAAGAGTGCATTTATATGGATCAGCCAGAAGGTTTTGTAGACAGTGGGAGCAGCGGGAAGGTGTGCAAGTTGCTTAAATCCATTTATGGATTAAAGCAGGCATCGCGGAGATGGAACATCTGTTTTGATGAGGCAATCAAGGAATTTGATTTCATCAAGAACGAAGATGAACCTTGTATCTATAAGAAGGTTGTAGGACGAACTGTCGTGTTCCTAGTCTTGTACGTGGACGAAATTCTTTTGATAAAAAATGATGTTCCTATGCTACAATCGGTCAAGCTATTCTTGTCACAACGGTTCTCCATGAAGGACCTGGGTGATGCCACATGCATACTGGGGATCAAGATCTACAGAGATTGATCCAAGAGATTACTGGGACTTTCGCAGTCCAGGTACATAGAGACCATACTAAAGAGATTTAGTATGGAAGATTCCAAGCGCGGTAATATACCCGCATTGCACGGAATCACCCTCTCCAAGAAGATGTCTCCCAAGACTGACGAGGAGAGGGTTCACATAAGCATTATACCCTACGCTTCGGCTGTAGGATCTATATTGTATGTGATGCTATGTACAATACCAGATGTAGTTTACGCACTAAGCGTGGTGAGCCGGTATCAGTTAGACCCAGGTGAGAACCATTGGACGGCAGTGAAGAACATTCTCAAGTACCTGAGAAGGACTAAGGAGATGTTCCTGGTTTACGGTAATGGAGACCTCAGGGTCGAGTCCTATACCGATTCAAGCTTCCTGAGTGACAAGGACGACTGCAAGTCTATCTCGGGTTTTGTGTTTACCCACAACGGAGGGGCGGTAAGTTGGAGGAGTTCCAAACAGGATACCGTCGCAGGCTCGGCGATGGAGGCTGAATACATTGCTGCAAGCGATGCCGCAAAAGATGCGGTATGGATGAAGAAGTTCATTAGTGAACTTCAGGTGGTTCCGTCCATTGTTGACCCAATACCTTTCTATTGCGATAACAATGGGGCTATAGCTTTAGCGAAGGAACCAAGGTCCCATCAGAAGTGCAGACAAATCTTAAGGTGGTATCACCTGATCAGGGAGATTATTGATCGCCAGGAGATCGAAGTACGGAGAGTGGACAATAAAGACAACACGGCGGATCCATTCATAAAGGCCCTCCCTCAAACACAGTTCGAGCGACTTTTTGAGCTATTGGGTATGCGGTACGCCAGCAGCTCGCCTTACTGCAGACGTTGGGTATGCGGTACACCAATTACTAGCTTTTAGTGCACGTGGGAGATTATTGGATATGTATGCCCTAGAGGCCATTATTGTATATAACTAGTTTGTATATTACATTTTGGAAGCTTGGGATATATACATGGATTGACGACAGTCTTGCTCTATATTGTAGTATGCTACTTGGTTTGTATCTATCTTAATATGTTTATATGTTTCTTTTAACATATCGCTAATACATATTGATGGAGCCCTTAGGATCTATGCTTGACTATCGGCGTTGTGATGGCGATCACACTAGTGGGGGCTGGGTAGTCTATAAGCACATCCTTATACAGGTCCCTATTCGTAGGATTATCGAGACAGGGCATCGATACTCCAGAGTAGACTGGTGTATACGCTTCTCATCCCAGAAGGGGAGATGGTCTGTCCCACAGCCATCAGTACGTCGTACTGGAGATAGTATGCAGGTGCTCATTAGGTTACGAGTACACTGGACAGGACTCGTCGGGAACTGTTGGTTGGTATTATACCTATAGTCAGTTAAAAGCTCCTAGGTGACATGAGTACAGCTTAGTCCGTTGACTTGACACTGTCACTTCGCCTCGAGTGTGTTCCCACTGTTCTTAGATTACTACCCTATCACGGCTCTATTGAGTCGTGTAAACAGGTAGTAGTTGGGTGCAGTCCTGAAGCACTTGGAGGCAGTGACGGTTAGACAGGATTCGTCTCTCCCGGTATTGGGAGTTGATATCGCGCTGTGTCTAGGAGAGCCATTACACAAAGTCCCTGGCCAGGGCAAGCGAGATTTACTGGTAGTGTTTCCAGTAGTTTCTCAGGGTGTTCTGGGCTACACTCCGACATGACTTGTACCTCTATTAGGGGTCTGACGTTTTCCGCTCCCCTAGGCCCTGTTGGAGATAGTGCCCTCAGAGTCAATTATTGGATAACAGGCACGTGATTACAATGATTGAGGGGAGGACCTGTCCGAGTAGGACAGTCTTACTGAAGATGATAGTATGCTATCTGGTTTATCTTTATCATCGTATACTGCTTTAGGTGACCTTACGAGTCGCTATTACACGTTGATAGAGCCCCTAGGATTCTTGCTTGACTACCAGCAGTATGAGGGCGATCATATACGTGGGTGCTGGGGTCTATAAGCACATCCTTAAAAGGTCCCTGGTCGTGGGAGTTTCGAGGCAGGGCATCGATTCTCCAGAGTAGACTAGTGTATACAGTCGAGACCCCGACGAGGGGCGGTGGCCGGTCTCACAAGCCACTGGTGTCAGTTGGTTCACCTAAGATGTATACATGTGCTCATTGGGTTATGAGTACACCGGACAGGACTCGCCGGGAACCTACTAGTTGGTATTATACCTGACGTCAGATAGCAGTTCCCTGGTGACATGTGTACAGGTTAGTTCATCAACCTGAGATCGTCATTTGTCTCGTGTGAGTTCCCACTGTGCTTTGATTACTACCCTACCACGGCTCAACGTAGTCGTGCAAACAGGTTTTAGTTGGGTACAGTCCCGAGCTACATGGAAGCAGTGAGCGGAACTGCAGGGGTTCGTCTCTCCCGGTATTGGGGGTGAGGTCGCGCTGTGTCTAGGAGAGCCAGAACATGAAAAGTCCTTGGCCAAGGCACGAGATTTACTGGTAGGTATTCCAGTAGTATCTCAGGGTGTTCTGGGCTGATCTCCGACACGACTTGTACCGCTTTTGGGGATCTGACTTTTACCAAACCCCTAGGCCCGCCATGCGATGCTCATAGACGAACGGACCGGACTGTACGGATATTGTCACTGACAGGCTCAGTAGGGTGTCAGGATGAGTTCGCTCATCGACGTCCCTTTTGGTCAATAGCTGGTGGCCCTTCACGTATGGCTAATACCTCTGACGTGCTAGTGGTTAAATCCACAGCCATAGTTTTGACGAGTCTTTAGAGTCCACCACACACAGTTACTTAGGTTTCGGGCGAAACGCTGTAGAGGCCGTATGGAGATATGGCAGGGTTCAATCAGATACGCGCGGTATTGCACGGATCGTGATCGGACGGTTTTTACTAGCCGGGTTTGGTTTAAGCCGGATCCTAGTATTAGACAGTGTAGTTTTGTCTCTTTGCATTTGTATTCAGTGGGAATACAAATGCGGGCATGTATATGCAGTAGCGGGGTTTTCCTGTAATTTATTACGGGGTCAGTTTTCTGAAGTTGCCAGTTTGCATTCCGATCCGTCCAGTTTTCCTTTGCTCCTTCCCGGCCGGAATTTTCCGATGGAGGGGGTTATTTGTAGTTGTGCAAATTATCTTTGTGGGGGGTGTTATTTGAATTTGTGGCATTATGAAAGGTTAAGCATCTTTGCTTTTTCATGATGGCTTGCTTTAATGAGATTAGATTAGATTTGAAATGGATTTGATATTGTTATCATTGCCTTTTGGATGTGGTCACCCCTTTGCTTTTACTACCATCACCTTCCTTCATGGTTTGGGTTTTTCTCTCCACCATTTTGATTCATAAGGGGCCGGCCACATTTGTGAGGAGGAAGAGCTTCATTTTTGTATGAGGGAAATTGATACATCTCATTTTGGCTTGTTCACAAAATCCTTAACACCTCTCCCAAGTTCGTTTTTCATTCCTCCATCAAAGGCAACATAAACCCCAAAAGAGACATAGTTTTCTACACTATATCTACAGCAAATCTTGGACGCGTCGGCTAGCCAACTTCTCTCCCGAGTTGCCTTGGTCCACAGGTGGGAGCCCGTAAAAGAATCCGGCTACGTGGTGCCCTTTCCGACGAGGAGGTGATGGACGGAGAATCCGCGAGAGATCGGAGTGGAGACGAAGACCGAAGGACACGGATCGCTTGGTATAGCTTCTCTACTCCTTTTCTAGTTTGCTAGTAGCTAGGTTAATGGCCCAATCCGGTTTTTTGTGCGCGCTGTGTAAGTCTACGCTAGCGCCCCGGCAGTCTACAGACGCCAAAATGCGGAACAAAACTTTTAAACTGGCGCTATCGTATACTTTAACCCGGATCTGCCATTATTGCTAAACTAACAAACTGTAAAGAGTGTAGGAATGTTATACCGAACGATCCGAGTCCTTCGTTCTTCAACCATCATCCCACGCTCCGTTGCGGCTGCTCCGATCTCGTCGATCTCCGATCTCTTCGTCGAGGTGGCACCACATGATCGGTTCTTTAAACGGGCTCCCGCCTCTGACTCGAGGCAACTCGATCGTCAAGTTTGCTAAAAGAGACGACCAAGATTGATGTAGAGAATGAGTAGATGACTTTGTCTCACTTCGTCCAAATCCGTGGACGATCGGTTAATGAAGTTGCCGTGGAAATCGGGTGATGGAATGAAATAGACTGTGAAATTCCATACACCGATAAAACCTATCATAATCTTTTCTCTCTAAAATGAAACCAACAAGTGAGAGAGAGTGAGAATGAGGAGAGAGAGAGGGCAAGCCATATATAGCAAGAGGGAGGTGACCGTAGGAGAAGGGGGTGACCACAAGAAAGCTTCTCACTTAAAAGATCAAGAAGAAAAGATCTTAAGGAAAACAAAAAGCATTAAGGTTAAAGCATGACTCACAAACCTAGTCATCATACATTAATGATCCCTTAAATGCAACCAATGAAAACTCAACACCAATAATCCTAGTCACCTCATCTAGAATCTTCTAGAAGAATCCACACTCATCTGTAGAAAAGATAAATCCGTCTTTAACCAAATGTTAAAAGACGGCTGATAGAAAACTGGAAACTGGCAACTTCCAAAAGTGATCCTGAAACAACTTTCAGGATAACCCCGAAACTGTATAAATATACCCGCATTTGTATTACGACCGAATACAAATGCAACTGAGACAAAGATATTATACCTACTCAATATAATACTCGGATCCGGCTTAAACCAAAGCCGACCAGTATCATCTGTCCGAAAATCGACACGTGCGTAAACGCACGTGCATTTTCCGAACCCTGCCATAAAACCATACGGCCTCTACAACGTTTCGCCCGAACTTGGGAAACTGTCTGTGGGGGACTCTAATGACTCGTCAGCACCCTGGCAGTGGGTTTAACCACAAACCGTCAGCGGCACTAGCTATGCGTAACGGCTGCCCATGGACTGACCTCAAGGGTGGCCGAGGGGCGAACTCAAGGGAGACCGATGAGCGAACTCCTCCGAAAACCCTACTGAGCCTAACAGTGACAATGTATATACAGTCCGGTCCGTTCGTCAATGAGTATCGCATATCTGCCTAGGGGGCTAGCAACGTCAGACCCCCAATAACAGTATAAGTCGTGTCGGAGTGAAGCCCAATAACACCCTGAGATACTACTGGAGTACCTACCAGTAAATCTCCTGCCAAGGCCGTGGGCTTTGTGTAATGGCTCTCCTAGACACAGCACGATCTCGCCCCCAATACCGGGAGAGACGAATTCCCTGCCGATCCGCTCACGTGCCTCCATATGGCTCGGGACTGTACCCAAAAGCTACCTGTTTGCACGACTCCTTTGAGCCGTGGTAGGGTAGAAATCAAAGCACAGTGGGAACTCACACGAGACAAATGACGACCTCAGGTCGATGAACTAACCTGTACACATGTCACCAGGGAACTGCTATCTGACGGTAGATATAATACTAACTAGCAGATTCCCGGCGAGTCCTGTCCGGTGTACTCATAACCCAATGAGCACCTGTATACATCTTAGGTGATCCAACTGACACCAGTGGCTTGTGAGACCGGCCACCGCCCCTCGTCGGGGTCTCGACTGTACACACTAATCTACTCCGGAGTATCGATGCCCTGTCTCGAAACTCCCACGACTAGGGACCACAATTAAGGATATGCATATAAACTACCCAACTCTCACGTATATGATCGCCATCATACTGTTGGTAGTAAAGCAAGATCCTAAGGGCTCTATCAAAGTGTAACATGCAATCAGTCACCTGAACATGTACACGACTGATAAAGGCAAACCAGATAGCATACTATCATCTTGAGTAAGACTGTCCTACCGGGATAGGTCCTCCGCAATCATTGCAATCACGTACCTGCGATCCAATAATTGACTATGAGGGCACTATCTCCAACACGCTGGTGCCGGTTTGCTAGTTTGCAAAGTTTTCGTTTCCGCATTTTCGGCGTCGGATCGACGGCCGGTGCGCCGCCGTGCACTTACAGTGGTATCAAAGCCTCGCCATTAACCTAGTCTAGCTTTGTCTAATGTGTTTACATTTCCGATCGAACAATATTCCAAAACCGCGTTTTTCCAAGCATCAGTTCTCTGTCGAAATTTTTTGGACTCCAAAAATTTTTCAGGTTGTTTCAGAATGATGTACAAGACATTTTAAGCATTCTGTGAAATTTTGGTTGCATGATCCCATTTTTCCACCGCGGAACCGCGGCCAAACCCATGCTTGGGCCGCGGTTCCGCCGCTCTTCTCACTGTTCATGGCACCAAAATTTTACAGAGAGCTCCTGAGTTGAAAATAGGGGTTTTGGAACATTCTTTTTGGGCCCAGACTTTCTGTGAGTGCTACAGTAGTGCTTGGGGCCCACTTGGGTAAATTTGATCGATCGAATATTTTAAACACATTAGTTCACAGTATTTACATTATATCTGCGACCGTGAATGTCACTTGATCGGTAAATCCTGTCTAACTGCTATAGCCCGGTTAGACGGATTTGCGAACGTGACATTCACGTTGATGTTCTGTGTATTGCGTGATGTTGCGGATTGGTCGTGGGGGATAGCCTGGATGCAATGCTAGTACAGTTTTGTTGTATTATGTACATTTGATATTGCGGGGCGAGCGTCCGACATGTGGACTGCCGTCACTGCCTGATTGTATATTATTCTTTTGGGGAACGACCAGGTTGAGGTCGATGTACCCGTTGTATGTATATTTTACTTTCTGTACTAGGATTACCCAGCGGAGGGGCGCACGGATAGCCGGGTTCTAGAGGGCAACAAGCCCGCATCTCATGGCTTTGAGACGTAGGGGGCTTTACTCTAGAATTGGCGGGCTATTCGCCGCACTCGTAGGGGGTACAGGTTGACCCTGGAGGGGTGCCCAAGTTACCGGATTCCGTGAAGTGCTGGGTGGTCCATTCACGTTGCTGAAGAGAGCTGCCTCGCTTCAAGTTTTGGCGGGTAACTTGCCGCGCCCGTAGGGGTCTAGGATTTCATTGCACAGGCTATCCACACGACCAGGTGAACATCGGGTTTCAGTAGCGGCTCTATGAAACCCGGGGATCCCAAATATCTGTATTGTTCTGTGATGCTGTATATTTCTGTGATGTTGCATTTTATCACGCCTTGAGCGAAATATTATATATTGATATATATATACTAGTAGATGTTGTATATGTTTTGCATCCTTGCTAGTCCAGTTCCCGCTCTGTCGTTAGTTAAGTAACCTAACGGGTGATGACAGGACCCAGTGGTGAATGCGGATGGCATATACGTACATCATTATTTTCGTTCTTTTGTGGTGTGATCAATTGATGGGACTGCGTTGATTCGGATCAATGCAAGATAAACAAACCTATTCTGATGTTGTTGGAACTTTTTTGAAAAAGCTGTTATTGCAAGGGCGTTCTCTTTTGTTTTGCATCGTGGTATTCAGTTGGAATATCCTGCTCCTCAGTCGACGAGGCAAGGGCCGAGATCCCTTCACCAGGAGTGACCCCTTGGACAGAAGTTTGCGTCAGGGAAATAACTTCACTATAGCCGATTACTTTTGCTTTGCTTCGTGGTATTCAGTTGGAATATCCTGCACCTCATTCTACGGGGAAAGAGCCGAGATCCCTTCACCGGGAGTGACCTCTTTAGCGAAGGTTTTCGTCACTATATTTTTCTAAAAAGCTATCCGTTCCTTCAACGATATCAAGTTTATTACGTTAAAGGTTTTCGCCAGAAACCTTTCGTAACCCTCCATCATTTCAGTTAAATATTCGGTAGTATTCAAGCTATGTATTTTGACCTCACGCCAAGGCATAGTGATTGGTAGCTGCCGGATATTTATCTGTTGCATAGATAGATGCGTTGGTTTGGGACAGTCGTACTACTATTTTGGCCTTCGTCAAGGGTATGTACGGGTGGGTTCAAATTAACCTGGATAATGATGGGTAGAACTTGACATGTGACTTATGACATTTTGACCTCACGCCAAGGTCATAAGAGCATGGGGTAAAAATCCACATCGGGAGTTTCTAAAGAAACTGAAACTTGCCAGATATGCGCATACCTTCTGGAGTGTGATAACGTGAGCGGATCCCGTCACGTTATCATGCGATGATAGTTGGATCCCGATTCCCACTGATGAGTTGGTTTACTCCTCGGGTCATCCCGACTAATTCTTCTTTCAGGTTTGGGGAATAATTTGACGTTACAGTGGGAGGTTTCCAGATTAGATAAAGTGATAACCATTCTGATCTAGGTTAGAGTGCACGCTGAGTGTTTCTTTTCTCTCTCTTTGGCAGCGACCATTGACCCGACCCTAGACTATGACTCAGTGACCAAGTTGACCGAACCTTCTTAACACTGGCTTTTGGATTGTCAGAGTTGCAGACCTCATTGCCACTCCTATTTTTACCCTTTTTCTCCGGGACACCCCGTATTACTATGAACGTCCACTTCCATTGGACATAACCATCGTATGGTTATATACGAACTCGAAGGAATTCGAGGATGGTTTCCGGTTCTGGAGAAAACGAATAGGACTATTCAGTTGTCTTTTCCTTTTACCTTCTCTCAGGTTGCGAGTACTCCTTGGTTTAGGAGGTAGTACACCTATTATGCAAATTGGATAGTCTTCTTCCAAACCATAGGCAGGTGCCGACCGGTAGGGAATGAAGAAAACCATTTAGCCTAACGGTAGTGTACAGAAGGTATTATGTAAAGACAAAATAAGGGATTTGTAAGAGGGCAAAGTAAATTGCGACTGCTATTCACGACCAAACCAAGTATTTCATTATCACTCCCACTTCACCTTTGTATTTCTCCAGGACACTCCGTATCACTACGAAGATCCACAGTTTATTGGATACTCCATCGTATGGTTATATACGAACTCGAAAGGAACTTGTTCCAGTTCGGGGATGGATTCTGGTTCAGGAGAAATAGGAATAAGGTTTATTCGGTTGTCTTTTATCTTCACCTTCTCTCGCATTGCGAGTGTTCCTAGGATTAGGACAGTACATCCATTATGCTTATTGGATAGTCTTCTTCCAAACCATAGGCTGGTGCCGAACGGTAGGGAAGGAAGAAAACCATTTAGCCTAAGTGGGTGTGCAGAAGGTAATGACTAAAGACATATGAAGGGATTTGGAGAGGTGGCAAAGAAATATACGGTCATAGTTGTGAATTTGATAATGGAAGAGGCATTACTAGGAATACCCGGATACCCCTACGAAACATTTCAATGTTTCAGTTTCACTGTGTACTGTTAAAAGAAAACTGATTTCCCAATTAGCACTTGCTCCAGGGTATATATTTACCAGGTTTGATTCTCATATCTGTATGGTTTTACAGATGGTGAGTGGAAGTAAGTTATTGGGAATTGGGTGATCATCCTCATTATATCGGGATTCGTTGTAATCGATGATATTTGAGGAAGTCACCTGGGCTGTTTGCCGGACGGCAAATATTTGGTTTTGAATATCCGCTGTCATGCACCAATTTCAATTGATATATCTGTACGTCTATTTTCATAGAGTGAGATATACCTTTTTGAAATTATGTCGATGACATTTACCTATATCAGTGGATGGTTAGGTAAGGAGCATTAAACAGCGGTGTAATTCTTCTTAACCATAAGTACGGTTTTCAACCTACGACACACAAGGATAGAGTTGTTAGACTCAAGGGGACTTATACAGAGTATTGTATATTGTCCAGTGTCCATTAGGATAGAGGGGTTGGTCCTCGTACTATATTCTGTTTACTTATGACTTCTCTAGTTCTTAGACAGGTGTTTCGTAGAAACAAAGGGTCCAAGTTTTGAGAAGTTATAGGTATAAGAGTAAAGTAGAGAACCAGGAATTGCAAGTATCGGGATTCTTCAAGGTGATCGAAGATGTAGATACTTGTGGATGGTATTCAGCTGATAGTAATGATTAAGAGAACTTGCTTCTTTTTCAGGTTACTCATAATTGGAAGCATTCCTAAGTTGAGTGACGATGATCGGCCTCCTTCCATTTAGTTAACATGCACTGGAGACAGCTGCATGATTTGAATCTGGTTCAATTAAATCAGTGCCTCTGTTTCTATATTGGATATAGAACAGTTCATATCTTGACATTGTTAAGATACGGGGAGTTGTCCGGCTTATGCTTAAAACCAGACACTGGACAACTCAAGGCACGTTTCTGTAATGGCTGTTTGTGGGTTGACCCGGGCTATGACGAGGGTTGACTTTCTACCATCTGGAAGATCATTAGTGATATTGTTCTTGACTCGCCACAGTTTTAATAAAAATAGATTTTTTCAGAAAACTGTAGTGGGAGTATGGTAGAACTGGAAGTGATTCCATAACTGTAACAACCCTAATTTTTGATACACTTTTTCCTATACAAAATTTTTCAAATATATTTTTAAAATCCAGAAAGGGGTATTTAAGCCTGAGCACAAGATTCACGTAATTATTTTTGTTTTTAATTACAAGCTATAAGAATGAAATAACACCATTTTTAGTGTACAAGAAATTACTTTAAATTTAATGCATACTAGGAGTATTTATTCTTGCTGCTATCAGTTTAAGTAATTAAAAACCATAATAATTACAAGAAGGAGCTTGTAGCTCATTGGTAATACCTTGCACTGCTGAACCAAGCCACCGGAGTTCAAATCCCATGCCCCACATTATTTTTGAATTTATTTTGTTTTAATTTTTTTGGGAAGTCAACGGTAAAAAGGCCATAACTCCCAAAATATGTACTGGACTTGAAAAAGTAAATATACCAAATTATACCCCCAGAAAATCCCCGGCCAATGGACCCCCGACTCGGCCCGACTCGGCGCCGCCGGCCGGCGACTCGGTCCGGCGCCGCCGGCCGGACTTGGCCGGACGGCCGAGTCACCAACTGAGAAAAGTTGGCTCTTGACTTGGTCAACCCTCTTGCACACTTATTATACATGGATCGGTTTTGATTTGGCCAATAAATCCCTTTTACTCCTAGGTTTAATGATTTTTAATGAATATTTAATGTTTTTTATATTTTCTTTTAATATTCTTTTAACCCTAACCCTAACCCTAGCCTAGCCCTATATAAAGACCCCTATACTCTACATTTTCCCTTCACAACTCTAAGTCCACTCTCCCAAATTCTCTAGAACTCGGTACGAAGAGCGAGAAGCGAAGCGCTGCCGAAATCGACGACGGATTCCGGCGACCGGATCAGGACCTTCGCGATGTTTTCAACAAATAGACAACCACCATGACCTCTAGCTTCCTTAGCTTGTCCAAATCGTAAGTCCCACCTCCTTCTATCTCTCTTTTCTTTAAGATAAAAATACGACATTTTGGAACCCGACGGAAATCGGACAAATCGATTTCCGATTCGGTTTTTCTCTAAATTTCCACTTGTGACCAAATACATATTATCTACCCATATGCTTGTTGACTATTAATCACCCATAAACCAATTTAATCAAACTTTTTCACATAAAATGATAACTTCTTTGCAAAACCGTATTCTTTTCATAAAAATACCATGAAGTTCATTTTTCTTAGTTTAATTAATTCCCTCACTCCTAAATAAGTTTATCTTTATCACTAAACTTGTAGAACCCAATTTGAATCAAATTTCACACATAAAATGATAACGTTTTTAAATACCGTATTCTTGCACTTTAATACCTTCAACTTTAACTTGTCATGTTTTACCTTTAAACTTCACCAAAACTTAAAATAAGTCACGGGGTAATGACCTACCCCTACACACACTCAATATAACCCTAATTGATAGATATCAAAACACAGAATACGAAATTACAGGACTTTTAACTAAAATACCCTCATTTTTATTTAAAGCTTTAAGTTGTAAACTTTTCTAGATAAAATCTTTTAATAAAATGAAAACCACGATTGGTCATGGACATCGGTCGTTTATCTAAACTGTCTTGTGGTGCCTAGGCAAGTGTGTCTAAGGCTAGTGGTTTTTAATTAGGCCCACGACTGTGGTTCCTTCCCACTTACCTAGCACTTACATGGCCGCAATTGACGGTGAAGAGGCGATTTGAGGCTTCTAATGACTCATCGTTTAGACCTTAGAAATAGGCTAGTTGGTTTAGGAAACACTAATAACTAAAATACGGGAAACTGTACTCTTTTGCAAATAAATACCCCATATTTATAAAACCGTTTTCCCAAATGAAAAGTATTTATAAACCTAAGCAAAGCGCCGATACAATCCACTTTTGGGGAACCTGTTAGGGATAGTACGGTTCATCGTGCACCCGCAGGCTAGTAGTGCGAGATTCAGACCTCCGCAAGGAGCATTCGGTCTCGAAGGGTTAAAATACGACATTTAAGGAAAATGAGATTTTTTGAAAATAAAAAATTTATTTAAAATTATTCATGTGTTAATATATATATAATTATCATTTAAACACCTATTTTATCATAATATAAAGTTTCCACATTTTTCTAAAAATTACAAGATTAAAAGTTACACTAAAATACCGTGAATTTCAGATAAAACAATTAATACTTTTATTAGGATATATTCACTAGAATAACACAAATAAAATTCACATTCATTATAACAATAAAGATGAATATTAAATACTTGGGGTGTATTTTGAAAACTATACAATAGTACTTTTTACATAAAACCCCCTCAAGTTTCACAAATTACAATAAGGCCCCTAACTAATATTGAACTTCAAATTATCTTCTTTTAGTCTGACTCGGGTTAGAGTCCGACTATTTCTGACTTGAATATGATTCAAGTCAATCTATATTCTTTTATATTCCAATACAATTTGAATACATGAAACCCAGAATCCAGTTAACAATATATTCTTTTTGACTGAATCAAACCATGGATATTCATCCATTATCCTGATATTCCATTTACCTGATTATACAGTTGCAACATGTTTACTGATCTCATGGTTTTGATCAGTCATCCAACTTACATATTCCAATACTACAATGCTGTTAAAACACTACGGGGTTTAAGGGGTAGATTGGTACGGAAGGTGTTAAAGGTGGCACGAGGTGGTCAGATTAAGACACCTAACCTGAATCCTATTGTTGTTGTACCGTGGCATAACGGTTCCTTATACTTTCATTTTGCCGTGATCTCTAGCATATAGAGATCCCCCTCGTATACACTGGCATCCTTCTGTACCAAGCTACAAACCACAGCGTTACACAATGTTCTATAATATTCAACAATATAATACTTTAGAAAATACCGTTACTCTGTCATTCTCATTCTTCTTATCTTTGGGACTTACCGAGCGACCTGTTCGCTGACGACATTCTATCTCTTTCTTCTTTGAATGTCGTCAAGTGCGTTGGACCAAGCTGAGATCGAGCCCACCGGTGAAGATTTGGAGCAGTTCCAGGCAGACCCAGAGCTCTAGATACTGTATCTTGTTCTTTCCAGTTTATTTCATTTTCTGTTATGCCACTGTTTAGGCATTGCTTTTCATTCCAGTTGTATTTTCTTTTCCTGCATTGTAAAAAGAATGTTATTAATAAAGTTGATGTTATTTCTATATCATTTGTCTCTTGTGATTTACTTTATATTGCTTAGTTACGCTTAGCGTATGTACTTCTGAGTATATACGTAGCGGGCCTCATCGCGTCCACTTCGCCGTACACTGGGAAGCGGGGCGTGACATGTTTTGTTGGTGGCCCATGCAGGTCCGAGCTGTATGAATCCCTGTCATGCAGTTCTGGTCTGCGTGAATAACTTAAGCAATATAACACAAGAACCAGCAACTAAAACATTCTTTACAATTCATGTTCCTTGAATCTTGCAAATCCCTATTCCTTGAATCTTATCATTTCATGTATTTGAATCTGTCATAATCCAAATTTTTCTTCAGGATTATGGATTCCCAGAACAACACCAACACCAACGTCAACAACACACCTACACCTCCAACACTACCTCTCACACCTGCCGTTTCTGCTCCACCCAACGAGCAGACGGTTTTGCTTAAGGAACTCCAAAGCCTCCTGGTTGGACTGCAGCAGCAGACTGCCATATTATTGAACCGACCAGAAGCAGGAGCAACCGTCAGGAAATGCACTGCCACCCAGATGGCAAGAGGAACCTACACTACACAACCTGCAAAACCCAAGAGACTGAAGGGAACAATTAACCAGTCAAGTTCAGGATTTTGCTACTACTGCCATAGGAATGGACACTAGTGGAAGGACTGTAGGCGTGCGAAAGGCCTGTGCCTAGTTTGCGGCGCATCCGATCATAGAATTGGAGACTGTCCCCATAGACGCAACTCAGCCCACACACCCATTATCTACCCGAAGCAGCCAGCTATCCAGACTCCTACACCTAGTCTTGCACTCCCAGCACCACCTCCACATGGACCATCCCTATCTAGTCAGGCATCGATGTATCGGCTTACACAGAAAAATGTGTCGAGACGTCAAGCCTCCACCTCAGCGGCCTTAGAACCTGAGACTAAGAACCAAAGTAACCCAGGTAACTCCCTCACTTTGACCAAAACATTTTGCAATATTTCTTCCTTCTAAATATTTTCATACACTACCAATAGTTCTGTCACAAAAACTTCCTTGAAACTGTTACACTTTCCTTTTACAAATTTCGAGGACGAAATTTTTATAAGGAGGGTAGAATGTAACAACCCTAATTTTTGATACACTTTTTCCTATACAAAATTTTTCAAATCTATTTTTAAAATCCACAAAGGGGTATTTAAGCCTGAGCACAAGATTCAGGTAATTATTTTTGTTTTTAATTACAAGCTATAAGAATGAAATAACTCCATTTTTAGTGTACAAGAAATTACTTTAAATTTAATGTATACTAGGAGTATTTATTCTTGCTGCTATCAGTTTAAGTAATTAAAAACCATAATAATTACAAGAAAGAGCTTGTAGCTCATTGGTAATACCTTGCACTGCTGAACCAAGCCGCCGAAGTTCAAATCCCATGCCCCACATTATTTTTCTATTTATTTTGTTTTAATTTTTTTGGGAAGTCAACGGTAAAAAGGCCATAACTCCCAAAATATGTACTGGACTTGAAAAAGTAAATATACCACATTGTACCCCCAGAAAATCCCCGGCCAATGGACCCCCGACTCGGCCCGACTCGGCGCCGCCGGCCGCCGACTCGGCGGACTCGGTCCGGCGCCACCGGCCGGACTTGGCCGGACGGCCGAGTCACCAACTGAGAAAAGTTGGTTCTTGACTTGGTCAACCCTCTTGCACACTTATTATACCTGGATCGGTTTTGATTTGGCCAATAAATCCCTTTTACTCCTAGGTTTAATGATTTTTAATGAATTTTTAATGTTTTTTATATTTTCTTTTAATATTTTTTTAACCCTAACCCTAACCCTAGCCTAGCCCTATATAAAGACCCCTATACTCTACCTTTTCCCTTCACAACTCTAAGTCCACTCTCCCAAAATCTCGAGAACTCGGTACGAAGTGCGAGAAGCGAAGCGCTGCAGAAATCGACGACGGATTCCGGCGACCGGATCAGGACCTTCGCGACATTTTCAACGAATCGACAACCACCACGACCTCTAGCTTCCTTAGCTTGTCCAAATCGTAAGTCCCACCTCCTTCTATCTCTCTTTTCTTTAAGATAAAAATACGACTTTTTGGAACCCGACGGAAATCGGACAAATCGATTTCCGATTCGGTTTTTCTCTAAATTTCCACTTGTCACCTAATACATATTATCTACCCATATGCTTGTTGACTATTAATCACCCATAAACCAATTTAACTAAACTTTTTCACATAAAATGATAACTTCTTTGCAAAACCGTATTCTTTTCATAAAAATACCATGAAGTTCATTTTTCTTAGTTTAATTAATTCCCTCACTCCTAAATAGGTTTATCTTGATCACTAAACTTGTAGAACCCAATTTGAATGAAATTTCACACATAAAATGATAATGTTTTTAAATACCGTATTCTTGCACTTTAATACCTTCAACTTTAACTTGTCATGTTTTACCTTTAAACTTCACCAAAACTTAAAATAAGTCACGGGGTAATGACCTACCCCTACACACACTCAATATAACCCTAATTGATAGATATCAAAACACAGAATACGAAATTACAGGACTTTTCACTAAAATACCCTAATCTTTATTTAAAGCTTTAAGTTGTAAAATTTTCTAGATAAAATCTTTTAATAAAATGAAAACCACGATTGGTCATGGACATCGATCGCTTATCTAAACTGTCTTGTGGTGCCTAGGCAAGTGTGTCAAGGCTTGTGGTTTTTAATTAGGCCCACGACTGTGGTTCCTTCCCACTTACCTGGCACTTACCTGGCCGCAATTGACCGTGAAGAGGCGATTTGAGGCTTCTAATGACTCATCGTTTAGACCTTAGAAATAGGATAGTTGGTTTAGGAAACCCTAATAACTAAAATACGGGAAACTGTACTCTTTTGCAAATAAATACCCCATATTTATAAAACCGTTTTCCCAAATGAAAAGTATTTATAAACCTAAGCAAAGCGCCGCTACAACCCACTTTTGGAGAACCTGTTAAGGATAGTACGGTTCATCGTGCACCCGCAGGCCAGTAGTGCGAGATTCAGACCTCCGCAAGGAGCATTCGGTCTCGAAGGGTTAAAATACGACATTTAAGGAAAATGAGATTTTTTGAAAATAAAATATTTATTTAAAATTATTCATGTGTTAATATATATATAATTATCATTTAAACACCTATTTCGTCATAATATAAAGTTTCCACATTTTTCTAAAAATTACAAGATTAAAAGTTACACTAAAATACCATGAATTTCAGATAAAATAATTAATACTTTTATTAGGATATATTCACTAGAATAACACAAATAAAATTCACATTCATTATAACAATAAAGACGAATATTAAATACTTGAGGTGTATTTTGAAAACTATACAATAGTACTTTTTACATAAAACCCACTCAAGTTTCACAAATTACAATAAGGCCCCTAGCTAATATTGAACTTCAAATTATCTTCTTTTAGTCTGATTCAAGTCAATCTATATTCTTTTATATTCCAATACAATTTGAATACATGAAACCCTGAATCCAGTTAACAATATATTCTTTTTGACTGAATCAAACCATGGATATTCATCCATTATCCTGATATTCCATTTACCTGATTATACAGTTGCAACATGTTTACTGATATCATGGTTTTGGTCAGTCATCCAACTTACATATTCCAATACTACAATGCTGTTAAAACACTACGGGGTTTAAGGGGTAGATTGGTACGGAAGGTGTTAAAGGTGGCACGAGGTGGTCAGATTATGACACCTAACCTGAATCCTATTGCTGTTGTACCGTGGCATAACGGTTCCTTATACTTTCCTTTTGCCCTGATCTCTAGCATATAGAGATCCCCCTCGTATACACTGGCATCCTTCTGTACCAAGCTACAAACCACAGCGTTACACAATGTTCCATAATATTCAACAATATAATACTTTAGAAAATATTGTTACTCTGTCATTCTCATTCTTCTTATCTTTGGGACTTACCGAGCGACCTGTTCGCTGACGACATTCTATCTCTTTCTTCTTTGAATGTCGTCAGGTGCGTTGGACCAAGCTGAGATCGAGCCCACCGGAGAAGATTTGGAGCAGTTCCAGGCAGACCCAGAGCTCTAGATACCTTGTTCTTTCTAGTTTATTTCATTTTCTGTTATGCCACTGTTTAGGCATTGCTTTTCATTCCAGTTGTATTTTCTTTTCCTGCATTGTAAAATGAATGTTATTAATAAAGTTGTTGTTATTTCTATATCATTTGTCTCTTGTGATTTACTTTATATTGCTTAGTTACGCTTAGCGTATGTACTTCTGAGTATATACGTAGCGGGCCTCATCGCGTCCACTTCGCCGTACACTGGGAAGCGGGGCGTGACAATAACCGCAAACGATACTGAAGATTTGATAAGAACCTAAAGATTCAATCTGGTTTGACATTCCATTGGCCACTCCGCAGATATGGTGGGTAACCTCAGGCAACCGAGAGGTACTTCGGTATGCTCAAGGACGGTGGCAGGGAGGTTCTTGTTTACCTAAACTTTCCATTGCTGTTGCTCCAGACTGTGAAACCCGGCAGGAGGATGAGTATAGCATCCTTCTAAACTGGCTTTAGAAGTGTGCGTCTATATGACTCTGCCAGAGGGTTGTCGTAGTCAGTGGGAGCAGCGGAAGCATTGGTTGACATCAGGCTTATGTCTATTTATAGACTAAAGCAGATATAGCGGAGATAGATCATCTATTTCTGATGTGACAGTCATAGGTTTGACTTCATCAGAATAAGGGATTGATCTGTTAAGAAGGTAGTAGGGTGTGATGTCCTGGTATTTGATGACATACACAGAGTAGGAAGTGAAATTCCTATACTACGGTCGGTTAAACTATGGTTGTCACACAGTGGTTTCTCCACACCGGACTTGGATATTATATCAGACATTCTGGTTACTAGATCTATGGTTTTAGATCTAGATTTGGGTGGTTTCCCAATCAGGGTACTTAGACAGCATTCTAAGAGTATTTAGAATGGACGACTCCTGGCATGGTGGTGTACCTGCAGGTAATGGAGTCACCCTCTCTAAAGGTGTCTTACCGACTAAAGGGGAGAGGGATGCGCAAGATTGGCAGATTATTTGCTTAGGCAATTGAGTCAATCATGAGATGTCAAGTACCACACCAGATGTTGTTCTTGCAGTAGGTGCAATAAGTTGATATTAATCCAATCCTGGAGAAACAACTGGAAGCAGTTTTAGAACATAAGTGGATGTTCTAGGGATATGATAACAGCATTCTCCTTCGGGAGACAGTTATCATTCAAGGCTTCCAAGGTGACCTGGATGGCAGAGTGGCTGTCAGAGTTATAGTTTTCCCTCTGACGAGGGGCAGTATTTTGGTAAGGTGGTCCAGGTAGATACTGAGGGAAGGCATGGCGCAGGATACTGATTAAGTTCAGTTGACGATACAGTCTAAGAAGTTTGGATTTGGAGTTCATTTATGAGCTAGGTCCCATCAGACATCCAGACACATTCTAAGACAGGTATTGCTCATTTCGGGAGATGGCTTTCTCCGCGAACTTGAGATAGAGAGAGACATAGAAAGAAATACCAGAGCGGATCCACTCACTGAGGCTATTCCTCGAATGCAATAGTTTCGCAAACGAGCTTTGTGAGACTGACTAGTAGAGGAGTTGGGTGTTCGGTATCACACGGGCTGTGACTATGCGACATCACAATAATTAGCCTTGAGTGCAAGTGGGAGATTGTTGGAGATAGTGCCCTCAGAGTCAATTATTGGATCACAGGCACGTGATTGCAATGATTGAGGGGAGGACCTGTCCCAGTAGAACAGTCTTACTCAAGATGATAGTATGCTATCTAGTTTATCTTTATGATCGTGTACTGCTTTAGGTGACCTTACGAGTCGCTATTACACGTTGATAGAGCCCCTAGGATTCTTGCTTGACTACCAGCAGTATGAGGGCGATCATATACGTGGGTGCTGGGGTCTGTAAGCACGTCCTTAAAAGGTCCCTAGTCGTGGGAGTTTCGAGACAGGGCATCGATTCTCCAGAGTAGACTAGTGTATACAGTCGAGACCCCGACGAGGGGTGGTGGCCGGTCTCACAAGCCACTGGTGTCAGTTGGTTCACCTAAGATGTTTACAGGTGCTCATTAGGTTATGAGTACACCGGACAGGACTCGCCGGGAACCTACTAGTTGATATTATACCTGACGTCAGATAGCAGTTCCCTGGTGACATGTGTACAGGTTAGTTTATCGACCTGAGATCGTCATTTGTCTCGTGTGAGTTCCCACTGTGCTTTGATTACTATCCTACCACGGCTCAAAGGAGTCGTGCAAACAGGTTTTAGTTGGGTACAGTCCCGAGCCACATGGAGGCAGTGAGCGGATCTGCAGGGGTTCGTCTCTCCCAGTATTGGGGGTGAGGTCGCGCTGTGTCTAGGAGAGCCAGAACAAGAAAAGTCCTTGGCCAAGGCACGAGATTTACTGGTAGGTATTCCAGTAGTATCTCAGGATGTTCTGGGCTGATCTCCGACACGACTTGTACCGCTTTTGTGGGTCTGACTTTTACCAACCCCCTAGGCCCGCCATGCGATGCTCATAGACGAACGGACCGGACTGTACGGATATTGTCACTGAAAGGCTCAGTAGGGTCTTAGGATGAGTTCGCTCATCGACGTCCCTTTTGGTCAATAGCTGGTGGCCCGTCACGTATGGCTAATACCTCTGACGTGCTAGTGGTTAAATCCACAGCCATAGTATTGACGAGTCTTTGGAGTCCACCACACACAGTTACTCAGGTTTCGGGCGAAACGCTGTAGAGGCCGTATGGAGATATGGCAGGGTTCGATCAGATACGCGCGGTATTGCACGGATCGTGATCGGACGGTTTTAACTAGCCGGCTTTGGTTTAAGCCAGATCCTAGTATTAGACAGTGTAGTTTTGTCTCTTTGCATTTGTATTCAGTGGGAATACAAATGCGGGCATGTATATGCAGTAGCGGGGTTTTCCTGTAATTTATTACGGGGTCAGTTTTCTGAAGTTGCCAGTTTACATTCCGATCCGGCCAGTTTTCCTTTGTTCCTTCCCGGCCGGACTTTTCCGATGGAGGGGGTTATTTGCAGTTGTGCAAATTATCTTTGTGGGGGGTGTTATTTGAATTTGTGGCATTATGGAAGGTTAAGCATCTTTTCTTTTTCATGATGGCTTGCTTTAATGAGATTAGATTAGATTTGAAATGGATTTGATATTGTTATCATTGTCTTTTAGATGTGGTCATCCCTTTGCTTTTACTACCATCACCTTCCTTCATGGTTTGGGTTTTTCTCTCCACCATTTTGATTCATAAGGGGCCGGCCACATTTGTGAGGAGGGAGAGCTACATTTTTGTATTAGGGAAATTGATACATCTCATTTTGGCTTGTTCACAAAATCCTTAACACCTCTCCCAAGTTCGTTTTTCATTCCTCCATCAAAGGCAACATAAACCCCAAAAGAGACATAGTTTTCTACACTATATCTACAGCAAATCTTGGACGCGTCGGCTAGCCAACTTCTCTCCCGAGTTGCCTCGGTCTAGAGGTGGCAGCCCGTAAAAGAATCCGGCTACGTGGTGCCCTTTCCGACGAGGAGGTGATGGACGGAGAATCCGCGAGAGATCGGAGTGGAGACGAAGACCGAAGGACACGATCGCTTGGTATAGCTTCTCTACTCCTTTCTAGTTTGCTAGTAGCTAGGTTAATGGCCCGATCCGGTTTTTGTGCGTGGTGGTGCCGGTTTGCTAGTTTGCAAAATTTTCGTTTCCGCGTTTCCGGCGTCGGATCGACGGCCGGGGCGCCGCCGTGCACTTACAGGCCCGACATGCGATACTCTTAGACGAACAGACCGGACTGTACGGATATTGTCACATTCAGGCTCAGTAGGAGTTCAGATGGGTTCACCTCATCGGTCTTCTTATCGGCATCTACCTAGGGACTGTTACATAGAGCTAGTACCTCTTGCGGCCTGTAGTTAAACCCAATGCCAGTGTAGTGTCGAGTCTTTAGAGTCCCACACAGAGGGTTGTTCACCTTTGGGCGAAACGAGCAGAGGTCGTATGGTTTTACGACGGGGTTCGTTCACATATGTGTATTTGTGCACGTTTGGTGTTCTGACAGTTGATACTAGTGGGCAATGGTTTAAGCCGGATCCTAGTATTTTATTTTGTCTTGGTTCAGTCTCATTGCATTCGTGTTCTTCGGAACGCGGAAGCGGGTATGTATATACAGTTGACAGAGACAAATGAAGGAGACATCTCATTAGGGTTTTTGACCATTGACATGATTAAGATCTTAATGAGATGAAGGTAATTGATTAATAGTTTTAATTAGTGATAATTGTGTTATGGTTATTTGGATTGACCATTTGACTTGTTGACCAAAGTTGACTAAGATATTTTTCTTAAGCAAAAGATTCTTTGCTTAGCATTAATGGTGACATGATAATGGTCAAATCAAATGAACCATCACAACTTTTTTTCTAATTAAAATTATTATTCTTTTATGCTAATATGAGAGCTATCTCTTCATTCTATCATATTCATTCTCTCTCCAAGCTCTCTTTCCTTCATCCTCTCTCTCAAACCTTAACCTCTCATGTGTTGACAACAAAGGGAAATTGAGATCAAACCATAAAATCACTCTCTACTCACTCTAGGGTTCTTGGTCTAGAAAGCAAAGCACTCTAGTTACTTCATGGTTGAGGTGGGAGCTCAAGGTAGAGGCCTTCGGGTGGATCTTCTTCGATATAATGAGGAGGAGCCATCTAGATCATTCCAAGGAGTTCACAACAAGAAGAAGAAGGAGTTCAAATTTAAGGTATAACTTTCTATCATAGTAGATAGAACTCTACTTCTTTTTCTAGTTAGGTTTATAGTAAAGATCCGGTTAAGGTTTATTCTATCGCCAAGTTCGTTATCGTTACGAAATTTTTGTTCCGCATTTGGCTACGGAAGTTGGCCGGGGCGCTAGTGTAACCCTTCACTTTCCTCATCGAATGAGATGCTGGATATTCTACAAAGAATACAACAATGCAAAGAAAAAACTAGAGCTACCCTTTTCGAAAATATAATTCTACAACATCTTTTTAGGTTTCTTTCTTTTTCATTAATCTCATTAATGAAGACCTATCATTTATGCTTCCTAAGCATCACAGAAGAAACGTAAATACAATGTCCGCTTATACCATCCGCATTTGCTACAGTGTCCCGTTATGCACCGTTACTTTACATAGCTAACGGCATAGCGGGGCGGGACTAGTGCTGGTGCAAAACATAAGCAACGTTTATTATATATCATATATACAATAATAAAGCATTGGTCTCACACATATAAAGTGATCACATCACAGAATATCAGGAGCAGAAGATAACATATGAAATATTGGATATACTAGGAATTCCGTGTTTTAAATTAAGCCAGTATAAAACACGGATTCCACGGTCGCGATGAATAGCCAAACCCACATCCCTAGACCCCTACGAGAGCGGCAAGCAACCCTGCCAATTCTAGAGTTAGGAGACCCGATCTCGACTCCTCGAGCTAGTCTCCCACTGGACTCTAGAACCCGGTTACTTGTGCTCCCTACCTTGGGTCTATCCTAATGCGGAAAAGTAAATAATATACAACAATGGTGACATCATCCTCAACCCAGAAGTGCCCCAATAAAAGAATATTACATGATTGAAAATAAAAAAACTCTCATCTCACATAAAACCCCCGGTTATTCAAAACACGACGATCCAATATAACATATCACAGCAACACATAACATCACATGTCATCGACGTAAGTAAATATGCGTATCACAATTGTCGTTGACATATAGCAACGAAAACGGCGATACACCACATATTACACTTATGGTCGCAGAAAAGAAAATGTCAAACTACAACATTTGAAATCCACAATCACCTTAGACATCATAAACCCGAAATATCACATATTTCGGATTTCATGCCTAATTATATGAATTCCACATATTGTATCACATTCCACAAATAGCTAGACGATGTTAAACATTCCAATCGAATCAACAAACACCCAAAATTTCCCAAAAAACTCAACACTTGAGCGCAGTTTAAAAATACTCAGAACATGTCACAGTATCTATGAACCAACCGTAGAAGGGTCAACCCTTGCCTCACCTATGGCACCGCGGAACTACCGCAAACCCTAGGGTTTGGCGGCGGTTCTTATGGTCATAGAATCGAGTTAGGGTTTCGTTCTTCTAGAGGGTCCATCACATTACTTGCATGATTTTTGAATGTTCTTTAACTTGAAAAAATCCAACTCTTGGAAAATTTCCAGCGAGGGTTAAAGTGGGTATTTGATATCCGTTCGAACTTTTTACCGCCTTCTAAATAACCCGAAAGAAAGTTAGAATTACGACTATGAAACATTCTGAATTTCCCTTATAGAAAATTAACATCT
This sequence comes from Agapanthus africanus, assembly GCA_030015575.1. Lineage (NCBI taxonomy): Eukaryota > Viridiplantae > Streptophyta > Magnoliopsida > Asparagales > Amaryllidaceae > Agapanthus > Agapanthus africanus. Next base: position 124,354,154 of record JASDDO010000004.1, on the reverse strand, counting down.
CATGCAATTTTAGAAAAAACAAGCAACACCTGAAACACCAAAACCCAGAGACCAGGACACAAAACAAAAACGAACCCTAGAAGCTTACTTAGGGTCAGCCAGCTCGGATTTTGGGGGGTTGTCACCGGGTCAAAACCGGTGGATTGGGTTCGTATTTGTTCAGTGTTCATGTTACATCTTATATAACATTCTGCAGTTGCTTAAAAATATTTTCGACGACTTAAAAATATTGACAGAAACTGGGTTTTAGTTTCGAGTGTTCCGGAGTTGTTTCGGTTTCGTAATTCTACAAACATCGTCTAAATCTCTAGCCTAGCTCTGATACCACTGTATGAATGTTAAGCACAACAGCAAGGGTTCATGAGGCATCGCCCTTGGAATTTTCAAAACTTTGCCACGCTAACCAATCCTAACCTTAGAATCTTAACTAGAGATTTAGACAATACAATATGTAAACTTCTTTACATCTAAGTGAATATGGAATACAACCATTGTAGACCAGTCGTTCACTTCAATAGCTCCGAGTGGTAGTCCCTTCGCTCCAAGTAGTGATCTTGCGGACTCTAGAGCGGCTCCACAAGATGAAAGGAACAAGCTTGCACGATGTCTTCGAGGCCGAAGATGATCTACGTTGAGGAGACACTAACCCAAGCCAGCTCTTCACTAATTAGGGATTTGTGAAGCTAACACCCTAAACTAAATAGCTAATCTAGTATAGGATGATGAAGTAGGATTTTTGCTCACTTTAAAATTAATTTTCTCACTATTTTTATTCTCCTCTCAAAAACCAAGAGAGCTCCCTCATGAGCAAGATGAAGATGAACGAAATAATGGATGAGAGAGTGAACGGCAACCATGGGTGAGAAATATCGCATATAACTCATGTAGAGACTTAACCTTGAGTTTAGATAATGGTTGGGTTAATAAATATCTTAAGTAAAACAAAATTAGTGGACTAAGTCAATGCATCTACAAGCTTCCACAAGCTTCATGCCATGTGACTAATTTTCAACTAATTTGGATTAACTTTAAATAAATAAACCCTACATTATCATTAGCATAGTGTAAGTCTCATACACCCATGTTGCATGTGGCATCAAGCATGACACAAATAGAAAACATAATTAATATATATCACATATATATTAAGTGTGCACATGTGAGAAAAAGAAATGCTTAAGTGAGCTAATTTTAGTTAATGTAAATTAATATATCAAATATATAGTTATACATTAAATCATTAAATCAACACTTGATTTAATAATCCGGCAATATCTCATATGACCGACTAATATTATTTGTATCAACTTATCGAATCAACACTTGATTCGATAACCCGGCTATATCTCATATAACCGACCAAAACAGTGTTGACTTATCGAATCAACATTTCATTCGATAACCCAGCTATATCTCATATAACCGACCGATAACATAAATCGCAAGAATAGAATACGGTATCACATACTCGTATTAATCTCGGTCCTGCCCATATCACATATGTGCTCCTACTTCGTTTTTCCTGAGTCAGTAAAACCTTTGTGTAGGACTCTAAAGACTCGTCAATACGCCGGCAGTAGGTGATGATCATATCAAGCACTCGCAAGCTGTCAGCGGTACTAGCTGGACATAACGACTACCCGGGTATTGAGTGATCGGAAGATCAACAAGCAAGCCTGCTCTTACTCCTGAAAAGCCTGTCAGTAACACTACCGTACAGTCCGGTCTTTTCGTCTGATATGTCGCATATCTAGTCTAGGCGTGATAAACGTCAGACCCCAGTAACCGATAAGTCATGCCGATGTGAGGCTCATAACGGGTCGAGAAACTACTGATAAAACTTATCAATAAATCTACGTATCATCCGTGGCCAGGGACATCCTGTTATGGCCAATCGGGCATAGCGCAACATCAACCCCCAATACCGGGAGAGACGAATCCCCTCCTATCGCTCATTGCCTCCATATTATTCGGGACTGTACCCAAAAGCCACTGTTTTGCACGTTCTTTTGAACGTGGTAAGGTGGAAATCAAAGCACAGTGGGAATCACACAAGACTCTATGAAGATCTCGGGTCTTCAGACTAACCTGTACCAGTGTCACTAGAGAACTGCTATCTGACGATAGGTATAGTACCTGCTAGGAGTTCTCGGCTTGTCCGTTCATTATACCCAGTCTCTACTGAGCACCCATATACCATCATTGGTGTCAAACACCAATGGATGTGGGATCATCCTGTTGGATATATATGCCCTGGAGGCCTTCATTGTATAGGATGCTAGGGATGTGTATGTACATGACAATCTTACTCGATATGATAGTACGCTATTTGATTTGTCTTTATCTTAACATGTGATATATTTTACTCTGTTTCATATATTGTGAACATTTTGATAAAGCTCGTAGGATGTTTTCCTGACTACCAGCGTTGTGATTGCAGTCATACTTATGGGAGCTGGGTGGTCAATAGGCACATCCTTAAATGTCCCTAGTCGTATGAGTATTGAGACTGGGCATCGATACTCCAGAGTAGACTAGTGTATACATATATAGACCCTTATGAGGGGCGATGGATTGGTCCTACAGCCATTGGTAATGTGCACTTAAGATTGTATACAGATGCTCACTGAGTGTGAGTTCACCGGACAGGACTCGCCGAGGACTAACTAGATGGTATTATACCTAGCGTCAGATAGCAGTTCTCTGGTGACATGTGTGCAGATAGTCTGTCGACGTGAGGTCGTCATTTGTCTCGTATGAGTTCCCACTATTCTTTGATTACTACCCTACCACGACTCAAAGGAGTCGTACAAACAGGTTTTAGTTGGGTACAGTCCCGAGCCACATGGAAGGAGTGAGCGACTGTTATGGATTCGTCTCTCCCGGTATGGGGAGTCGATATCGCACAGTGATCGGTTGGTCATTACCATAAGTCCCTGGCCAGGGCTGATTGAGAATTACTGGTGGACGGACCAGTAGATCCTCGAATGGTCTTGAGCCACACCGACATGACTTGTACGGTTATTAGGGGTCTGACATTTTCCACCCCATAGACCTTACATGTGATACTTTCAGACGAACAGACCGGACTGCACGGATATTGTCACGGACAGGTTCAGTAGAGGTTTCGGACGAGTTCGCTTGTCTACCTTCTTATCGATATCTACCTGGGGACTGTTATGTACAGCTAGTACCGCTTGCGGCCTGTGGTTAAATCCACTGCCAGCGTACTGTTGAGTCTTTAGAGTCCCACACAGAGGGTTTTTCACCTTTGGGCCAAATGAGGTAGAGGTCGTATGGTTTTTACGACAGGGTTCGTTCACATACGCGTACTTGTGCGTGTTTGGTGTTCGGGCAGTTGATACTAGTGGGCTTTGGTTTAAGCCAGATCCTAGTATCCGATTTTGGGTTGGTTCAGTCTCATTGTATTTCGTGTTCTTCGGAACACAGATGCGGGTATGTAATACAGTTGACAAAGGCAGTGAAAGAGACACCTCATTAGGGTTTTGACCAGTGACTTGATTAAAACCTTAATGAGATAGGGAAATTGATTATTAATCTTTTATTAGAGATAATTGTGTTATGGCTAATTTGGTTTGACCCTTTGACCATGTTGACCGTTGTTGACTTAGATATTTTTGTTGAGCAAAAGATATTTGTGCTTAGTATTAATTGTGACATGATAATGGTCAAATCAACCTCAACCTTGACAATTATCTTAATAAAATTTTGATTATTCTTTTTCCTTAATATGATAGCTCACCCTTCATTTTATCATGACCCATTCTCTCTCATGGTTGCTCTCTCCTCTTCCTCTCTCAAAGCTCAAGTGTTCCATGAGTTGAAAATCAAGAGATTTTGAGTCCAAACCACCAAAACACTTCTCTACTCACTCTAGGGTTCTTAGTCCAGCACACCAAGCACTCTAGTTATTTCATTGTAGAGGTTGGAGCTCAAGGTAGAGGCCTTCCGGTGGATCTTCTTTGACGCGGAGAAGCAGGTGAGGAGGAACCATCCACAACCACTCCAAAGGGCTCACAACAAGGAGGACCACAACAAGGAGAAGAAGGAGTTCATGCTTTTGGTATAATCTTCTAACATAGTAGTTAACCTTTCTAGTTAATTTGTTAGTTAATGTTTAGCTAAGATCCTAATGGCTAGTCTATGTTATCTTGCAAAGAAAAAATTGGATTTTTACCTATTCCGCCTCCCCGTAAACTTCCGGGGTGGGTAACATAGACTTACAGTGTTATCAGAGCCTAGCTAAACCATAACTAACATGTTAGAAAAGTCTTTAGAAATTCGATCATGGAAAAATCCCAAAAACACGAACAAAATTGCCTTTTCTGTCGATTTTAAAAACGGGTCTAAAAATATTTTCAGAGACCTGAAAAATACGTGCAGGCTTTTTCTAGAACACTGATGAAATTTGGGCGCCTAACTCGGTCAGACCACCGTGGAACCGCGGCCGAACCAAGCTTTCCGCCGTGGATCCACGGCTGAGTCGACTCCGAGTTGGTCCAAACTTTTTCTAGTGCTCTCTGTGTTAGTTTTGTGTTTTCTGGGATATTTTGTTTCTGCTCAGGAATTATTTTGTACAGTGTTGTACTTGGAGTAGATTCAAATATGGTTATTGATCGGAATTCCATAAACTTTAGCTAATCGGATTATATGTGTAATGTGTTATATGTGTTGAATGTCTACTAATCGCTATACGTCGATTAGTGGGGGTTGCACATATCTTTGATCTGTGATATTGGTTTGTGTATATGAACTTGTTGGATTGTCGTGGATGAATAGCCGGGTTGTAAGATGAGTATTTATCTTTCTTTTGATGTAAATTGTAAATTGATGTAATATTATTTTATGGTTGTGCATCCGGGTTGAGGTCGTAGCCACCATTGTATATTATTTCTTTTACTGTTTTTCTGCTCCTTGGATAGACCCAAGGTGGGGTGTACAAACTACCGGGTACATTGAAATGCCAAGTGACCTACTTACTTTGTTGAGGGGGGTTGCTTCACTTCGGGTATTTGGCGTGTAGTTTGCCGCACCCGTAGGGGTCTAGGGTGGGGTTTGGCTATTCATCGCAACCATGTAATCCGTCTTTCGTTGCAGGCTCAAACGAAACACGGATTCCTAGTATATCCAATGTGTTCATCTGTGATCTGAAATGCCTATTATTGCGTGAGACGAATGGATATATCTATATATGATATTTATTAGGCATTGCTTATGTTTTGCACCCACGCTAGACCAGGCCCCGCTTTGTCGTTAGTTAAATAACTTAACGGGTGAAGACGGGGCCCCGTGGCGAATGCGGATGGCATAAGCGTACGTTGTATTTTCCTTTTTTTCTGCAATGATAGGATTAATTGATGGGACAGCATTAATTCATTAATGCAAATAAAACAAACCTAAACTAAATCGTTGGAACAATTTCAAAACCACTCGGTATTCTTCAAAAAGCAAATTTTAAATGCGGAGCTTAAACCACTCCTTTTAAAAAGTTATCATGGTTCCTTCGATTATATCAAGTTCATTACGTTAACAGTTTCGACAAAAACCAGCCGTAGCCCTCCGTCGTTTCAAATAAACAACACATCGTATTTATGCTATGTTTGTTGGCCTACGTCAAGGCATAGTGAATGGTAGCAATGTGTTGCATAGATAGATGCATTTGTTTAGGACAGTCGTACAGCCTTGTTGGCCTACATCATGGGCGAGTACGGAAGGGTCTAAATTAATCAGGACAACGACGGGTAGAACTTGACTTGCGTCTTATGATTTGTTGGCCTACGTCAAGGTCATAAGTGCTTAGGGTAAAAACCACATCGGGAGTTTCAAACAAAAAGGAAACTTGCAGATTTAGCATACCTTCTAGAGTGTGGTGACTAGAGTGGCCTCCATCAGGGTTATCATACAATGATAGTTGGATCCCGATCCTACTGATGAGTAGGATTACTCTCGGGAAATTTTCTCACTTAACAATCAATGCTATAAACCAAGTAGGTGTCTAGAACGGTGTTAGCGAGGCTACGCCTCCAGGGAAAAGAGGTTATATAATTAAGGAACATCGCGAAAGTGTTGGAAAACCTCCCTTGAAGTACCGACACTAGCCAGGCTGAAAGGTTAAGCAAGTATTGTGACGCGCGATTAATTCTGACTAATTCTTCTTTTAGGATTTGAAGAAGAATTTGAAGAAACGGTGGGAGCCATCCTGTTTAGATAAACTAATAAACCACTCTAAACTTGCAAGAGTATATGCTGAGTGTTTTTTTCTCTCTCTCTAGCAGCTACCATGACAGGACTAAAACTATTACTTGAAAAGAATACACTGACCAGGCCAAACTATAAGGATTGGTTAAGGAACGTCAACATTGCACTGACTTATGACAAAGTTGCATATGTCACCACCGCTACCGCTCCCCCTAACCCAGAACCAGATTCCTCAGTTGAGGACAAAGAGGTCTGCAAAACTTGGGATCTAGATTACGAGAAAGCTAAGTATATCGTGCTGGCATCCATGAACAATGAACTCCAGAAATAGCACGAAAGTATGGATATTAAATCAATTTTTCTCCATTGCAAGGATTTGTATGGAGAGCACTCTCGGATAGCGAGGTACGAGACCTCAAAGAAACTATTCTAGATGAAGTTAGCTCCAGAATCACCTGTAGGAGAGCACATCCTAAAAATGATCATCTTCATTGAGGAACTCGCAAACCTAGGATGCGTGCTAGAAAATGAGTTGTACATCGACTTGATATTGCAGTCCCTTCCCCACACCTTCTCCCAGTTCATGTTGAACTTCAATATGCACGATATGGAAGCTGATCATCCAAAGCTCCTCAATATGCTGAGGGTAGCAGAGAGATCCTTAAAAAAGGAGAAGACCCCCGTTCTGTATGTTGGCCAATCATCCTCTTCCAAATCCAAAGCGAAAGCTAAGGGGAAGAAATAGATGAAAGCCACTAAACCAAAAGGTGGGGTCAAGAAGGTGCAGGGAACGAACAAGGCGGGGACAGTGAAAGTGGACAAGAATGAATGCTACTATTGTCACAAGCAGGGGCACTGGAAAAAGGATTGCATGGCTTTCAAAGCCAAGGACACGAAGCAAGATGCTGCTTCTGCTTCAGGCGTGTTTGTAATCGAAAACTGTTTTTCAGTAAACTCTACATCATGGGTACTTGATACCGGTTCTGGTTCTCACATCTGTAATTCATTGCAGGCACTGAGAAACCTTAGAGCACTGAAGGCAGGTGATATGACCCTCCGGGTAGGCAATGGAACAAATGTGGATGCTATTGCAGTGGGGGATTATCACCTGGGGTTGACTAGTGGGCACATTTTGGTGTTGTACAGCTGTTTTCGTATTTTCAGTATGCTATGTAATATTATATCAGTACCATTGTTATCTAATGAAGGATATAATTTTGCACTTGAAAGAAATGTCATGAACATTCTCCTGAATCACGAAATAATTGGGTTTGGCACACTAGAAAACGGCATATATATACTTAATCAACCCCAAGTTTTCAATATTCAAAACACATTCAAAAGAAAGGCTCCAGATTTAAACCAAGCCTTCCTAAGGCATTGTAAACTTGGTCATATAAATGAAAAAAGGTTGACTAAGTTACATAAAGATGGATATTTAGATCCGTTTGAGTATTCATCATATGCAACTTGTCAATCATGTATCAAAGGAAAAATGACCAAATCTCCATTCACCGGACACGGTGAAAGAGCCACGGAGCTCTTGGGACTTGTACACAATGATGTATGTGGTCCGATTTCTACACATGCACGAAGCGGTCATTCCTACTTCATTACTATTACTGATGATTTCTCAAGGTTTGGACATGTGTTCTTAATGAAGCATAAATCCGAAGCCTTTGAGAAATTTAAGGAGTATAAAAATGAAGTAGAGAAAAAGAATGGTAAAAGCATCAAGACGCTTTTATCTGATCGAGGTGGAGAATACTTAAGTACCAGTTTCCTTGAATGCTTAAAACAGAATGGAATTCTCTCTTAGCTTACTGCTCCGTATACACCTCAGCATAATGATGTATCAGAAAGGAGGAATCGCACGCTGCTAGACATGGTGCGTTCAATAATGAGTAGTGCTAAGTTGCCACTTTCCTTCTGGGGTTTTGCACTAGAATCAGCTGCATACCTATTGAATAGAGTTCCGACTAAGTATGTGCCTACCACTCCATATGAAATGTGGAGTGGGAAGAGACCATATATTAACTATTTCATGATATAAGGGTGTCTAGCATTTGTTAAAAAGCAGAATCCGGACAAGCTCGAGGCATGATCTGTTTTTTGCAAGTTTGTGGGATACCCCAAGCATTCAAGGGGATATCTTGTCTACCACACTGAAGAACAAAAGGTGTTTGTCGCTCGCCACATTGTCTTCTTAGAGAGCGAATTTCTTGCAAAAGAAATCAGTGGGAGCGCGGTAGAACTAGAAGAAATTCAAGAACCACAAACTGCTGCCAAGGACTTAGTAGAACCTCAGGTTTCAATAGAACCCGACGAACCAACGCCGCTCTACAAATCAAGTAGGCTTTCTCGTCCGCCTGACAGATACTATGGGTTTCATATAGATGGGGATCGAGAGGATAGCATTATCGATGATAATGAGCCTACTAATTTTCAGCAGGCTATCACGAGTAATGACTCGGTGAAGTGGCTGGATGTTATGAGATCCGAAATGGAATCTATGTACACCAATAAAGTATGGACTTTAGATGTTGCTCCTCCTGGGGTAAAACCAGTTGGATGCAAATGGATCTTCAAAAAGAAGATTGGTGCATTTGGACAAGTGGAAACTTACAAAGCTAGGCTCGTTGCAAAAGGTTTTCGTCAAAGACCAGGATTGGACTATGACGAAACCTTTTCTCCGGTAGCTATGCTTAAATCTATTCAGATCCAGCTTGCCATTGCTGCCTTCCATGACTATAAAATCTGGAAAATGGACGTAAAAACAGCTTTTCTAAATGGACATTTAGGAGAAAGTGTTTACATGGATCAACCAGAAGGTTTCTTAGACAGTGGGAGCAGCGGAAGAGTGTGCAAGTTGCTTAAATCCATTTATGGATTAAAGCAAGCATCGCAGAGTTGGAACATCTGCTTTGATGAGACAGTCAAAGAATTTGACTTTATCAAAAATGTAGATGAACCATGCATTTATTGGAAGATTGTAGAAGGAGCAGTAGTCTTCCTCGTTCTGTACGTCGATGATTATTGCTGATAGGGAATGATATTCCGATGCTACAATCAGTAAAGCTCTTCTTGTCACAGAAATTCTCCACGAAAGACTTGGGAGATGCCTCCTACATTCTGGGGATTAAAATTTATCATGATAGATCCAAAAGAATGTTGGGACTTTCACAGTCCAGGTACATTGACACTATACTAAAGAGATTTAGTATGGAAGATTTCAAGCGCGGTAATTTACCCGCTTGTCACGGGATCACCCTCTCCAAAGAGATGTCTCCAAAGACTGATGAAGAGATGGCTCACATGGGCATTATACCCTATGCTTCGGCTATTGGATCTATAATGTATGCGATGTTATGTACCAGACCAGATGTAGCTTACGCACTTAGTGTGGTAAGCAGGTATCAGTCTGACCTAGGTGAGAAACATTGGATAGCGGTAAAGAACATTCTCAACTACCTGAGAAGGACTAAGGAGATGTTCTTGGTTTACAGTAATGGGGACCTCCAGGTCGAGGCTTTTACCGACTCCAGCTTCCAAAGTGACAAAGATGACTCTAAATCCATTTCAGGTTTAGAGTTTACCCTCAATGGAGGGGCGGTATGTTGGAAGAGTTCCAACAGGATACCGTCGCAGACTCAACAATAGAAGCTGAGTATATAGCTGCTAACGATGCCGCAAAAGATGTTGTCTGGATGAAGAAGTTCATCTCTGAACTTCAGGTGGTTCCGTCCATTGCCAATCCAAAACCTTTGTATTGTGATAACAATGGGGCTGTGGCATTGGCAAATGAACCAAGGTCCCATCAGAAATCCAGGCATATCTTGAGGCGGTATCACCTGATCAGGGAGATCGTGGATCGTCGGGAGATCGAGGTGCGGAGAGTGGACACAAAAGACAACACGGCAGATCCATTCACCAAGGCCATCCCTCAAGTCCAGTTCGAGAGGCTGTTTGAGATGTTGGGAATGCGGTACGCCAGCAACTGGATCTAGTACAGACAGTGGGTACTCATTGCACCAATTACAGGCCTTAGTGCAAGTGGAAGATTGTTGGATATATATGCCCTAGAGACCTTCATTGTATAGGATGTTAGGGATGTGTATGTACATGACAATCTTTCTCGATAAGATAGTACGCTATTTGGTGTCATGACCCGCAAAGTACGGAACGCGACCGGCACTTAAGTTACGAAACGTCTCAAGGCCTCCGTAAAATAAGTAAGCCGAAGCCCAGAATACAAAACCCAATTAAGAATTAAAGTGAAGGAAGAACCAATTATTTACAGCATTTTACTTCTTTAAACTACATCAAGTTTCCTTTAAATCAACTTTCCCTTTTTTTCAAATTTTCCGGCAAAATCTTCTTGTAAAACAAGCCCTAAACGGGTACAACAGGAATATAATGAATAACATGAAAATGACATCCCCAAGCGGGAGCCAGCTCTTCGCCTCAAGGCGGTCACAAATCCCACGCAATGTAAAATAACAACGTGCATGAATAAGCAGGAAGCATAAGAAATAACATGTCGACTCAAGTGAGCTCGACCCCAGATATAACATAAAATAAATCCCCAAGTCTCACAACCTCATCTCTAAGTCAATATACAGTAATCCAAATAAGGCAGGTACAGCTGAAATAATAGTAGCAGATGGAGTACTCTAGATACAATGGACATAAATAAGGTGGAACAAAATGATAACAACCCACCTATGAGCAAAAACCTTGAGTCCAAGCAAAAGGGGCAAAATGAGCAAAAGTGTCCGCCGCTACAGTGCTGACGGAACGGACCTGCAGAAAAGCTGTGGCACAACGGGGGTGAGTTGCCAGCTCGTGAGTAATAAATAACATCTACAAAGGCTATCGCATAAATGTACACAAGTATCCTAGCATCCCTAGAACAGGTATGGCTATATGTACTAGCAGGTATGTATGCATCATCACTGTACTAACAAGTATGCACGTCTCATGGATGTAATAACAGGGATGTATGCCACATGAATATACTGTCATATATGAATGCTATATGTGTCAACTCAAGATCTCATCATATAGGTATAAGAATTTTTCTTTATTCTTCTTTTAAAACATCGGTATAATGTCCATGAAATCAATAAATCCGTGTCCAGCAACGACACCTCAAAACTGTCTAAATCTCATGTATCCATGTCAAGTATCTCTGGCCTCAGCCATCCGGCTGAGCCATGTCAAATGTCCATATCTCAATCTAGAGGCTACGGTCGGTATCCTCTGGATATCCGCCGTGCCAAATGAAGTCACCGGTAGGTAATTCGTCCCCTGCCATGCTCAACGCCATCATCTGCGATCCTCTTGCCCCAGGGTACCTTACCGGGCCCACCATGTACCCGTGACGGTTCCTCCACTCCTCGACACGGATCTCGAAAACCACAGCAAACTCATCGTGGAAGACGCTTTACATCACTAGAAAACCGCAACTTTTGCAATTTAAAAGATTATAAGTTTGAAATCTTGCGGCTTTCCTCCGAAATCCAGAAATATCATAAATCCCATGAAATCATCATAGTGCATATGTCAATGATAATGAATGCAAACGGTATCAATGTTCAAGTTGCAATATATGATTTATATTAGGCATGAACAAGTGATATAAGGATATATATATATATGCACGAGAATAACGATTCTTATGATTTCATTTTATTAAATATTGTATAGCAATAGCACAGGTCTAAACAATTAACATGTTTCACATTCATAGTTATCTAGTGTTGTGACATGGAAATTACCAGGGTGTGTGTACACATGAATAGTGCTCGTGCTGCATATAAAATCCTGGTAATGGTGCATGTGTCCTACAAAATGAGTTTGCGTATATGGGTACAACATGTAGATCCTACTGCAGCAAATATCATGCAAGTATTATTATCCTAATGTCACAAGTAAATATCAAAGTTGACTAATTTCAAGTTTACTAAATCTATCGGGCGACTCGCGCCATCCAAACGATCGTCTCCCGTAGATGTTAAATCCACTCACCCGTGATCCAGCGCTAGGTGTGTCCGACCACCTGCTTTCCTTTCACTGCCGCGTTTGAAGTCCCTGCCGGCGAACCTAGAATTTACAACAGTCACAATATATCAGGAAAATCCTGCAAAACACGATATATCGATAAAAGGATACGCGAGCGTGAAACTAAAACGCGCGTGCACACGACACGTCGCGACGCGCACAAACCCACCAGAACCCAACTGACACGCTGTGTCGCGCAGCGCGCCACAGATCCACGCGTATCACGCGGGTGTCGCACGAGACTTAAAACATCGAAAACACGCAAATAGCTCCATATTTTGCCTCTGGAACCAACTTGAAAAGTTACAGATACCAACACACTAAGCTAACCAAAAGACACCTACAGGCAAAACCCCAGCACCTGCTCTGGCCGCAATTTGCGGCCAGAAGGAATAAATCGGCGGCCCGGGGTGGGAGTTGGGTCCCCGTGTTTTGTGTGTGTGTGTCTGCTAATCCCACCATACTATAGTCTTCACAATTTTATTCTGAAGGTCTCGGGTCAACAGCAGATCTCAGAAAGGCCAAAAAGTCGCTAAAACTGCCAAACTACGCCAAGTCGGGTAAATCGGGTGTCTTTGTGAAATCTGTGGCAATCCCCTGGTTAACTGGTCTCAACAGAACCTAAAAGGGCTATTCTAACCAACACTACCCTTACTTTAGCCAAAATTCCCTTAATTCACCCAAAATCATAACTAAAGCATGTAATAAACATCAATCATGCTAAATTATCATCATTTTAGCAATTTAAGGCTATCCATTTAAATTTAACGACACTACTAGGCTAAAACTGTCTAATTAATACCTAAAAGGCCTCATTAAGCTACAAGCACCCAAATTCAACTAGATCTAACATCACAACACAAGTCTAGTACTAACATTACGATAAAACACTAAACTAGCTAATCAAGCACATAATCTACACAATATGGAAAGAGTTTAGGATTTATACCCCCAAGGAACCTCTCAAACGAGGGGAAGGAGAAGAAGAAGATAGTGGGTGCTGCTAAACTTGGCTGGAAATGAGCTGAGCTTCACTGTTGCTGAAGCTGAAGTGTTGTTGCTGATGCTGATGCAGGTTTGGGGTGTTTGCTGTTGCTGATTGTTTGGTTCTGGGTTGAGCTGCTGCTGTTGTTAGGGTTGTGGTGCTGATGTTGTGTAGTTGGTGTGTGTGTTGGGGCTGATGTGGTGTGGGTTTGAGCTGAAGTGGTGTGGTGTTGGGCTGAAAGTGTTGTTGTATTAGCTGCTGCTGCTGCTGCTGAATTGAGTTGAAGCTGAAGCTGTTTTTGTGGTAGAGCATGGTTATTTGAAGATGGTTGTGTGTGTGAGTTCATGAAGTGGGCTGTTGCAATGATGATAGGGGCTGAGATGGTGATATGTGGCTGATGTTTTGGTGGCTGAAACAGCTGCTGTTGCAGCAGTTGGTGTGAAGGAAAGAGCTGAGATAGGCTGATGGAAATCATCAGCTGCTGTAGCAGCAATAGGTGGTGGCTTGGGGGGCTGAATTGATGAAATTTTGGGCTGATAATTGTTTTTGAGTGAGTGGGTTTTGAGTGTGAGAAGATTTTCAAAAAGATTTGAGGTGAAAGATGGTGACTTAACCTTAAACCATCATGACACATCACATCCCTCTCTCTCTCTCTAAGTCAACCTTAAAACTCTCTAAATACCCATGGTCAAAGCCAACCATCCTCAATTTAAACTAATTAGCTCTTAACAACTCAATTAACTTAACCAAGGACCTAACCCACCATGGTTAACTTAAACATAGTTACCCCACAACTCAATTATATGGCAAACCCTAAACTTGACCCTAGTCAACGTGCACAAGTGTGTGTGGTCGAGATAAAATTCTACAAAAATAACCATAAAACCAGATAAATTACTAGAATCCTGTTTTGGTAAACTTTTTACCAAAACCCCACATTTAACACACAATTACCACTAACCCTAACCTCAGGTGTTACAGTCTTCCCCCCTTAAGAAAATTCGTCCCCGAATTTTAAAATATGCAACTACGCGTACCTTTAAAAAGATGAGGGAATTTCTTCCGCATCTCTCCCTCGGCCTCCCAAGTGACCTCTTTACTATCCGGGCTGCGCCAAAGAACTTTCACCGACGGCAGGACCTTCGATCGGAGTTTCTTCACCTGCCGATCTAATATCTGTACTGGCTGCACGGTGAACGAAAGGTCGGGCTCGAGCTGAACGGTCTAATGCTGAATCGTGTGGGAAGGGTCATGAAGATATCTGCGTAGCATCGACATATGGAAGACGTGATGAACATCTGAAAAGCTGGGTAGAAGAGCCAAACGATATGCAACAGCGCCGATGCGCTCGAGGATCTCGAAAGGACCTATGAACCTAGGGCTAAGCTTTCCCTTTCGTTTAAATCGCATCACACCCTTCATCGGAGAGACCCTCAGAAAAACACGATCGCCAACTGTGAACGCTAATCTGCGACAGTGTCTGTCTGCATACGATTTCTGCCTGCATTGCGCTGCTCTCATCCGGTCTCGAATCAACAGCACCTTCTTGGTCGTCTCCTGCACAACCTGCGGCCCGAAAATACTGCTCTCGCTCAGCTCAGTCTAACAGACGGGCGATCTGCATCTCCTCCCATACAAGGCCTCGAAATGGGCCATCTGGATAGTATCCTGGAAGCTGTTATTGTAGGAGAACTCCACTAACGGTAAATGATGATCCCAGCTACCGCCAAAGTCCAAAACGTACGCTCTGAGCATGTCCTCGAGAGTCTGAATAGTCCGTTCTGACTGTCCATCGGTCTGCGGATGAAATACTGTGCTGTAGCTCAAACGAGTGCCCAAAGCTTCCTGAAGTCTCTGCCATAGTCGGCTGGTAAACTGGGTGCCTCGATCTGACACGATACAAGTCGGTACGCCAAGCAACCACACGATCTCATCGATGTAAATCTGGTCATACTGAGCAAAACTGAAGGTGGTCTTCAGTAGAAGGAAGTGAGCCGCTTTCGTCTATCGATCCACGATCACCCAGATGGAGTCGTACCCTCGACTGGTCCTGGGTAGACCCACAACGAAGTCCATCGAAATCTGCTCCCATTTCCACTCCAGAATGGGTAACGGCTGTAGCTTTCCTGCGGGCCTCTGGTGCTCGGCTTTGACTTGCTGACAAGTCAGGCATCTCGATACGAACTCCGCGATGTCCCTCTTCATTCCGTCCCACCAGTGGGTCTCTCTCATATCATGGTACATCTTAGTGGAACCGGGGTGGACACTATACACTGATCGATGTGCCTCCTCAAGTATATCGCGCCGCAATCCCTCAGCATCCGGTACGCACAGTCTAGATCCAAATCGTAATATCCCCTGATCATCAATCACGAACTCGGAAAATCTTCCCTGTCCCATCTGTGCCATGATCTCTGAGCAGCAGTCATCCCTGCGCTGTGCCTCATATATACGGTCAAGCAACTGTGGGCGTGCACGAACATGCGCAAGCTGTCCCCCTATCGGAGTGAACTCGAACTCAACTCGGCTGTCGCATAAAATCTGCCAATCTGCTGACGACTGCCTCTGCACTGCGTGAAAACAGGATAGACTACCCCCAGGCCTCCTGCTCAAAGCATCCACCACTACTTTCGCCTTGCCCGGGTGGTACTAGATCTCACAGTTGTAGTCTTTCACCAGCTCCATCCCACGACGCTGTCTGAGGTTCAGGTCTCGCTGCTAAAATATATATTTTAAGCTCTTGTGGTCAGTGAATAACTGGCACGACTCACCGTATAGGTAATGTCGCCATATCTTCAGTGCAAAGACCACTGCAGCCATCTCCAAATCATGAGTGGGGTAGTTCTGTTCATGTTTCTTTAATTGCCGCGAAGCATACGCGATCACCCTGTCATGCTGCATCAGTACGCATCCTAACCCCACCCGTGAAGCGTCACAATAGACCACGAATCCGCCTGATCCTGAAGGCAATGATAATACCGGCGCCGTAGTTAAACAAGTCCGTAGCTGCTGAAAGCTGTGCTCGCACTCCTCCGTCGAAACGAAAGGAACTCCCTTCCGGGTCAAACCGGTCAAAGGTGCAGCAATACGGGAGAAATCCTGAACGAATCGCCTGTAGTACCCAGCCAGGACTAGAAAACTACGGATCTCCGTAACCGATGTCCGTCTGGGCCACTGCTGAACAGCCTCAAGCTTCTTCGGGTCCACACATATGCCATCTCTTGTAATCACGTGACCCAAGAATCCGACGTTGTCCAGCCAGAATGCACACTTGGAGAACTTCGCGAACAGCTGGTGCTCCCTCAGAGTCTGTAACGTAATCCGCAGGTGCTGCTCGTGCTCCCCTCGGCTCCGGGAATACACCAAGATATCGTCGATGAACACGATGATGAATAGGTCAAGGTACGGCCTGAATGTTCGGTTCATCAAGTCCATGAATGCTGCGGGGGCATTGGTGAGTCTGAACGACATCACCAGAAACTCATAGTGGCCGTAGCGTGTACGGAGAGCTGTCTTCGGTATATCCTCCTGTCGGACTCGCAGCTGGTGGTATCCTGATCGTAAGTCGATCCTCGAAAAATAACCCGCACCCTGGAGCTGATCGAACAAATCATCAATGCGTGGCAACGGGTATCTGTTCCGCACGGTAACCTTGTTCAGCTGGCGGTAGTCGATACATAAGAGCAAGCTTCCGTCCTTCTTCTTGACAAACAGGACCGGAACACCCTATGGAGAAACGCTGGGTCGAATAAGTCTCTTATCTAGCAAATCTTGCAGCTGAACCTTCAACTCTCTAAGTTCCGTCGGGGCCATCTGATAAGACGGTATAGAAATAGGCCCCGCGCCGGGAATCACATCAATACAGAACTCGACATCGCGCTTGGGCGGCAATCCTGGCAGCTCATCAGGGAAAATATCGGGGAACTCGCACGCAATCGGAACCCGGTCCAATAGAACATCTGTAGCTCTAGTATCGCATACATTGGCTAGAAATCCCCGACATCCCTTCCTCATCAGCTGATCAGCGCGAAGGGAAGAAATCAACATGTGAGGGGTGGCACCACGGTCCCCCTGCACAACAAAAGCCGACTCGCCGGGAAAACAAAATCTAACTGTTTTCTCGCGGCAGTCCACGGACGCGTAGCACGTGGCTAACCAATCCATGCCCAAAAGAACGTCGAAGTCCAACATCTCAAGAAGGATCAAGTCGACAGGCAGCTCTCGCTCGCCAATGCGAAAGGTACAGGGTCGAAACACGTGCCTAGCAATAAATGACTCTCCCACAGGGGTGGTCACAACAGGCGGCTGAACGAGCAAACCAGACTCTCTACCCAAACTCGGCACGAAGTGTGTGGAAACGTATGAGTGCGTGGATCCGGGATCAAACAACACGTGTGTACCAATAGAGCAAATAGATAGGGTACCTGTCACGACGGCATTGGATGCTTGTGCATCCTGGGGTGTCAACGCAAAAACTCAGGCCTGACCTCTACTAATAGCGGGCTAACCTCAGCCTCGGCCTCTGCCTCCTGGTCCTCTCTGGATAGGTCCACCTCGTCCACGGCCTCTGGGTGCACCTAACTGGCGTGGAGCATCGCCTGTGGCAGGAAGTGGAGCTCTCTGAGGAGGGGACGGTGATGGTGGTAGGGTCACATGCGGAACTGTCGCCGCTCCCTGTCGTCTCGCTGGACAGTCTCTGACAAGATGAAGTAGGCTACCACACCAAAAACATCCTAACCAAGGCTGCTGACCATATGGGTGAAGACGATACAACTGCCCCTAAAGAATCCGCCACGGCCTCTACGAACCCTCCTAGGTGCTAACATGTCAGTGCGAATCCGACTAGGTCTCGAAACAACCGTAGGGGGAGTAGTATCCGATCCCTGTGCTCGATTGACCTCCACTAAGGATTCCACCATCTGACGTAGCTCCAGCATACCGGACTCAAGCCTATCCATACGGCCTGGGGAAGGCGGATCAGTCTGCCCCTGCGGCGTAGGCATACCATCCTGCTCAGTCCTAGTCTTGGACGAGCCAGCTCGAATCTCGTCTCGGGCAGCAGCCCTCTGCGCTCTGGTAGCCTTCTGCGGCATAGTGACTGGTACAGGGAACAGGACAATGAGAACGGTGCAATAGAATCGTATGAAATACGGAATTGAAGAAGGAATTTCAAGCAAGTATATCCTAAATTCACCTAGGCGGAGTACCGCATCGCAAGTATGCCGCGGACATACGTACGCTACGCTACCTTGCTTAAGTCACTTACTCCATCTACTAAGGGTCTTCCTACACTCGGAAAGGTGAAACCTATCGCTCTGATACCAACTTTGTAACGACCCGCAAAGTACGGAACGCGACCGGCACTTAAGTTACGAAACGTCTTAAGGCGTCCGTAAAATAAGTAAGCCGAAGCCCAGAATACAAAACCCAATTAAGAATTAAAGTGAAGGAAAAACCAATTATTTACAGCATTTTACTTCTTTAAACCACATCAAGTTTCCATTAAAACAACTTTCCCTTTTTTTCAAATTTTCCGGCAAAATCTTCTTGTAAAACAAGCCCCAAATGGGTACAACAGGAATATAATGAATAACATGAAAATGACATCCCCAAGCGGGAGCTAGCTCTTCGCCTCAAGGCGGTCACAAATCCCACGCAATGTAAAATAACAACGTGCATGAATAAGCATGAAGCATAAGAAATAACATGTCGACTCAAGTGAGCTCGACCCCAGATATAACATAAAAGAAATCCCCAAGTCTCACAACCTCGTCTCTAAGTAAATATACAATAATCCAAATAAGGCAGGTACAGCTGAAATAATAGTAGCAGATGGAGTACTCTAGATACAATGGACATAAATAAGATGGAACAAAATGATAACAACCCACCTATGAGCAAAAACCTCGAGTCCAGGAAAAAAAGGGCAAAATGAGCAAAAGTGTCCGCCGCTACAGTGCTGACGGAACGGACCTGCAGAAAAGCTGTGGCACAACGGGGGTGAGTTGCCAGCTCGTAAGTAATAAATAATATCTACAGAGGCTATCGCATGAATGTACACAAGTATCCTAGAATCCCTAGAACAGGTATGGCTATATGTACTAGCAGGTATGTATGCATCATCAGTGTACTAACAAGTATGCACGTCACATGGATATAATAACAGGTATGCATGCCATATGAATATACTGTCATATATGAATGCTATATGTGTCAACTCAAGATCTCATCATGTAGGTATAAGAATTGTTCTTTATTCTTCTTTTGAAACTCTTTTTAAAACATCGGTATAATGTCCATGAAATCAATAAATCCGTGTCCAGCAACGACACCTCAAAACTGTCTAAATCTCATGTATCCATGTCAAGTATCTCTGGCCTCAGCCATCCGGCTGAGCCATGTCAAATGTCCATATCTCAATCTAGCGGCCACGGTCGGTATCCTCTGGATATCCGCCGTGCCAAATGAAGTCACCGGTAGGTAATCCGTCCTCTGCCAGGCTCAACGCCATCATGTGCGATCCTCTTTCCCCGGGGTACCTTACCGGGCCCACCATGTACCCGTGACGGTTCCTCCACTCCTCGACACAGATCTCGAAAACCACAGCAAACTCATGTTGGACGACACTTTATATCACTAGAAAACCTTAACTTTTGCATTTTAAAAGATTATAAGTTTGAAATCTTGCGGCTTTCCTCCGAAATCCAGAAATATCATAAATCTAATGAAATCATCATGGTGCATATGTCAATGATAATGAATGCAAACGGTATCAATGTTCAAGTTGCAATGTATGATTTATATTAGGCATGAATGTAACACCTTAGAATGTGTTTTGTTGCTAATTATATTTTAATATATAGTTTTTAATAAAAAGTTTACCAAATTTAGTTTTAAATATTTTATCCTAATTATTGAGTATTTTATTAGAATTTTATTAGGCACACACACACTTGTGCATGATAACTAGGGTTGTTTTTGTGGTATAACCATCTCTTAATCTAGTATTAGGTTTTGTTTAAATGTTATGTGTTTAATAGTTGCATGGTTGTAATTAGTAGTGTTGGTTTTAAAAATGAAAAAGGAATTTTAAAATGAATTTAAAGAAAAAGGGATTTCTTTATGTGGTTGACTTTGTGAGAGAGTGAGCATGGGCATCATGGCTTTGCCCATGCCTCAATATGAGAGAGAGAGTAAGAAGGGGTCCTTGGGTGTGCCCATTTCCCCATTTCCTTTTCTTTCTCTCATTTCCCTCACACTCTCACACACACACACACTCACTGCAGAGAGAGAGAGAGAAGCAGCAGCAGCAACAGAGTGAGTGAGAAAGAAGTAGCAGCAGCAACAGAGTGAGAGACAGAGAGAGGCAGCAGCAGCAACAGAGTGAGAGAGAGAGAGAGGCAGCAGCAGCAGCTGGGGGCAGCAGCAACATCATCATCATCAACACAATAACAACAACAACAACAGCAACTATAACAACAACAACAGCAGCAACTATAGCAGCAACAATAGCAGCAGCATTAGCAAGCAGCAGCAGCAGCAACAGGGACCCCAGTGCTCGCAGGAGCTCTTCTCCACACCTTCACCTGCCCTCTAGGGTTCTGTGGGTATATTTCCTTAACCCCATTGCATGGTTTGCTTAGTTGTGCATCGATTGATTCGATTAGTGCTAAATTAGCTAGTTTAGTGCTAGTTTTAGGGTTTTGAGAGATATTGTAGTAATTTGTGAGTTGTGATGGCAAATTAATGTTTGTGTTAGCTAACCTAGTATATTTAAGTGTTAACAAGGCCACTTCAACTGAGGAATAGCCAGATTACACTAAAATACCATAGGTTTCCCTTATTGTGCAAAATTGGTGATTTTAATGTGAGAATTGTGATATTTGTGATCTGCTATAGAGCCGGACCTTGCAGAGTAAAATTGAGAAAACTGGGGTATGCTACCTAGGTCTAGAGCACACCACATGAACACGAGCCCCAAACCCCATGTTCAGGCCGCCAATTTTGGCATTCTGGCCGCAATTTGCGGCCAGGAAGAGGAGTTGGGTCTTGGGGTTTTGGGTAGGGTACTCTGCAGTGTTTTCTAGATCATTGGCATGTCTAGTTTTGTAATATTGTACCTGTAGGAAAATCTGGGACTATATATCATTTTTGTGTTTCGTTGTGTTTGCGCGATACGCGCGATACGTGAGTGTGTTCTGTGATCCAGCGTATCGCCGCGTGTCGCGATGGGTTTTTGACGCGTACACACACGATTCAGCGTATCGTGCACACGCGCGCTTAGTTCGCGACGCGAGTTTCTCGTTTCGTTTCGATATCGCGTTTCGCGAGATATCTTGGCTTATATGTGATTTTCATGTTACATTTACAGGTTTGCAGGCAGGAGCTACGGACACGGCTACAGGGGGAGCAGGTGATAGGATTCACCCAGCGTGGAGTTTAGGTGAGTAGATATAATATCTACAGGGGAATCGCCCGCATGGCGTTATGCGTCTGGGCTAGGATTCAATTACCTGTCGCACATTCTACGTCATTGTAGAATTGCGCCTTACTGCATTTCCTGGATATAGCTATATACTGTGACTAGCAGCCGTAGGACACTGCACACATTATTGACGGTTCATGTTGCACGAGCACGGATTGCATGCTACACACACACCGTCAATAATTGCTATGTCACACACTACCCCTTATAGCTACCATTGCTTGCCACACTTGACATCTAGTTTATCGGTATACCTATAGTGTATCATACCTTCAGTGATAGGTATATTTTCACTTGCGATACAGCTACAGGTATACCTCCTACATATTTTACTTAAACCGGGAGGGGTTTCCTACATATGTTACTTATACCCAGGGGGGGTATACGACATCAGTTCTTATAGATAGATACCTATACTTTGCTACACCTGTATGTTAGATACATATTCAGTTGTTGTCGCATATTCACATTTACTGATGTTACTTAGCTGTACCTTATCATGATTTCGCATACATCTGGTTCAGCTATATACTTGTGTTTACCTGCTCGCATTCAGATATATCGCATACATTTATTCCTGTATCTATGCATTGTTTATCTGGATTTTATATGATGTTTTCGGGATTTAGGAACCGCGGGAGTTCATGAAATTATGCATACATGTAACAACCCGGTTTCCTTGATATGATATTTCGAGCGTCCCCCATGAGTTTTATCGGTGCTGATTTTATGCTCCATACGATGTGTGGTTGCCATATGAGAGTACATGGTGGGGCCCGGTATGGTTCCCCTCGGCAAGAAGATCGATGGGTTTGCCGATTGAGCCTGGAGGCGGGCGAGTACCTACCGGTGATTGTTTGGACCTGGCAGTTGTCTGGAGGCTACTGGCCAGAGTAGAGAGATGGATGCGGGATGACCTGTACTGTCGAGGCCGAGGGCCGACACTGCAGACGGACCCCGTGGGCTGTCCGGACTGACGGAGCCCCATATACGAGGATTTCTGTGTCGATGCTTGGCACACGGTTTCATGATATTTCTTTAAACCCCTTTTTGTATATATAAAAGGGGATTTAGCCGTTGTTATATATACCCTTACACCAATATTAGTGGTATGGGACGCTAATATATGTGTATTGCCCCCATCATATTTATTTCTGTACATATATTTACCTTTAGGATGCTAGAACTTACTTGAGATTGGACTTGGGATACTAGGTGATTCATTGGGACTTGGACATTGGATATACCTATGTGATTGGTGACTTGTACATTCGGGATATAGGAGATTACTCGACATTGTACATTGAGGAGATGTGAGACTTATTTGATGTGAGTGCCCAATGTGGGGCCTGGTTTGAGGATTGGGATTGGAGTATCTTGATGGATTGTGATCCTCCCACGACGTCAGGTTTCCGTGGAAAATGACATATTCCACCCTATACCTCACCCTTACCTACCTTATGCACAGATTCATATGTTGGTAGTACTTGTAGTGTACTCTTATGATAAGTTGCATATTGCTTTCTCATATCTCTATTGCATAGACATTGCATACTACTATCATGCCATCATTGCTTCACATATTGATTGTACCTGCTAGTGTACTCTCCCTATTTCAGCATTTGCATGATATATTATTATTGTAATCGCATATCTTAGATTCATGCTGTACGTGCATTTCTGCGATTACCTGCATATGTTTTATACTATTCACGAGTTGGCAACTCACCCCCGTTGTGCCACAGGTGTTTCAGGTTATTCCCCAGAGTAGTCGAGGCAGGCTATTCCTCTATTCAGCTATCCAGCTACCACCTTTTGTTACAGATATCGCATCAGCTCACAGTACCATTTTGCTTAGGTGGGTTAGATGGTTATCTGTATTTCATATTGTACCTTCGTTGTATATTGTACACTCTCTCCATCTACTATTGTATATTTGACATAGAGACTTGGTGAGGACGTTAGTGTGTATTATTGCGGATTTGATGTCTTTATATATGCAGCATTTTCTCTACTGTCCTTGTTTTTCTGTTGTATTCATATTGACTAGTCTTTAGGAAGAAAATGGGGTGTTGCTAAAATTTTAAAGAAAGAAAGCAAGACTTTTATAGAATTTGGGTTGCGATTTCAATTGTTTCTAAACTTATATTATCTTTTCCGTATTTTTCTTGGTTTAGATTTCTGGGTTTGGCTTTCTTTTACTACGTTGCGTCTTTAGGCGTTGCGTAGTATTAGGGCCGTCACGGGCCATTCTTGGGTCGTGACAAAGTTGGTATCAGAGCGTTAGGTTTTACCTTTCGGAGTGTAGGATGACCTTAGTATGATGGAATAGGTAGCTTAAGCAGAGTAACGTAGTGTGTGTATGTCTGCAGCATACCCACAGCGCGGTACCTTGCATTAAGTGACCTAAGTACAATTTGCTTGACATTCCTTCCTTGATGATTCATATCTTTGAGATTCGATTTCCTCATTCTTATCGAATTTCATCCTATATCTATTTATAGCCTTGCCGCCGATGACTATGGGGACTCAGAGCGATGCAACGAGGGCCGAGGTCAGAGTTAGCTCGGGTGAGACGAGTACTGACCCGGATGGCACTCTAGTTGCACAGGTGCAGACGGATCAGCCTACGATCTATACTATGGATAGACTTTTGGTAGAGATGCAGGAGTTCCGCCAGACGATGAGTTCCTTGGTTGATGTCGTTCGGGAGCTACGACAGGAAGTTGTCACCCCTGTTACTTAGCTGTCCCTTACGATCAGCATGCAGCAGTCCGTCACCTAAATAGCACCAGTGGTTACAGCTCCAGTTGACGAGGCACACATTCCAGAGGCTCAGAGAGTTCCATGACAGTGGAGGACTCGTACCAGCGTACCAGCCCAGAGACAGAGGTTCGGTCGTCGAGACAGATTTCGTGGCCACTACGGGAGTAGCAGAGGCTTGGGACTAGGACAGTCGTTCAGCTCTCATCCCCAGGATGGTCAGCAGTCAGCACGTGGATGTTTTCGATGTGGAAGCCTTCAGCACTTCGTCAGGGATTGTTCCTCAGCACGGCGTCAGGATCGTATTCAGAGAGGCCGTGGACGTGGGAGATTCGCTCAGAGGGCTCAGGCTACCAGAGGAGTTCATCCAGCTGCGAGTAGAGGGCAGACACAGGAGTTTGCTTCTGCTCATCGGGACGCGCAGACGTCCAATGTGGAGTTTTCAGGTACCCTTGAGTTGTATTTTCTCTTGGTGTATTTGTTTGTTTCTTGCTTGTACCGTGATTGGGTAGACTAGTCGTAGTGGTGTTAACTTCTGTCAGCGATTCTTTTGTTGCGCGACACGTATTCAGTTTTGTGCCAATCGGATAGGAGGTAGAGATTCGTCCGTCGTTTTGATCCTTCTAGAGATGTTGGATTTGACGTTCTCCTGGGCACGGATTGGTTAACAACGTGTTAGGCGTCTGTGGACTACCATGTGGGAACAAGTTAGGTTTTGTTTTCCCCGGCAAGTCAGTTCTTGTTGTGCAGGTGGATAGTTGTACCGCCTCTCACAGCTTGAATTCAGCCTTTTTCGCTAGTCGGCTACTGAGGAGATGGCGTGGATTCTTGGCGTTCATTCGTGATACCGGAGCCACCGTGGGATTGTTGGACCGGGTTCTTTTCGTGCGAGAGTCTTTCCGACGTTGTTCCAGATGAGTCGGCGAAGCTGAGGGAGCTTAAGGATCAGCTGCAGAGTTTTGGTTTGGGAAGTTTTGTGCGTCTGAGTGTTTCGGTTTTGGAAGCTCCTATTTCTGTTCGTCGAGGAGAAAGACGGCAGTTTAGGGTTGCGTATCGACGGATCGTCAATTGAACCGGCTTATGGTGCGGATAGGTATCCTTCACCTCGCCGTGGCGATTTCATCGATCAGCTCCAGAGTGCGAGACATTTTCTAAGTTTGCTTGGGATCAGGTCATCATTATTGAGGATTCGGAGTGACGGCATTCCGAAGACTGCCTTGTGCGTGCTACGGGCTTTGTGTGCTCTTGTGAGTCGTTGGATTCACTATTGCCCTAGCAGCATTCGTAGATATGATGAACCAGATTTCTGCGGGCCGTTCCTCGACCAGTTTCTGTTGTGTTACTTACGACACTCTGGTCTACTTAATTTGTCTTGAGGGACAGGGGTAGCACTTGAGGATTTGTTATGCAGATGCTGGGAGAGCACCAGCAGTTGCTAAATTCTCGGAGTGTTTCTTCAGGCTTGTTTGTGTTGACTCCTAGGTCTTGTAGTCACGGGAGACGGTTCCGTATGGTCCCGAGGGAGATCATGGCCGTACAGTTTAGGCCCAGACTTGTGTGCTGGACGGAGATCCGCAGATTGTTGGGCTTAGCAGGTTTTTGCCGCCGTTTCATGCAGGATTGCTAGAGTAGTGCTGCACCGTTGACTGAATTGACCAAAAGGAGGTTTCTTCTCTTTGGACTGAGGCATGTGTACGGAGTTTTCAGCAGTTGAAGATTCAGTTAGCAACTGCATCAGTCTTTCTTTGCTTTTGGTTCGGGCGACCTTGTTGTTTAACTGTAATGTTTCTTGAGTGGGCTCGAGGGTGTACTGATGTGACACTACAGAGTCGTCGCTTTTGCTTTCCCTACATTTGGAGGAAGTACGAGGAGGATATTCCACTCATGATCTGGAGATGGCCGCGGTGGTTTTGCGTTGGAAATTTGGAGACACTTCTTGTTGAGAGTCGTGTCAGAATTTCCACGGACCCCTAGAGCTTAATGTACATCTTCCTGCAGCAGATTTGGATTGTTGTGATGGTCTTCTGCAGATTTACAGTTCTTGTGTGATCGTCGAGTATAGCTTAGTTCGTCTCTACGGAGGGGACAGCTTGCTCATGTCCGCGCCCGACCGCTTTCCTTAAATCGTTTTCGCGAGACACTGCCCGTCGAAGCTCGTACGTCAGAGATACTTGAGCATATTCGGCTGGGTAATGATTCGGAGACCTTGATTGTGACAATGATGTGCTAAGTTAGGGACACGTTTGTGTACCTAGTTTCATCGGGTAGAGACGTGAAATCCTAGAGCATGCACATCTGTCAACTCCCTCTGTGCATTCAAGTTCCACCAGCTTTGGCGTGACTTGTGAGATAGTTACAAGTGGACAGGAATGTAAGGAGAAGTTTCAGGTTTCGTTTCAAGTGTCTGTCTTGTTGTGTTCTTTGGGTCGAGCATCTGAGGCCGGCTGGAGAATTGCAATCTTTTTTCCGTTCCGAAGCAGGAATGGGAGCAGATCTCCACGAATTTCGTTATGGTTTCCACCTAATTTTGGTTAGGGTGTGACTCCATTCGGATTCTTGTCATCCGGTTTTACTCAGTTTGCTCAGTTGTTTTGTTTAAGTTGTGTGTTTGTTGTTTTGTTTGGTCGTCAGCAGCTTGGGATCGTCACTCGCCATCGTTAGGGTTCTCTTTCGATAGCTATTATCAGGAGACACTCCAATTGGCCACCCTTAGGCTTAGGGGTTAGATCGTGTCGATCGCCAGCCTGTTGTTTTCTGACTCTGCGTAAGTAGGACTTTGGACCCCAGCTAGTCTTGAGATTTCGGAGACGGTCCAGTTGTGCTAGGTCAGGATGGGGATTGTCCATTTCGAACTGAGGTTTATGACGACTGTGTTGGTCATAGACTCGAGTTCGTAGGACAGATCATGTATTCCTACGGACCTTCCGATGAGCGACGTGTTGGATTTTGGGAAGCTTATCCCAGGATTTTAGGTCCTCTTAGATCCTATAAGTGAGTTAGTTTTGTTGCCTTCAATTTGGCACTTCCGCCCAGATTATTGGATTTTCACCCCGTATTCCTTGTGATGATACTTTACAATTACCTTCTTGACCTTTCCCACATGTTCGCACTAGACCTTTTAGCTGGACGCGATCTTTCGTTCACCAGCAGCCATGTGTGTTAATGGCTCGACAGGTGGAGGAACATCGGTCAAAGGTCTTGCCATCTGTGAAGGGTTTTTTCTTGGACGTAGCCGTATAGTGAGGTAGTCACTTGGGAGGCTGCGAGCGAGATTTGAGGATTTTAATCCCCTCTTTGAAGGTATGCGTATCGGAATATTTTTAAATTCGGGGACGAATTTCTTTTAAGGGGGGGAGATTGTAACACCTTAGAATGTGTTTTGTAGCTAATTATATTTTAATATATAGTTTTTAATAAAAAGTTTACCAAATTTAGTTTTAAATATTTTATCCTAATTATTGAGTATTTTATTAGAATTTTATTAGGCACACACACACACTTGTGCATGATAACTAGGGTTGTTTTTGTGGTTTAACCATCTCTTAATCTAGTATTAGGTTTTGTTTAAATGTTATGTGTTTAATAGTTGCATGGTTGTAATTAGTAGTGTTGGTTTTAAAAATGAAAAAGGAATTTTAAAATGAATTTAAAGAAAAAGGGATTTCTTTATGTGGTTGACTTTGTGAGAGAGTGAGCATGGGCATCATGGCTTTGCCCATGCCTCATTATGAGAGAGAGAGTAAGAAGGGGTCCTTGGGTGTTCCCATTTCCCCATTTCCTTTTCTTTCTCTCATTTCCCTCACACTCTCACACACACACACACACACACTCACTACAGAGAGAGAGAGAGAAGCAGCAGCAGCAATAGAGTGAGAGAGAGAGAAGCAGCAGCAGCAACAGAGTGAGAGAGAGAGAGAGGCAGCAGCAGCAACAGAGTGAGAGAGAGAGAGAGGCAGCAGCAGCAGCTGGGGGCAGCAGCAACATCATCATCATCAACACAATAACAACAACAACAACAGCAACTATAACAACAACAACAACAGCAGCAGCAACTATAGCAGCAACAATAGCAGCAGCATTAGCAGGCAGCAGCAGCAGCAACAGGGACCCCAGTGCTCGCAGGAGCTCTTCTCCACACCTTCACCTGCCCTCTAGGGTTCTGTGGGTATATTTCCTTAACCCCATTACATGGTTTGCTTAGTTGTGCATCGATTGATTTGATTAGTGCTAAATTAGCTAGTTTAGTGCTAGTTTTGGGGTTTTGAGAGATATTATAGTAATTTGTGAGTTGTGATGGCAAATTAATGTTTGTGTTAGCTAACCTAGTATATTTAAGTGTTAACAAGGCCACTTCAACTGAGGAATAGCCAGATTATACTAAAATACCATAGGTTTCCCTTATTGTGCAAAATTGGTGATTTTAAAGTGAGAATTGTGATATTTGTGATCTGCTATAGACCCGGACCTTGCAGAGTAAAATTGAGAAAACTGGGGTATGCTACCTAGGTCTAGAGCACACCACATGAACACGAGCCCCAAACCCCATGTTCAGGCCGCCAATTTTGGCATTCTGGCAGCAATTTGCGGCCAGGAAGAGGAGTTGGGTCTTGGGGTTTTGGGTAGGGTACTCTGCAGTGTTTTCTAGATCATTGGCATGTCTAGTTTTGTAATATTGTACCTGTAGGAAAATCTGGGACTATATATCATTTTTGTGTTTCGTTGTGTTTGCACGATACGCGCGATACATGAGTGTGTTCTGTGATCCAGCGTATCGCCGCGTGTCGCGATGGGTTTTAGACGCGTACACACACGATTCAGCGTATCGTGCACACGCGCGCTTAGTTCGCGACGCGAGTTTCTCGTTTCGTTTCGATATCGCGTTTCGCGAGATATCTTGGCTTATATGTGATTTTCATGTTACATTTACAGGTTTGCAGGCAGGAGCTACGGACACGGCTACAGGGGGAGCAGGTGATAGGATTCACCCAGCGTGGAGTTTAGGTGAGTAGATATAACATCTACAGGGGAATCGCCCGCATGGCGTTATGCGTCTGGGCTAGGATTCAATTACCTGTCGCACATTCTACGTCATTGTAGAATTGCGCTTTACTGCATTTCCTGGATATAGCTATATACTGTGACTAGCAGCCGTAGGACACTGCACACATTATTGACGGTTCATGTTGCACGAGCACGGATTGCATGCTACACACACACCGTCAATAATTGCCATGTCACACACTACCCCTTATAGCTACCATTGCTTGCCACACTTGACATCTAGTTTATCGGTATACCTATAGTGTATCATACCTTTAGTGATAGGTATATTTTCACTTGCGATACAGCTACAGGTATACCTCCTACATATTTTACTTATACCGGCAGGGGTTTCCTACATATGTTACTTATACCCAGGGGGGTATACGACATCAGTTCTTATAGGTAGATACCTATACTTTGCTACACCTGTATGTTAGATACATATTCAGTTGTTGTCGCATATTCACATTTACTGATGTTACTTAGCTGTACCTTATCATGATTTCGCATACATCTGGTTCAGCTATATACTTGTGTTTACCTGCTCGCATTCAGATATATCGCATACATTTATTCCTGTATCTATGCATTGTTTATCTGGATTTTATATGATGTTTTCGGGATTTGGGAACCGCGGGAGTTCATGAAATTATGCATACATGTAACAACCCGGTTTCCTTGATATGATATTTCGAGCGTCCCCCATGAGTTTTATCGGTGCTGATTTTATGCTCCATACGATATGTGGTTGCCGTATGAGAGTACATGGTGGGGCCCGGTATGGTTCCCCTCGGCAAGAAGATCGATGGGTTTGACGATTGAGCCTGGAGGCGGGCGAGTACCTACCGGTGATTGTTTGGACCTGGCAGTTGTCTGGAGGCTACTGGCCAGAGTAGAGAGATGGATGCGGGATGACCTGTACTGTCGAGGCCGAGGGCCGACACTGCAGACGGACCCTGTGGGCTGTCCGGACTGACGGAGCCCCATATACGAGGATTTCTGTGTCGATGCTTGGCACACGGTTTCAAGATATTTCTTTAAACCCCTTTTTGTATATATAACAGGGGATTTAGCCGTTGTTATATATACCCTTACACCAATATTAGTGGTATGGGACGCTAATATATGTGTATTGCCCCCATCATATTTATTTCTGTACATATATTTACCTTTAGGATGCTAGAACTTACTTGAGATTGGACTTGGGATACTAGGTGATTCATTGGGACTTGGACATTGGATATACCTATGTGATTGGTGACTTGTACATTCGGGATATAGGAGATTACTCGACATTGTACATTGAGGAGATGTGAGACTTATTTGATGTGAGTGCCCAATGTGGGGCCTGGTTTGAGGATTGGGATTGGAGTATCTTGATGGATTGTGATCCTGCCACGACGTCAGGTTTCCGTGGAAAATGACATATTCCACCCTATACCTCACCCTTACCTACCTTATGCACAGATTCATATGTTGGTAGTACTTGTAGTGTACTCTTATGATAAGTTGCATATTGCTTTCTCATATCTCTATTGCATAGACATTGCATACTACTATCATGCCATCATTGCTTCACATATTGATTGTACCTGCTAGTATACTCTCCCTATTTCAGCATTTGCATGATATATTATTATTGTAATCGCATATCTTAGATTCATGCTGTACGTGCATTCCTGCGATTACCTGCATATGTTTTATACTATTCACGAGTTGGCAACTCACCCCCGTTGTGCCACAGGTGTTTTAGGTTATTCCCCAGAGTAGTCGAGGCAGGCTATTCCTCTATTCAGCTATCCAGCTACCACCTTTTGTTACAGATATCGCATCAGCTCACAGTACCATTTTGCTTAGGTGGGTTAGATGGTTATCTGTATTTCATATTGTACCTTCGTTGTATATTGTACACTCTCTCCATCTACTATTGTATATTTGACATAGAGACTTGGTGAGGACGTTAGTGTGTATTATTGCGGATTTGATGTCTTTATATATGCAGCTTTTTCTCTACTGTCCTTGTTTTTCTGTTGTATTCATATTGACTAGTCTTTAGGAAGAAAATGGGGTGTTGCTAAAATTTTAAAGAAAGAAAGCAAGAATTTTAAAGAATTTGGGTTGCGATTTCAATTGTTTCTAAACTTATATTATCTTTTCCGTATTTTTCTTGGTTTAGATTTCTGGGTTTGGCTTTCTTTTACTACGTTGCGTCTTTAGGCGTTGCGTAGTATTAGGGCCGTCACGGGCCATTCTTGGGTCGTGACAATGAACAAGTGATATAAGGATATATATATATATATATATATATATATATATATATATATATATATATGCACGAGAATAGCGATTCTTATGATTTCATTTTATTAAATATTGTATAGCAATAGCACAGGTCTAAGCAATTAACATGTTTCACATTTATAGTTATCTAGTGTTGTGACATGGCAATTACCATGGTGTGTGTACACATGAATAGTGCTCGTGCTGCATATAAAAACCTGGTAATGGTGCATGTGTCCTACAGAATGAGTTTGCGTATATGGGTACAACATGTAGATCCTACTGCAGCAAATATCATGCATGTATTATTATCCTAATGTCACAAGTAAATATCAAAGTTGACTAGTTTCAAGTTTACTAAATCTATCGGGCGACTCGCGCCATCCAAACGATCGTCCCCCGTAGATGTTAAATCTACTCACCCGTAATCCCGCGCTAGGTGTGTCCGACCACCTGCTTTCCTTTCACTGCCGCGCTTGAAGTCCCTGCCGGCGAACCTAGAATTTACAACAGTCACAATATATCAGGAAAATCCTGCAAAACACGATATATCGATAAAAGGATACGCGAGCGTGAAACTAAAACGCGCGTGAAAACGACATGTCGCGATGCGCACAAACCCACCAGAACCCAACTGACACGCTGTGTCGCGCAGCGCGCCACAGAACCACGCGTATCACGCGCGTGTCGCACGAGACTTAAAACATCGAAAACACGTAAATAGCTCCAGATTTTGCTTCTGGACCCAACTTGAAAAGTTACAGATACTAACACACTAAGCTAACCAAAAGACACCTACAGGCATAACCCCAGCACCCCGGCCCCTGCTCTGGCCGCAATTTGCGGCCAGAAGGAATAAATCGGCGGCCCGGGGTGGGAGTTGGGTCCCCGTGTTTTGTGTGTGTGTGTCTGCTAATCCCACCATACTACAGTCTTCACAATTTTATTCTGAAGGTCTCGGGTCAACAGCAGATCTCAGAAAGGCCAAAAAGTCGCTAAAACTGCCAAATTACGCCAAGTCGGGTAAATCGGGTGTCTTTGTGAAATCTGGGGCAATCCTCTGGTTAACTGGTCTCAACAGAACCTAAAAGGGCTATTCTAACCAACACTACCCTTACTTTAGCCAAAATTCCCTTAATTCACCCAAAATCATAACTAAAGCATGTAATAAACACCAATCATGCTAAATTATCATCATTTTAGCAATTTAAGGCTATCCATTTAAATTTAACGACACTACTAGGCTAAAACTGTCTAATTAACACCTAAAAGGGCTCATTAAGCTACAAGCGCCCTAATTCAACTAGATCTAATATCACAACACAAGTCTAGTACTAACATTACGATAAAACACTAAACTAGCTAATCAAGCACATAATCTACACAATATGGAAAGAGTTTAGGATTTATACCCCTAAGGAACCTCTCAAACGAGGGGAAGGAGAAGAAGACGAGAGTGGGTGCTGCTAAACTTGGCTGGAAATGAGCTGAGCTTCACTGTTGCTGAAGCTGAAGTGTTGTTGCTGATGCTGAAGCAGGTTTGGGGTGTTTGCTGTTGCTGATTGTTTGGTTCTGGGTTGAGCTGCTGCTGTTCTTGGGGTTGTGGTGCTGATGTTGTGTAGTTGGTGTGTGTGTTGGGGCTGATGTAGTGTGGGTTTGAGCTGAAGTGGTGTGGTGTTGGGCTGAAAGTGTTGCTGTTTCAGCTGCTGCTGCTGCTGAATTGAGTTGAAGCTGAAGCTGTTTTTGTGGTAGAGCATGGTTATTTGAAGATGGTTGTGTGTGTGAGTTCATGAAGTGGGCTGTTGCAATGATGATAGGGGCTGAGATGGTGATATGTGGCTGATGTTTTGGTAGCTGAAACAGCTGCTGTTGCAGCAGTTGGTGTGAAGGAAAGAGCTGAGATAGGCTGATGGAAATCATCAGCTGCTGTCACAGCAATAGGTGGTGGCTTGGGGGGCTGAATTGATGAAATTTTGGGCTGATAATTGTATGTGAGTGAGTGGGTTTTGAGTGTGAGAAGATTTTCAAAAATATTTGAGGTGAAAGAGGGTGACTTAACCTTAAACCATCCTGACACATCACATCCCTCTCTCTCTTTAAGTCAACCATAAAACTCTCTAAATACCCATGGTCAAAGCCAACCATCCTCAATTTAAACTAATTAGCTCTTAACAACTCAATTAACATAACCAAGGACCTAACCCACCATGGTTAACTTAAACATCGTTAACCTACAATTCAATTATATGGCAAACCCTAAACTTGACCCTAGTGAACGTGCACAAGTGTGTGTGGTCGAGATAAAATTCTACAAAAATAACCATAAAACCAGATAAATTACTAGAATCCTGTTTTGGTAAATGTTTTACCAAAACCCCACATTTAACACACCATTACCATTAACCCTAACCTCAGGTGTTACATTTGGTTTGTCTTTATCTTAACATGTGATATATTTTACTCTGTGTTTCATATATTGTGAATATGTTGATAAAGCCCGTAGAATATTTGCCTGACTGCCAGCGTTGTGATGCCAGTCATACTTGTGGGAGCTGGGTGGTCAATAGGCACATCCTTAAATGTCCCTAGTCGCAGGAGTATTGAGACTGGGCATCGATACTCCAGAGTAGACTAGTGTATACATATCTAGACCCTGACGAGAGGCGATGGATTGGTCACGCAGCCATTGGTGTGTGCACCTAAGATTGTATACAGATGCTCACTGAGTGTGAGTTCACCGGACAGGAATCTCCGAGGACTGACTAGATGGTATTATAACAAGCGTCAGATAGCAGTTCTATGGTGACATGTGTGCAGAGAGTCTGTCAACCTGAGGTCGTCATTTCTCTCGTGTGAGTTCCTACTGTGCTTTGATTACTACCCTACCACGGCTCAAAGGAGTCGTGCAAACAGGTTTTAAATGGGTACAGTCCCAAGCCACATGGAGGCAGTGAGCGACTGTTA
The DNA here is from genome assembly GCA_030015575.1 of Agapanthus africanus. Lineage (NCBI taxonomy): Eukaryota > Viridiplantae > Streptophyta > Magnoliopsida > Asparagales > Amaryllidaceae > Agapanthus > Agapanthus africanus. The sequence goes on along the minus strand of JASDDO010000004.1, from coordinate 124,319,352 downwards.
GGGATTCGTCTCTCCCGGTATGGGGAGTCGATATCGCGCAGTGATCGGTTGGACATAACCATAAGTCCCTGGCCAGGGCTGATTGAGAATTACTAGTGGACGGACCAGTAGATCCTCGGATGGTCTTGAGCCACACTGACACGACTTGTATGTTTATTAGGGGTCTGACGTTTTCCACCCCCTAGACCTTACATGAGATACTCTCAGACGAACAGACTGGACTGCATGGATATTCTCACGGACAAGCTCAGTAGGGGTTTCGGACAAGTTCGCTTGTCGGCCTTCTTATTGACATCTACCTAGGGACCATTATGTACAGCTAGTACAGCTTGTGGCATGTTGTTAAACCCACTGCCAGCGTAGTGTCAAGTCTTTAGAATCCCACACAGAGGGTTGTTCACCTTTGGGTGAAATGAGGTAGAGGTCGTATGGTTTTTACGACAGGTTGATACTAGTGGGCTTTGGTTTAAGCCAGATCCTAGTATCTGATTTTAGGTTGGTTCAGTCTCATTGCATTTCATATTCTTCGGAACACGGATGCGGGTATGTATATACAGTTGAAAGAGGTTGAGAAAGAGACACCTCATTAGGGTTTTGACCAGTGACTTGATTAAAACCTTAATGAGATGGGGAAATTGGTTATTAATCTTTTATTAGAGATAATTGTTTTATGGCTAATTTGGTTTGACCATTTGACCATATTGACCCTTGTTGGCTTAGATATTTTTGTTGAGCAAAAGATATTTGTGCTTAGCTTTAATTGTGACATGATAATTGTAAAATCAACATCAACCATGACAATTATCTTAATAAAATTTTGATTATTCTTTTTCTCTAATATGAGAGCTCACCCTTCATTTTATCATGACACATTCTCTCTCATGGTTGCTCTCTCCTCTTCCTCTCTCAAAGCTCAAGTGTTTCATGAGTTGAAAATCAAGAGCTTTTGAGACCAAACCACCAAACACTTTTCTACTCAGTCTTGGGTTCTTAGTCTAGCACACTAAGCACTCTAGTTACTTCATTATAAAGCTTGGAGCTCAAGGCAGAGGCCTTCCGGTGGATCTTCTTTGACGCGGAGAAGCCGGTGAGGAGGAACCATCCACAACCACTCTAAGGAGCTCACAACAAGGAGGACTACAACAAGGAGAAGAAAGAGTTCAAGCTTTTGGTATAATCTTCAAACATAGTAGTTAACCCTTCTAGTTAGTTTGTTAGTTAATGTTTAGCTATGATCCTAATGGCTAGTCTATGTTATCTTGAAAAGAAAAATTTTGACTTTTACCTATTCCGCCTCCCCGTAAACTTCCGTGGGGGGTAACATAGACTTACACATCCATCGCCCATCATATGGGTCAAGATGCGTATACGCTAGTCTACTTTGGAATATCGATGCCCTGTCTCGATACACCTTCGACTAGGAACAATTATAGGGTGTACTTGTAGACTGTAAGTCCACGTTACCCACCCCGGTGCTTACGGGGAGGCGGAAAAGGTAAAAAATTGTTTTTTAACACAAGGTAACATGGACTAGAAATTGAGGATCTTTGCTAAACAAAAACTAACATACTAACTAAAAGTTCTAGCTACTAGGTTAGATGGTTATACCTAGTTCTTGAACTCCTTCTCTTCTTGTAGTTGTTGACCTAGTTGCTAGCTCCTTGGAGTGGTGTGGACGTCTCCTCCTCGTCGTCTTCTCTTTGCCGAAGAAAGATCCACCCGAAGGCCTCTATCTTGAGCTCCTACCTCAACCAAGAGGTAACTAGAGTGCTTGGCTTGCTAAACTAAGAACCCTAGAACGACTAGAGAGAAGTCTTGATGGTTTTATCTCACAAGCTCATGGTTCTCAACACATGAGAGATGAGAGCTTTGAGAGAGGAAGAGGGAGAGCTTAGCATGAGAGAGAATGATCAAGATAGAATGAGCTAGAATAATACAACAATGCTCTCATATGAGAATAATAATAATAATAATAATAACTAAAGAAAATTTTGATGGTTAGTTTGGAATGACCATTATCATTTCACATTAAATGCATTTTGCAAGAAACAAGAAGCATCTTGCAAATGAAATGATCATGGTCAATTGGTCAACAAAAGTCAAATGGTCAACCAAAGTCAAATGGTCAACAAAAGTCAAATGGTCAACCTAACCATGGCACAATTATCCTTAATTAATATTATTAATCATATTTCTCATTCTCATTAGGGTTTAGAAAAAGTCAACTGTCAAAAACCCTAATGAGATTCCTCTGCCTCTGTCAACTGTGCATACACACCTGCATCCGTGTTCCGAGGAACACGAATACAATGAGACAAAACCAATCCCAAAACAAATACTAGGATCTGGCTTAAACCAAAGCCCGCTACTAATAACTGCCCGGACACCAAACGTGCACAAGTGCACGGATGTGAACGAACCCCGTCGCAAAACCATGCGACCTCTACTCTGTTTTGCCCAAAGGCGAATAACCCTCTGTGTGGGACTCTAAAGGCTCGACACTACGTTGGCAGTGGGTTTAACCATAGGCCGCAAGCGGTACTAGCTATACGTAACGGTCCCCAGGTAGATGCCGATAAGAAGACCGATGAGGTGAACCCATCCGCACTCCTACTGAGCCTGAATGTGACAATCTCCGTACAGTCTGGTCTGTTCGTCTGAGAGTATCGAATGTCGGGCCTAAGGGGGCGGTAAACGTCAGACCCCTAATAGCGGTACAAGTCGTGTCGAAGTGTAGCCCAGAACACCCTGAGAAACTACTGGAAACACTACCAGTAATTCTCGCTTGCCCTGGCCAGGGACTTTGTGTAATGGCTCTCCTAGACACAGCGCGATATCAACCCCCAATACCGGGAGAGACGAATCCTATCTTACCGTCACTTCCTCTAAGTGCTTCGGGACTGCACCCAACTACTACCTGTTTGCACGACTCATTTGAGCCGTGGTAGGGTAGAAATCTAAGAACAGTAGCAACACACTCGAGGCGAAGTGACAATGTCAAGTCAACAGACTATGCTGTACTCATGTCACCTAGGAACTGATAACTGACGATAGGCACAATACCAACCAACAGTTCCCAGCGAGTCCTGTCCAGTGTACTCGTAACCTAATGAGCACCTGCATACTATCTCCAGTACGACGTACTGATGGCTGTGGGACAAACCATCTCCCCTCCTGGGATGAGAAGCGTATACACTAGTCTACTCTGGAGTATCGATGCCCTGTCTCGATAATCCTACAACTAGGGACCTGTACAAGGATGTGCCTGTAGATTACCCAGCCCCCACTAGTGTGACTGCCATCACAACGCTGGTAATCAAGCAAAGATCCTAAAGGATCCACTAATATGTATAATCTATATGCTACAAGAAACATATGTACATATTGAAGTAGAAACAAACCAAGTAGCATACTACCATTTTGAGCAAGATTGTCTATACAACTGTGAATATCCCAAGCTTCCATTAAGTTATATACAAACTAGTATGATACAGTAATGGCCTCTAGGGCATATACACTGACAATCTCCCACTTGCACTAGGGCCATGTACTGGCGTATCGAAGACCTATCATCTCGATCAGCCGCTCGAACTGATTCTGGGGTATGGCCTTCGTGAGTGGATCTGCAGTGTTATTTTCCGAATCTTCTCTCCTCACCTCGATCTCCCGGCGATCTACGATCTCCCTGATCAGGTGGTACCGCCTAAAAATGTGTCTGGAATTCTGATGGGACCTGGGTTCCTTCGCAAAAGCTATAGCGCCGTTGTTGTCACAATACAGCGGTATTGGATCAACAATGGTAAGAACCACCTGATGCTCCATGAGGAACTTCTTCATCCAGACAGCTTCCTTTGCGGCATTGCAAGCAGCTATGTACACCGCTTCCATTGTTGAGTCAGCAACGGTTTCCTGCTTGGAACTCTTCCAGCAAATCGCCCCTCCATTGAGGGTAAAGACATAACCCGACATGGACTTGGAGTCATCCTTGACACTCTGGAAGCTGGAGTCAGCAAAGGCCTCGATCTGGAGGTCTTTTCCGCCATACACCAAGAACATCTCCTTAGTACTTCTCAGGTACTTGAGAATGTTCTTTACTGCTATCCAGTGTTTCTCCCCTGGGTCTGACTGATACCGGCTTACAACGCTTAATGCGTATGCTACATCTGGTCTGGTACACAACATCACATACATTATAGAGCCTACTGCAGATGAGTAGGGTATAAATGACATGCGAGCCCTTTCCAAATCAGTCATGGGAGACATCTCTTTGGAGAGCGTGATTCCATGACAAGCCGGTGGATTACCGTGCTTTGAATCTTCCATACTGAATCGTTTCAGTATGGTGTCGATGTACCTGGACTGCGAAAGTCCCAACATCCTCTTAGATCTATCACGATAGATCTGGATCCCCAGAATGTAGTTGGCTTCGCCCAGGTCTTTCATGGAGATCTCTGCGACAAGAATCCTTTGACTGACTATAGCATAGGAATGTCATTTCCTATTAGGAGAATGTCATCCACGTACAAGACGAGGAATACCACAGTTCTCCCTACAATCATACTGTAAATGCATGGTTCATCCGGATTTTTGATAAAGTCGAATTCTTTAACAATATCATCAAAGCAGATGTTCCAGCTCCGCGATGCCTGCTTCAGTCCATAAATGGACTTAAGCAACTTGCACACTTTACCGCTGCTCCCACTCTGAATGAAACCCTCCGGCTGATCCATATAGACGCACTCTTCCAAATTTCCATTTAGAAAAGCCGTCTTTACGTCCATCTGCCAGATCTTATAATCGTGGAAGGCAGCAATGGCAAGAAGGATCCGAATGGATTTGAGTATAGCCACTGGAGAAAAGGTTTCGTCATAGTCCAAACCAGGTCTTTGACGAAAACCCTTTGCAACAAGTCTAGCTTTATAGGTTTCAACTTGCCCATCTACACCAATCTTCTTTCTGAAGATCCATTTGCAGCCTACGGGTTTTACCCCTTCTGGAGCAATGTCCAAAGTCCAAACTTTGTTGGTGTACATGGACTCCATTGTTATTTGTATGTATGCCCTAGAAGCCAGTATTGTACAGATGATGTATATTATATTGGATGCTTGGACATATATAGAGATGACTTTCTTGCTCGATTTGATAGTATGCTATCTGGTTACTCTTTATCTTAACATGTACACTTGTCTCTTTAAACTGTCTTATAGTTACATGTTGATAAAGCCCTTAGGATGTGTACTTGACTACCTGGACTATGATGCAGATCATACTAGTGGGGACATGGTAGTCCATAAGTACATCCTTCATGGTCCTTAGTCGTGGGTGTATCGAGACGGGGCATCGATATACCAGTGTAGACTAGCGTATACGCTTCTCGACCCATGAGATGGGCGATGGATGATCCCATATCCATTGGTGTTTGACATCAGAGATGATATACGGGTGCTCAGTGGAGACTGGGTACACTGGACGGACTCGCCGAGAACTCCCAGATGGTATTGTACCTCACGTCAGATGGCAGTTCTCAGGTAACACTTGTGCAGGTTAGTCTGTAGACCCGAGATCGTCATAGAGTCTTGTGTGATTCCCACTGTGCTTTGATCTCCACCTTACCACGTCCACGAGGACGTGCAAAACGGTGGTCTTTGGGCACAGTCCCGAGTCACATGGAGGCAATGAGCGATAGGAGGGGTTTCGTCTCTCCCGGTATTGGGGGTTGATGTTGCGCTGTGCTCGATTGGCCGTAACAGGGAAGTCCCTGGCCAGGGCTGTTCAGAGATTTGCTGGTAAGTGTTACCAGTAGTTTCTCGACCCGTTATGAGCCTCACATCGGCACGACTTATCGGTTATTGGGGTCTGACGTTTACCACCCCTAGACTTGATATGCGACATATCAGACGAACAGACCGGACTGTATGGTAAGTGTTACTGGTTGGATTCACAGGAGTGTGAGCGGACTAGCTCGTCGATCTTCTGATCGCTTAATACCCGGGTGGCCGTTACGTTTAGCAGACCGCTTGCGGCTTGTGGGTGCTTGATATGATCATCATCTGCTACCGGCGTATTGACGAGTCTTTAGAGTCCGACACAGAGGTTTCCTGGCTCAAGCGAAACGAAATAGGAGCGCATATGAGATATGTGCGGGACCGAGAATAATGCTTGTATGTGATACCGTATTTCATTCTCGCGATGAATGTTTCGATTGGTTGTATGCGATATAACCTAGTTATCGAATCATTGATTCGATAAATCGATACATTGTATACTAGTCGGTTATGTGCGACATGACCGGATCATTGAATTAAGTGTTGATTTAATGATTTAATGTATAATTATATATATGATATATTACTTTGCATTAACTAGTATTGGTTCACTTTAAATGGATTTTCTCACTTGATGTGCTAGTTGTATATGTGATATACTTTTGTGCACATGTTTGTATCATGTTCGATGATACATGTTGACTTGTGCTTGTGTAAAGATTAAACCATGGTTATATGAATGGTTAGGGTTTTATATACTTATTCATTTATTTATATTGATTATTCATTTTGGAAAAGAAAAGAAAAATGGTGGCATTATTTGTTTCTTTCATGAAGCTTCATGAAGAGTTGAATAATTGACCATTTTTGTTTTCTTCTCTTAACCTAACCATCCACTTACCCTAGTTTGCTCTCTACACTTGACCATGGTAAGTATATGATAAGTATTGATTTTATTATTCTTTTTAGATAATACTTATCATATTCTATCTACTTCTTCTTCTTGATCTTCAAGAGAGAAAGCTTGATGCCATCAATGGCATCTTGAGTTCTAAAGTGAGAAATCCAATTCTAAAGTGAACCCACCTCCTATTTCTTCACCCTCTACCTCTTGCCAAGTTGTTTTGGGTGTTTTCTTCACAAGTTTCACTACTTGGTGAAGTTGGAGCTTGAACTTGTGCAACCTCGACGTAGATCATCTTCGGCACGAAGCCGACGACCTATTCCGCTCATTTCGACGATGAAGCCGATGCGAGAGTCCGAGATCCAACTAGGACACCGAGAGGACGCCTACGTGGAGCTTAGGAAGTGGAGAAACGGATCTACAAAGGTTGTAGCCTCTCTCCTTTAGTTAAGTTGTTAACTAGATTAGTTTTTCGCCTAAACTTCTAGTCAACGATCCGTGTTAGGTTTTCTCGGCACCCTAAAAATTTGAAATTGGCATGGTTGATGCCTTGTGAGATCTCTTAAGAGTGCCTAGGAACCCTACAGTGGTATCAGAGCCTAGCTAGAGCCTTAGGCGAAGCGTAGATGGAGTTTGAAGTCCGATCGAACCGAAACCCCATTTCCAAAATGCTCTCTGTACATTTTCTAAAATCTGGGAATTTTCCAAATTAAAAATATGCAGAAAAAACATCAGGAATATCTAAGAGTTACTGTGAAATTCGACAGCCCAAATCCACCAAGTCGCTGCGGTTCCGCGGCATGAGCATGGCTCATGCGGCGGTTCCGCTGCCGTACGGCCTCATTAAACAAATAATTCTGCACAGTAATTCTTAGTTTCCAGTGGTGGTTTTCCTGGGAATTTTTAATATTTATTCAAGAGTTGAATTTTCTGGGGTGTTTTGGGAGTTCGCTGATTCGATCGGATTATCAGATTTTGTTGATGTGGTTTTCCGGATGTTTAGAATATGTTAAAAGTTTCGACCGAATGAAAATACCCAACTTTTCCCCTGCCGAAAAATATCCAAGTGTTGGATTTTTGTGTGGTTTAAGGACGTTCTGAGTAGTGCAAGTAACGCGATGGTCCCTCTAGAAGACAACAAACCTTAACTCGATTATGTGACCGTCTTGAACTGCCTTTTGAACCTTAGGGTTTGGGGCAGTACGGCGTGCCACATGTGAGGCGTTGGCTTGACCCTTCTACGGCTGGACCGTTGGTACTGAGGCATGAAGTGAATGTCTTTGAACCTATTTCATGTGTTGGACTGTATCGGGAAAACTTGGGTGTTTGAATGTTTGATCGGAAAGTTTGATATTTTCTATTTATCCGGAATGGGATACAATAATTGGAATTCACAAACAGTTATATGATAACTGAATGAATGTTATAAATCTAGCAGTTTAGTTTCACTTGATATTGAAAAGAGTTTTCGATAATGAGACTAAAATGCGGGGTTTATAACTGTTAGGCATGTGATGTCTAAGTATTTCATTTGATTAGGCATGTGATGTCTAAAGAAGTTGCGGATTCCAATTGTTGTAGTTTTACACTTTCTTTTCTGTGACCGTAAGTGTAATATGTGATATCGCCGGTTTCGTTTCTATATGCCAACGACAATTGGGATGCGCATATTTACTTACGTTGATGACATGTGATGTTATGTGTTGCTGGATATGTTATATTGGATTGTCGTGTTTGAATAGCCTGGGGTTTTTATGTGAGATGAGTGTTTTTCATTTTCATTCATGTAAAAACTTGTATGTAATATTCTTTTATTTGGGGCACTTCCAGGTAGCGGAAGTTGTCACCTTTTGTATATTATTTACTTTTCCGCATTAGGATAGACCCAAGGAGGGGAGCACAAGTAACCGGGTTCTGGGGTCCAGTCGTAGACCAACTCGAGGAGTCGAGTCCGGGTCTCCTAACCCTGGAATTGGTAGGGTTGCTTGCAGCTCTCGTATGGGTCTAGGGGTGTGGGATTGGCTATTCATCACGACCGTGGAATCCGTGTTTTATACTGGCTCGTATTGAAAACACGGACGTCCTAGTATATCCAATGTTTCATATGTTTCTTCTGCTGCGATATCTGTGATGCGATCATGTGATGTTCTGTGATAGATACTTTATATAGTATATATGATATATTATATAGACGTTACTTATGTTTTGCACCCGTACTAGCACTGCCCTGCTCTGTCGTTAGTTACCTAACCTAACAGTGCACGAGGGGACATCGAGGCGAATGCGGATGGCATAAGTGTACGTCGTATTTATCTGTGATGTTTAGGTATTTAAATAATGGGACTTCATTAATGTGATTAATGAAAGAAGAGAAACCTAAGATGTTGTAGAATCAAATTTTAAACAAAACAGGTAGCTACAGTTCTTGCTTTGCATAGCGGTATATATGATATACCCTGCACCTTATTCGATGAGGAAAGGACCGAGATCCCTTCACCGGGAGTGACTCCTTTAGCAGTAACTGGCAGATGCTACACACTCGGTTTGGCTTTGATTTCTTTTAAGAGTTTTTGCTTTGCACAGTGATATATATGATATATCCCGCACCTCATTCGACGAGGAAAGGGCCGACGATCCCTTCACCGGGAGTGACCCCTTTAGCAAAACTAGAAAAGCCTCAAAATCACTCCATTTCAAAACTTCATTCGATTCTACAACGATATCAAGTTCATTACGCTCATGGTTTTTTCTGAAAGAACCCGCGTAGCCCTACGTCATTTCAGATAGATATTATTTAGTATTCGTGCTATGTTTGTTGACTTAGTCAAGGCATAGTGTATGGTAGCTAAATTATGTTTATCTGTAACAACATGAGATGTGATTGGATTAGAGCATTCGCACGGCCTTGTTGACTCAGTCAAGGGTCGTACGGGTGGGTTTAATTCAATCGGGAAATGTACGGGTTGAACTTGACTTGCGATTTATGGTTTGTTGACTTAGTCAAGGTCATAGATCGCTAGGGGCAAAAGCATTATCGGGAATTTCAAGTGTTGAAATTTGCAATGAGATTGCATACCTTCTATGAGATAGTTTGATCCCGATACCCACTGCGAGTAAGAGTTACTCCTAGGAGAGTTTTACACATTACAATTAGCCGATCAAGTAGGTGTCTAGAAAGGTGTTAACGAGGTTACGCCTCTTGGAAAACGAGCTTTACATTAATTAGGTTCGTGCGAAAGCACGGAGGACCTCCCTCAAAGTACCGACACTGGCCTGGCTGAAAGATTGGCGAACTTGTAGTGTGTAATTAATCCCGGCTAGTCTTTCCTTTTAAGGTTTGAAGGAAGATTTGATAAAAAGCAGTGGGAGCCATCTTGATTAGATAAGATAATAACCAATCTGATCTTGCACGAGCATACGCTAAAGTGTTTTCTTCTCTCTCTCTCCAGGTAGCGACCATTTCATGCCTTAATCAAGATAATAATATGGATGTATTGACCGAACCCGCATGTTATACTGTGCAGGGGAAAGTTGGACCCGTTCTATCTTATAAATGTTATAAGACTGAACAGGAAACAGGAGAATATCTAGATTCTCACGCCGCCCAAACGGAGAACGTGCATGTTGATGCACCTTCTTCGGGTGTGTTTGTTATTGAGAACTGTTTCTCAGTTCACCCTACGTCCTGGGTATTAGATACCGGATCAGGATCCCACATATGTAAGCAGTTACATGGGCTACGGAAAGGTAGAGAACTGGGAAAAGGTGATCATTCCTTTCAAGTAGGGAATGGGGCAAATGTTGCAGCCAAAGCAGTTGGCATATATCACCTGGTATTACCAAATGGTAATACACTAGTCCTGAATGAGTGCTATTATATACCGAACATGATGTGCAACATTATATCAGTTTCTTTATTAAGTAAAGAAGGATATAATTTTGTAGTAAAGGATAATGTTATGAACATATTCCTGGATCAAAGGTTGATTGCATCAGGCTCGCTACATAATGGCATATTCATTCTCAATCAAAATACAGTCTTCAATATACAAAACACACACAAAAGGAAAAGCTCAGAAATGAACGAATCCTTCTTGTGGCACTGTAGACTTGGCCATATCAATGAGACACGACTAGCTGAGTTGCATAAGAATGGATATTTGAATTCATTCGAATTATCATCTTATGACACTTGCCATTCATGTCTCGAAGGAAAAATGACCAAAACTCCGTTTACGGGACACGGAGAAAGAGTTACTGAACTCTTGGGACTGGTGCATAGTGATGTATGCGGTCCAATGTCTACACACGCCAGAAATGGTTCTTCCTACTTCATTACATTCACTGATGATCTGTCTAGATACGGGCATGTGTTCCTGTTGAAACACAAGTCTGAAGCTTTTGAGAAATTCAAAGAATATAAGCACGAGGTAGAGAACCAAACGGGCAAAAGTATTAAGGTTCTTCGATCTGATCGAGGAGGTGAATACTTAAGCAGTGAATTCCTGGATTATCTAAAAGAGAATGGGATTCTCTCTTAGCTTACTCCTCCTTATACACCACAGCACAACGGTGTATCGGAACGAAGGAATCGCACCCTATTAGATATGGTGCGTTCAATGATGAGTAATGCTGAGTTACCTATTTCCTTTTGGGGGTATGCGCTTGAGACTGCCATATACCTATTGAATCTGTTTCCGTCTAAATCTGTACCTACCACACCATATGAGATATGGAGTGGGAAGAGACCATATTTTAAACGAATTAAGATATGGGGTTGTCCGTCCTATGTCAAAAAGCAAAATCCGGACAAACTCGAGGCACGATCAGTCCTTTGCAAGTTTGTGGGATATCCTAAGAATTCTCAAGGATATTTTTTCTACCAAGCTGAGGAACAAAGAGTGTTTGTTGCTCAACATGCCACCTTTTTGGAAAGGGAATTTCTTGCAAAAGAAATTAATGGCAAAGAGGTAGAGCTGGAAGAGGTTCCAGCACCACAAACTGCAACTAACGATTTAGTAGAACCAGAGGATTCAGTGGTGCCCGACGTACCCCAGCCTCTCCGCCGATCTAGTAGGGTTTCTCGTCCACCTGAGAGATACTATGGTTTTCTCATTGATGGTGGCAGTGAGGATTGCATCATGGAGGATGATGACCCAACTAGCTTCGAGCAGGCCATCATGAGTGGGGACTCAGTGAAATGGCTGGATGCTATGCGGTCCGAGAGGGAATCCATGTACACCAACAAAGTATGGACTTTGGAAGTTGCTCCTAAAGGGGTAAAACCCATTGGGAGAAAGTGGATCTTCAAGAAAAAACTTGGTGTAGATGGGAAAGTGGAGACTTTCAAAGCTAGACTTGTAGCAAAGGGTTTTCGTCAAAGACCAGGTGTGGACTATGACGAGACCTTTTCTCCAGTGGCTATGCTTAAATCCATCCGGATCATGCTTGCCATCGCTGCATATCTTGACTACGAAATCTGGCAAATGGATGTTAAGACCGCCTTTCTAAATGGTGATTTAGAAGAGTGCGTGTACATGACTCAGCCAGAGGGCTTCGTAGACAGTGGGAGCAGCGGGAAGGTGTGCAAGCTGCTTAAATCCATTTATGGATTAAAGCAATCATCGCGGAGTTGGAACATCTGCTTTGACGTCGTTATCAAAGAGTATGATTTCATCAAAAATCCAGATGAACCTTGTATCTACAAGACGGTGGAAGAGAGTAAGGTTGTCTTCCTCGTATTGTACGTGGACGACATACTCTTGATAGGAAATGATATTCCTATGCTGCAATCGGTCAAGCTCTTCTTATCACAAAGATTCTCAATGAAAGATCTTGGTGATGCCTCCTACATATTGGGAATTAGGATCTATAGAGATAGATCCAAACGGATATTGGGATTGTCCCAATCCAGGTACATTGACACCATACTAAAGAGGTTTAGTATGGAAGAATCCAAGCGTGGGAACTTGCCCACGATCTCTAGACTCACTCTCTCCAAAGAGATGTCTCCCAAGACTGATTTGGAGAGAGCTCGCATGCAAGGGATATCCTATGCTTCGGCAGTAGGCTCTATCATGTATGCGATGCTGTGTACCAGACCCGATGTTGCATACTCACTAAGTGTAGTGAGTCGGTATCAAGCAGATCCTGGAGAGAGTCACTGGACAGCTGTGAAGAACATTCTCAAGTACTTGCGAAGGACTAGAGATATGTTCTTGGTGTATGGTAACGGAGAACTCCAAGTAGAGCCCTTTACCGATTCGAGCTTCCAGAGTGATAAGGACGACTCTAAGTCGCAGTCGGGCTTTGTCTTTACCCTTTATGGAGGGGCGGTTAGCTGGAAGAGTTCCAAGCAGGAAACCGTGGCAGACTCGACGATGGAGGCTGAATACATCGCTGCCAACGATGCTGCCAAAGAGGCTGTCTGGATCAAGAAGTTCATTACAGAACTTGGAGTGGTTCCATCCATTGAGCATCCAATACCTTTGTATTGCAATAACAATGGAGCGGTGGCTTTGGCCAAGGAACCCAGGTCCCATCAGCGGTCCAGGCATATTCTGAGGCGGTATCACCTGAACCGGGAGATAGTTGATCGTCGGGAGATCGAGGTCAGGAGAATTGACACAAAGGACAACACGGCGGATCCACTCACGAAGGCCATTTCCCAGATACAGTTTGAGAGACTCTTCGGGATGCTCGGTATGCGATACTACAGCAGCTGGCCCTAGTGCAAGTGGGAGATTGTTAGTTGTATGTATGCCCTAGAGGCCAGTATTGTACAGATGATGTATATTATATTGGATGCTTGGACATATATAGAGATGACTTTCTTGCTCGATATGATAGTATGCTATCTGGTTACTCTTTATCTTAACATGTACACTTGTCTCTTTAAACTGTCTTATAGTTACATGTTGATAAAGCCCTTAGGATGTGTACTTGACTACCTGGACTATGATGCAGATCATACTAGTGGGGACATGGTAGTCCATAAGTACATCCTTCATGGTCCCAAGTCGTGGGTGTATCGAGACGGGGCATCGATATACCAGTGTAGACTAGCGTATACGCTTCTCGACCTATGAGATGGGCGATGGATGATCCCATATCCATTGGTGTTTGACATCAGAGATGATATACGGGTGCTCAGTGGAGACTGGGTACACTGGAAGGACTCGCCGAGAACTCCCAGATGGTATTATACCTCACGTCAGATGGCAGTTCTCAGGTGACACTTGTGCAGGTTAGTCTGTAGACCCGAGATCGTCATAGAGTTTTGTGTGATTCCCACTGTGCTTTGATCTCCACCTTACCACGTCCACGAGGACGTGCAAAACGGTGGTCTTTGGGCACAGTCCCGAGTCACATGGAGGCAATGAGCGATAGGAGGGGTTTCGTCTCTCCCGGTATTGGGGGTTGATGTTGCGCTGTGCTCGATTGGCCGTAACAGGGAAGTCCCTGGCCAGGGCTGTTCAGAGATTTGCTGGTAAGTGTTACCAGTAGTTTCTCGACCCCTTATGAGCCTCACATCGGCACGACTTATCGGTTATTGGGGTCTGACGTTTACCACCCCTAGACTTGATATGCGACATATCAGACGAACAGACCGGACTGTATGGTAAGTGTTACTGGTTGGATTCACAGGAGTGTGAGCGGGCTAGCTCGTCGATCTTCTGATCGCTTAATACCCGGGTGGCCGTTACGTTTAGCAGACCGCTTGCGGCTTGTGGGTGCTTGATATGATCATCATCTGCTACCGGCGTATTGACGAGTCTTTAGAGTCCTATACAGAGGTTTCCTGGCTCAAGCGAAACGAAATATGAGCGCATATGAGATATGTGCGGGACCGAGAATAATGCGTGTATGTGATACCGTATTTCATTCTCGCGATGAATGTTTCGATTGGTTGTATGCGATATAACCTAGTTATCGAATCATTGATTCGATAAATCGATACATTGTATACTAGTCGGTTATGTGCGACATGACCGGATCATTGAATCTAGTGTTGATTTAATGATTTAATGTATAATTATACATATGATATATTACTTTGCATTAACTAGTATTGGTTCACTTTAAATGGATTTTCTCACTTGATGTGCAAGTTGTATATGTGATATACTTTTGTGCACATGTTTGTATCATGTTTGATGATACATGTTGACTTGTGCTTGTGTAAAGATTAAACCATGGTTATATGAATGGTTAGGGTTTTATATACTTATTCATTTATTTATATTGATTATTCATTTTGGAAAAGAAAAGAAAAATGGTGGCATTATTTGTTTCTTTCATGAAGCTTCATGAAGAGTTGAATAATTGACCATTTTTGTTTTCTTCTCTTAACCTAACCATCCACTTAACCCTAGTTTGCTCTCTACACTTGACCATGGTAAGTATATGATAAGTATTGATTTTATTATTCTTTTTAGATAATACTTATCATATTCTATCTACTTCTTCTTCTTCATCTTCAAGAGAGAAAGCTTGATGTCATCAATGGCATCTTGAGTTCTAAAGTGAGAAATCCAATTCTAAAGTGAACCCACCTCCTATTTCTTCACCCTCTACCTCTTGCCAAGTTGTTTTGGGTATTTTCTTCACAAGTTTCACTACTTGGTGAAGTTGGAGCTTGAACTTGTGCAACCTCGACGTAGATCATCTTCGGCACGAAGCCGACGACCTATTCCGCTCATTTCGACGATGAAGCCGATGCGAGAGTCCGAGATCCAACTAGGACAGCGAGAGGACGCCTACGTAGAGCTTAGGAAGTGGAGAAACGGATCTACAAAGGTTGTAGCCTCTCTCCTTTAGTTAAGTTGTTAACTAGATTAGTTTTTCGCCTAAACTTCTAGTCAACGATCCGTGTTAGGTTTTCTCGGCACCCTAAAAATTTGAAATTGGCATGGTTGATGCCTTGTGAGATCTCTTGAGAGTGCCTAGGAACCCTACATCCATCTCGGTCCGCATTGCATCCAGCCATTTTACTAAGTCACCGCTTTGAATGGCTTGCTGGAAGCTAGTAGGTTCATTATTTTCAATGACGCAATCCTCTCGATCCCTATCTATGAGAAAACCGTAGTATCTCTCGGGCGGATGAGACTGCCTACTACTCCTGCGGAGTGGCGCTGGGATGTCCGGTTCTCCTGAAATTTCTGGTTCTACCAAGCTTTCAGTAATAGTTTGTGGTTCTGGAATTTCTTCCAGTTCTATTGCGCTCCCACTTATCTGATTTTCTAAAAATTCAATTTCCAACAAGCGGGCATGCTGAGAAACAAAAACCTTTTGTTCCTCTGCGCAATAGAAAAGATACCCCCTGGAGTTCTTGGGGTATCCCACAAACTTACACAGTACTGAGCGTGCCTCGAGCTTGTCCGCATGCTGCTTCTTTACAAAAGCTGGACATCCCCATGTCTTAAGATACTTAAGACAAGGTTTCTTCCCACTCCACATCTGATATGGTGTGGTAGGCACAGTCTTGGAGGGAACCTTGTTCAAAAGATATGCAGCTGATTCTAGTGCATAACCCCAAAAGGATCGCGGTAACTCATCCTTACTCATCATGGAACGAACCATATCCAATAGGGTTCGATTCCGCCTTTCAGATACACCGTTGTATTGTGGTGTGTATGGTGGAGTAAGCTGAGAGAGAATTCCATTCTCTTTTAAGTAGTCCAGAAAATCGGCACTCGAGTATTCACCACCTCGATCAGATCTCAGTGTCTTGATACTTTTGCCTGTTTGTTTTTCAACTTCATTCTTGTATTCCCGAAATTTCTCAAAGGCCTCAGATTTATGCTTCATCAGGAAGACATGTCCATACCTAGAGAAATCATCCGTAAAAGTAATGAAGTATGAATAACCACTTCGCGCATATGTAGACATTGGACCACACACGTCACTGTCCAAGAGCTCGCTCGCTCTTACTCCGTGTCCAGTAAACGGAGTCTTTGTCATCTTTCCCATGAGACAAGATTCATAAGTAGCATAAGACTGATACTCGAACGGATTCAACTATCCCTCTTTATGTAACTTTGTTAACCGTGTCTCATTAATGTGACCCAGTCTACAATACCATAAGAAAGACTGATTTAATTCCGGAGACATTCTTTTAAGTGTGTTCTGGACATTGAAAACCTGAGCTTGATTCAGTACGTATATTCCGTTTTCTAATGTACCTGACCAAATCAGAACTTGATTTCGGTGGATGTGCACCACATCGCTTACAAAAGTAAAATCATATCCTTCCTTAGAAAGTAAGGATACAGATATGATATTACAAGCCATACTAGGTAAATACAAACAGTTACGCAGAATCAATATATGCCCACTTGTCAATCCAAGGTGATATTCTCCTACGGATTCAGCGTCCACGCTCATTCCGTTAGCAACCCTGAGAGTGATATCACCTACCCTGATAACTCTACGGTTTCTCAAAGCCTGTAATGAATTACAGATGTGAGATCTTGATCCGGTATCTACTACCCAGGAAGTAGAGTTAATTGACATACAGTTTTCTATTACAAACACACCCGAAGCCGAAGCCACAACATACTTCGAATCCTGGCTACTAGCTTTCAAAGCCCTGCAATCCTTCTGCCAATGTCCTTTCCCGTAACAATAGGAACGTCCCTCCTTCATTACATCCAGTCCCGAATCTTTTGCTCTTCCCTTTCCATCTTCTTCCCTGGTTTCCTTCAGGGTATAAGTAGAGGGTAGAGACTGTAGAATCAAGTCAGTATTTGACCCGTTCTTCAACGTGGTCTTCAGGTCCGTGAGCTCATCGAAATAGCTAGCCTCTGTAATGACATTGTCCCTACAGATGACCCGATAGCCAACCTCGCTTGAAGCAATTCGTTCGAGGTCTCATATCTTGCGATACGAGATTGCTCTCCATATAAATCTTTGTTATGGAGGAAGACAGAAACTAAGTCCATCTTCTCGTGCTGCCTCTGGTATGCACCATCAACTGAGGCCAACACGAGACACTTGGCATTCGCACAGTTTTTTTCCGATGTCATACGGATATCAATATCAGTGATAGGGGAAAATGGTCCTGAGACGGTAGGTGTTTGATTAGTTAGGAGGTGTCCCAGTTTGTCATGGGTAATGAACATCTGGACAGACCTTTGCCAGTCATAACAGTCAGATTCAGTCATTTTATTATCTAGATGTAACCTATGTGTGGTCACTGGGTCGCTGCAATTTAGAGAGAGAGAAGAAAACACTTAGCATGATGCTCTTGCAAGTTTATATTAGTTTTAAGTTTATCTAAACAGGATGGCTCCCACTGTTTCTCGAATCCTTCCTCAAACCATAAAAGAAGAATTAGTCGGGATCAATCTCACCGTACAATACTTGCTTAACCGTTCAGCCAGGCCAGTGTCGGTACTTCGAGGAAGGTTTTACGACGCTTTCGCGAAGTTCCATAATTAAATAACCTCCTTTCCCTGTGGGCGTAGCCCCGCTAACACCTTTCTAGACACCTACTTGGTTTATTGCATTGATCGTTAAGTGAAAAGTTTCCCGAGGAGTAGCGGATACTCACAGTAGGATCGGGATCCAAATATCATTGTGAGATAATGCTGAAGGAATCCTACCAACATTATCAAACTCCAAATGGTATGCAGCACTAGCAAGTTTCAGTTTCTTTAGAAACTCCCGATGTGGATTTTTGCCCTATGCTCTTATGACCTTGACGAAGGTCAACAAATCATAAGTCACATGTCAAGTTCTACCCATCATTGTCCAGGTTAATTTGAACCCACCCGTATATACCCTTGACGAAGGTCAACAAGGTAATACGCCTTTCCCAAACCAACGCATCTATCTATGCTACATATGAACACCCAACAGCTACCAATCACTATACCTTGACGAAGGTCAACAAACATAGCTTGAATACTATTGAATATTCATATGAAATGACGGAGGGCTACGAATGGTTTTGGCGAAACCGTGAACGTAGTGAACTTGATATAATCGAAGGAACCTGATAGCTTTTAAAAGGAGTGGTTTAAGCTCCGCATTTTTAAAAGTTTTCTGTTTTTGAAAAGGAACCGAGTGGTTTTTGAAATTGTTCCAACGATTCAGCTTTGGTTTGTTTTCTTTGCATTAATTTAATATGTCCCATCAATTAATCCTACCATTGCAGAAAACAACGAAAATATAACGTACGCTTATGCCATCCGCATTCGCCACGGGGCCCCGTCATCACCCGTTAGGTTACTTAACTAACGACAGAGCGGGGGCTGGACTAGCGCGGATGCAAAACATAAGCAACGCCTACTAGATATTATATATAGATATATACATTCGACAGATGCAATGATAGCCATTCCAGATCACAGATGAACACATTGGATATGCTAGGAATCCGCGTTTCGTTCGAGCCTGCAACGAAAGACGGATTACACGGTCGCGATGAATAGCCAAACCCCACCCTAGACCCCTACGGGTGCGGCAAACTACCCGCCAAGTACCCAAAGTGAAGCAACCTCCCTCAACAACGTGAGTAGGCCACTCGGCACTTCAAAGTACCCGGTAGTTTATGCACCCCACCTTGGGTCTATCCTAGGAGCAAAAACAGTAAAAGAAATAATATACAATGGCGGCTACAACCTCATTCCGGATGTGCGGCCATAAAAATAATATTACATCAATTTACAATTTAGATCAAATGAAAGATAAATAAACTCTCATCTCACAAACCCCGGCTATTCATCCGCGACAATCCAACAAGTTCATATACACAATCCAACATTACAGATCACAGATATGCACAACCCCAACTAATCGACGTATAGTGATTAGTCGACGTTCAGTACATATATCGCATTACAGATATAACCATTTAGCTAAAGTTTATAGAATTTCGATCAATATAACAATTTGTAACTACCTCAAACACAACATTGTTCTCTGGAGAATCTGGGCAGAAACAAAGTATCATAAAAATAACAAGACATCAAGCTGAACACACTGCAGGAAAAACGAGTCGCGACCGAGTCAACTCGGCCGCAGATCCGCGACGAAACGCGTGGTTTCGCCGCGCTTCCACGGCGGTTTGATCGAGTCGGGGGCTCGTTTTTTTGGTTGTTCCTAAAATACCCTGCACGGATTTTTAAGGCCTGTAGAAATATTTTTAGACTAGTTTTTAAAAACGGCAGAAAGTACAAGTTTTCGGTATATTTTGCGATTTTTTCTCGGATCGAAGTTCTAAACACTTTGCTAACATGCTAGTTGTTTTTTAGCTAGTCTCTGATACCACTGTAAGTCCACGTTACCCACCCCGGTGCTTACGGGAAGGCGAAATAGGTAAAAAAAAAATGGATTTTTAACACAAGGTAACATGGACTAAAAATGGAGGATCTTTGCCAAACAAAAACTAGAAAACTATCTACAAGTTCTAGCTACTAGGTTAGATGGTTATAACTAGTTCTTGAACTCCTTCTCTTCTTATAGTGGTTGACCTTGTTGCTAGCTCCATGGAGTGGTGTGGACAGCTCCTCCTCGTCGTCTTCTCTTTGCCGAAGAAAGATCCACCCGAAGGCCTCTACCATGAGCTCCTACCTCAACCAAGAGGTAACTAGAGTGCTTGGCTTGCTAAACTAAGAACCCTAGAATGAGTAGAGAGAAGTCTTGATGGTTTTATCTCACAAGCTCATGGTTATCAACACATGAGAGATTAGAGCTTTGAGAGAGGAAGAGGGAGAGCTTAGGATGAGAGAGAATGATCAAGATAGAATGAGCTAGAATAATACAACCATGCTCTCATATGATAATAATAATAATAATAATAATAATAATAATAATAATAACTAAAGAAAATTGTGATGGTTAGTTTGGAATGACCATTATCATTTCACATTAAATGCATTTTGCAAGAAACAAGAAGCATCTTGCAAATGAAATGATCATGGTCAACAAAAGTCAAATGGTCAACCAAAGTCAAATAGTCAACAAAAGTCAAATGGTCAACCTAACCATGGCACAATTATTCTTAATTAATATTATTAATCATATTTCTCATTCTCATTAGGGTTTAGAAAATGTCAACTGTCAAAAACCCTAATGAGATTCCTCTGCCTCGGTCAACTGTGCATACACACCCGCATCCGTTTTCCGAGGAACACGAATACAATGAGACAAAACCAATCCCAAAACAAATACTAGGATCTGGCTTAAACCAAAGTTCGCTGGTAATAACTGCCCGGACACTAAACGTGCACAAGTGCACGGATGTGAACGAACCCCGTCGCAAAACCATGCAACCTCTACTCTGTTTTGCCCAATGGCGAATAACCCTCTGTGTGGGACTCTAAACACTCGACACTACGCTGGCAGTGAGTTTAACCATAGGCCGCAAGCGGTACTGGCTATACGTAACGGTCCCCAGGTAGATGCCGATAAGAAGACCGATGAGGTGAACCCATTCGAACTCCTACTGAGCCTGAATGTGACAATCTCCGTACAGTCCGGTCTGTTCGTCTAAGAGTATCGCATGTCGGGCCTAGAGGACGGTAAACGTCAGACCCCTAATAGAGGTACAAGTCGTGTCAGAGTGTAGCCCAAAACACCCTGAGAAACTACTGGAAACACTACCAGTAATTCTCGCTTACCCTGGCCAGGGACTTTGTGTAATGGTTCTCCTAGACACAGCGCGATATCAACCCCCAATACCGGGAGAGACGAATCCTGTCTAACCGTCACTACCTCCAAGTGCTTCGGGACTGCACCCAACTACTACCTGTTTGCATGACTCATTTGAGCCGTGGTAGGGTAGCAATCTAAGAACAGTGGGAACACACTCGAGGCGAGGTGACAGTGTCAAGTCAACGGACTAAGCTGTACTCATGTCACCTGGGAACTGATAACTGACGATAGGCATAATACCAACCAACAGTTCCCAGCGAGTCCTGTCCAGTTTACTCGTAACCTAACGAGCACCTGCATACTATCTCCAGTATGACGTAATGATGGCTGTGGGACAGACTATCTCCCCTCCTGGGATGAGAAGCGTATACACTAGTCTACTCTGGAGTATCGATGCCCTGTCTCGATAATCCTACGACTAGGGACCTATACAAGGATGTGCTTGTAGATTACCCAGCCCCCACTAGTGTGACTGCCATCACAACGCTGGTAATCTAGCAAAGATCATAAGGGCTCCACTAATATGTATAAGCTATATGCTAAAAGAAACATATGTACATATTGAAGTAGAAACAAACCAAGTAGCATACTACCATTTTGAGCAAGATTGTCTATACAACTGTGAATATCCCAAGCTTCCATTAAGTAATATACAAACTAGTATGATACAGTAATGGCCTCTATGGCATATACAAACTAGTATGATACAGTAATGGCCTCTAGGGCATATACGCTAGTCTACTTTGGAATATCGATGCCCTGTCTCGATACACCCTCGACTAGGAACAATTATAGGGTGTACTTGTGGACTACCCTTGGCCCCACTAGGATGATCTCCATCATAGTCCTGGTAGTCAAGTACACATCCTAAGGGCTTTATCAATATGTGAGAGCAAGACAGTATCACAATACAAGTCAACATGTTAAGACAAAGAGCAACCAGATAGCGTAATATCACGTCGAGCAAGAAAGTCCTCTCTATATATATCCAAGCATCCACTACAATATATATCACATGTACAATAATGGCCTCTAGGGCATACATATAACTAACAGCTATATCATGCTATTACTCTGAATTGTTTTGTATTATCACATGACTCGTTTGCATGATATACTGATATGCTCATATCACTATTCTTAGTTGCATGATATACTGATATGCTCACATTTCTGTTCTATGTCTGCATACATCATGCTTTACGATTATACGCATTGAGATGCTGTTTTCATGAGATTCTGTATTTGAGAACCGTGGTTATATTTCAAAAGAAAGTATGTAATGTTTTAAAAAACCCGGCTTCTCTTGATATGATATTTTTATGCGTCCACCATGAGTTTTCTCGGTTCTGAGATTGGTTTTAGAAACCCCATTCGAGGAGATGGATGATCCGTTTGCGGGTACATGGTGGACCCGGTATGGTACCCCGGGGCAAGAAAGGTATGTTGTGCAGTAGACGATAAGCCTGGCAGAGGGACTACTACTTACCAATGATAGTTTGGACCCGGCGGTTATCCGGAGGATACCAACCGGAGTCGTTAGATGGATATGGGCCGATCGAGACTGACGGAGCCTAAGGGCCGATCCGGACTGACAGAGCCCGAGATATGAGGATTTACGTGTCGATGCTGGACACGGGTTTCATGATGTTTCGAGTGTCGGTGTTGGGCACTCAGGTTCCATGATTTTGATTTGTCGTTGTTGGACACACGTTGGTTGATATCCTCATACATACATGCATATGCTTTCATGATGGTGCGAGTGTCGATATTGGACACTCAGGTTCCATGATATTGATTGTGTCATTAATAGATACATGGATGATATCCACCTGCATATAGGCATACGATTCAGATGTTTATTTGTATATGTCATTGGTATTGATTATATTATTGACATATATGCATACATGGTCACCCTCGATATCATAGTATTACCTTCTTGATATAGTGACCTAGGAAATCGTTGTTTTATTCGATTTCTACCTGCTGATGTTTATTACTCACGAGTTGGCAACTCACCCCTGTTAATCCACAGTTCTTGCAGGTTTGACCGCTTGGGATCGGTAGCGGTATCGCTGGCACACAACTTGCATTCGGGAATTTTGCTATGGTAGGTGGGATACATTGGATCGTGTCCACTCTTGTATTTATTATTTCCAATTGTATCTAGATAAACTCCATCAATCAGAAACTAGACTTTGTATATTTAGTGGAATTAGACGGACTTATGGTTGCGAGACTTAGAACGATGGGTATATGTTCGCTATGTGTGGATTTAATGTCTTGCTTTATTCATATTATTCTTTCTGGGTTGATTTTCGCCTTTGGGCGTCGTATATATCGCTTACTTGCGTGGTTTTGATTCCGCCATTTGGCGAAGAGCTAGCTCCCGCATGGGGATGCCTCTTATATTGTTATGTATATGTGGTTTCGGTTCAAAATATACATGGGAGGTGTTGCCCAAAAATTTTAAAGATGAAAAATGTTCTCAACTTTAGTACATTCTAGTTGCATTTTCTTATATCATTAGTTATGCATTTATAGATAAACTTTATTTCATTATACCTTTATTCCAAAACTGCACCCCCATATTTTCCGTAAAAAGGTTTAGATTTTCTGGGCATCGGCTTACTTGAATTACGTTACCCCTTTGGACATTACGTGATTTAAGTGCAGGTCACGTGCTAAATGACGGATCGTGACACCGGTATTGGGGGTTGATGTCGCGCTGTGTTCGGAAAGCCATTACACAAAGTTCCTGGCCAGGGTAAGCGAGATTTACTGGTAGGTATTCCAGTAGTTTCTCAGGGTGTTTTTGGGCTCTACTCCGGCATGACTTATTGCGCTATTAGGGGTCTGACGGCTACCGCCTCCTAGGCCCGATATGCGATACTCTTAGACGAACAGACCAAACTGTACGGATATTGTCACAGATAAGCTCAGTATGAGTTCGGATGAGTTTTCTCATTGGCCTTCTTATCGACAGATACCTCGGTAGCCATTATGTGCAGCTAGTACCGCTGACGTGCTTATGGTTAAACCCACTGCCAGCGTACTGTCGAGTCTTTAGATTCCCACACAGAGGGTTTCCCTGCTTCGGGCGATACGATGTAGAGGTCGTATGGTTTTACGACAGGGTTCGAACATATACATGTACTTGTGCACGTATGATGTTCGGGAGGATAATACTAGTGGGCTTTGGTTTAAGCCAGATCCTAGTATTAGATTATTGGATTATTTTCATCTCATTGTATTCGTGTTTTTCGGAATACGGATACAGGTATGTATATACGGTGAGGGGTATTCTTGTAATTAACTCAAGAATTCATCTAGAAGAAGACACTTCATTACTTGTATCACCATTTAGGTTAAATGGTTAATGAGATGGAGGTATGAGGTGTTATTTTTGTGATACATGAAGCATGGCTACTTGGTGGCTCATGGATGACTATTGAGGCAAGAGTGAACTTTTATATTTTGTGACATATTTTGGCATGCTTCATAGTCATCACAAGTAGCCATATTCATTTCATTATTATCTTAAAACACTCTCTCTCCTCGAGATCTCTCTTCTTCTTTCTCAAACCCTAATGGTTTCATGTGTTGAGAAACCTTGGGTTATTGAGACTAATCTATCCATAGTCACTCTCTACATTCTATAGGCTACTTAGATTAGCACACTAGGTACCCTAGTTACCTCATCTTAGAGGTAGGATCTCTTAGTAGACACTCTCGGGTGGATCTTCATTGACTTGAGGAGGCCGAAGAGGAGGCGCAATCCATACACTCTTCAAGGAGCACAAGAAGAGGAGGAGGAGTACAAGAAGAAGAAGGACTTGATACTTGAGGTATAACTTTCTTACATAGTAGTTAAACCTCTTAGATGTTTGGTTAGTTAGGGTTTAGTATCGATCCTGGAGTTTAGTCGGTGTTGCGAAGGATATAAAAATCATTTTTTTGCAAACTCCGCCTCCCCGCGAACCCGCGGGGTGCGCGACGTCGACTTACATGCTCAGTGGGATGGTTACATTAATGTGACCTTCGGGGTAGATCCGGCAAAACATGGCAAACCACTCTGCTGGTATAAGATAAGCATTTTCTACGAGCTTCCGTACTGGTCAACAAATTTATTGCGTCATTGTCTGGACGTCATGCACATAGAGAAGGGAGTATTCGAGCATGTACTCAACTTGCTTCCTTATAAAGATGGAAAATCGAAAAACAACCCCGTGCTCGGATGGATCTTCAGGACTGGGAAATTAGAAGTGAATTTGTAACACCTTAGAATGTGTTTTGTAGCTAATTACATTTTAATGTATGGTTTTTAATAAAAAGTTTACCAAATTAAGTTTCAAATATTTTATCCTATTTAATGAGTATTTTATTAGAATTTTTCTTGGCGCACACACACTTGTGCATGTAAACTAGGGTTTAGAGATTGGGTTAGACCATGATTAGCAAGCATGATGGATTAACCCATTCTCTTTAAGTTAATAAATATTGTTTAGGTGCTTTTGGTTTAATAATGTGTATGGTTGTTTTTAAATAAAATGAATTTAAATGGAATTTTTATTTGGTTGAATGGTTGACTAAGGGGGTGAGAGAGAGGGCATGGGGCAACATGGCATGAGCCATGCCCATTTAATGAAGAGAGAGAATAAGAAGGGGTCTTTGTTGTTTGTTCTCATTTCTCCCTCTCATTTCCTTGCTTTCATTCTCTCACACTCTCACACACACACACTCAGCAGCCACAGCAGCAGAAGAAGCTTCAGCAGCAGCAGCAACTAGTAGCAGCAACAGCATCATCATCATCAGCAACAGCATCATCATCATCAGCAGCAGCAGCAGGAGCAACAGGCAGCAACAGCAGTAGCAGGTGCTCCAGCAACCTACAGCAGCTCTTATCCACTTCTTCACCTGCTCTCTAGGGTTCTTTAGGGTATATTTCTAAACCCTTTCCCTAATTTGCTTAGCATGTGTGTAAATTAGCTTCGATTAGTGTTAATTAGCTAGTTTAGTGCTAATTAAGGTGATTTGTGTGGAATGTTGTTTAGGTGATGATTGTGTTAGTTAACCTAGATTATTTTAGTGTTATTAGGGCCACTTCAACTGAGAATTAACCCAGATTTCACTAAAATACCATAGGGTTTGTGTTTAGTGCAAATTGGTGTTTTTAATGCGATATATTAGCATTTTGTAATCTGCTTTTGACCCGGATCTTTCAGAACAAAATTGAGAAAACTGGGGCATGCACACTAGGTCTAGAACACACTACAAGAACACAAGCCCCTCATTCAATTTCCAGGCCGCAGATTTAGTTGGTTTGGCCGCAAATTGCGGCCAAGTAGGGGTCTGGGGTGTTGGGGTCTTGGCTAGGGTTCTCTGCTGTGTTGTCTAGGGTTTTGGCATGTCTAGTTTTGTAAGATTTGGCCTGTAGGAAAATCTGGGGCAATATATCGTTTTGCATGTCCGTTTGTTTGCGCGATACGCGCGATACGTGAGAGGGTTCTGTGATCCAGCGTATCGCGGCGTGTCGCGATGGTTTTAGACGCGTACACACACGTTTTAGCGTATCGTGCACACGCGCGTTTAGTTCGCGACGCGAGTTTCTCGTTTTGGTTTGATATCGCGTTTTGCGGAATATTTGGCTGATATATGATTTACATGTCTTATTTGCAGGTTTGCAGGCAGGGACTACTGACACTGCTACAGAGGGAGACATGTGATAGGATTCACCAAGCGTGGAGCGTAGTTGAGTAGATTTAACATCTACAGGGGAATCGCCCGCATGGCGTTATGCGTCTGGGCTAGGATTCTAATACTTGTCGCGTATTCTACATCATTGTTAGAATTGCGCCTTTACCCTATTTACTTAGATATAATTGAACTGTGACTAGTAGCCGTAGGGCACTGCACACATTATTGATGGTTCATGTTGCACAACCACGGATTGTATGCTACACACACACCGTCAATAATTGCCATGTCACACACTAACCAATATAGATACTATTGCTTGTCACACATGACATCTAGCTTATCGGTATACCTATAGTGTATCATACCTTTAGTGATAGGTACATATACACCTTGCGATACAGCTACATGTATACCTTGCATATATTTTACTTATACCGGGGGGGACATCCTACATATTTTACTTATACCCAGGGGGTATACGGCATCAGTTCTTATAGGTAGATACCTATACATTGCTACACCTGTATGTTACATACATATTCAGTTGCAGTCACATATTTACCTTTACTGATGTAACTTAGCTGTACCTTATTGGTTTCGCATACATCTGGTTTCAGCTACATATTCTCTGTTATATGCTCGCATTTCAGATATATCGTATATATTTATTCCTGGATTGCGCATTATTATTTGGATTTTACATGATGTTTTCTGGATTTGGGAACCGCGGGAGTTCATGAAATTATGCATACATTGAAAAACCCGGTTTTCTTGATATGATATTTGCGCATCCACCATAGGTTTTATCGGTGCTGATTATATATACCCCTACGAGGAGGCGTCGAGGCCGTAGAGGATACATGGTGGGGCCCGGAGGTACCCCGGGGCAAGAAAGGGATGTCGATGTGCTATGAGCCGATGAGCCCGGCAGGGGAACCATACCATCCGGTGACAATACCAATGACTCGGCGGGGATCATGGAGATGCCGTTGGGAGTCATGCACGTATGCATACGTCGAAAGACGAGGGTCAGAGCTAGGCACTCGTGCTTTCGGGACGGCGTATGATACGTACCTATCAGGATTTCTGTGCCGATACTTGGCACATTGTTTTCATGATATTTCTTTTAAACACCTTTGTATATATAACAGGGGATTAGCCGTTGTTATATATACCCTTACACCAATATTAGTGGAATGGGACGTTAATATATGTGTATTGACCCCATCATATTTATTTCTGCATATATACATATACTTAGGATGCTAGAAACTTATTTGGGACTTTCACTTGGGATATCTGGTGATTCATTGAGATTGGACATACATATGGGATTATTGATTTGTACATTCGGGATATAGAAGATTACTCTATATTGTACATTGAGGAGATGTGATACTTATATGATGTGAGAGCCCAATGTGGGGGGCTGATTTGAGGAATTGGGATTTGGGTGTTATGATGGATTGTGATCCTACCATGATGACAGGATTCCGTGGGTGACATATTTCACTCCATACCACATACCTTTTCACTTATGCACTGTTCCATGTATTAGGAGTACCTGTTAGTGTACCCTTCATGATAGCTGCATATTTGCATTCTCATATCCCTATTGCATAGTTATTGCACACTATTGTCATGTTATTATTGCTTCACATATTGATTGTACCTGCTAGTGTACTTTCCATCTTTCAGCACTTACTTGACATGCTATTACTGTAATCGCATATCTTAGATTCATGCTGTACGTACTTTCCTGCGATTACCTGCATATGTTATCTACTATTCACGAGTTGGCAACTCACCCCCGTTGTGCCACAGGTGTTTCAGGTTGTTACCCAGAGTAGTTGAGGCAGGCTATTCAGCTATTCAGCTATCCTCTTTTGCTACAGATACCGCATCAGCTCACAGTACTATTTTGCTTATGTGGGTTTTGGTGGTTATCTGTATTTTGTATTGTACATTCGTTGCATCTTGTACTCTCCATCTACTATTATGTTGTTGACTTAGAGACTTGGTGAGGACGATATTGTATATTATTTGTGGGTTGTTGTCCTTTTATATACAGCTTTCTCTCTATTGTCTTTATTTCTTCGCTACTGCGTCATATTTTTGTGTTGCATTCATCTTGGCTAGTTTTTACAAAAAGGGGTTTTGCTAAAATTTTAAAGAAATAAAGTAGGACTTTTAAAGAATTTGGGTTTCGATTTCAAATGTTTCAAAAACTTATATTATCTTTTCCGTATTTTTATGGTTTAGATTTCTGGGTTTTGGCTTTCTTTTACTACGTTACGTTTTAGGGCATTGCGTAGTACTAGGGCCGTCACGGGCCTATTTTAGGTCGTGACAAAGTTGGTATCAGAGCGCTAGGTTTTACCTTTCGGAGTGTAGGATGACCTTAGTATGATGGAGTAGGTAGCTTAAGCAGAGTAACGTAGTGTGTGTATGTCTGCAGCATACCCACGATGCGGTACTTCGCATTAAGTAACCTAAGTACAATTTGCTTGAAATTCCTTCCTTGATGATTCATATCCTTGAGATTCGATTCCTTATTCTTATAGAATCTTATATCTATTTATAGCCTTGCCGCCGATGACTATGGGGACTCAGAGTGATGTAGCGAGGGCCGAGGTCAGGGTTGGCTCGGGTGAGACGAGTACTGACCAGGATGGCACTCTAGTTGCACAGGTGCAGACGGATCAGCCTACGACCTATACTATTGATAGACTTTTGGTAGAGATGCAGGACTTCCGCCAGACTATGAGTTCATTGGTTGATGTCATTCGGGAGCTACGACAGGAGGTTGTCACCCTGTTACTCAGTTGTCACCTGCGATCAGCATGCAGAAGTCCGTCACCTACATAGCACCAGTGGTTGCATCTCCAGTTGATGAGGCGCATATTCCAGAGGCTCAGAGAGTTCCAGGACAGTGGAGGACTCGTACCAGTGTACCAGCCCAGAGACAGAGGTTTGGTCATCGAGACAGATTTCGTGGCCGTCGCGGGAGTAGCAGAGGCTTAGGGTGAGGACAGTCGTTCAGCTCTCATCCCCAGGATGGTCAGCAGTCAGCGTGTGGATGTTTTCGATGCGGGAGCCTTCAGCACTTCGTCAGGGATTGTTCCTTAGCACCTCGTCAGGATCGTTTTCAGAGAGGTCGTGGACGTGGAAGGTTTGCTCAGAGGGCTCAGCCTACCAGACGAGTTCAGCCAGTTGCGGGTAGAGGGCAGACACAGGAGTTTGCTTCTACTCATCGAGACGCGCAGACGTCCAATGCAGAGTTTTCAGGTATCTTTAATTCGCTTGTTCTTTTGATAAATTCGTTTGTTTTTCATGCTTGTGCCGTGGTTGGGTAGATTAGTCGTAGTTTGTTGTTTTAACTTCTGTCAGCGATTCCTTGTTGCGCGACACTTATTTCAGTTGTGTGCCAATCGGATTGGTGATAGAGATTCGTCCGTCGTTTTGATCCTTCTAGAGATGTTGGATTTGACGTTCTCCTCGGCACGGACTGTTTAGCTACGTGTTAGGCGTCTGTGGACTACCGTGAGGAAACAGTCAGTTTTTTTTTTCCCGGCAAGTCAGTTCTTGTTGTGCAGGTGGATAGTTGTGTCGCCTCTTACAGCTTGAATTCTGCCTTTTTCTCTAGTCGGCTTCTGAGGAGATGTCGTGGATTCTTGGTGTTCATTCGTGATACCGTAGCCACATAGGGTTTGTTGGACTGGTGTTCCTTTTGTGCGAGAGTTTTTCCGACGTTATTCCGGATGAGCCGGCGAAGCTTGGGGAGCTTAAGGATCAGCTGCAGAGTTGTGGTTTGGGGAGTTTTGTGCGTCTGTGTGCTTCGCATTAGGAGGCTCCTATTTCTGTTCGTCAAGGAGAAAGACGGCAGTTTAGGGTTGCGTATCGACGGATCGTTAAGTGAACCGGCTTACGGTGCAGATAGGTATCCTTCACCTCGCCGTGACGATTTCTTCGATCAGCTCCAGAGTGCGGGACATTTTTCTAAGTTTGTTTGGGATCGGGTCATCATTATTGCGGTTCGGAGTGATGGCATTCCGAAGACTGCCTTATTCGTGCGACGGGCTTTGTGTGTTTTGGTGTGTCATTGGACTCACCAGTGCCCTAGCAGCATTCGTAGATATGATGAACCAGATTTCTGCAGGCCGTTCCTCGACCAGTTATTGTTGTGTTATTTACGACATTCTGGTCTATCTAATGTGTCTTGAGGGACACTAATAGCACTTGAGGTTTTGTTATGCAGATACTGGGAGAGTACCAGCAGTTTGCTAAATTCTCGGGGTGTTTCTTCAAGCTTGTTTTATGTTGACTTCTAGGTCTTGTAGTTACGGGAGACGGTTTCGTATGGTTCCGAGGGAGATCGTGGCCGTACAGCTTAGGTCCAGACTTGTGTGAAGGACGGAGGTCCGCAGATTTTTGGGCTTAGCAGGTTCTTACCGTCGTTTCATGCAGGATTGCTAGAGTAGTACTGCACCGTCAACTTAATGGACCGGAAGGGAGGTTTCTTTTCTGTGGACTGAGGCATGTGTGCGGAGTTTTTCGGCAGTTGGAAATTCCATTAACAACTGCACCAGTTC
The DNA here is from genome assembly GCA_030015575.1 of Agapanthus africanus. Taxonomy (NCBI): domain Eukaryota; kingdom Viridiplantae; phylum Streptophyta; class Magnoliopsida; order Asparagales; family Amaryllidaceae; genus Agapanthus; species Agapanthus africanus. The sequence goes on along the minus strand of JASDDO010000004.1, from coordinate 124,287,727 downwards.
TTTCCTTGCTTTCTGGTTCGGGCGACTTTGTTGTTTAACTGTAATGTTTCTTGAGTGGGGCTTGAGTGTGTACTGAGGTGACACTTTAGAGTTATCTCTTTTGCTTCCCTACATTTAGAGGAAGTACGAGAAGGATATTCCACTCATGATCTGGAGATGGCCGCGGTGGTTTTGCGTTGGGAATTTGGAGACACTACTTGTTCGAGAGTCGTGTCAGATTTTCACGGACCACCAGAGCTTAACGTACATCTTCCTGCAGCGGATTTTAATTGTTGTGATAGTCTTCTGCAGATTTACAGTTCTTGTGTGATCGTCGAGTACAGCTTAAGTTCGTCTCTACGGAGGGGACAGCTTGCTCATGTCCGCGCCCGACCACTTTCCTTAAATTGTTTTCGCGAGACATTGTACGCCGATGCTCGTTCTTCAGAGATACTTGAGCATACTTGGCGGGGTAATGATTCGGAGTCCTTGATTTGTGACATGGTGTGCTAAGTTAGGAACGCATGGGTGTACCTGATGTTATCAGGTAGAGACGTGTAATCCTAGAACATGCACATCTGTAAACATCTCTTTATGCATTCAAGTGCCACCAACATTTAACGTGACTTGTGAGATAGTTACGGGTGGACAGGGATGTAAAGAGAAGTTTCATATTTCGTTTCAAGGTGTCTGTCTTGTTGTGTGCTTGGGTCGAGCATCTGAGGCCGGCAGGAGAGTTGCAACCTTTAACCGTTCCGAAGTAGGAATGGGAGCAGATCTCCATGAATTTCGTTATGGTGTCTACCCAGGTTAGTCAGGGTGTGGCTCCATTCGGATTCTTGTCATCCGGTTATACTCAGTTTGCTCAGTTGTTTTTGTTAAAGTTGTGTATTGTGTTGATTGTTGTCGGCAGTTGGGGATCATCACTCGCTATCGTTAGGGTTCTCCTTCGATAGCTGTTATCAGGAGACACTCCAATTGGCCACCTTTAGGTTTAGGGGTTAGGTCGTGTCGATCACCAGTCAGTTGTTTTCTGACTCTGCGTAAGTAGGACTTTGGACACCAGCTAGTCAAGAGACTTCGGAGATGGTCCAGTTGTGTTAGGTCAGGATGGAAATTGTCCATTGCGTACTGAGGACTTATGCCGACTGTGTTGGTAATAGACTCGAGTTCGCAGGGACAGATCATGTATTCCTACGGACTTTCTGATGAATGACGTGTTGGATTTTGGGAAGCTTGTCCCAGGATTTTGGTCTTTTTAAGATCCTATAAGCGAGTTAGTTTCGTTGCCTTTAATTTGGCACTTCCGCCCAGATTGTTGGATTTTCACCCCGTATTCCTTGTGATGATACTCTACAATTACCTTCTTGACCTTTCTCACATGGTTTGGCACCAGACCATTTAGCTTAGACGCGATCTTTCGTTCGCCAGCAGCCAATTGTGTTAATGGCTCGGCAGGCAGAGAAACGTCGGCCAAGGGTCTTGCCATCTGTGAAGGGTTTTCTTGGGCGTAGCCGTATAGTGAGGTAATCACTTGGGAGGCTGCAAGTGAGATCTGAGAGTTGTAACCTTCTCTTTGAAGGTACGCGTAGAAGAGTATTTTTAAATTCGGGGACGAATTTCTTTTAAGGGGGGGAGATTGTAACACCTTAGAATGTGTTTTGTAGCTAATTATATTTTAATGTATGGTTTTTAATAAAAAGTTTACCAAATTAAGTTTCAAATATTTTATCCTATTTAATGAGTATTTTATTAGAATTTTTCTAGGCACACACACACTTGTGCATGTAAACTAGGGTTTAGAGATGGAGTTAGACCATGATTAGCAAGCATGATGGATTAACCCATTCTCTTTAAGTTAATAAATATTGTTTAGGTGCTTTGGGTTTAATAATGTGTATGGTTGTTTTTAAATAAAATGAATTTAAATGGAATTTTTATTTGGTTGAATGGTTGACTAAGGGGAGAGAGAGAGGGCATGGGGCAACATGGCATGAGCCATGCCCATTTAATGAAGAGAGAGAATGAGAAGGGGTCTTTGTTGTTTGTTCTCATTTCTTCCTCTCATTTCCTTGCTCTCATTCTCTCACACTCTCACACACACACACTCAGCAGCCACAGCAGCAGAAGAAGCTTCAGCAGCAGCAGCAACTAGTAGCAGCAACAGCATTATAATCATCATCAGTAACAGCATCATCATCATCATCAGCAGCAGCAGCAGCAGGAGCAACCGGCAGCAACAGCAGTAGCAGGACCTCCAACAACCTACAGCAGCTCTTCTCCACTCCTTCACATGCTCTCTAGGGTTCTTTAGGGTATATTTCTGAACCCTTTCCCTAATTTGCTTAGCTTGTGTGTAAATTAGCTTCGATTAGTGTTAATTAGCTAGTTTAGTGCTAAATAAGGTGATTTGTGTGGAATGTTGTTTAGGTTATGATTGTGTTAGTTAACCTAGATTATTTTAGTGTTATTAGGGCCACTTCAACTGAGAATTAACCCAGATTTCACTATAATACCATAGGGTTTGTGATTTGTGCAAATTGGTGTTTTTAATGCGATATATTAGCATTTTGTAATCTGCTTTTGACCCGGATCCTTCAGAACAAAATTGATAAAACTGGGGCATGCACACTAGGTCTAGAACACACCACAAGAACACGAGCCCCTCATTCAATTTCCAGGCCGCAGATTTATTTGGTTTGGCCGCAAATTGCGGCTAAGTAAGGGTCTGGATGTTGGGGTCTTGGCTAGGGTTCTCTGCTGTGTTGTCTAGGGTTTTGGCATGTCTAGTTTTGTAAGATTTGGCCAGTAGGAAAATCTGGGGCAATATATCGTTTTGCATGTCCGTTTGTTTGCGCGATACGCGCGATACGTGAGAGGGTTCTGTGATCCAGCGTATCGCGGCGTGTCGCGATGGTTTTAGACGCGTACATACACGTTTTAGCGTATCGTGCACACGCGCGTTTAGTTCGCGACGCGAGTTTCTCGTTTTGGTTTGATATCGCGTTTTGCGGAATATTTGGCTTATATATGATTTCCATGTCTTATTTGCAGGTTTGCAGGAAGGGACTACTGACACTGCTACAGAGGGAGACATGTGATAGGATTCACTTAGCTAGGAGCGTATGTGAGTAGATTTAACATCTACAGGGGAATCGCCCGCATGGCGTTATGCGTATGGGCTAGAATTCTAATACTTGTCGCGTATTCTACGTCATTGTTAGAATTGCGCCTTTACCCTATTTACTTAGATATAATTGTACTGTGACTAGTAGCCGTAGGGTACTGCACACATTATTGACGGTTCATGTTGCACAAGCACGGATTGTATGCTACACAGACACCGTCCATAATTGCCATGTCACACACTAACCATTATAGATACTATTGCTTGTCACACATGACATCTAGCTTATCGGTATACCTATAGTGTATCATACCTTTAGTGATAGGTACATATACACCTTGCGATACAGCTACAGGTATACCTTGCACATATTTTACTTATACCGAGGGGGGACATCCTACATATTTTACTTATACCCAGGGGGGTATACGGCATCTGTTCTTATTGGTAGATACCTATACATTGCTACACCTGTATGTTACATACATATTCAGTTGCAGTCACATATTTACCTTTACTGATGTTACTTAGCTGTACCTTATTGGTTTCGCATACATCTGGTTTCAGCTACATATTCTCTGTTATATGCTCGCATTTCAGATATATCGTATATATTTATCCCTGGATTGCGCATTATTATTTGGATTTTACATGATGTTTTCTGGATTTGGGAACCGCGGGAGTTCATGAAATTATGCATACATTGAAAAACCCGGTTTTCTTGATATGATATTTGCGCATCCACCATGGGTTTTATCGGTGTTGATTATATATACCCCTACGAGGAGGCGTCGAGGCCGTAGAGGGTACATGGTGGGGCCCGGAGGTACCTCGGGGCAAGAAAGGGATGTCGATGTGCTATGAGCCGATGAGCCCGGCAGGGGAACCATACCATCCGGTGACAGTACCAATGACTCGGCGGGGATCATGGAAATACCGTTGGGAGTCATGCACGTATGCATACGTCGAAAGGCGAGGGTCAGAGCTAGGCACTCATGCTTTCGGGACAGCGTATGATACGTACCTATCAGGATTTCTGTGTCGATACTTGGCACATTGTTTTCATGATATTTCTTTTAAACACCTTTGTATATATAACAGGGGATTAGCCGTTGTTATATATACCCTTACACCAATATTAGTGGAATGGGACGCTAATATATGTGTATTGACCCTATCATATTTATTTCTGCATATATACATATACTTAGGATGCTAGAAACTCACTTGGGACTTTGACTTGGGATATCAGGTGATTCATTGAGATTGGACATACATATGGGATTATTGATATGTACATTCGGGATATAGGAGATTACTCGATAGTGTACATTGAGGAGACGCGAGACTTATATGATGTGAGAGCCCAATGTGGGGGGCTGATTTGAGGAATTGGGATTTAGGTGTCTTGATGGATTGTGATCCTACCACGATGACAGGATTCCGTGGGTGACATATTTCACTCCATACCTCATACCTTTTCACTTATGCACTGTTCCATGTATTAGGAGTACCTGTTAGTGTACCCTTCATGATAGCTGCATATTTGCATTCTCATATCCCTATTGCATAGTTATTGCACACTATTGTCATGTTAGTATTGCTTCACATATTGATTGTACCTGCAAGTGTACTTTCCATCTTTCGGCAATTACTTGACATGTTATTACTGTAATCGCATATCTTAGATTCATGCTGTACGTACATTCCTGCGATTACCTGCATATGTTATCTACTATTCGCGAGTTGGCAACTCACCCCCGTTGTGCCACAGGTGTTTCAGGTTGTTCCCCAGAGTAGTCGAGACAGGCTATTCAGCTATTCAGCTATTCTCTTTTTCTACAGATATCGCATCAGCTCACAGTACTATTTTACTTAGGTGGGTTTTGGTGGTTATCTGTATTTTGTATTGTACATTCGTTGTATCTTGTACTCTCCATCTACTATTATGTTGTTGACTTAGAGACTTGGTGAGGACGATATTGTATATTATTTGTCGGTTGTTGTCCTTTTATATACAGTTTTCTCTCTATTGTCTTTATTTCTTCGCTACAGCGTCATATTTTTGTGTTGCATTCATCTTGGCTAGTTTTTACAAAAAAGGGGTGTTGCTAAAATTTTAAAGAAATAAAGTAGGACTTTTAAAGAATTTGGGTTGCGATTTCAAATGTTTCAAAAACTTATATTATCTTTTCCGTAATTTTATGGTTTAGATTTCTGGGTTTTGGCTTTCTTTTACTACGTTACGTCTTAGGGCGTTGCGTAGTACTAGGGCCGTCACGGGCCTATTTTGGGTCGTGACAGAATTGCATCCTAAACCGATAGCGGGTAAACCAGGAAAGTTTGTAAATCCCAATGCCACGTAACATATGGCACAACCGGAGAAAAAAAGGTTCCTGCAGGTGTTGCATGATTTGAATGTTCCCACAGGTTTCTCAGGATTATTTAGCAAGAAGATAAAAATTTTGAAAGGCAAGATCGATGGGATGAAAAGTCATGATCACCATGTTATTATGGAGCATCTTCTCCCATTAGCCCTCAAGACTTCCTTTCCCGAATCGGTTGGTCTAGTAATCTTTGTTGCTTTTTTAGAGAATTATGCGCTAAAAGCCAGGATGTTGTGACGATGGAGAATCTAGAAAATTCTATTTCATTGATAGTTTGCAAGCTTGAGTGTATTTTCCCACCTTCGTTCTTCGATATCGTAATACACATGACAATTCATCTTACAACCGAGGCTAAGTTAGCCGTACTGGTACAATATCGATGAATGTATCCCGTCGAAAGGTGCATAGAATTTTTCGTTTCACGCAATTTGTAAAATTATTGTTGTCCTATTTGATCGTATTTATTTATTTAACATATTTTTCTTTTGGTACCTCTACACTCTAAAAAAAATATATACGCAATAGAAATGGACCAAAGGGTTCTTGTAGGGTTCCAAGGCACTCTTACAAAGGTCTATAAGGCATCAACCATGCCCGAATAAAAATTTATACGTGCCGAACAACCCAAAGCCGGGATCTAAGTGTGAGGGATTACAACCTTTGTAGTCCGCTCCTTCTTGTAGGGTTTAACATGCAAGTAAATATCTTTACAACTAAGTGTGAGGGATTACAACCTTTGTAGTCCGCTCCTTCGCTTCATAAGCTCCGAGTAGAAGTCCCTTCGCCGCGATCCACGATCTTCCGGACTCAAGAGAGGCTCTACAACTCGAACGATCCATGCTAGCTTGTAGTCTTCCTTTTCTCCGATGATCTACCTCAAAATTTCTATAACTCAAGCTCTCTCACTCTAATGAGGTGAACACCCTAATCTAATTGGCTAGATTAGATGAGGATGATGGAGTATTATTTATACTTTCCTTTTATATCAAGTTCTCACACAAAATCATCACATAAAGAAAACCTAAAAAGCTTTCTCAAAGCTCAAGGTTGAAGAAGAAGAAGAATCATGAATTAAATACTTTTGTGATGAATAATGAAATGATATATGATTAATAATGTAACCATGGTCAACTATGACAAGGCTAACCCATGTAGAGAATTAACTAAGGCTGGGGTTTGGGTTAGGTTAAAGAATGAGTCACTAGAAAATATCAACCATAATATCTAAGCTCATGACAAAAGAAAACCTTCTAGAAGGTTCATGAAAGAACTAACCCAATTCAAACCCTAACCTTGTTTAATCCCCACTAAACATGTTGCATTAGTAATCATATCATGTTACAATAATATATATCACATATTTATTATATATTTGTAACAAAAGAAAAAAATACAATTAATATATATCGCATATATATCAATGCATTATCCGGTGAGAAAATGAAATAATAAAGCGAGCCAATATTAGATAATGTAATGCAATATATCATATAAATTATTATACATTAAATTATCGAATCAACACTTGATCCGACAATCCGGCTATATCGAATATAACCGACTAATATATCATGTACCGATTCATCGAATCAACACTTGATCCGATGACCCGGCTCTTATCTAAATATCGTGAGAATATAATACGGTATCTCATATCGCATTATCCTCGGTCGTGCACATATCACATATGTGTCCCTACTCCGTTTTGCCTGAGTCAAGAAACCTCTGTGTAGGACTCTAAAGAATCGTCAATACGCCGGTAGCAGGTGATGATCATATCAAACACCCAGAAGCTGCAAGCGGTCAGCTAAACGTAACAGCCATCCAGGTATTGAGCGATCAGAAGATCAACAAGCTAGCATGTGCATTCTCCTGTGAATCCAATCAGTAACACTCCCGTACATTCTGGTCTCTTCGTCTGATATGTTGCATATCTAGTCTAGGGGTGGAATACGTCAGACCCCAGTAACCGATAAGTCGTGTCGATGTGAGGCTCATAACAGGTCGAGAAACTACAGGTAACACTTACCAGTAAATCTCTATATAGGCCCTGGCCAGGGACTTCCAGTTATAGCCAATCGAACACAGCATAACATCAACTCCCTATACCGGGAGAAACGAATCCCCTCCTATCGCTCATTGCCTCCATGTGATTCGGGACTGCACCCAAAAGCCACCGTTTTGCATGCCCTGTTGGACGTGGTAAGGTGAAAATCAAAGCACAGTGGGAATCACACAAGACTTTATGACGATCTCGGGTCTACAGACTACCCTGTACCAGTGTCACCGGAGAACTGCCATCTGACGTGTGGTATATCACCATCTGGGAGTTCTCGGCGAGTCCGTCCTGTGTACCCAGTCTCCACTGAGCACCCGTACACCATCTCTGATATCAAAACACCGATGGATATGGGATCACCCATCGTCCATCATATGGGTCAAGATGCGTATACGCTAGTCAACTCTGGTGTATCGATGCCCTGTCTCGACACACCCTCATCGACTACCGTGGCCCCACTAGTATGATCTCATCATAGTCCCAGTAGTCAAGTACAAATCCTAAGGGCTTTATCAACATGTGAGAGTAAGACAGTAAACATATACAAGTCAACATGTTAAGATAAAGTGAAATCAAATAGCATACTATCATGTCGAGCAAGAAAGTCCTATCTATATATATCCAAGCATCCATTATAATATACATCATATGTAAAACAATGGCCTCTAGGGCATATACATAACTAACAGTTCTATCATGCAAGGTTATCTTCTAGATGAAGTAGCCACATTTTGTTCCCGCTATCTAGACAAGAACATTGAGACGAAGCTTAACCGAGCTCGGAGAATTCAGGATGGGCCATATGGTAAAGCATCCTATAAGAGAGTAGACACTATGTTTATCAACGGGATATATTGGTTTATCCTCCTCAATAGCGTATGTCTTGAAAAAATTAGAGAGTAAGTACTTTCGAATTAATTGTTATATTTATTTTTGTGTGTGTTTGAAATAATATAATATTAATGTCATAATTTATTGTTGAGAACAGAATTCATGTTAATGAGGTACGTGAGGGGCATCCTGATTGGAATGATGAACGATTGGAAAAATATCATCAGAATAATTTTTGCGATTGGGTTGCAGATCATGTAAGTTGTTCGAATAACATGTTATTGCTACCAGTCTTAATTTAAACTTATATCGTTATGTATTTATCGTAAAATTTATTTTGTCAGATCCACGATTCGAACTTATTTGCATCATTAGAGAGAGATTCAAGATGCTTAGCTCAGTTTCCGAATATGGAGGTTGCATATTATAAAGGATTCGGTGTCCTTGGATACAAATTTGATGTTAAGTATATAGAAACATCTCGAACTACTCAGAATAGTGGGATTGCGACAGTAGGATCGGATGGTATGATTTATTATGGATACTTAAATTTCATACTTGGCAACCAATATCCCGGACGATCAGAACCGTTTTGAAGGGTTCCCTAGGACGGCAGCAAGGTTTCGAGAAGCATCTTACATACCAATTTCAAAAAATTGCCGTTCTAGCTAACCTTAACTCTAGAATCGTATACTAGAAATCCGACGGAATGAAACGCAAACAACATTGCAACTAAAAGTGGACAAGGAATACAACCTTTGTAGACCGGTCCTTCACTTCATTAGCTCCGTGTAGTAGTCCCTTCGCTGCGATCATGAACTCCGGACTCTTGAGAGACTCCCATGAAGAAATGAACAAGCATGCATCGAAGTCTTCGAGGACGAAGATGATCTACGTCGAGGAGACACTAACCCAACCTATCTCTTCACTAATTGTGAAATTAGTGAAGCAAACATCTTATACTAAATGGCAAGTAGTAGAGGATGATGAAGTAGGATGTGGGCTCACATTAGATTTGATTTTCTCACATGTTTTCTCTCATCTCTATTGAAGCTAGAAAGCTTGAGAGGAAGAAGAAGAAGAAAACTCTCATGATAATTATCCAAAAGACAATAGCAATCTTAGGTGAGTTAGTATCATATACTAACCTTTGTAGAGAGTTAACCATGGATTGGCTTAATTGGTTGGGTTAATAAATATCTTAGGCAAAACAAAAGAGTGGACTTGGTCAATGCAAACAACAAGCTTCTACAAGCTTCATCCATGACAAAATGCCACCATTTTGTAATTAGCAAAATAAATAAAACCCTAGCAATAAAACAAAGTATGGTGTAAGTCATACACAGACCTTTGTTGCATGTATCATCAAGCATGACACAAAATAATATACACTTATATATATCACATATATACACATGCACAAACCAGTGAGAAAAGAAATCATAAGTGAGCTAATACTAGTTAATGTAATGTAATATATCAAATATATAATTATACATTAGATTATCAAATCAACCCTTGATTTAATAATCCGGCTATATAACATATAACCGACTAATATCATATGTAACAACTTATCGAATCAACACTTGATCCGATAACCCGGCTATATCGCATATAACCGACCGATGTCACAAATCGCGAGAATAGAATACGGTATCACATATCGTATTAATCTCGGTCCCACACATATCACATATGTGCTCCTACTCCATTTCGCTTGAGCCAGGAAACCCTTGTATAGGACTCTAAAGACTCGCCAATACGCCGGCAGTAGGTGATGATCATATCAAACACCCACAAGCTGTAAGCGGTCTGCTAAATGTAACAGCCACCCGGGTATTAAGCGATCAGAAGATCAACAAGCAAGCCTGCTCGTAATCCTGCGAATTCAATCAGTAACACTACCGTATACTCCGGTCTCTTCGTCTGATATGTCGCATATCTCGTCTAGGGGTGGTAAATGTTAGATCCCAGTAACTCGATAAGTCGTGCCGATATGAGGCTCATAACGGGTCGAGAAACTACTGATAACACTTACCAGTATATCTCTGAAGCAGCCCTGGCCAGGGACTTCCTGTTATAGCCAATCGAATACAGCGCAACATCAACCCCTAGTACCGGGAGAGACGAAACCCCTTGTATCGCTCATTGCCTCCATGTGATTCGGGACTGTACCCAAAAGCCACCATTTTGCACATTCTCTTGAACGTGGTAAGGTGGAAATCAAAGCACAGTGAGAATCGCACAAGACTCTATGATGATCTCGGGTCTACAGACTAACATGTACCAGTGTCACCAAAGAACTGCTATCTGACGATAGGTATAATACCATTTAGGAGTTCTCGGCGAGTCCGTTCAGTGTACCCAGTCTCCACTGAGCACCCGTATACTATCTCTGATATCAAACACCAATGGATATGGGATCATCCATCGCCCATCTACACGGGCCGAGAAGCTATACGCTAGTCTACTCTGGTATATCGATGCCCTGTCTCGATACACCTACGACTAGGAACATTTGAAGGATGTAATTAGAGACTACACTGTCCCCACTATAGGGTTCCTATGAACGACAGCAAGGTTTCGGGAGGCATCGTCCGTGCCATTTTCAGAATTTTGTCGTTTTAAAGAACCCTAAACTAGAATCGTTAACTAGAGAATCAAATGAAACGTAATGTAAACTACTTTACATCTAAGTGAACTAGAAATAAAACCTTTGTAGATCGGTCCTTCACTTCATTAGATCCTTGTAGTAGTCCCTTCGCTGCGATGAAATGATCTTGCAGACTCTTGAATGGCTCCTTGAGCAGAAAGCAACGAACTTGCTTGATGTCTTCGAGGCCGAAGATGATCTACGTCGAGGAGACACTAACCCCAGCTACCCTCTTCACTAATGTGTGATTAGTGAAGCAAACACCCTACACTAAAGTGTTAATCTAGTAGAGGATGAAGAAGTAGGATTTTTGCTCACTTTGGATTTCTTTTTCTCACTAAAATATCTCACTTTTACAAAACCTAGAGAGCTCTTGAGCTTTGAGGAAGAAGATCAAGAGAGATAATGTTGTGAGAGTGTATGGCAACCATGGGAGGGAAAATATCTAATATTACCCTTGTAGAGACTTAACCATGAGTTTAGATAATGATTGGGTTAACAAATATCTAGTGTAAGACAAAACTAGTGGACTAAGTCAAATGGCCTCAAATCTTCATGAAGCTTCATGCCGTGTGACAAATTTCCAACTAATAAATGAATTACAATAAATAAAAAAACCCTACATTATCTTTATCATGGTGTAAGTCTCATACACCCATGTTGCATGTATCATCAACTAGGACGCAAAAATAATAACAAAATTAATATATATCAAGTGTGCACATGTGAGAAAAATAAATGTTTAAGTGAGCTAATATTAGTTAATGTAAATTAATATATCAAATATATAATTATACGTTAAATCATTAAATCAACACTTGTTTTAATAAACCGGTTATATCTCATATGACCGACTAATATTATTTGTATCATTATATCGAATCAACACTTGATTCGATAACCCGGCTATAACACATATAACCAACCGATACAGTATCGACTTATCGAATAAACATTTGATTCGATAACCCGGCTATATCACATATAACCGATCGATACTTTATATCGCGAGAATAAAATACGGTATCACTTACTCGTATTAATCTCGGTCTCGCACATATCACATATGTGCTCCTACTTCGTTTTGCCTGAGCCAGTGAAACCTCTGTGTAGGACTCTAAAGGCTCGCCAATACGCCGGTAGTAGGTGATGATCACATCAAGCACCCAGAAGCCGTCAGCGGTACTAGCAGGACGTAACGTCTATCCGGGAATTGAACGATCAGAAGATCAGCAAGCAAGCCCGCTCCAACTCCTGCAAAAGCCTGACAGTAACACTACCGTACAGTCCGGTCTCTTCGTCTGATATGTCGCATATCCAGTATAGGGGTGGTAAACGTCATACACCAATAACCTATAAGTCGTGTCGATGTGAGGCTCATAACGGGTCGAGAAACTACTGATAACACTTATCAGTAAATCTTTGTATCAGCCCTGGCCAGGGACTTTCCTGTTATGGCCAATCGAGCACAGCGCAACATCAACCCCCAATACCGGGAGAGACGAATCCTCCCTATCGCTCGTTGCCTCCATGTGATTCGGGAATATACCCAAAAGCCACCATTTTGCACGTTCTCGTGAACGTGGTAAGGTGGAAATCAAAGCACAGTGGGAATCACATAAGACTTTATGACGATCTCGGGTCTACAGACTAACCTGCACCAGTGTCACCAGAGAACTGCTATCTGACGATAGGTATAATACCAACTATGAGTTCTTGGTGAGTTTGTTCAGTGTACCCAGTCTCCACTGAGCATCCGTATACCATCTTTGATGTCAAAGACCAATGGATGTGGGATCATCCATCGCCCATCATATGGGTCAAGATGCATACACGCTAGTCTACTCTGGAATATCGATGCCCTGTCTCGATACACCCACGACTAAGAATAGTTTTAGGGTTTACTTATGGACTACCTTTGGATCCTACTAGTATGATCTCCATCATAGTCCTGGTTGTCAAGTACACAACCTAAGGGCTCTATCAACATGTGAGAGCAAGATAGCATCACATATACAAGTCAACATGCTAAGATAAAGAGCAACCAGATAGCATACTATAATGTCGAGCAAGAAAGTCCTCTCTATTTATATCCAAGCCTCCACTATAATATACATCGCTTGTACAATAATGGCCTCTAGGGCATACATATAACAAACAATCTCCCACTAGCACTAAGGCCAGTTGTTGCAGTATCTTATACCAAACATCCCAAAGAGTCTCTCAAATTGTATCTGGGGAATAGCCTTGGTGAGTGGATTCGCCGTGTTGTCCTTCGTGTCAACTCTCCTGACCTTGATCTCCCGGAGATCAACTATCTCCCAGATCAGGTGATACCGCCTCAGAATATGCTTAGAACGCTGATGGGACCTGGGTTCCTTGGCCAAGGCTACTGCTCCATTGTTATCACAATACAAAGGTATTGGACGCTCAATGGATGGAACCACACCAAGTTCAGTTATGAACTTCTTCATCCAGACAGCTTCTTTGGCAGCATCGTTGGCAGCGATGTATTCAACCTCCATCGTCGAGTCTGCAACGGTTTCCTTTTTGGTACTTTTCCAACAAACTGCCCCTCCGTTGAGGGTAAAGACAAATCCCGAGTGCGACTTAGAGTCGTCCTTATCACTTTGGAAGCTCGAATCGGAAAAGGACTCTACTTGGAGTTCTCCGTTACCATACACCAAGAACATCTCTTTAGTCCTTCTCAAGTAGTTGAGAATGTTCTTCACAGCTGTCCAGTGACTCTCTCCTGGATCTGCTTGATACCTACTCACTACACTTAGTGAGTATGCTACATCGGGTCTGGTACACAACATCGCATACATGATAGAGCCTACTGCCGAAGCATAGGGTATCCCTTTCATGCGAGCTCTCTCCAAATCAGTGTTGGGAGACATCTCTTTGGATAGAGTGGGTCCTGAGATCGTGCGTAAAAACCCAAGCTTGGATTCTTCCATAATAAATCTTTTTAGTATGGTGTCAATGTACCTGGATTGGGACAATCCCAGTATCTGTTTAGATCTATCTCTATAGATCTTAATCCCTAAGATGTAGGAGGCATCACCTAGATCTTTCATTGAGAATCTTTGTGATAAGAAAAGCTTGACCGAGTGCAGCATAGAAACATCATTTCCTATCAAGAGTATGTCATCCACATACAACACGAGGAAGACAACCTTACTCTCTGCCACCTTCTTGTATATGCAAGGTTCATCTACATTTTTGATGAAGTCAAACTCTTTGACTACAACATAAAAACAAATGTTCCAACTCCGCGATGCTTGCTTTAACCCATAAATGGATTTAAGCAGGTTCCAACAAGAGCAAATTGTAAGAACACTCTTTGGTCTAATTTTCGTGTAATTGCGGCCATTTTGGCTTTCATTGCAATTGACATGTCAAATTGATGAATGTTAGTTATATGTATGCTCTAGAGGCCATTACTGTACATACGATGTATATTGTAATGGATGCTTGGACATATATAGGGATGACTTTCTTGCTCGACATGATAGTATGCTATCTGGTTGTACTTTATCTTAACATGTACTCAGATTGTCTCTATGTTACATGTTGATAAAGCCCTTAGGATATGTACTCGAATACTGGGACTATGATGAGATCATACTAGTGGGGCCACGGTAGTCGACGAGTACATCCTATAAATGTTCCTAGTCGAGGGTGTATCGAGACAGGGCATCGATACACCAAAGTAGACTAGCGTATACGCATCTTGACCCATATGATGGGCGATGGATGATCCGATATCCATCGGTGTTTGACATCATGGATGGTGTACGGGTGCTCAGTGGAGACTGGGTACACTGGACGGACTCGCCGAGAACTCCCAGATGGTATTATACATCACGTCAGATGGCAGTTCTCCGGTGACACTGGTACAGTGTAGTCTGTTGACCCGAGATCGTCATAGAGTCTTATGTGATTCCCACTGTGCTTTGATTTCCATCATACCACGTCCAAGGGGGCGTGCAAAAAGGTGGCTTTTGGATACAGTCCCGAATCACATGGAGGCAATAAGCGATAGGAGGGGATTCGTCTCTCCCGGTATAGGGAGTTAATGTTGCGCTGTGTTCGATTGGCTATAACCGGAAATCCATGGCCAGGGTTGCTGAGATTTACTGGTAAGTGTTATCAGTAGTTTCTCGAACTGTTATAGACCTCATATCGAAACGACTTATCGAGCTACTGGGGTCTGACGTTTACCACCCCTAGGCGAGATATGCGACATATCAGACGACGAGACCGGACCGTACGGGAGTGTTACTGATTGGATTCACAGGAGAATGTACAGGCTTGCTTGTTGATCTTCTGAGCGCTCAATACCTGGGTAGCTGTTACGTTTAGCTGACCGCTTGCAGTTTGTGGGTGTTTTATATGATCATCACCTACTGCCGGCGTATTGACGAATCTTAAGAGTCCTACACAGAGGTTTCTTGGCTCAGGCAAAATGGAGTAGGAGCACCTATGTGATATGTGCGGGACCGAGGATAATGCGGTAATACCGTATTGGATTCTCACGATATGAGATATCGGCCGGGTATATGTGATATAGCCGGGTCATCGTATTAGTCGGTTATTTGTGAAATAGCCGGATTATCGGATCAAGTGTTGATTCGATAATTTAATGTATAATAATATTAAATTACATTAACTAATATTAGCTCACTAAAAGATTCATTTTCTCACGGGATAATACATTGATATATATGCGATATATGTTAATTGTATTATTTTCTATTGTTACAAAATATATTGTATATGTGATATATATAATATTGTAACATGGTAGGGTTACAAATTTAACAATGGATTAGTGTTTAAACTTGGTTAGGGTTTGGATTAGGGTTAGCTTTTGCATGAAGCTTCCATGAAGCTTTATGAAGCTTTGACTTTGTGGTTGCTTGATTTTTTGTGGAGATATTTTGTTAACCCAATCCAAACCATTAACTCTAGTTAACTCTCTACAAGGGTTAACTCTCTCAAGCTTAACCCTTGGTTAGATTTGTAACCACTACAATAATTCATTGTTCATCACAAAAGGAAATAGGTTATCATTTTCATTCATGCTTCTTCTTTCTTGAGTTCCTTCATGAAAAAGCTTTCTTTTGTGATGAAAGTGAGTGAGAAAAAGATAATAAATGAGAGAAAAAAATCCTACTTCATCATCCTCATCTATCCTTGCCATTTAGATGAGGGTGTTCACTTCATATTATGAGTGTTAGCTTGTGTTAACGAAACTTCAAGGTAGATCATATTTGTATCGAAGATCGGAAGCAAAGGTTGCATCATTTTCTTCGTGAAGCCTCTCGAGAGTCCAGAACACGATGATCGTAGCGAAGGGACCCCAACATGGAGCTGAAGAAGTGAAGGACCGGATCTACAAAGGTTGTAATCCCTCTCACTTAGTGTTAAAGTTGTTAACATGCAAGTTTTCGCCTAAACCCTAGTTTAAAGATCCGTATTAGAGTTGTTCGGCACGGCTAAAATTTTAATCGGGCATGGTTGATGCCTCGTAGACCCTTGTGCGCGTGCCTAGCAACCCTACAGTGGTATCAGATCCAAGCTAGAGCTTTAGGCGAAGTGTAAGCGAAGTTTAAAGTCCGATCGAACCCGAGAACCCCGATCAAACCCCTTCTCTGGATAATTTTTCAAAATGTTGATTTTTCTGAATTAAAAATGCTCAGAAAATATAGCAGGTAAATATAAGGATTATTGTAGAAAACGACCCCCTGAATCCACTGTAGCGCCGCGGAACCGCGGCCATAGCCTGCTTTTTGTGGCGGTTCCGCGGCCGTATGTAAAGATCATGGAATTCTGTTTCTACAGTAATCTCCGTAGGTGATGCCTGACTCTTCTGGGAATTTTTTATTTTCACTCCAGTGTTGAGTTTTCTGGGTTGTATTGGGGAATTAATGATTCGATCGGATATTTTAACTTTGTTTTGTTTTTCCGGATAATTTTAGAACGTGTTAAAAAGTTCGACCGGATATCAATAACTCACTTTTTCCCGACCCGGAAAATTTCCAAGTGTTGGATTTTTCCGTTGTTTAAGAACGTTCTAAGTCATGCAAGTAACGCGATGGACCCTCTAGAAGACAACAAACCTTAACTCGATTATGTGACCGTCTTGAACTGCCTTTTGAACCTTAGGGTTTGGGGCAGTACGGCGTGCCACATGTGAGGCGTTGGCTTGACCCTTCTACGCATGGACCATTGGTACTGTGGCGTGTAATGGATATTTTTGAAATCTGCTCAAGTGTTGAGCTATCTGGGAAAACTTGGGTGTTTGATTATTCGATCGGAAAGTTTGACATTGTCTATTTATCTGGAATGTGATACAATATTTGGAATCCACAAGTAGTTATGAGATAACTAATTTGAATGTTATAAACATAGCAGTTTAGTCTCGATGATCGGTTGCCACGGAATTTTGATGTGATCAAAAGTCCGTCGCAATCACGTAGCGTACGCGGATACTCGCCGGGTAAACTTAATAGACAGCCATGCCCCATAGCCCCGACCAAGTGACTGTAGGAGAACCCCGTCGCCAAAAGCATCCGTTCGGGTGCTCGCGGCAGCGGTGTTCCTCCTTAGTCCACTTCGTCGACGGCATCCGGGGGTGCGGCCGTCTACTAAAGTTTACGACGAGCATTCGATCGGGATGTCGGGAATCTTGTTGAATTGCCGACTTGATATTGAAAAGAGTTTTCGATAATGAGACTAAAATGCGGGGTTTATAATTGTTAGGCATGCGATGTCTAAGGAATTCATTTGGTAAGGCATGCGATGTCTAAAGAGGTTGCGGAATCCAACTGTTGTAGTTTTACACTTTCTTTTCTGTGACCGTAAGCGTAGTATGTGGTGTATCGCCGGCTTCATTGCTATACATCAACGACAATCGGGATACGCATACTTGCTTACGTTGATGATATGAGATATTATGTGTTGCTGTGATATGTTGTATTGGATCGTCGCGTTTGAATAGCCGGGGGTTTTATGTGAGATGAGAGTTTTTCTTTTTTCATTCATGTAAAATTCATTTGTATGTAATATTCTTTTATTTGGGCACTTCCGGGCTGAGGATGATGTCACCATTGTATATTATTCACTTTTCCGCATTAGGTAGACCCAAGGCGGGGAGCACAAGTAACCGGGTTCTGGGGTCCAGTGGGAGACCATCTCGAGGAGTCGAGACCGGGTCTCCTAACCCTAGAATTGGCAGTGTTGCTTGCCGCTCTCTTAGGGGTCTAGGGATGTGGGTTTGGCTATTCATCACCACCGTGGAATCCGTGTTTTATAAAGGCTCATATTGAAAACACGGACATCCTAGTATATCTAATATTTCATTTATGTTCTTCTGCTGCAATGTTCTGTGTTGAGATCATATTACTTTCTGAGACGAATGTTTATATTATATATATGAGATATATGTTATATTGCAGATTTCATTTCAACTGTGATGCTTGTGAAGCACAATTAAAATGGGACTTCATTAATGAGATTAATGAAATAAAAGAAACCTAATGATGTTGTGGAATCGAATTTTCAAAAACAGGTAGCTACGGTTCTTGCTTTGCATCGCGGTGTTCCTTGTAGAACATCCTGCACCTTATTCGATAAGGAAAGGGCCGAGATCCTTTCACCGGGAGTGACCCCTTTAGCAATAACTGGCAGATGCTACACCCCTCGGTTTTTTTTTGATTGCTTCTATAGTTTTTGCTTTGCATAGTGATATATATGATATATCCTGCATCTTATTCGATGAGGAAAGGGCCGACGATCCCTTCACCGGGAGTGACCCCTTTAGCAAAACTAGAAAAGCCTAAAAAACGCTCCATTTAAAATTACTCGATTCTACAACGATATAAAGTTCATTACGCAAAAGGTTTCCTTAAAAACCTGTCGTAGCCCTCCGTCATTTCAGATAAGTAGTATTTAGTATTCGTGTTGCGTTTGTTGACTCAGTCAAGGCGTAGTGTGCGGTAGCCGATTAGTGCTTATCTGCAAAGCATATGATGCGATTGGATTAGGGTAGTCGTGAGGCCTTGTTGACTCAGTCAAGGGTCGTGCGGGTGGGTTTAATTCAATCGGGAAATGACGGGTTGAACTTTACTTGCGGTCTATGATTTGTTGACTCGGTCAAGGTCATAGATCGCTTGGGGCAAAATATTATTGGGAATTTCAAGTGTTGAAATTTGCAATGAGATTGCATAGCTTCTATGAGATAGTTGGATCCCGATACCCGCTGCGAGTAAGAGTTACTCCTGGGAGAGTTTTACACATTACAATTAGCCGATCATGTAGGTATCTAGAAAGGTGTTAACGGGGTTACGCCTCTGGGAAAACGAGGTTTACTTTAATTAGGTCCGTGCGAAAGCACGGGGAACCTCCCTCAAAGTACCGACACTGGCCTGGCTGAAAGATTGGCGAACTTGTAGCGTGTAATTAATCCCGGCGAGTCTTTCCTTTTAGGGTTTGAAGGAAGATTTGATTAAAACAGTGGGAGACATCCTGATTAGATATATTAGATAACCAATCTAATCTTGCAAGAGCATACGCTGAGTGTTTTCTTCTCTCTCTCCAGGTAGCGACCATATCACGCCTTAATCAAGATAATAATACGGATATATTGACCGAACCCGCTTGTTATACTGAGCTGGGGAACGTTGGTCCCGCTCCAACTTATAATTGTTATAAGACAAAGCAGGAAATTAGGGAATACCAGATTTCCCGTGCCGCCCAAACGAAGAAAGTTCATGCTGATGCATCTTCTTCGGGTGTGTTCATTACATAGAACTGTTTCTCAGTATCCTTTACGTCCTGGGTATGAGATACCGGATCAGGATCCCGCATATGTAATCTGTTACATGGGGTACAGAAAGGTAGAGAACTGAGAACGGGTGATAAGTTTCATGAGACAGAAAACGGTGCAAGTGTTGCAGCCAAGTCTGTTGGTCACTATCACCCTGTATTACAAGAATACAATGATTGTGAACGAATGTTATTAGATACCGAACCTGATATAAAAAATCATATCAGTCTCTTTATTAGAAAAGAAAGGATATAATTTTGTATTGTTGGATAATGTTTTGAACATTTCCTATATCAAGAGTTGATTCGTTCAGGCACGTTATCTAAAAGCATTGACATTCTAAATCAACTACAGTTCTTAGTATACAGAACACACAGAAGAGGAAGAATTCAGAAATGAACGAATCCTTCTTGAGGCATTGTAGACTAGGTCATATCAATGCGACCCGACTAGCTAAAGTTATATATAGATGCATATTTAAATTAGTTTAAATTTACATCTTATGAAACTTGCCGGTCATGTCACAGAGATAAGATGATCACAGCTCCGTTTATTGGAAAGAGAGAAAGAGTTAGTGAACTCTTGGGATTGATACATGCTGATGTATGAAAGTCTCCTGTCTACACATGCCAAGACCGGTTCTTTGTACTTCATTACATTCTCTGATGATCTCTCAAGATTCAGACATATGTTCCTGTTGAAACACAAGTCCGAAGCTTTTGAGATATTCACAGAATATAAGTTAGAAGTAGAGAACCAAAATACGGGTATAAGTATTATGTCCTTTGATGAGATCAAGGAGGAGAATACTTGAGCACGGAATTCCTGGACTATTCTAAAGGAGAATGCGATTCTCTCTCAGCATTACTCCTCCGTATACACCATAGCACGTCGGTGTATCGGAGCGGAGAAATAGTACCCTATGTGATATGGTGTGCTCTATGATGAGTACTACTGAGTTTCCTATTTCCTTTTGGGAGTTATGCACTTGAGAAGCTGCATACCTATTGAACAGGGTTCAAATCAAATTAGTTGCCTACCACTTCATATGTGATATAGAAAGGGAAGAGCCCATATCTTAAGTTTGTTAAGATTTGGGGTTGTCCGGCCAATGTCTAAAAGCATAATCCGGACAAGCTCGAGGCAAAGTCAGTACTATGGAAGTTTGTTGGATATCCCAAGCATTCGCAAAGGAATATCTTCTACCAAACAGAGGAACAAAAGATGTTTTGTTTCTCAGCATGCCACCTTTGTGAAAGGGAATTTCTTGTGAAGAAATTAGTGGTCATGAGGTAGAACTGGAAAGGTTCCAGCTACATAAACTGCAGCTGATGATTTGGTAGAACTAAAGGATTCAATAGTTTCCAACGAACCTCAGCCTCTCCGCCGATCTAGTAGGGTTCCTCACCCACCTGAGAGATACTTCGGTTTCTCTATGACAGTGGGAGCGAGGATTGCATCATGAGATGATGACCCAACTAGTTTCGGGCTGGCCATCAGGAGTGGGACTCTGTAAGAATGGCTGGATGCTTATCGATCTGAGATGGATTCCTTATACACCAACAAAGTATGGACTTTGGTTGCTTTATCTGAAGGGTTAAATCCCCATCAGGAGCAAGTATATCTTGAGAAGATTACTTGGTGTATATGGAAAAGTTGAGACTTTCAAAGCTATGCTTAAGTCCATCCAGATCCTACTTGCCACGGCTACATACCATGACTACGATATCTGGTGGTTGGGTGTCATGACTGCTTTTCTAAAATGCTGTTTTGGAAGAGAGCGTTTATAAGTACACAGCCAGAGGGCTTTGTAGACAGTGGGAGCAGCGAAAACGTGAGCAAGATGTTTTATGTGATAAAACAGGCATCGCAGAGTTGGAACATCTGTTTTGATGTGATAGTCAAAGAGTTTGACTTCATCAAAATAGTAGATGAACCTTGTATATACAAAATGGTAGTAGAGAGTATGGAGGTGATCCTCGTAGAGTACGTGGATGACATACTCTTGATAGGGAAGGAGTTTCCTATGCTACGATTGGTCAATCTCCGCTTATCACAAGGATTCTCCATATAGGATCAAAATGATACCTACTAAATCCTGGGTTTTGGATCTATGAGATAGATCTAATTGGATGTTAGGATACTCACTAGTTGTAGTGAGATGGTATCAATCGATCCTGGGGAGAATCACTGGAAAGGTTCCAGGTTGATAAGAACGACTGAATGTCAGTCGCAGGCATTGTCTTTACCCTCAGTGGAGGGACTGTATGTTGCAAGAGTTCCAAGCTAGATACCGTGACATACTATATGATCAAAGGCAAGATACATCGTTACCAAAGATGCTACCAAAGAGGCAGTTTGGATATATAAGTTCATGAGATGAACTTCGTTCCTACCATTGTGTGACAATGGAGTTGTGGCTTTAGCCAAGGAACTACCGTCCCATCAGAAATCCAGATATAATTCTTAGGCAATATCACCTGATCATGGAGATGGTTGATCTCCAGGGAGATCGAGGTTAGGAGAGTAGACACAGAGGACAACAGCGCGGATCCACTCACAAAGACCTTTTTCCCAGTAGAGACGTTTATGGGATGGTTGAGTATGTGATACTTCAACCACAGCTAGTTGTTGGGTATGTGATACCACAACAGATGGCCCTAGTGCAAGTGGGAGATTGTTAGTTATATGTATGCCCGAGAGGCCATTACTGTACATACGATGTATATTGTAATGGATGCTTGGACATATATTGGGATGACTTTCTTGCTCGACATGATAGTATGCTATCTGGTTGTACTTTATCTTAACATGTACTCAAATTGTCTCTATGTTACATGTTGATAAATCCCTATGGATACGTACTCAACTACTGGGACTATGATGAGATCATACTAGTGGGGCCACGGTAGTCAAAGAGTACATCCTATAAATGTTCCTAGTCGAGGGTGTATCGAGACAGAGCATTGATACACCAGAGTAGACTAGCGTATACGCATCTTGACCCATATGATGGGCGATGGATGATCCCATATCCATCGGTGTTTGACATCAAGGATGGTGTACGGGTGCTCAGTGGAGACTGGGTACACTGGACGGACTCGCCGAGAACTCCCAGATGGTATTATACATCACATCAGATGGCAGTTCTCCGGTGACACTGGTACAGAGTAGTCTGTTGACCCGAGATCGTCATAGAGTCTTGTGTGATTCCCACTGTGCTTTGATTTCCATCATACCACATCCAAGAGGGCGTGCAAAAAGGTGGCTTTTGGGTACAGTCCCGAATCACATGGAGGCAATAAGCGATAGGAGGGGATTCGTCTCTCCCGGTATAGGGAGTTGATGTTGCGCTGTGTTCGATTGGCTATAACCAGAAATCCCTGGCCAGGGTTGCTGAGATTTACTGGTAAGTGTTATCAGTAGTTTCTCGAACAGTTATAGACCTCATATCGACACGACTTATCGAGCTACTGGGGTCTGACGTTTACCACCCCTAGGCGAGATATGCGACATATCAGACGACGAGACCGGACTGTACGGGAGTGTTACTGATTGGATTCACAGGAGAATGTATAGGCTTGCTTGTTGATCTTTTGAGCGCTCAATACCTGGGTAGCTATTACGTTTAGCTGACCGCTTGCAGCTTGTGGGTGTTTGATATGATCATCACCTATTGCCGGCGTATTAATGATTCTTAAGAGTCCTACACAGAGGTTTCTTGGCTCAGGAAAAACAGAGTAGGAGCACATATGTGATATGTGTGGGACCGAGGATAATGCGGTATGTGATACCGTATTGGATTCTCGCGATATGAGATATCGGCCGGGTATATGTGATATAGCCGGGTCATCGTATTAGTCGGTTATTTGTGAAATAGCCGGATTATCGGATCAAGTGTTGATTCGATAATTTAATGTTTAATAATATATATGATATATTACATTACATTAACTAATATTAGCTCACTAAAAGATTCATTTTCTCACGGGATAATACATTGATATATATGCGATATATGTTAATTGTATTATTTTCTATTGTTACAAAATATATTGTATATGTGATATATATAATATTGTAATATGTTAGGGTTACAAATTTAACAATAGATTAGGGTTTAAGCTTGGTTAGGGTTTGGATTAGGGTTAGCTTTTGCATGAAGCTTCCATGAAGCTTCATGAAGCTTTGACTTTGTGGTTGCTTGATTTTTTGTGGAGATATTTTGTTAACCCAATCTAAACCATTAACTCTAGTTAACTCTCTACAAGGGTTAACTCTCTCATGCTTAACCCTTGGTTAGATTTCTAACCACTACAATAATTCATTGTTCATCACAAAAGGAAATAGGTTATCATCTTCATTCATGCTTCTTCTTCCTTGAGTTCCTTCATGAAAAAGCTTTCTTTTGTGATGAATGTGAGTGAGAAAAAGATAATAAATGAGAGAAAAAATCCTACTTCATCATTCTCATCTATCCTTGCCATTTAGATGAGGGTGTTCACTTCATATTATGAGTGTTAGCTTGTGTTAACGAAACTTCAAGGTAGATCATCTTTGTATCGAAGATCGGAAGCAAAGGTTGCATCATTTTCTTCGTGAAGCCTCTCGAGAGTCCAGAACACGATGATCGCAGCGAAGGGACCTCGACATGGAGCTTAAGAAGTGAAGGACCGGATCTACAAAGGTTGTAATCCCTCTCACTTAGTGTTAAAGTTGTTAACATGCAAGTTTTCTCCTAAACTCTAGTTTAAAGATCCGTATTAGAGTTGTTCGGCACGGCTAAAATTTTAATCGGTCATGGTTGATGCCTCGTAGACCCTTGTGCGCGTGCCTAGCAACCCTACAATGAACATCTGCCCTAAATGAACCAGATGAAGTAGATGAAGTGGAAGAAGCGGTTTGTCTAGTGCTTTCCCACTGAAGCGTTTGTTCATCAAGATCGTCGAGAAATTGCCAAGCTTCCTCGTCAGATTTTGTAAGAAAGTGACCTTGACAAATGGTTTCCGGCAATTGCTTAGTTGTTGGGTTCAGTTCTTCGTATAAATTTTGGCAAAGTTGCCATCTCTCGATACCGTGGTGAGGGCACTGAACAAGAAAGTCCTTAAATCGTTTGAAACACTTCCAAAAAGGTTCGGAAGGAAGCTAGGAAAATTGGTTAATTTCATTGTGAATTCTCGTGGTCTTGTGGTGTGGGTAAAACTTTTTTAGAAAAGCCTTAAAAAACTCTTCCTAACTTTTTATGGAATGCGATGCCGTACTAAATAGCCACTTTTCAGCTAGGTCACATAAATTGAAAGGAATGACACGTGGCCTTATAGCATCATCGGAAAGTTGGGTGGTCTTCATCAATGCATAAACATTCTGGAATTTGTTAATGAAGATGTAGGCATCTTCAGATTCCAGCCCGTGAAATCTGTGCAACATATTGATGAAGTAGGGCTTAATTTCGAAATTATCCCCATTAGCCGGCGGAAGTGAAAGACAAGTGGGAATTACGGTGCGGGTTGGATAGAAAAGATCCTGGAACGCGATTCGTTGGGGCGCTTCTATAGGAGGTAAAGGGTTGTTAGGATTGAATCCTGATATCTCTTTAGAAGATGATGAATTTCAAGATGAAGCTAAAGAAGTGGAGGGAATTTCGACTTCGGAGTCAAACGCGTCGTTAGTAGGGACTAACGAGACACGGACTAAACGGGAGCTAGTGTCCCTAGTCCAACCGGACATACACTAAATGAGGTGTAGTGTAGTCAAAAGTAGAATGTGGGGGTAAGAAAACGTCAATGGAGAAAATGTGGGTGAAAGTTGGGTGCAATGGATTTCTAGCGACAAATGGCAAGTTTTTGTAAAAAATTTTGTTTTGTGGTTTTTTTTTATAAAGAGTTTTGCAAAAGATTTTATATGGAACTACGACACACTTTCAAGCACTCACAATTTGAACATGCATAATCAAGCCTAGAGCTAGGGTCTCCTAAGTCAACTAGACTGCTCCTAACTGGTCCAAAGCGACAAGTTGTGAGATATCCCTCAAATCGCCTTTTCACCGCCAATTGTGGCCAGATAAGCACAAGTGAAGAAAGGATGGATCCGCTCACAAATCACCGTGAGACGGGACATTTAAAATTACCTTTCCACTTGTCTAGCCTAGGCACCACAAAGTCAGGTTTAAATAAACGACTGATTGCCCACAACCTTCCTCTGTCCTAATGAGCACGACAGTCCTTAATTGGCTGAGTCTAGATATTTTTTTTAATTAACTCCAGGGTTGATGCATACGCTTTTTGTGATTTTTGGGGTCCTATGAAGGGTAGTGAAATCCCCACCGAATCTGGATTGGTGTCATAGCCGCTTAAAAGTCCGTTTTAAAAATGCAAAGCAGTAAACACACAAAATCTAAAACACCTGCAAAAATTTTCTTCTTTTTATTTGCGGCGCAAATAATCCTGCACAAAATTGATTTATTAGAGAGGGAGAAGAAGTTTTGCGCAAAGAACCCTGCAGGAAAATTCTTTCAGTGGAGCTCAGGGGGTTACAGAGAAGATAAGGAATACTTAAAGATAAATCAGATTGCTGACGTCAGCAAACCGCCGCGGTTCCGCCGCCAATTGCTTGTTAGTGCCGCGGTTCCGCGGTGGGTAAGTTGGTTCAGGCATCTGAGATTTTTATGTTTTCTGTTGTGGTTCTCCTCTGTCTGTTCAGATCTTCTGTTTCTGGATTTGTTCACCGAGCTTGCTCCAGATCTGAATCTGTCCTTCTTCCTTTCCTGCGCAGTTCACAAAAAACCGTTCAAAAAATAACAAGATGATAATTTTATTTTTTTTATATATTTTTCAGTTTTTATAATTTTTTTTAATTTCAATTAACCCGAAATTACAAAAAGAAAATAACTACCGCTATCCCTGGCAACGGCGCCATTAGATTGTTAGTTCTGTTTTCCGTACGTGCATCTTAAAATCAAAGTTTAGATATACCGCAATCAATAACGGTGTCGCTTGGTAGCTAGCCGGTTGAGTATGGGTCGGTCCACAGGGAAATAACGTGTTCTCTTCTAATTGTTCTAACGAGTTAAGTCCTATTTTTGGAAGGTTTTGATTTTTATAAAAACTAAGATTGAATTTAATTCGATTTAAAACCTTGCTAGGGTTAGGATTAGGTTAGTTTGGAAAGAGAATTCTTCTCACTGCTTCCTTTTCCCTAATTAAGAACTTAGAAGTTAGGGTAATAGTCAACAAATGGGATTAGGAAGACTATGAAGAAACGTAGTTTTTTCCTTTTGGTCCTTGTCCGTCCTTTCTTAACTCTTAGCCCTAACCTCTATGTAAATCAACCACAACCGGTCTAACTAGGGAATCACCGCTATCTCATAGGATAGGATGGCGTAGTGAGCAGTGTGTGTTTGATTCACATAGAGTCCTAATTTAAAGTATTATACGGGGAAGAAAGGAGTGAGAGATGTCCATCTCTCAAACCTACCCAATTCTAACCCTAACAAGTGAGGAATTACTCACTCATCAGGAAAATTACGACAAAATTCATTTTTTATAATTTTGTTTTAATAACCTAATTAACTTGCAGATAAATAAATGCAAATAAAATAATTGCAGAAATAAAATTAGAATGGAAAATTTCGAGATAAAAAAACTTACTTTATTGACACCTCTTGACGATTACAATGGAATAGAAAATTTAATCTAGAAATTAAAAGAGGCATGCCCCAAAAGAGGCTTTAGGCTTTTCTATTTATAGATAGGAGAAACCCTAGGGTTTACATCTTATCCACATTTGAAATTAGAATACTACGCTAAGAAAGCCGGGTCAAAGCAACGACACCCACCGACACGTGCACCGACACGTACACTGCACGGCCGCGGAACCGCGGCGGAATTCCTTGTTTGGCCGCGGATCCACGGCCATCTTGGGGTTTCTCTGTCTCATATTTCCAGGATTGCTTCATGTTGCTTTTTACTTCTGTTTTCTTCACTTGGTTCCTCAGAATATCTTCTATTTTCTTCCAGATTTCCACAGTGCAGAATGTTGAAGACTTTTCGCCGTGAGCTTCGCGTTGAAGTCTTTAATCCTGTGCTGCCCTTGTACTTTGTGCATTGAACCGTTCGCTGATCTTCTTTTGTTCCTTAAATTGTAGGCGGCATCATACAGATTCATCTATTTGTTGGTCGTAGTTTCACCTTTGTAGCGTCTTTTCCTGAATTTCACTGGATTGTTCTGAGAACCTGTAACCTGCAACTATTTTGAAGACATGGATCAAAAGCACCTATTTATTTGCAATATGATTAAGAATGGTGAATATAATAATGCAAAATTATGATATGAACACCACTGCAAGTAAAAGTTACTCCTGGGAGAGTTTTACACATTACAATTAGCCGATCAAGTAGGTATCTAGAAAGGTGTCAACGGGGTTACGCCCCTGGGTAAACGAGGTTTTTTCTAATTAGGTCCGTGCGAAAGCACAGGGAACCTCCCTCAAAGTACAGGCGTTGGCCTGGCTGAAAGATTGGTGAACTTGTAGGGTGTAATTAATCCTGGCTAGTCTTTCCTTTTAGGGTTTGAAGGAAGATTTCACTAAAATTATGGGAGCATCCTGATTAGATAAATTAATAACCAATCTAATCTTGCAAGAGCATACGCTGAGTGTTTTCTTCTCTCTCTCTCCAGGTAGCGACCATGTTACGCCTTAATCAAATATAATAATATAGATGTATTGACCGAACCCGCTTATTATACTGTGCTGGGGAACGTTGGTCCCGCTCTAACTTATAATTGTTCTAAGACCGAGAAGGAAATTGGGGATTACCAGGATTCCCTTGCCGCCAAAACGTAGAAAGTGCATGATGATGCATCTTCTTCGGGTGTGTTCATTACCGAGAACTGTTTCTCAGTATCCTCCACATCCTGGGTATGTGATACCGGATCAGGATCCCACATATATAATCTGTTACATGGGCTGCAGATAGGTAGAGAACTGAGAACGGGTGATAAGATTCAAGAGTTGGAAATGGTGCAATTGTTGCAGCCAAGTATGTTGGCAGTTATCACCCTGTATTACCAAATACATTGATTCTAAATGAATGTTATTAGATACCGAACCTGATATACAACATCATATCAGTCTCTATATTTAATAATGAAGGATATAATTTTGTATTGTTGGATAATGTTTTGAACATTTCCTATACCAAGTGTTGATCGATTCAGGCACGTTATCTAAAAGCATATGCGTTCTAAATCAAACTACAGTTCTTAAACGTATCGAACACACACAAATGGATGAATTCAGAAATGAACGAATTCTTCTTGAGGAATTGTAGACTGGGTCATATCAATGCGACCCAACTTGCTAAGTTACATTTAGATGTATATTTAAATCATTTTGAATCTACATCTTGTGAAATTTGCCAGTCATGTCACAAAGATAAGATGACCATAACTCCGTTTATTGGAAACAGAGAAAGAGTTAGGGAACCCTTGGGATTGATACATGATGATGTATGTAGGTCCCCTGTCTACATATGCTAGGGCTGGTTCTTTTTACTTAATTACATTCACTGATGTTATCTCAAGATTCACACATGTGTTCCTGTTGAAACACAAGTCTGAACCTTTTGAGAATTTCAAAGAATATAAGATAGAAGTAGAGAACCAATATGGGTATAAGTATTATGTCCTTTGATGTGATCAAGAAGGAGAATACTTGAGCATGGAATTCCTGGACTATTCTAAAGGAGAATGAGATTCTCTCTCAGCATTACTCCTCCGTATACACCACAGCACGTTGGTATATCTGGCCGGAGCAATCATACCCTATGTGATATGGTGTGCTCTATGATGAGTACTACTGAGTTACCTATTTCCTTTTAGGGGTTATGCACTTGAGAAGCTGCATACCTATTGAATAGGGTTCCAACCAAATCAGGTGCCTACTACTCCATATATGATATGGTATTGGAAGAGCCCATCTCCTATGTAAGTTAAGATTTGGGGTTGTCCGGCCTATGCCTAAAAGCAAAATCCGGACAAACTCAAGGCAAGGTTAGTTCTGTGGAAGTTTGTTGGATATCCCAAGCATTCGCAAGGGAATATCTTCTACCACACCGAGGAACAAAAGGTGTTTTGTTTCTCGGCATGCCACCTTTTTAAAAAAGGAATTTCTTGTGAAGAAATTTTTAGTCATGGGGTAGAACTGGAAGGAGTTCCAGCTATACAAACTGCAGCTGATGATTTGGTAGAACCGGTGGATTCAATAGCACCCAACGAACCTCTGCCTCTCCGCCGATCTAGTAGGGTTCCTCACCCACCTGAGGGATACTTCGATTTTCTATATGACAGTGGTAGCGAGGTTTGCATCATGAGATGATGACCTAACTAGTTTCGAGCAGACCATCAAGAGTGGGGACTTTGTGAGAATGGCTGGATGCTAAGCGATCTGAGATGGAATCCATATACACCAACAAAGTATGGACTTTGTTTGCTTTATCTGAAGAGTTAAATCCTCATCAGGAGTAAGTATATCTTGAGAAGATTACTTGGTATACATGGAAAGGTTGAGACTTTCAAAGCTAGACTTGTTGTAAAATTTTCTCGTCATTGACCAGGTATGGATTATGATGAAACCTTTTCTCAAGTGGCTATGCTTAAGTCCATTCGGATCCTACTTGCCATTGCTACATACCATGACTACGATATCTGGTTGTTGGGTGTCATGACTGCTTTTCTAAATAGTGATTTAGAAGAGAGCGTCTATAAGTACACAGCCAGAGGGCTTCGTACACAGTGGGAGCAATGAAAACGTTTGCAATTTGCTTTATTAGTTGAAGCAGTCATCACGGAGTTGGAACATCTGTTTTGATGTGGTAGTCAAAGAGTTTGACTTCATCAAATTGGTAGATAAACCTTGTATATACAAAAAGGTAGTAGGGAGTATGGTAGTGTTCCTCGTATTATGCGTGGATAACATACTCTTGATAGGAAATGAGTTTCCAATGCTACGCTTGGTCAATCTTCTCATATCACAAGGATTTTCCATATAGGATCAAGGTGATACCTCCTAAATCCTAGGTTTTAGATATATGAGATAGATCTAAGTGGATGTTAGGATTCTCACTAGGTGTAGTTATATGGTATCAATAGATCCTAGGGAGAATCACTGGAAAGCTTCCAGGGTGGTAGGGTCGACTGAATGTCAGTCACAGGCATTGTCTTTACCCTCAGTGGATGGACGGTATGTTAGAAGAGTTCCAAGCTAGATACCGTGACAAACTAGACGATAAAGGCTGGATACATCACTACCAAGGATGCTACCAAAGAGGCAGTCTGGATATATATAAGTTCATAAGATGAACTTCGTTCCTACCATTGTGTGACAATGGAGTTGTGGCTTATGCCTAGGAACCCTCGTCCCATCAGTGATCCAGACATATTCTTAGGCAGTATCACCTGATCATGGAGATGGTTGATCACTAGGGGATCAAGGTTAGGAGAGTAGACACAGAGGACAACAACACGGATCCACTCATAAATGCCTATTGCCCAGTAGAGACTCTTATAGGATGGTTGAGTATGAGATACTTCAACAACTGTTGATTGTTGGGTATTGGATACTACAATAGATGGCCCTAGTGTAAGTAGGAGATTGTTAGTGATATGTATGCCTAAGTGGCCATTACTATACATACGATATATATTGTAGTGGATGCTTAGACATATATAGGGAGGACTTTGTTGCTCGACATGATAGTATGCTATCTGGTTACTCTTTATCTTCATATATACACTGATTGTCTCTATGTTACATGTTGATAAATCCCTTAGGATGAGTACTTGACTACCAGGATTATGATGCAGATCATACTAGTGGGGACAGTGTAGTCGCTAAGTACATCCTTCAAATGTTCCTAGTCGTGGGTGTATACAGATAGGGCATCGATATACCAGAGTAGGTTAGCGTATAGCTTCTCGACCCATGCAGATGGGCGATGGATGATCCCATATCCATTGGTGTTTGACATCAGAGATAATATACGGGTGCTCAGTGGAGACTGGGTACACTGGACGGACTCGCCAAGAACTCCCAGATGGTATTATACCTCACGTCAGATGGCAGTTCTCTGGTGACACTGGTACAGGTTAGTCTGTAGACCTGAGATCGTTATAGAGTCTTGTGTGATTCCCACTGTGCTTTGATTTCCACCTTACCACGTTCAAGAGAACATGCAAAATGGTGGCTTTTGGGTACAGTCCCGAATCATATGGAGGCAATGAGCGATAGGAGGGGTTTCGTCTCTCCCGATATTGGGGGTTGATGTTGCGCTGTGCTCGATTGGTTATAGCAGGAAGTCCTTGGCCAGGGCTGCTTCAGAGATATACTGGTAAGTGTTATCAGTTGTTTCTCGACCCGTTATGAGCCTCATATCGACAAAACTTATCGAGTTACTGGGGTCTGACGTTTACCACCCCTAGACGAGATATGCGACATATCAGATGAAGAGACCGGACAGTACGGTAGTTACTGATTGGATTCACAGGAGTGTGTGCAGGCTTTCTTGTGATCTTCTAATCGCTCAATACGCGGGTAGCCATTACGTTTAGCAGACCGCTTGCGGCTTGTGGGTGTTTGATATGATCATCACCTACTGCCGGCGTATTGACGGGTCTTTAGAGTCCTACACAGGGGTTTCCTGGCTCAAGCGAAACGGAGTAGGAGCACATATGTGATATGTGCGGGACCGAGATTAATACAATATGTGATACCGTATTCTAGTCTCGCTATTTGTGACATTGGTCGGTTATATGCGATATAGCCGGGTTATCGGATCAAGTGTTGATTCGATAAGTTGTTACACATGATATTTGTCGGTTATATGTGATATAGACGGATTGTTAAATCAAGAGTTGATTTGATAATATAATGTATAATTATATATTTGATATATTAATTAACATTAACTAGTATTAGCTCACTTAAGATTTCTTTTCTCACTTGATGTGCATATTGTATATATGTGATATGTATATTTGTGTACATGTTTGTATCATACTTGATGATACATGAAAGATGGGTGTATGAAATTTATACCATCCTAAAGATAATCCTAGGGTTTTATTTATCTAATTAAATTACAAATTATATGGAAATTGGACAAATGGTTGAAGCTTGGAGAAGCTTTTGGAACCATTGACCAAGTCTACTAATTTGTTTTATTCTCAGATATTTGTTAACCTAACCTATTATCTTTAACCTTGGTTTATTCTCTACATGAGTTAGGCATGATGGCTTAACTCACCCATGGTTGCAATAATCCTTTTGGATTAATTCATATGATGAGTTTATTCTTCTTCTTCCTCCTCAAAAACATTCTAGCTTCAATGGAGATGTGAGAAATAATGTGAGAAAATCAATTCTAAAGTGAGCCCACTTCCTACTTCGTCATCCTCTACTACTTGCCATTTAGTATAGGGTGTTTGCTTCACTAATTCCATAATTAGTGAAGAGATAGCTTGGGTTAGTGTCTTCTCGACGTAGATCATCTTCGGTCTCGAAGACTTCGAAGCAAGCATGTTTGTTTCTTCATTGGAGCCTCTCTAGAGTCCGGAGTTCATGATCGCAGCGAAAGGGACTACTACATGGAGCTATTGAAGTGAAGGACCGGTCTACATAGGTTGAATTCCTTGCTCACTAGACTTGCAAAGTATTTGCATTTTATATTCCGTCAATTTCTAGTTAACGATTCTTAGTTAGGGTTAGCTAAAACGATAAATTTTTGAAGTTGGCATGGACGATGCCTCCTGAAACCTTGTTGCCGTCTTAGGTAACCCTGCAGTATCTAATACCCAGGACGTAAACTATACTGAGAAACAGTTCTCGGTTACTAACACACCCGAAGAAGATGAATCAACATGCTTTTTCTTCGTTTGGGTGGCATGGAAATCCGGATATATTCCTATTTCCTGCTCAGACTTATAACAATTATGAGTTGGAGAGGAACCAACGTTCCTCTGCCCGGCATAAAAAGTGGGTTCGGTCAATTCATCCATATTATTATCTTGATTAAGGCCTAACATGGTCGCTACCTGGAGAGAGAGAGAGAAGAAAACTCAGTGTATGCTCTTGCAAAGATCAGATTGGTTATTTATCTAATCTAATCGATATCTCCAACTGCTATTCAAAAATTTTCCTTCAAACCTTTAAAAAGAAAATTCAGCCAGAATTGACTGCATTCTACAACTTCGCTAACCGTTCAACCAGGCCAGTGCCGGTACTTCTGAGGGAGGTTCCTGTCACGACCCGAAATTGGCACGTGACGGCCCTAATACTACGCAACGTCTACAGGCGTAACGCAGTAAAAGAAAGCCAAAACCCAGAAATCTAAACCATTAAAATACCAGAAAAGATAAGAAACATTGTTTAAAAGTCTGTGAAATCACAACCCAAATTCTTTAAAAGTCCAACTTTATTTCCTTTAAAATTTTGGCAGCACCTCATTTGTAAAAGCTAGCCCCAAAAATGGGTACAACATAAATATAAAGTAAAGCATCCCAAACGGGAGCAAATCCACGCCCAAAGGCAGAAAACAACCACCACAACAAATATACGACGCCGTAGCGAAGAAATAAGAGACAAAAGAAAGGAAACTGTATAAAAGACAACAAATCGAACATAATATACAACATCGTCCTCACCAAGTCTCTAAGTCAATATGAAAATAGTAGATGGAGAGAACAGGGATACAACGAATATACAGTACAACGAATAACCACAAAACCCACCTAAGAAAACTGCACACTGTGAGCTTATGCGGTATCCGTAGCAAAAGATGATAGATGAATAGCCAGCCTCGACTACTCTGGGGAACACTCTGTAACACCTGTGGTACAACGGGTGTGAGTTGCCAACTCATGAATAGTAAATAACATATGCAGATAATCGCAAGAATGTACGTACAGCATGAATCTAATATATGACAATTGCAGTAATAACAGGTCATGAGTACGAAATAATGGAAAGTACACTAACAAGTACCACCAATATATAAAGCAATAATGAGATGACAACAGTATGCAATAATCATGCACTGGGGATATGAGAAAGTAAATGTGCAACACTCATGAAAGGTACACTCATAGGTACTCCTAATACATGGAACAGTGCACAAGTATATAAAGATGAGGTATGGAGTGAAATATGTCATTTCTACGGAATCCTGATATCGTGGTAGGATCACAATCAAGCAAGACAAATCAAAATCACAATTCCTCAAATCAGCCCCCAAATTGGCTCTGATATCATCTAAGTGTCACATCGCCTCAACTGCACAATATCAAGTATATCTCGCATATGTATCGAATTTACAACATCAAGTAGATCTCACATATCTAGTATGTACAATATCAGGTATATCTCACATATAACAAATGTACAACATCAAGTGGATCTCACATATCTCGTATGTACAATATCAGCATATCTTACATATACCAAATGTACAACAGCAAGTGGATCTCACATATCTCGTATGTACAATATCAGCATATCTCACATATACCAAATGTACAACAGCAAGTGGATCTCACATATCTCGTATGTACAATATCAGTATATCTCACATATATCAAATGTACAACAGCAAGTGGATCTCACATATCTCGTATGTACAATATCAATATCCAATCCCATTGAATCTCTCAAGTCCCAAATCAAATCTCCAGCACAGTTCTAACATCCTAATATAATGTCATAAATAAATATGATGAGGGCAATACACATATATTAGCGTCCCATTCCACTAATATTGGTGTAAGGGTATATATAATAGTGACTCAATCCCCTATTATATATACAAAAGAGTAATTGGAAATATCATGAAACCAATGTGCCAAGCATCGACACTGAAATGCTGATCCATCAGGTGCTGTCTCCATGACTGGCCCCCTGATAGGTACGTATCATACGCTATCCCGAAAGCTCGAGTGCCTAACTCTGACCCTCGCCTCTCGACGTATCCATACGTACATGACTCCCGTCGGTATCCACTCGATAGCCGATGAGTCAATGGTCCTGTCACCGGAAAGTATGGTTCCTCTAAGCCTCATGGCCTAGCACCGCGATGTTGACTCACACAGCGACAACGTTCTTGCTTCAGGGTACCTCCGGGCCCCACCATGTACCCATACACGGATCCCTCCTTTCCTCGCGTATGGTATATATATCAGCACCGATAAATCTCATGGTGGCTGCTAAAATATCATATCAAGGAAACCGGTTTTTTCAATGTATGCATAATTTCATGAACTACCACGGTTCCCAAATCCAGAAAACATCATGAAAAATTCATATAACAATGCGATAATTCATGAATAAAGTATACGCAACATAAAAACTGTAATGAAAGCGTATAAAAGAAAAGCATAGCATTCACCAGATATAAATGAACACATGAATGGTATAGCAGAAATATAGGTATCTACCTATATGATGATGTGATATACCTATCAGGTATAAGTAAAGTATAAAATGCAAGTACACCTGTAGCTATGTCCTTAGGTGTGTATGTACCTATCACTAATGGTACAATACCCTATAGGTAAACAGATAACTGTATGTCAATGTGATAAGAAATATGAATCAATATCACAATGTCCCTAACCAAGCAATATAACATCTATAAGTGGTTATGTGTGTGACATGGTAATTATTGACGGTGTGTGTAGCATAAAAACAGTGCTAATGCAACATAAATCGTCAATAATATGTGCAGTGTCCTACTATTACTAGTCCAGGCACACTACAATCTAACTAATAGGGTAAATGCGCAATTCTAAACATGACATAGAATATGCGACAATGTAATATTTCTAGCCCAGACGCAAAACGCCATGCTGGCGATTCCCCTGTAGATGTTAAATCTACTCACCAACGCTCCAAGCTAGGTGAAGCCTACCACCTGTTTTCCCTTGTAGTAGCGTCCGAAGTCCCCCTTGCGAACCTAAAATTTCACAAACACAACACATAAGCATATATTCTACATCGACGAAAAGATATCGAAACGCAAGAATAATGCCCCGAAAATTACACTGCGCGCTTAGCGCATCTAACGCGCACGATACCGGCCAAAACCCTAATTGGGGTCGCTAAACTACAAAACACCAAGTCTGGACCCCGATCGTCCCGATCGCGCAACACAACACAAAAATTACGAGGAATACTCTGGATATAACCTCGCAACTACCAAACGAACCCTACGTCGGAAAAACCCCGAAATCTAGTAAGCAACCTATCGCAATATATCGCACTAGATTCAAGATAACACAAATCTAACAATTAAAAATACCTTAAAATAGCTTAACTAAGCTATCTAAACCAATCCTATATTTTTAAACTTGCTTAATTAAGTTTTAGCAAAAATCTAGTAAGCAAAAACCCTTAATTAGACAAAGTAGTAATTAGCAAAAATTAGCATTTTCTACTAGGTTAAGCTTTTCCAATCCAAAAATTAACACTTAAATTAAATATTAAACACTTAAATTAAGCTTTAACCTTAACTTGAATTTCTAAAACCATTTCTAGAATTTTGAAACATGAAATTTAAAGCTTAAACTAATATCTAATTAAGCTAGCATAAAGTATTAAGCAACTAAAAAAAAGATTAGAGTTAAGGTTTTATACCTTTAAGAACACCACTTGAATCAAGGATAAAACCAAACATTATCCTCCAAAATCCTCACTAGAATGAAGATCCAAGCAACTTTTGTGAAGAAGAATGAAGCTTTTGGAATTTATTTGAATTTCTATGAATTTATTTGGATTATTCATGATTATTTTGAAGAAAAATGAGAAGAAATGAGATGAGAATGATCATGGACAGCAAGAGGAAGGATGTGGCCGGCCAAATGATGAAGGATATGATTTTTGGTGAATTATATAATTTTCTAGAAGAAAAAGGGAATAATTGGATAATAAAACAAAGCTTATGTTCACACTACTTTTCTTTTTCTTTATCTTCAAAAATTTAAATCCTTTGACCAAAAAATCAGGATATTTAAAAAGAAGGTTCTAAAATAATTGTGGTGATAATTTCCAAGAATTTTTATTTAGAAGAAAATTTCTCGATTTACGTGCATATTTTACCGGCTAAAATAATATTTTATTTGGGAAAAATTCTATCTGAACCAAAACCTCCCAAATACCCCTAAAGTTCGCGCACAAGCTTTATTTTAGCTAAAATAGGTGCCGGTAAGCTTATACGGTCGTTTGATCGAAATCGGGTTAAAACGGGAAAAACCGACAATTTTGCCCTAAAACGGGAAAATTCGCAAAACGATTTCTGAAACGTTACAATCTCCCCCCCTTATAAAAATTCGTCCCCGAATTTAAAATTTTCACTAAGCGTACCTGCAAAGAGAGGATTACTAAACTCTCATATCTCGTTCGCAGCCTCCCAAGTGATTACCTCACTATACGGCTACGTCCAAGAAAAACCCTTCACAGATGGCAAGACCCTTGACCGAAGTTTCTCCACCCGCCTAGACATTAACACAATTGGCTGCTGGTGAACGAAAGATCGCGTCCAAGCTAAATGGTCTGGTGCTGAATCATGTGAGAAAGGTCATGAAGGTAATTGCAAAGTATCGACACAAGGAATACGGGGTGAATACTCAATAATCTGGGCGGAAGTGCCAAATTAAAGGCAACAGAACTAACTCACTTTAAGGATCTGGAAAGGACCGACAATTCTGGGTAAGCTTCCCAAAACTCAACACGTCCTTCGTCGGAAAAATCCGTAGGAATACATGATCTCTTACAGCGAACTCGAGCCTGCGATCACCATGGTCGGCATAAGACCTCTGTCCGCACAGGACTGTCATCATCCTTACCTGAAACAGCTGGATCATTTCCGAAGTCTCTAGACTAGCTGGGGTCCAAAAATCCTACTACGCAGAGTCAGAAAACAAACTGGTGATCGGCACGACCTGGCTAAACCTAAAGGTTGCCAATTGGAATGTCTCCTGATAACAGCTATCAAGAAGTATCCTACAATGGCGAGTGACGATCCCAACTGCCGCAAACAACAAATGAACACAAACGCACAACAAGACAAACACCTTGAAACGAAACCTGAAATTTCTCTTTACACTCCTGTCCACCCGTAACTATCTCACAAGTCACGTCAATGTTGGCGGAACTTGAATGAATATAGAGAGTTGACTGATGTGCTTGCTCTAGGATTTCACGTCTCTACCCGATAACATCAGATACACAAACGCATTCCTAACTTAGCACAACCTAGTCACAATCAAAGACTCCGAATCAAAAGCAAGAACTGATGCAGTTGCTAACCGAATCTCCAACTGCCGAAAACTCCATACACATGCCTCAGTTCAAAGAAAAGAACCTCCTTTCAGGTCTGTACAGTCAACGGTGCAACAATACGCTAGTAATCCTGCACGAAACGGCGGTAAACACCTGCTAAGCCCAAAATCAAAGGACCTCCGTCCTGCACACAAGTCCGGGCCTAAGCTGTACGGTCTCGATCTCCCTCGGAACCATACGAAACCGTCTCCCGTAACTACAAGACCTAGGAGTCAACACAAACAAGCCTGAAGGAACACTCCGAGAATCTAGCAAACAGCTGGGGCTCTCCCAATGTCTGCAAAACAAATTCTCAAGTGCTGCACCTGTTCCTCAAGATACAAAGTATAAACCAGAATGTCGTCAAAACACAACAGCAACTGGTCGAGGAACGGCCTGAAGAAATCTGGTGCATCATAACTACAAATGCTGCTAGGGCATTGGCGAGTTCAATGACACCACCAAAACACAACTGCCCATAGCACGCACACAAACAGTATTCGGAATGCCACCACTCCGAACCCGCAACAATGATGACCTGATCCCAAACAAACTTAGAAAAAGTCTCGCACTCTGGAGCTGATCGAAGAAATCGTCAAAGCGAGGTAAATGATACCTAACCGCACCGTAAGCCGGTTCAATTGACGATCTATCAATCCACAACCGCAATCTGTCGTCTTTCTCCTTGACGAACAGAAATAGGAGTTCCCAAAAGCAAAACACTCGGACACACAAACCTCCCAACAAACAACTCTGCAGCAGATCCTTAAGCTCCATGAATTTCGCTAGCTCTCCTGGAATATCGTCGGAAAACTCTCGCACGATATTACCCGGTCCAACAAACCCACTATGGCTCCGGTATCACGAATGAACGCAAAGAATCCTCGACATCCTCTCCTCAAAAGTAGACTAGCGAAAAAGGATGAATTCGAGCTGTGAGAGGCGACACCACTGTCCCCCTGCACAACAAGAACTGACTCGCCGGGAAAACAGACCCTGTCTGTTTTCCTTGCGGTAGTCCACAGACGCATAGCACGTAAGTAACCAGTCCGTGCCCAGGAGAACGTCAAATCCAACCTCTCTAGAAGGATCCAATGACGGCAAAATCTCCCCACCGATTGGCATACGACTGAAATACGTGTCGCGCAACAAAAGAATCGCTGACAGGAGTTAACACAACAAAACGGCTGATCTAACTAACACGATCCTCGTCCCAACCACGGCACAAAGTGCGAAAAACCAACAAGTACATCAAAGAACATGAACAAGGATACCTGAAAACTCTACATTGGACGCCTGTGCGTCCGGATGAGTAGAAACAAACTCTCGTGTCTGCCTTCTACCCGAAACTGTCAAAACTCTTCCTCTGCCAGACTGACCCTTCTGAGCGAACCTTCCACGCCCACGACCTCTTAGAACACGACTCTGACGCGGCGCTAAGGAAAAACCCCTGATGAAGTGGTGAAGGCTCCCACATCGATAGCATCCAATATAACGCTGCTGACCCTCCTGGGGATAAGAGCTGAACGTCTGTCCACGTCCTATGCCTCTGCTGCTCCCGCGATGGTCACGAAATCTATCTCGACGACTAGGCCTCTGTCCCTGGACTGGCACACCTGTACGGGTCCTCCACTGTCCTGGAACTCACAAAGTCTCTGGAATACGGGTCTCGTCGACTGGGGTTACATCCACTGGTGCTACGTAGGTGACAGACTGCTGCATGTTGATCCTAAGGAACAACTGAGTAACAGTGGTGTCAACCTCCTGTCGCTGCGCTCGAATGGCATCAACCAATGATCTCATCGTCTGGCGCAAGTCCTGCATCTCTGTCACAAGCCTAGCGATACTATTTTTTAAAGGCGGATCCGTCTGCACCTGTGCAACTAGCGTGCCATCCTGGTCAGAGCTCGTCTCACCCGAGCCAACTCTGACCTCGGCCCTCGCTGCACCACTCGGAGTCCCCATAGTCATCGACGGCAAGTCTATAAATAGAGATAGGATTCGATAAGAACAAGGAAATCGAATCACAAGGATATGAATCATCAAGGAAGGAATTTCAACCAATTTGTACTCAGGCACTTTAAGCGAAATACTGCATCGTGAGTATGCTGCAGACATACACACACTACGTTACTTCGCTTAGGTTACCTACTCCATCATACAAAGGTCATCCTACAATCCGAAAGGTAAAACCGCGCTCTGATACCAACTTTGTCACGACCCGAAATTGGCACGTGACGGCCCTAATACTACGCAACGTCTACAGGCGTAACGCAGTAAAAGAAAGCCAAAACCCAGAAATCTAAACCATTAAAATACCATAAAAGATAAGAAACATTGTTTAAAAGTCTTTGAAATCACAACCCAAATTCTTTAAAAGTCCAACTTTATTTCCTTTAAAATTTTGGCAGCACCTCCTTTGTAAAAGCTAGCCCCAAAAATGGGTACAACATAAATATAAAGTAAAGCATCCCAAACGGGAGCAAATCCACGCCCAAAGGCGGAAAACAACCACCACAACAAATATACGACGCCGTAGCGAAGAAATAAGAGACAAAAGAAAGGAAACTGTATAAAAGACAACAAATCCAACATAATATACAACATCGTTCTCACCAAGTCTCTAAGTCAATATGAAAATAGTAGATGGAGAGTACAGGGATACAACGAATATACAGTACAACGAATAACCACAAAACCCACCTAAGCAAACTGCACACTGTGAGCCGATGCGGTATCCGTAGCAAAAGATGATAGATGAATAGCCAGCCTCGACTACTCCGGGGAACACTCTGTAACACCTGTGGCACAACGGGGGTGAGTTGCCAACTCGTGAATAGTAAATAACATATGCAGGTAATCGCAAGAATGTACGTACAACATGAATCTAATATATGACAATTGCAGTAATAACAGGTCATGAGTACGAAATAATGGAAAGTACACTAATAAGTACCACCAATATATAAAGCAAGAATGAGATGACAACAGTATGCAATAATCATGCACTGGGGATATGAGAAAGAAAATGTGCAACACTCATGAAAGGTACACTCATAGGTACTCCTAATACATGGAACAGTGCACAAGTATATAAAGATGAGGTATGGAGTGAAATATGTCATTTCCACGGAATCCTGACATCGTGGTAGGATCACAATCCAGCAAGACAAATAAAAATCCCAATTCCTCAAATCAGCCCCCAAATTGGCTCTGATATCATCTAAGTGTCACATCGCCTCAACTGCACAATATCAAGTATATCTCGCATATGTATCGAATGTACAACATCAAGTAGATCTCACCTATCTAGTATGTACAATATCAGGTATATCTCACATATAACAAATGTACAACATCAAGTGGATCTCATATATCTCGTATGTACAATATCAGCATATCTCACATATATCAAATGTACAACAGCAAGTGGATCTCACATATCTCGTATGTACAATATCAGCATATCTCACATATATCAAATGTACAACAGCAAGTGGATCTCACATATCTCGTATGTACAATATCAGCATATCTCACATATATCAAATGTACAACAGCAAGTGGATCTCACATATCTCGTATATACAATATCAGTATCCAATCCCAATGAATCTCTTAAGTCCCATATCAAATCTCCAGCATAGTTCTAACATCCTAATATAGTGTCATAAATAAATATGATGAGGGCAATACACATATATTAGCGTCCCATTCCACTAATATTGGTGTAAGGGTATATATAACAGCGACTCAATCCCCTGTTATATATACAAAAGAGTAATTGGAAATATCATGAAACCAATGTGCCAAGCATCGACACAGAAATGCTGATCCATCAGGTGCTGTCTCCATGACTGGCCCCCTGATAGGTACGTATCATACGCTATCCCGAAAGCTCGAGTGCCTAGCTCTGACCCTCGCCTCTCGACGTATCCATACGTACATGACTCCCATCGGTATCCACTCGATAGCCGATGAGTCAATGGTCCTGTCACCGGAAAGTATGGTTCCCCTAAGACTCATGGCCTAGCACCGCGATGTCGACTCACACAGCGACAACGTTCTTGCTTCAGGGTACCTCCGGGCCCCACCATGTACCCATACACGGATCCCTCCTTTCCTCGCGTAGGGTATATATATCAGCACCGATAAATCTCATGGTGGCTGCTAAAATATCATATCAAGGAAACCGGTTTTTTCAATGTATGCATAATTTCATGAACTACCACGGTTCCCAAATCCAGAAAACATCATGAAAAATCCATATAACAATGCGATAATTCATGAATAAAGTATACGCAACATAAAAACTGTAATGAAAGCGTATAAAAGAAAAGCATAGCATTCACCAGATATAAATGAACACATGAATGGTATAGCAGAAATATAGGTATCTACCTATATGATGATGTGATATACCTATCAGGTATAAGTAAAGTATAAAATGCAAGTACACCTGTAGCTATGTCCTTAGGTGTGTATGTACCTATCACTAATGGTACAATACCCTATAGGTAAACAGATAACTGTATGTCAATGTGATAAGAAATATGAATCAATATCACAATGTCCCTAACCAAGCAATATAACATCTATAAGTGGTTATGTGTGTGACATGGTAATTATTAACGGTGTGTGTAGCATAAAAACAGTGCTAGTGCAACATAAATCGTCAATAATATGTGCAGTGTCCTACTACTACTAGTCCAGGCACACTACAATCTAACTAATAGGGTAAATGCGCAATTCTAAACATGACAAAGAATATGCGACAATGTAAATATTTCTAGTCCAGACGCATAACGCCATGCGGGCGATTCCCCTGTAGATGTTAAATCTACTCACCAACGCTCCAAGCTAGGTGAAGCCTACCACCTGTTTTCCCTTGTCGTAGCGTCCGAAGTCCCCTCTTGCGAACCTAAAATTTCACAAACACAACACATAAGCATATTTTGTACATCGACGAAAAGATATCGAAACGCAAGAATAATGCCCCGAAAATTACACTGCGCGCTTAGCGCATCTTACGCGCACGATACCAGCCAAAACCCTAATTGGGGTCGCTAAACTACAAAACACCAATTCTGGACCCCGATCGTCCCGATCGCGCAACACAACACAAAAATTACGAGGAATACACTGGATATAACCTCACAACTACCAAACGAACCCTACGTCGGAAAAACCCCGAAATCTAGTAAGCAACATATCGCAATATATCGCACTAGATTCAAGATAACACAAATCTAACAATTACAAATACCTTAAAATAGCTTAACTAAGCTATCTAAACCAATCCTATATTTTTAAACTTGCTTAATTATGTTTTAGCAAAAACCCTTAATTAGACAAAGTAGTAATTAGCAAAAATTAGCATTTTCTACTAGGTTAAGCTTTTCCAATCCACAAATTAACACTTAAATTAAATATTAAACACTTAAATTAAGCTTTAACCTTAACTTGAATTTCTAAAACCATTTCTAGAATTTTGAAACATGAAATTTAAAGCTTAAACTAATAT
The DNA here is from genome assembly GCA_030015575.1 of Agapanthus africanus. Taxonomy (NCBI): domain Eukaryota; kingdom Viridiplantae; phylum Streptophyta; class Magnoliopsida; order Asparagales; family Amaryllidaceae; genus Agapanthus; species Agapanthus africanus. The sequence goes on along the minus strand of JASDDO010000004.1, from coordinate 124,242,965 downwards.
CTAATTAAGCTAGCATAAAGTATTAAGCAACTAAAAAAAAGATTAGAGTTAAGGTTTTATACCTTCAAGAACACCACTTGAATCAAGGATAAAACCAAACATTATCCTCCAAAATCCTCACTAGAATGAAGATCCAAGCAACTTTTGTGAAGAAGAATGAAGCTTTTGGAATTTATTTGAATTTCTATGAATTTATTTGGATTATTCATGATTATTTTGAAGAAAAATGAGAAGAAATGAGATGAGAATGATCATGGACAGCAAGAGGAAGGATGTGGCCGGCCAAATGATGAAGGATATGATTTTTGGTGAATTATACAATTTTCTAGAAGAAAAAGGGAATAATTGGATAATAAAATAAAGTTTATGTTCACAATAGTTTTCTTTTTCTTTATCTTTAAAAATTTAAATCCTTTGACCAAAAAATCAAGATATTTAAAAATAAGGTTCTAAAATAATTGTGGTGATAATTTCCAAGAACTTTTATTTAGAAGAAAATTTCTCGATTTACGTGCATATTTTACCGGCTAAAATAATATATTATTTGTGAAAATTTCTATCTGAACCAAAACCTCCCAAATACCCCTAAAGTTCGCGCACAAGCTTTATTTTAGCTAAAATAGGTGCCGGTAAGCTTATACGGTCGTTTAGTCGAAATCGGGTTAAAACGGGAAAAACCGACAATTTTGCCCTAAAACGGGAAACTTCGCAAAACGATTTCTGAAACGTTACAGTTCCCCATGCTTTCGCACGAACCTAATTAAAATAAACCTCAATTTCCCAGAGGCGTAGCCCTGTTGACACCTTTCTAGACACCTAATGAGTTAGCTAATTGTAAAGTGCAAATTTCACCCGAGAGCAGCTTTTGCTCACAGTGGGATCTGGATCCAACTATCTCATAGAAGGTATGCAATCTCATTGCAAATTTCAACACTTGAAATTCCCGATATGCTCTTTCCCCTAGCATCCTATGACCTTGACGCAGGCCAACAAACCATAGTCCGCTAGTCAAGTTCAGCGCGTACATTTCTTGATTGAATTAAACCCACCCGCACGACCCTTGACGCAGGCCAAAAAAGTTGCACGACTACACTAATCCAATCTCATCTCATGTTGCAGATAAGCACTAGTTAGCAGGATATTTCACAAATACCGCTATGCAAAGCAAGAACTAAAAGAAGCAATCAAAAAAAAAACCGAATGGGTTGTAGCATCTGCTATCTTTTGCTAAAAAGGTCACTCCCGGTGATGGGATCTCGGCTCTTTCCTCATCGAATGAGGTGCTGGATATTCTACATGGAATACCGCTATGCAAAGCAAAAAACTAGAGCTATCCTTTTTTAAAAATGATTCTACAACATGTTTTAGGTTTCTTTTCTTTTCATTAATCTCATTAATGAAATCCCATCAATTATTCTTCCTAAGCATCATAGAAGAAACAAAAATACAACGTACGCTTATGCCATCCGCATTCGCCACAGTGTCCCGTTATGCACCGTTAGGTTACTTAATTAACGGCATACCGGGACGGGACTAGCGCGGGTACAAAACATAAGCAACGACTACTATATATCTCATATACAAGGTATATCCATTCGTCTCAGAATCCACAGTGATCACATCACAAAGCAGCAGAAGAAACATATGAAATATTGGATATACTAGCAGGTTCATGTTTTATTTTGAGCCTGTATAAAACACGGATTCCACGGTCATGATGAATAGCCAAACCCACATCCCTATACCCCTACGAGAGCGGCAAGAAACCCTACCAATTCTAGAGTTAGGAGAACCGGACTCGATTCCTCGAGATGGTCTCCCACCGGACTCTAGAACCCAGTTACTTGTGCTCCCCTCCTTGGGTCTATCCAAACGCGGAAAAGTAAATAATATACAACAATGGTGACATCATCCTCAACCCGGAAGTGCCCCAATAAAAAAATATTACATACATTGAATTTTACATGAATGAAAATAAAAACTCTCATCTCACATAAATGTAAGTCGACGTTAGACACCCCACATCATGCTGGGAGGGGGAATAGGTAAAACAATCATTTTGTTTAAACTAACATCGACTAACTTACGGATCTTTGCCAAGCCCTAACTAACAACAACATAGGAGGGATTAGCTACTATGAAAGAAGATTATACCTAATGAATCAAGTCCTTCTTGTTCTTGTTGACCACTTCCTCGTCGGCCTCCTCTTTGTGATAGAAGATCCATCCGAGAGCTACTTCTCCAAGATTAACCTCACACTTGAGGTAACTAAGTAACTATGAGTGCAAATCAAAGCAACCTAGAGGATATAGAAGATGATTAGGGATCAATTAGTCTTGCTAACGCTTGGATCTGAACACATGAGAGGTTAGGGTTAGTGCTTGAAGAGAGAGAGCTTGAGAAGAGAGAAGGTGAGAGTGAGAATGATCTTGGAAAAAAAATATCTCATTGTGAATATATGAAGCATAAGATATTTATTAAATGAATAAAAAATAATAATTATTATCATGCTTCATTAACTCACTTTGTGTGATTCATCCCATGAGTCATTAAGCCATAAATGCATCATTAACTCCTTTGGATGAATCACACCATGAGTTATTAAACCAATTAATGCAAATTCCACCTAAGCATCCAACTCATTAATCTTCTAGAAGCTTCTCGACAATTTATGAGAATGCCCCTCCTATCCGTGAAAACACGGAAATACTGAGACTGTATAAATCAAATAATCCAATACTAGAATCTTGCTTAAACCGAAGCCTGCTAGTAAAAACTGTCCGAACATCGTACGTGCGTAAAAAACACGTATGAGTCCGAACCCTGTCGTAAAACCATACGAACTCTATATCGTTTCGCCCGAAGCAGTGAAACTCTCTGTGTGGGACTCTAAAGACTCGACTACTACGCTGGCAGTAGGTTTGACCACAGGCCGCAAGCGGTACTAGCTATACGTAACGGTCCCCAGGTAGATGTCGATAAGAAGGCCGATAAGGAAACCCATCCGAACTCCTACTGAGCCTGATGTGACAATCTCCGTACAGTCCGGTCTGTTCGTCTAGGACTATCGCATATCGAGCCTAGGGGGGCGGCAAGCGTCAGTCCCCTAAAAGCGGTATAAGTCGTGTCAGAGTGAAGCCCATTACACCTTGAGAAGCTACTGGAAAACCTACCAGTAAATCTCGCTTGCCCTGGCCAGGGACTTTGCATAATGGCTCTCCAGACAAAGCGCGATATCAACACCCAATACCGGGAGAGACGAATCCTGTCTAACTGCAACTGTCTCCAAGTGCTTCGGGACTGCACCCAACTGCTACCTGTTTGCATGACTCCTTTGAGCCTTGGTAGGGTAGCAATCTAAGAACAGTCTGAACACACTCGAGGCGAACCAGCAGTGTCAAGTCTGCGGACTATGCTGTGCTCATGTCACCTGGGAACTGTTAACTGACGGCGGGTGTAATACCAACCAACAGTTCCCTGCGAGTCCTGTCCGGTGTACCCGTAACCCAACGAGCACTTGTATACTATCTCCAGTATGACGTACTAATGGCTGTGGGACAGACCATCTCCCCAACTGGGATGAGAAGCGTACACACTAGTCTACTCCGGAGTATCGATGCCTTGTCTCGATAATCCTATGACTAGGGACCTGAAAAAGGAAGTGCATGTAGACTACCCAGCCCCCACTAGTGTGACTGCCATCACAACGCTGGTAGTCAAGCAAGATCCTTAGGGCTCTATCAATATGTATTCTCGATATGCTAACATATACACATATTAAGATAGAAATAAACCAAGTTGCATACTACCATGTTTAGCAAGACTGTTAATATAACTGTGAATATCCCAAGCTTCCATTATGTAATATACAAGCCAGTATGATACAATAATGGCCCCTAGGGCATATACACTAACAATCTCCCACTTGAACTAGGGCCATGTACTGGCGTATCGAAGACCTATCACCTCGAGTAGCCTCTCGAACTGAATCTGAGGTAAGGCCTTAGTGAATGGATCTGCAGTGTTCTCCTCTGTAGCAACTCTCTGGACCTCGATCTCTCAGCGATTTATGATCTCCCTGATCAGGTGATACCGTCTTAAGATGTGTCTGGACTTTTGATGGGACCTGGGTTCCTTTGCTAAAGCTATAGCCCCGTTGTTGTCACTATACGGAGGTATTGGATCAACAATGGATGGAACCACCTAAAGTTCTGTTAGGAACTTCTTCATCCAGACCGCTACTTTTATGGCATCGCAAGCAGCGATATACTCCGCTTCCATCGTCGAGTCAGCAACGGTGTCCTGCTTGGAACTCTTCCAGCACACCGCCCTCCATTGAGGGTAAAGACATATCCTGACATGGACTTGGAGTCATCCTTATCACTCTGGAAGCTGGAATCAGCAAAGGCCTCGATCTTGAGGTCTTTTCCGCCGTAAACCAAGAACAACTCCTTAGACCTTCTCAGGTACTATACCAGAGACATCTCTTTGGATAGGGTGATTCCGTGACAAGCCGGTAAACTACTGCGCTTAGAATCTTCCATACTGAATCTTTTCAGTATAGTGTTGATATACCTGGACTGCGAAAGTCCCAACATCCTCTTGGATCTATCACGATAGATCCGGATCCCCAGAATGTAAGAGGCATCACCCAGGTCTTTCATAGAGAACCTGTATGACAAGAATGCTTTGACAGATTGTAGCATAGGAATGTCATTTCCTATCAATAGAATGTCATCCACGTACAAGATAAGGAATACGACAGTTCGTGCTACAATTTTACTATATATACATGGTTCATCTGGATTTTTGATAAAGTCATATTCTTTGACTGTTTCATCAAAACAGATGTTCCAACTCTGCGATGCCTGCTACAGTCCATAAATACACTTAAGCAACTTGCACACTTTCCCGCTGCTCCCACTCTGATTGAAACCTTCTGGCTGATCCATATAGACGCACTCTTCTAAATTACCATTTAGAAAAGCCATCTTTACGTCCATCTGCCAGATTTCATAATCATGGAAGGCAGCAATGGCAAGAAGTATCCGAATGGATTTGAGCATAGCCACTGGAGAAAAAGTTTCGTCATAGTCCAAACCAGGTCTTTGACGAAAACCCTTTGCAACAAGTCTAGCCTTATAGATTTCCACCTGTCCATCTACACCAATCTTTTTCTTGAAGATCCATTTGCATCCTATGGGTTTTACCCCACCTGGAGCAAAGTCCAAAGTCCATACTTTGTTGGTGTACATGGACTCCATTTCGGTCCGCATTGCATCCAACCATTTTACTGAGTCGCCGCTCTGGATGGCCTGTTGGAAGCTAGTAGGTTCATCATCATCAATGATGCAATCTTCTCTATCCCTGTCTATGAGAAAACCGTAGTATCTCTCAGGCGGACGAGACGGCTTACTACTGCTGCGGAGGGGTGCGGGAATGTCATGTTCTTCTTGAACTACTGGTTCTACCAAACTTTCAGTAGTAGTTTGTGGTTCTGGAATTTCTTCCAGTTCTATTGCGCTCCCACTTGTTTCCTTTTCTAAAAACTGATGTTCTAGAAAATGGGCATTACGAGAAACAAATACATTTTGTTCCTCTGCGTAATAGAAGAAATACCCCTTGGAGTTCTTTGGATATCCCATAAATTTACACTGTACTGATCGTGCCTCGAGTTTGTCCGCATGCTGCTTTTTAACAAAAGTCGGACATCCCCATATCTTTAGATACTGAAGATAGGGTTTCTTCCCACTCCACATCTGATATGGTGTAGTAGGCACAGTCTTGATAGGAACCCTGTTCAAAAGATATGCTGCTGATTCTAGCGCATATCCCCAGAAAGATCGCGGTAACTCAGCATTACTCATCATGGAACGTAACATATCCAATATGGTTCGGTTCCATCTCTCCGATACACCGCTATGTTGTGGAGTGTATGGAGGAGTAAGATGAGAGAGAATTCCTTTCTCTTTTAGGTAACCTAGGAACTCGGCACTTAAGTATTCACCACATCGATCAGATCTCAGTGTCTTGACACTTTTGCCGGTTTGGTTTTCTACTTCATTCTTATATTCTTGGAATTTCTCAAAGGCCTCGGATTTATTTTTTATCAAGAAAATGAATCCGTACCTAGAGTAATCCTCTGTAAAAGTAATGAAATGTGAAAAACCACCTCTTCCATGTGTAGACATTGGACCACATACATCGATGTGTATGAGTCCTAAGAGCTCGCTCGCTCTTACTCCATGTCCAGTGAATGGAGCCTTTGTCATCTTTCCTTTGAGACATGATTGACAAGTTGCATAAGATTGATATTCGAACGGATCCAAATATCCTTCTCTATGTAACTTAGTTAACCTTGTCTCATTGATGTGACCTAGTCTACAATGCCATAAGAAAGCCTGACTTATATCTGGAGACTTTCTTTTTAGTATGTTCTGGACATTGAAAATCTGTAATTGGTTTAACACATATATACCGTTATCTAGTGTACCGGGCCCAATCAAACCATGATTAAGGTGGATGTTAACAACATCGCTTACAAACGTGAAATCATAACCTTCTTTTGATAACAACGAAACTGAAATGATATTACACGTTAAACTAGGTACACAAAAACAGTTATGTAAAACCAAAATATGTCCACTCGTCAATCCAAGGTGATAATCCCCTACGGACACAGCACCCACGCTAGCTCCGTTAGCAACCTGGAGGGTTATATCACCAACCTTCAGCACTCTACCGTTTCTCAGTGCCTGCAATGAATTGCATATATGAGATCCTGATCCGTTATCCAATATCCAGGAAGTAGAGTTGATTGACAGACAATTTTCAATTACAAACACACCTGAAGTCGAAGCCACAGCTTGCTTCGGTTCCTGGTTCTTGGCAATCCAAGCTTTGCAATCTTTCTTCCAGTGCCCTTTCCTACGACAGTGGAAGCATTCGTCCTTTGCCACTACTGGCACCACAACCTTTGCCTTTCCTTTAGCTCCCACCTTACCAACACCTCCTGTTAGTTTGGTAGCGGCCTTCTTCTTCCTTTCTTTGGCCCTAGCCTTAGACCCGGAAGAGGAAGCACCGCGAACAAACATAGCGGGTGTTTCCCTTGCTTTCTGCAAGGTGCCCTCTGCACTCCTCAACATGTTAAGGAGTTCTGAAAGTTCAACTTCTTTTCTTTGAATGTTGAAATTCAGAATAAACTGGGCATAGGTGGAAGGAAGGGACTGAAGAATCAAGTCTGTATAGAGCTCATTCTCCAAAGTCGTCCCGAGGTCCGCGAGCTCTTCTATATAGCCAATCATCTTAAGGACAAGTTCTCCTACGGCCATCCTCGACTGAAACAAGTTCTTCGAGGTCTCGTATCTAGCTATACGAGATTGCTCTCCATACAGATCCTTTGTGTGGAGAAATATGGATACAAGATCCATATCCTCGTGCCTCCTCTGATGTTCATTATTCATAGAGGCAAGCACGATGCATTTGGCCTTCGTGCAATCTAACTCCCAGGTCTTGTGCATTTCCTTATCCGCAATACTGGATTTTGGACCAGGGACAGCAGGTGCCTTAGCAGTAAGGGCATAACCCAATTTGTCATAAGTCAAAGCCATCTTGACATTCCGCAACCAATCTTTATAGTTTAGCCCTGTCAGAATATTTTTTTCTAATAGTAACTTAAGGCCTGTCATGTTCTGGGTCGCTGCAATTAGGAGAGAGAGGGAACAATTTAGTATGATGCTCTTGCAAGTTTAGAGTGGTTTTTAGTTTATCTAAACTGGATGGCTCCCACTGTTTCTCGAATCCCTCCTCAAACCAAAAAGGAAGAACTAGCCAGGACTATTCTCACCGTACAATACTTTCTTAACCGTTCAGCCAGGCCGGTGTCGGTACTTCGAGGGAGGTTTTCCGACGCTTTTGCGAAGTTCCTTAATTAAATAACCTCTTTTCTTTGGGGGCGTAGCCCCGCTGACACCTTTCTCGGCACCTACTTGGTTTATAGCATTGATCGTTAAGTGACGAATCTCCTGATGGGTAGCAGATACTCACAGTAGGATCGGGATCCAAATATCATCGTGTGATAAAGCTGAAGGAATCCTACCAAAATTATCACACTCCAAATGGTATGCATCTCTTTGCAAATTTCAATTTCTTTAGAAATTCCCAATATAAATTTCTGCCCCATGCTCTTATGACCTTGGTGTTGGTCAAAATGTCATAAGTCACATATCAAGTTCTACCCATCATTATCTTATTAATTTGAACCCATCCGTACATACCCCTGACGTTGGCCAAATGATAATATAACTGTCCCAAACTAACTCATCTATCTATGCAACAAATGAATACCCAGCAGCTACCAAACACTATGCCTTGGCGTTGGTCAAAATACATAGCTTGAATACTACTGAATACCTAAATGAAATGACGGAGGGCTACGAATGGTTTTGGCGAAACCGTGAACGTAGTGAACTTGATATGACCGAAGGAACCTGATAGCTTTTAAAAGGAGTGGTTAAAGCTCCGCAATTAAAAATATCTTCTGTTTTAAAAATAACCGAGTGGTTTCTTTTAAACTGTTCCAACGATTTAACTTTGGTTTATTTTCTTTTCATTAATATAATGCATCCCATCATTAACCTATCATTGCAGAAAACAACGAAAATACAACGTCCTCTTATGCCATCCGCATTCGCCACTGGGCCTCGTCATTCACCCGTTAGGTTACTTAACTAACGACAGAGCGGGGGCTGGGCTAGCGCGGGTGTAAAACATAAGTGATGTCTAATAGATATCATATATGATATTATACATTCGTCAGACGCAATAATAGGCATTCCAGATCACAGATGAACATATTGGATTTTCTACGAATCCGCATTCCTTTTGAGCCTGCAAAGAAAGACGGATTACACAGTCGCGATGAATAGCCAAAACACCACCCTAGACCCCTACGGGTACGGCAAACTACCCGCCAAGTACCCGAAGTGAAGCGGTCTCCCTCAACAACGTGAGTAGGCCACTAAACACTTCAAAGTAACTGGTAGTTTATGCACCCCACCTTGGGTCTATCCTAGGAGCAAAAATCAGTAAATGAAATAATACAACAGTGGCTACAACCTCAACCCGGAAGTGCCCCGCAAAAGAATATTACAACAATTTACAAATTACATTTGAATGAAAGAAACGCTTGTCTCACATCCCCGGCTATCCATTCACGACAATCCAACAAGTCCACAAACACAAACAGTAAAAACCATTACAGAAGTGTGCAACCCCCTGCTAACCGACATACCAGCAGTTAGGGGAGGTTTACGAACACATTAAACAAATCACAGATATAATCAAGTTAGCCAAACATCTTGGAATTTCGATCAAGCAAACGCAAATGATTCTACTCCAAATACTTCTCTGTGCACCTGAAACTTGAGCAGAAACAAAACATCCCAGAAAAAACAAAATCAACACAGAAGAGTTACTGGGGAAATTTGGGCCGACTCGGCTTCAACTCGGCTGCGGATCCGCGGCGGATCGCTTGGATCGGCCGCGGTTTGGCCGAGTCACGAACCCAAATTTCTCCAGTAATCTTATAATTCCCTGCTTGTAATTTTAAGTGTCCCTGAAAAATTTTTAGACCCCGTTTTAAAAACGACAGAAACTATACGAAAATGATGTTTTTTCTGGTTCGTTTCACGATCGAATTTCTAACGACTTTGCTAACAAGTTAGTTATGGTTTAGCGAGGCTCTGATACCACTGTAAGTCGACGTTAGACACCCCACAAGATTCGGATTAGCTACTATGAAAGAAGATTATATCTGTGATTAGCTACTATGAAAGAAGAGGATTAGCTACTATGAAAGAAGAATATATCTAATGAATCAAGTCCTTCTTGTTCTTGTTGACCACCTCCTCGTCGGCCTCCTCTTTGTGATAGAAGATCCACCAGAGAGCTACTTCTCTAAGCTTAACCTCACACTTGAGGTAACTAAGTAACTATGAGTGCTAATCAAAGCAACCTAGAGGATATAGAAGAGGATTAGGGATCAATTAGTCTTGCTAATGCTTGGATCTCAACACATGAGAGGTTAGGGTTAGTGCTTGAAGAGAGAGAGCTTGAGGAGAGAGAAGGTGAGAGTGAGAATGATCTTGGAAAAAAAAAATTCATTATGAATATATGAAGCATAAGATATTTATTAAATGAATAACAAATAATAATTATCATCATGCTTCATTAACTCACCTTCTGTGATTCATCCCATGAGTCATTAAGCCATAAATGCATCATTAACTCCTTTGGATGAATCACACCATGAGTCATTAAACCAATTAATGCAAATTCCACCTATGCCTCCAACTCATCAATCTTCTAGAAGCTTCTCTACAATTTACGAGAATGCCCCTCCTATCCGTGAAAACACGGAAATACTGAGACTGTATAAATCCAATAATCCAATACTAGAATCTGGCTTAAACCAAAGCCCGCTAGTAAAAACTGTCCGAACATCGTACATGCGGAAAAACACGTATGTGTCCGAACCCTGTCGTAAAACAATACGACCTCTATATCGTTTCGCCCGAAGCAGGGAAACTCTCTGTGTGGGACTCTAAAGACTCGACTACTATGCTGACAGTGGGTTTAACCACAGGCTGCAAGCGGTACTAGTTATACGTAACGGTCCCCAGGTAGATGTCGATAAGAAAGCCGATGAGGAAACCCATCCGAACTCCTACTGAGCCTGATGTGACAATCTCCGTACAATCCGGTCTGTTCGTCTAGGACTATCGCATATCGGGCCTAAGGGGCGGCAAGCGTCAGTCCCCTAAAAGCGGTATAAGTCATGTCAGAGTGAAGCCCATTACACCTTGAGAAGCTACTGGAAAACCTACCAGTAAATCTCGTTTTCCCTGGCCAGGGACTTTGCGTAATGGCTCTCCAGACACAACGCGATATCAACTCCCAATACTGGGAGAGACGAATCCTGTCTAACCGCCACTGCCTCCAAGTGCTTCGGGACTGCACCCAACTGCTACCAGTTTGCATGACTCCTTTGAGCCGTGGTAGGATAGCAATCTAAGAACAGTGGGAACACACTCGAGGCGAACCAGCAGTGTCAAGTCTGCGGACTATGTTGTTGTCATGTCACCTGGGAACTGTTAACTGATGACGGGTATAATACCAACCAACAGTTCCCTGCGAGTCCTGTCCGGTGTACCCGTAACCCAACGAGCACATGTATACTATCTCCAGTACGACGTACTGATGGCTGTGTGACAGACCATCTCCCCAACTGGGATAAGAAGCGTACACACTAGTCTACTCCGGAGTATCGATGCCCTGTCTCGATAATCCTATGACTAGGGACCTGAAAAAGGATGTGCTTGTAGACTACCCAGCCCCCACTAGTGTGACTGCCATCACAACGCTGGTAGTCAAGCAAGATCCTAAGGGCTCTATCAATATGTATCCTCGATATGCTAACATATGCACATATTAAGATAGAAATAAACCAAGTAGCATACTACCATGTGTAGCAAGATTGTTAATATAACTGTGAATATCCTAAGCTTCCATTAAGTAATATACAAGCTAGTATGATACAATAATGGCCCCTAGGGCATATACACTAACAATAAAATCCCCCGGCTATTCAAAACGCGACGATCCAATATAACATATCACAGCAACACATAACATCACATGTCATCAACGTAAGTAACTATGCGTATCTCAATTGTCGTTGACATATAGCAACGAAACCGGCGATACACCATATATTACACTTACGGTCGCAAAAAAGAAAATGTCAAACTACAACATTTGGAATCCATAATAACCTTAGACATCATAAACCCAAAATATCACATACTTTGGATTTCATGCCTAACAATACGAATTCCACATATTGTATCACATTACAGAAATAGCTAGACGATGTTAAACATTCCGATCGAATTAACAAACACCCAAAATATCCAAAAAGCTCAACACTTGAGCGTAGTTTAAAATTATTCAGCACATGCCACAGTACCAATGAACCAGCCGTAGAAGGGTCAACCAAGGCCTCATATGTGGCACCGCTGAACCACCACAAACCCTAGGGTTTAGTGGTAGTTCTGACGGTCACAAAATCGAGTTAGGGTTTCGTTCTTCTAGAGGGTCCATCGCATAACTTGCATGATATTTGAATGCTCTTTAACTACGGAAAAATCAAACACTTGGAAAATTTTCCCGCAAGGGTTAAAATGGGTACTTGATATCCGTTCAAAAATTTTAACACCGTCTAAATAACCCGAATTACTGTTAGAATTACGACTACGAAACACTCCGTGTTGCTTTTATAGTAAACTAACATCTCATGCAAATTTAGCAAAAACAAACAACACCTGAAACACCAAAACCCAGTCAATGGAACACTGGAAAATTTGGGGGTGGGGGGTGCTCGGTTTTTGGCCGAGATGGGGGTGTGTGTGGCCGGTCACTTTTCCTCAGAAATGCCTCAAATTTCTCCAATGTTCATGTTATATCACATACAACATTCTGTACTTATTTGGAAAATTTTTGACAACAATAAAAATCGATAGAAACTGCAGTTTTGGATTTTCAAGTTTCGGAGTATTTCGGTTTCATAATCCTACAAAATCCGTCTAATTCTCTAGCTAGGCTCTGATACTACTGTAGGGTTCCTATGAACGACAGCAAGGTTTCGGGGGGCATCGTCCATGCCATTTTCAAAATTTTGCCGTTTTAAAGAACCATAAACTAGAATCGTTAACTAAAGAATCAAACGAAACGTAATGTAAACTACTTTACATCTAAGTGAACTAGAAATACAACCTTTGTAGATTGGTCCTTCACTTCATTAGCTCCTTGTAGTAGTCACTTCGCTGCGATGAAATGATCTTGCGGACTCTTGAATGGCTCTATGAGAAGAAAGCAACGAACTTGCTTGAAGTCTTCGAGTCCGAAGATGATCTACGTCGAGGAGACACTAACCCAATCTACCCTCTTCACTAATGTGGGATTAGTGAAGCAAACACTCTATAATAAAGTGCTAATCTAGTAGAGGATGAAGAAGTAGAATTTTTGCTCACTTTGGATTTCCTTTTCTCACTAAAATTTCTCACTTTTACAAAACCTAGAGAGCTCTTGAGCTTTGAGGAAGAAGATCAAGAGAGATAATGTTGTGAGAGTGTATGGCAACCATGGGTGGGAAATATCTAATATTACCCTTGTAGAGAATTAACCATGAGTTTAGATAATGGTTGGATTAACAAATATCTAGTGTAAGACAAAACTAGTGGACTAAGTCAAATGGTCTCAAAGCTTCATGAAGCTTCATGCCATGTGACAAATTTCCAACTAATAAATGAATTACAATAAATAAATAAACCCTACATTATCTTTATCATGGTATATGTCTCATACACGCATGTTGCATGTATCATCAACCATGACACATAAATAATAACAAAATTAATATATATCAAGTGTGCACATGCGAGAAAAATAAATGTTTAAGTGAGCTAATATTAGTTAATGTAAATTAATATATCAAATATATAATTATACAATAAATCATTAAATCAACACTTGATTTAATAAACCGGTTATATCTCATATAACCGACTAATATCATTTGTATCATTATATCGAATCAACACTTGATTCGATAACCCGGCTATAACACATATAACCGACCGATACAGTATCGACTTATCGAATCAACATTTGATTCGATAACCCGGCTATATCACATATAACCGATCGATACTTTATATCGCGAGAATAAAATACGGTATCACATACTCGTAATAATCTCGGTCACGCACATATCATAAATGTGCTCCTACTTCAATTTTCCTGAGCCAGTGAAACCTCTGTGTAGGACTCTAAAGACTCGTCAATACACCGGTAGTAGGTGATGATCACATCAAGCACCCATAAGCCGTCAGCGGTACTAGCTGGACGTAACGGCTACCCGGGTATTGAACGATCAGAAGATCAGCAAGCAAGCCCGCTCTAACTCCTGCAAAAGCCTGACAGTAACACTACCATATAGTCCGGTCTCTTCGTCTAAAATGTCGCATATCTAGTATAGGGGTGGTAAATGTCAGACCCCAATAACCGATAAGTCGTGCCGATGTGAGCCTCATAACGGGTCCAGAAACTACTGATAACACTTATCAGTAAATCTCTGTGTCAGCCCAGGCCAGGGACTTTCCTGTTATGGCCAATCGAGCACAGCGCAACATCAACCACCAATACCGGGAGAGACGAATCCCCTCCTATCGCTCATTGCCTCCATGTGATTTGGGACTGTACCCAAAAGCCACCGTTTTGCACGTTCTCGTGAATGTGGTTTGGTGGAAATCAAAGCACAGTAGGAATCACACAAGACTTTATGACGATCTCTGGTCTACAGACTAACCTGCACCAGTGTCACCAGAGAACTGCTATCTGATGATAGGTATAATACCAACTAGGAGTTCTCGGCGAGTCCGTTCAGTGTACCCAGTCTCCACTGAGCACCCGTATACCTTCTTTGATGTCAAACACCAATGGATGTGGGATCATCCAACGCCCATTATGGGTCAAGATGCGTACACGGCAGTCTACTCCTGAATATCGATGCCCTGTCTCGATACACCCACGACTAGGAACAGTTATAGGGTGTACTTGTGGACTACCTTTGGCTCCCACTAGCATGATCTCCATCATAGTCTTGGTAGTCAAGTACACAACCTGAGGGCTCTATCAACATGTGAGAGCAAGACAGCATCACATATACAAGTCAACATGTTAAGATAAAGAGCAACCATATAGCATACTATCATGTCGAGCAAGAAATTCCTCTCTATATATATCCAAGCCACCACTATAATATACATCGCACGTACAATAATGGACTCTAGGGCATACATATCACTAACACCCACTAGTATGATCTGCATCATAATCCTGGTAGTCAAGTACTCATCCTAAGGGCTTTATCAACATGTAACATATAGACAATCAGTGTACATGTTAAGATAAAGAGCAACCAGATAGCATACTATCATGTCGAGCAAGAAAGTCCTCCATGTATATGTCCAAGCATCCACTACAATATACATCGTATGTATAGTAATGGCCTCTAGGGCACACATATAACTAACAATCTCCCACTTGCACTAGGGCCATCTTTTGTAGTATCCCATACCCAACAATCAGTAGTGGTTGCAGTATCCCATACTCAACCATCCCATAAAAGTCTTTCCTGGGAAAAGTCCTCTCTGAGTGGATCCTCTGTGTTGTCCTCTGTAGTCTACTCTCCTATCCTCGATCTCCCTGGAGATCATCCATCTCCATGATCAGGTGATACTGCCTAAGAATATGTCTGGATCACTGATGGGACAGGGGTTCCTAGGCCTAAGCCACAACTCCATTGTCACACAATGGTAGGAATGAAGTTCATCTCATGAACTTATATACACCCAGACTGCCTCTTTGGTAGCATCCTTGGTAGCGATGTATCCATCCTTTATCGTCTAGTTTGTCACGGTATCTAGCTTGGAAATCATCCAACATACCGTCCCTCCACTGCGGGTAAATACAATGCCTGTGACTGACTTTCAGTCGGCCTTACCACCCTGGAAGCTATCCAGTGATTCTCCCAATGATCGATTGATACCATCTCACTACACCTAGTGAAAATCCTAACATCCACTTAGATCTATCTCAGAGATCCAAAACCTAGGATTTAGGAGGTATCACCTTGATCCTATATGGAGAATCCTTGTGATAAGAGGAATTTGACCGAGTGTAGCATAGGAAACTCCTTTTCAATCAAGAGTATGTCATCCATGTACAATATGAGGATCATCACCATACTCTCTACTACCAATTTGTATATACAAGGTTCATCTACCATTTTGATGAAGTCAAACTCTTTGACTACAACATCAAAACAGACGTTCCAGCTCCGCGATGCCCGCTTTAACCCATAAAGCAACTTGCACATGTTTCCGCTGCTCCCACTGTCTATGAAGCCCTCTCACTATGTACTTATAGACGCTCTCTTCTAAATCACTATTTAGAAAAACAGTCATGACACCCAACCGCCAGATATCGTAGTTATGGTATGTAGCAATGGCAAGTAGGATCCGGATGGACTTAAGCATAGGCACTAGAAAAGGTTTCATCATTATCCGCACCTGTTCGATGACGAGAACCTTTTTCAATAAGCCTAGCTTTGAAAGTCTCAACTTTTCCATGTATACCTAGTAATCTTCTCAAGATATACTTGCTCCTGATGGGGATTTAACCCTTCAGATAAAGCAACCAAAGTCCATACTTTGTTGGTGTACATAGATTCCATCTCAGATCTCATTAACATCCATCCATTCACATAGAGTCGCCACTCCTGATGGCCTGTTCGAAACTAGTTGGGTCAACATCTCAAGATGCAATCCTCGCTCCCACTATCATAGAGAAAACCGAAGTATCTCTCAAGTGGATGAGGAACCCTAACAGATCGACGGAGAGGCTGAGGTTCGTCGGGAACTATTGAATCCTACGGTTCTACCAAATCATCAGCTATAGTTTCTATAGCTGGAACTCCTTCCAGTTCTACCTCATGACCACTAATTTCTTCACAAGAAATTCCCTTTCCAAAAGGGGGCATGCTGAGAAACAAAACAACTTTTACTCCTCGGTATGGTAGAAGATATTCCCTTGCGAATGCTTGGGATATCCAACAAACTTCCACAGAACTGACCTTGCCTCGAGCTTGTCCGGATTTTGCTTTTGACATTGGCCGGATAACCCAAAATCTTAACTTATTTAAGATATGGGCTCTTCCCATACCATATCGCATATGGAGTGGTAGGCACCTGATTTGATTGGAACCCAATTCAATAGGTATGCAGCTTCTCAAGTGCATAACCCCAAAAGGAAATAGGTAACTCAGTAGTACTCATCATAGAGCACACCTTATCACATATGGTACGATTGCTCCACCCCGATACACCGACGTGTTGTGGTGTATACGGAGGAGTAATGCTGAGAGAGAATCTCATTCATCTTTAGAATAGTCCAAGAATTCCGTGCTCAAGTATACTCCTCCCTGATCTCATTAAAGGACATAATACTTATACCCGTTTTGGTTCTCTACTTCTAACTTATATTTTTTGAATTTCTCAAAATGTTCAGACTTGTGTTTCAACAGGAACATATGTCTGAATCTTGAGAGATCATCAGTGAATGTAATGAAGTACAAAGAACCAGTCCTGGCATGTGTAGACATGGGACCTACATACATCATCATGTATCAATCCCAAGAGTTCACAAACTCTTTCTCTGTTTCTAATAAACGGAGCTATGGTCATCTTATCTTTGTGACATGACTGACAAGTTTCACAAGATGTAAATTCAAACTGATTTATATATGCTTCTAAATGTAACTTAGCTAGCTGTGTCGCATTGATATGACCTAGTCTACAATTCTTCAAGAAGGATTCGTTCATTTTTAAACTCTTCCTCTTGTGTGTGTTCTGTACGTTAAGAACTGTGGTTTGATTTAGAACGTATATGCTTTTAGATAACGCGCCTGAACCGATCAACACTTGATATAGGAAATGTTCAAAACCTTATCCAACAATACAAAATTATATCCTTCTTTAATAAACAAAGAGGCTGATATGTTGTTGTATATCAGGTTCGATATCTAATAACATTCGTTCAGAATCAATGTATTTGGTAATACAGGGTGATAACTGCCAACAACTTGGCTGCAGCACTTGCACTGTTTCCAACTCATCAAACTTATCACCCATTCTCAGTTCTCTACCTATCTGTAGCCCATATAACAGATTATATATGTAGGATCCTCATCCGGTATCTCATACCTAGGACGTAGAGGATACTGAGAAACAGTTCTCTGTAATGAACTCACCCAAATAAGATGCATCATCATGCACTTTCTTTGTTTGGGCGGTACGGGAATCCTGGTAATCCCCTATTTCTTGCTCGGTCTTATAACAATTATAAGTTGGAGCGGGACCAACGTTCCTTAGCTCAGTATAACAAGCGGGTTCGGTCAATACATCCGTATTATTATCTTGATTAAGGCATGACATGGTCGCTACCTAGAGAGAGAGAGAAGAAAACACTCTGCGTGCGCTCTTGCAAGATTAGATTGGTTATTAATATTACCTAATCAGGATGACTCCCACTGTTTTAGTCAAATCTTCCTTCAAACCCAAAAAGGAAAGACTAGCCGGGAATAATTACACCCTACAAGTTTGCCAATCTTTCAGTCAGGCCAGTGCCGGTACATTAAGAGAGGTTCCCCGTGCTTTCGCACAGACCTAATTAAAATAAACCTCATTTTCCTAGGGGCGTAACCCCGTTGACACATTTTTAGACACCTACTTGATCGGCTAATTGTAATGTGTAAAACTCTCCCAGGAGTAACTCTTACTCGCAGTGGGTATCGGGATCCAACTATCTCATAGAAGGTATGCAATCTCATTGCAAATTTCAACACTTGAAATTCCCAATAATATTCTGCCCCTATCAACTTATGATCTTAACAAAGTCAACAAATCATAAGCGCTAGCCAAGTTCAACCCGTCATTTCCTGATTGAATTAAACCCACCCGCACGACCCTTAACAAGGTCAACAAATCCGTACGACTACCCTAACTCAATTGCATCATATGCTTATGCAGATAAACATAAATAGCTACCGCACACTACGCCTTGACGAAAGCCAACAAACATAGCACGAATACTATGAAGTACTTATCTGAAATGACGGAGGCCTACCTAGCTTTTTAAGAAAACCATGAGCGTAATGAACTTGATATCGTTGAAGAATCGAGTGAATTTAAAAAGGAGTGTTTATTAGGCTTTTACTAGTTTTTCTAAAGAGGTCACTCCCGGTGAAGGGATCTCGGCACTTTTCTCATCGAATGAGGTTCAGGATATTTCACAAATACCTCTATGCAAAGCAAAAACTATAAAAGCAATCAAAAGACAAACCGAGTTTATAGTATCTGCTAGTTTCGCTAAAGAGGTTACTCCCGGTGATGGGATCTCGGCTCTTTCCTTATCGAATAAGGTGCTGGATATTCAACAAGAAATACCGCTACGCAAAGCAAGAACTAGAGCTACCAATTTTTGAGACAAGTTTCTACAACATCTTTAGGTTTCGTTTATTTCATTAATCTCATTAATGAAGTCCCATTTATTATGCTTCCTAAGTATCACATATGAAACGAAAGCTGCAATATTAATTATATTTCATATATATAACATAGGCATTCTTCTGAACATATCACAGTGATCATATCACAGAGCAGCAGAAGATAACATATGAAATATTGGATATACTAGGATTTCCGTGTTTTAAATTAAGCCTGTATAAAACACGGATTCTACGGTCGTGATGAATAGCCAAACCCACATCCTTAGACCCTACGAGAGCGGCAAGCAACCCTACCAATTCTAGAGTTAGGAGACCGGGTCTCGACTCCTCGAGATGGTCTCCCACTGGACCCTAGAACCCGGTTATTTGTGCTCCCCTCCTTGGGTCTATCCTAATACGGAAAAGTAAATAGTATACAATTGTGACATCATCCTCAACCCGGAAGTGCCCCAATAAAGGAATATTACATACAATGGATTTTACATGAATGAAAATGAAAAACTCTCATCTCACATAAAACCCCCGGCTATTCAAACACGACGATCCAATATAACATATCACCGCAACACATAACATCACATGTCATCAACGTAAGTAAATATGTGTGTCCCAATTGTCGTTAACATATAGCAACGAAACCGGCGATACACCACATATTACACTTATGGTCACAGAAAAGAGAGTGAAAACTGAAGGGTTCCGGCAGCGCCCCGGCCGTCGAATTGCGGCCAAAATGCGGAAAAAAATTTTGCTACACTGGCGCTACCGCTACCCGATTTATGGATCGACCTTAAACCCTACTCTAGCAAACTAACTAAGAGTTAGAAAGGTTATACCGAGTTGATCCGTGTCCTTCGGTCTTCATTCCAAGCTCCTAGTGATCCTTTGACGATATTTGGTTGCCGCCTCCATCTCCGATGATCCACCCGAGGGAAATGACGCAAGCTCCAACCTCGTCGAACGAGGTAACCGACGCTCCAAAGTTGCTAGCGATGGAGAGTGGGGGTGTATGAAAATGTCACTACCATTTTCTCTCAAAATGTTTTGCTCAATGAGCAAGCATAGAAGATGAATGAGGTGAGGGAAAACCATGGCATGAATAAAAGAAATTGGCTAAGTCCTTTTGTGAAATTGAGAGAGTGAGAGAGAGCTAGTGTAATGTGTAATCATGCAAAAATGAAATGAACCCCCACCTCAATAAAGTAGCCGGCCCCCCTCCCTCTCTCATTTCCAAAAAGAAAACATTTCCAATTTTCAAATTACAATAAACAAATCAAACCATACCCAAATTCTATGTTCATGCCATTCTTGAAGTCACGTCACCTTTTCCACCTCATTAATAAAACAAATGAATTTCCATAAATGGAAAATCATATAAATGAGGTGGCATCTTCTAGAAGCTATTCCATATAAAATACGGAATACTTCCCGGTACATGTATCGAAATACATATACGCGTATTCGTACCAAAAATATGAATAATCGAGAGAGAAAACGAATAGTGAACAATAATACTAGAATACGTATATACAAATACATATTTAAATTATTAAATCAAAACCCGATTTAATAATCCGGCTTAATCCAATGCCGCTAGTATTATCAACCGTCCGATTAAAGTCTGCGCAGCATGTGCACATATTTAATCGGACACCTGTATGTATCAACATACCTCATGTACACCATATCGCCTGAACCGTGAAAACCCATTGTGTGGGACTCTAAAGACTCATTAATACGCTGGCAGTGGGTTTAACCACAAGCACGTCAGCGGCACTAGCTGTACGTAGCGGCTACCCAGGTATTGAGCGAAAGGGAGGTCGACGAGCAAACTCATCCTGAACCCCTACTAAGCCTGTCAGTGACAATATCCGTACAGTCCGGTCTGTTCGTCTAAGAGTATCACATATCGAGTCAAAGGGGGTGGATAAAGTCAGACCCCCAACAAGGATATTTAGTGTCGGCATGATATACATCACCTCCTGAGAAACTATCGATCTTGTATCGGTAATCCTCGTCTACCATGGCCATGGATTTGTGGTGATGGCCACCCGTACACAACGTGACATCAACCCCCAATACCGGGAGAGACGAATCCCCGACGATCCGATCACTGCCTTCATGTGGCTCGGGACTGTACCCAAGTAAAACCTGTTTGTAAGACTCCTTTGAGCCGTAGTAGGGTAGTAATCAAAGCACAGTGGGAACTCACACGAGACAAATGACGATCTCAGCTCGACAAACTAACCTGTACACATGTCACCTGGGAGCTGCTATCTGACAATAGGTATAATACCAACCAGGAGGTTCCCGGTGAGTCCGTCCAGTGTACTCATAACCCAATGAGCACCTGTATACTATCTTAGGTGAACAAACTAACACCAATGGCTTGTGAGACTTGGCCACCGCCCCTCGTCAGGGTCTCAATCAGTATACACTAGTATACACTGGAGTATCGATGCCCGGTCTCGATGCTCCTACGACTAGGGACATTTAAGGATGCGCTTATAGACCTTAGCTCCCACAAATATGATCGCCATCATACTGCTGGCAGTCAAGCAAGAATCCTAAGGGCTCTATCAACACGTACATGATGATAAAGACGAACCAGATAGCATACTATCATCTTGAGTAAGACTGTTTTATCGGTATAGGTCCTACCTCAATCATCACAATCATCTGTCCGCGACTATGATAATTGCCTTGAGGGCACTATATCCAACAATCTCCCACTTGTACTTAAGGCCAATTATTGTGATGTCGCATACTCACAGCCCTTGTGATACCGAACACCCAACTTCTCTACTAATCAGTTTCGCAAAGCCCGTTTGCGAAAATGATTGCGTTCGATAAATAACCTCAGTGAGTGGATCCGCTCCAATGATTCTTTCTGTATCTCTCCATATTTCAACTTCGCGGAGAAGAATATCTCCCGAAATGAGTAATAACTGTTTTAGAATTTGTCTGGATATCTGATGGGACCCAGTTCACAAAAGAACTCCAAATCCAGCAAACCTCCTAGACTGTATCATCCACTGAATTTAATCAGTAACATGCGCCATGCCTTCCTTAGTATCTGCTTGGACCACTTGTCCAACATACCGTCCCTCAGAAGAGGGAAAAACTATAACTCAGACAGTCACTCTGTAATCCAGGTCACCTTGGAAGCCTGAAATGATAACCGTCTACTGAAGGAGGCTGCCGTAATCATTTCCCAAGAACATTCACTTATGCTCAATAACTGCTTCCCAATGTTTCTCCAGGATTGGATTAATGTATCTGCTTATTGCATCTAGTGCAAAAGCAATATCCGGTGTGGTACTTGATATTTCATGATTAACTCAATTGCCTAAGAAAATGATATGCTAATCATGCAGATCCCTCTCCCCTTTAGTCTGTAAGACACCTTCAGAGAGGGTGACTCCATCACCTGTAGGTACATAACCATGCCAGGAGTCGTCCATTCTAAAATATCTTTAGAATAATGTCAAAGTACCCAAATTGGGATACTTCCCAAATCATAGTATAGGAATAGATGATCTAAACACATAGATCTAGTAACCAGAAACCCTGATGTTACATCCATATTCTGTGTGGAGAAACAACTTTGTGACAACCATAGTACAACCGATCATAGTATAGGAATATCTCTTCCTATTAAGTGCATGTCATCCCGAATCCTCGGACATCACACCCTACTACCATCTTACCAGATCCATCTGCTATTCTGATGAAGTCAAAACCTATGACTGTCACATCAAGAATAGATGATCTACTTCAGGTATACCTGCTTTAGTCTATAAATAGACACAAGCTACTTGCCTACTATGCTTCCGCTACTCCCACTGACTACAAGAACCCTCCGGCAGAGTCATATATGCGTGCACTTCTAAAACTAGTTTAGAACGACGCTATACTCATCCTCCTGCCGGGTCTTATAGTCTAGAACAATAGCAATGGCAAGTTTGGGTAAACAAGAACCTCCATGTCACCGTCTCTGAGAAGACCGAAGTACCTCTCGGGTGCCTGAAGTTACCCACCAAATCTTCGGAGTGGCTAATGGAAAATCAAATCCAATTGAATCCTTAGGTTTTATTAAATTTCCAGTAATCGTTTGCGGTTCTGGAATAACTTTCAGTTCTACCATACTCCCACTTCTGTTTTCTGAAAAATCCATTTTATTAAAAATTGTGGCGAGTCAAGAACAATATAAATATTGATCTTCCTGATGGTAGAAAGTCAACCCTCGTCAAAGCCCGGAATAACCCACAAACATCCATTACTGAAACGTGCCTTGAGTTTATACGGATTCTGGTTTTAAGCATCAGCCGGACAACTCCCTATACCTTAACATCGTTAAGATATAAATTGATTCTTTATATATCTAATATAGAAACAAAAACACTAATCTAATTTGAACCATATTCAAAAACATGCATCTGTCTCCAGTGCATATCAACCAAATGGAAAATGGACAATCAATATTACTCATCTAGGAGTGCATCCATATATGAGCAACCTGAAAGAGAAACTAGTTCTCAAAACCATCACTATTAACTGAGTACCAAACACAAGTATCTACATCTTCGACTTCCTCGAAGAATCCTGATACTTACAATAAATGGTTCTCTACTTTATTCTTATACCTATAATTTCTGAATATCTGGACCTTGCATTTCAACGAAATACATGTCCAGAACTGGAGAAGTCATAAGTAAACAGAATATAGTATGAGTACCAACCCTTTTGTCTAAATGGACACTGGAAACATACAATACTTTGTAAAAGTCCCCTGAGTTCAATAACTCAAACCCTGTGCGTCGTAGGTTGAAAAACTGTACTATGGTTAAGAAGAATTACACCGCTGTTGAATGCACCTTACCTAATCACCAGATGATATAGGTAAATGTCACAGGCATAATATCAAAAAGTTATATCTCACTTTATAAAATAAATGTCCAGATATATCAGTTTGAAATTGGTGCATAACAACGGATATTCAAAACCAAATATTTGCCATCCGGCAAAATCCAGATGATTTCCTCAAATATCACCAATTTTAACGAATTCCGATATAATGAGGATCAAATCACCTAATTCCCAATATCTTACTCCCACTCACCATCCATAATATCATACAGATGTGAGAAACTGATCTGGTAAATGCATACCCTGGAGTTAGATTCCAATTGGGAAAACAGTTTTCAATTAACATCGCACAGTCAGACTGAAAAATGAAAATGTTTCAAAAGGGTTAACTGATATTCCTAGTAACGCCTCTTCCATTATCCTGATTCACGACAGTAACCATATACTTGTCTTCCCTGACTGCAATCCCTTTATTATGTCTTTACTTATTACCTTCTGTACACCTCCTTTACGCTAATTGGTTTTCTTCATTCCCTACCTTTCGGCACCAGCCTAAGGTTTGGAAGAAGAATATCCAATAAGCGTAATAGGTGTACTCTCCTAATCCTAGGAGCCCTCGCAACCTGAGAGAAGGTAAAGAGAAAAGACATCTAAATAATCCTATCCAATTTTTCTTGAACCGGAAACCATCCGCGAATTTGGAACGAATTCCTTCGAGTTCGTATGTAACTATACGATGGCATATCCAATGGAAGTGGATATCCATAGTGATACGGAGTGTTCTGGAGAAATGCAAAGTGGATGTAGGAGTGGCAGGGGTATACACAGTCTTTTGTCGTGAATGATGGTGATCGCAATTTCCTTTGCCATTATTCTAATCCCTTTATATGCCTTTACTTATTACCTTCTGTACACCACAGTTAAGCTCGTTGGTTTTCTTCCTTCCCTACTGTTCGGTACCTACCTATGGTTTAGAGGAAGACTATCCAATAAGCTCAATAGGTGTACCCTTTCCTAATCCTAGGAGCCCTCACAACCTGAGAGAAGGTAAAGAGAAAAGACAACCGAATAACCCTATTCATTCTCTCCAGAACCAGAATCCATCCTCGAAAAAGTTCCTTCGAGTTCGTATGTAACTATATGATGGATTTATCCAATGGAAGTGGATATTCGTAGTGATACGAGGTATTCTGGAGAAATGTAAAGGTGATATAGTAGTGGCAATGATGTATGCGACACCGTGACATTCCAAAAACCAAAGTGTTTTAAGAAGGTTTGGTCAACTTGGTTTCATGAGTTTTAGTCAAAGGTCGGGTCATAGTCGCAGCCAGAGAGAGAGAGAGAGAAGAAACACTCAGCGTGCACTCTAACCCATATCAGAATGGTCAATCATTTTATCTAATCATGAATGGCTCCCACTGTTTCCTCGAATTCTCCTCCAAACCCAAAAGGAGAATTAGTCACAATTACCCGAGGAGTAATGCTACTCATCAGTGGGAATCGGGATCCAACTATCATCGCATGATGACTTGATGGAAGCCACTCAACTTACTAGACTCCAGAAGGTATGCGCAAACCTGGCAAGTTTCCTGTATGTTTGAAACTCCCGATATGATTTTTACCCCAAGCGGCTTATGACCTCGACTAGGTCAACATATCATAAGTCACAAGTCAAGTTCAACACGTCATTATCCTGGATTAATTAGACCCACCCATACGAGCCCTTGACCAGATCAACATGACCGTACGACTGTCCTAACCAATCGCATATCCATGCAACAGAAAAGTACTACAGAGCTACCGAACACTACGCCTTGACTAGGTCAACATACGTAGCACGAATACTAAGCAATACTCGTCTGAAATGACAGAGGGCTACGGCTGGTTTGTAGCCAAAAACCTTTAACGTAATGAACTTGATATCGTTGAAGGAATCCAAGTGGTTTTATAAATATATAATGGCTAAAACTTTTGCTAAAGAGGTCACTCCCGGTGAAGGGTGTAAGTCTACGGTAGCGCCCCGGCTGTCTTTCAGACGCCAAATGCGGAACAAAAACTTTTATAACTGGCTATCGCATACTATAACCCGGATCTTTCCATTAACGCTAAACTAACTAACTGTAAAGTGGGTAGAAAAGCTATACCGAACGATCCGAGTCCTTCGGTCTTTAGCCATCATCCCACGCTCCCTTGCGGCATCTGCGATCTCGCTCGATCTCCGGTCTCCTCGTCCAGGTGGCACCACGTCAACGGATCTTTATACGGGCTCCCTCCTATGAACCGAGGCAACTCGGACATGAAGTTTGCTACCCGACATGTCCAAGATTGATGTAGAGAATGAGTAGAATACTTTGTCTTCTTTCATCCAAAACCATGGACGAACGGTTAATGAAGTTGCCTTTTATCAAGAAATGAGAAATGAACATATCAAATTTCTATGAACCAAATCAATAATCTTTTTTCCAACAACCATAATCCCTTCCAAATGAATGGCCGGCCAATATGAAGAGGTGGGGTGAGTGTAGGAGCAAAATGGGAAGTGACCATAAGAAATAATGTAATGAATGAGTCATATAACACCTTGCATAAACCATTTAATGCATTGAGTGAGTAATAAACCTAGTCATCAACCATTAATGCAAACAATGAATCACTAATCCTAGTCACCAATCTAGAAGCTTCCACTCATGACTCACTCTCATGAAGAAAAGATAAATCCGCATTAAACCGAATGTTTAAGACGGGTGATAGAAAACTGGCAACTTCCAAAAGCGATCCCGAAACGAATTTCAGGACAACCCCGTAACAGTATAAACATACCCGCATTTGTATTACGACCGAATACAAATACAACTGAGAAAAAAATATTATATCTACACAGTATAATACATGGATCCGGCTTAAACCAAAGCCCACCAGTATTATCTGCCCGAAATATGACACGTGCGTAAACGCACGTGCATTTTCCGAACCCTTCCATAAAACCATACGGCCTCTACAACGTTTTGCCCAAACATGGGAAACTATCTGTGGGGGACTCTAATGACTCGTCTGTACCCTGGCAGTGGGTTTAACCACAAGCACGTCAGCGGCACTAGCAGTGCGTAACGGCTGCCCATATACTGACCTCAAGGGTAGCCAATGAGCGAACTCATACTGAAACACAACTGAGCCTAACAGTGACAATATACATACAGTCCGGTCCGTTCGTCAATGAGTATCGCATATCGGGCCTAGGGGGCCGGTAACTTCAAACCCCTAATAGCGGTATAAGTCATGTCGGAGTGTAGCCCAGAACACCCTGAGATACTACTGGAGTACCTACCAGTAAATATCCTCTCTCGGCCGAGGGATTTGTGTAATGGCTCTCCTAGACACAGCACGATCTCACCCCCAATACCGGGAGAGACGAATCCCCTGCCGATCCGCTCACTTGCCTCCATGTGGCTCGGGACTGCTATCTGACGATAGGTATAAATACACAGTGGGAACTTACACGAGAAAAATGACGACCTCAGGTCGATGAACTAACCTGTACACATGTCACCAGGGAACTGCTATCTGACGATAGGTATAAATACCAACTAGCAGGTTCCCGGCGAGTCCTGTCCGGTGTACTCATAACCCAATGAGCACCTATATACATCTTAGGTGATCCAACTGGCACCAGTGGCTTGTGAGACCGGCCACCACCCCTCGTCGGGGTCTCGACTGTAGGGTTACTAGGCACTCTAACAAGGGTTAAGGAAGCATCAAACATGCCCGTTTAAAATTTTAGCCGTGCCGAATAACCCTAAACAAGATCGTTGTTAGAAAATTAGGGTTTCATATGCAAGTAAACTACGTTTACGACTAAGTGAATACGAAATACAACCTTTGTAGATCGGTCCTTCACTTCTTTAGCTCCTTGTTGAAGTCCCTTCGCTGCGATCGTGGTTCTCCCGGACCCTTGCATGGCTTCACGAGACGAAAGACGCGTCCATGCTTGAAGTCTTCGAGGCCGAAGATGATCTACGTCGAGGGGATGCCAACTCAAGCTTCTACTTTACTAACTTGAGAATTTGTGAAGCAAACCCTTAAACTAAAGTGCTAGTCTAGTAGAGGATGGAGAAATAGGAAGTGGGTTCTCTTTAGAATTTTATTTCTCACAATCTTTCTCACTTTGGATCAAACCCTAGCAAGCTTTTTCTTTTTAACAATGAAGAAGAAGAACAAAAGAAAGAGATGAGGATAATGATCAAGTGAGAAAGCTAACCATGGTGAGTGAGTATCATATACTAACTCTTGTAGAGACGTAACCCATGGCTAACCCTTATGGTTGGGTTAAGAAATATCCATAGTAAAAAAAATTTTAGTAGAATTAGTCAATGCTTCCACAAACTTCCACAAGCTTCAAGCATTTAGCTAATCCTCCACTAATTTTGTAATTACTTAAAATATAAAAACCCAACATAATAGATAGCATGGTGTAAGTCTCATACACCCAATTCATGTGTATCATCAACCATGATACAATAAGAAAACACATTTTTAATATATTTCATATATACATTAAAGTTGTGCTCATGTGAGAAAAACCCTAAAGTGAACAAGTGTTAGTTAATGTAAACTAGTATATCAAATATATAATTATACAATAAATTATTAAATCAACACTTGACTTAATAATCCGGTCATATCACATATGACCGACTAACATCCAATGTATCGACTTATCGAATCAACACTTGATTCGATAACCCGGCTATATCATATATAATCGACCGATACAAAAAGTCGCGAGAATAGAATACGGTATCACATACATGGATTATTCTCGGTCTCGCACATATCACATATACGCTCCTATTTCGTTTTGCCTGAGCCAGTAATACCTCTGTGTAGGACTCTATAGACTCGTTAATACGCCGTCAGTAGGTGATGATCACATCAAGCACCCACAAGCCGTCAGCGGTACTAGCTGGACGTAACGGCTACTCGGGTATTGAGCGATCAGAAGATCAGCAAGCAAGCCCGCTCCAACTCCTGTAAAAGCCTGCCGGTAACACTTCCCGTACAGTCCGGTCTCCTCGTCTGATATGTTGCATATCAAGTCTAGGGGTGGTAAATGTCAGACCCCAGTAACCGATAAGTCGTGCCGATGTGAGGCTCATAACGGGTCGAGAAACTACTGGTAACACTTACCAGTAAATCTCTAAATCAGCCCTGGCCAGGGACTTCCCTGTTATGGCCAATCGAGCACAACGCAACATCAACCCTCAATACCAGGAGAGACGAAACCCCTCCTATCGCTCATTGCCTCCATATGACTCGGGACTGTACCCAAAAACCACCGTTTTGCATGCCCTCATGGACGTGGTAAGGTGGAAATCAAAGCACTGTGGGAATGACACAGACTCTATGACGATCTCGGGTCTACAGACTAACCTGCACAAGTGTCACCAGAGAACTGCTATCTGACGTGAGGTATAATACCATCTGGGAGTTCTCGGCGAGTCCGTCCAGTGTACCCAGTCTCCACTGAGCACCCGTATACCATCTCTGATGTCAAACACCAATGGATATGGGATCATCCATCGCCCATCTCATGGGTCGAGAAGCGTATACGCTAGTCTACACTGGTATATCGATGCCCCGTCTCGATACACCCACGACTAGGGACCTTGAAGGATGTACTTATGGACTACCATGTCCCCACTAGTATGATCCGCATCATAGTCCAGGTAGTCAAGTACACATCCTAAGGGCTTTACCAACATGTAACTATAAAACTGTATAAAGAGACAAGTATACATGTTAAAGTAAAGTGCAACCAGATAGCATACTATCATATCGAGCAAGAAAGTCCTATCTATATATGTCCAAGCATCTAATATAATATACATCATCTGTACAATACTGGCCTCTAGGGCATACATACAACTAACAATCTCCCACTTGCACTGGGCCAGCTATTGCAGTATTGCATACCAAGCATCCCGAAGAGTCTCTCAAACTGTATCTTGGGAATGGCCTTCGTGAGTGGATCCGCAGTGTTGATCTTCGTGTCAACCCTCCTGACCTCGATCTCCCGGCGATCAACTATCTCCCGGATCAGGTGATACCGCCTTAGAATATGCCTGGATCGCTGATGGGACCTCGGTTCCTTGGCCAAAGCCATCGCTCCATTGTTATCGCAATACAAAGGTATTGGATGCTCAATGGATGGAACCACTCCAAGTTCAGTAATGAACTTCTTAATCCAGACAGCCTCTTTGGCAGCATCATTGGCAGCGATGTATTCAGCCTCCATCGTCAAGTCTGCCACGGTTTCCTGCTTGGAACTCTTCCAGCTAACCGCCCCTCCGTAAAGGGTAAAGACAAATCCCGACTGCAACTTAGAGTCGTCCTTATCACTCTAGAAGCTCGAATCGGTAAAGGACTCCACTTGGAGTTCTCCGTTATCATACACCAAGAGCATCTCTCTAGTCCTTCGCAAGTACTTGAAAATGTTGTTCACAGCTGTCCAGTGACTCTCTCCAGGATCAGCTTGATACCTGCTCACTACACTGTCACGTCCCGAAAGTACGGAACAAGACCAGCACTTAAACTACGAACGTCTCGAGGCGTACGTAATCTAAGTAAACCGAAACCCCAGAAATCCAAACCAAGAAAAGTAGTAGAGTGAAGGAAAACCAATTTAAAACAAGTAGTTTCAATAGCATAAGACGAATTATGCAGGTTTCTAAAAACATCAAAAATTTCCTGAAAATTTCGGCAGAGTCTCCTTTGTAAATACTGTCCCCCAAACGGGATACAACATGAATAGTATACGAAATCAAAAAAAAGGCATCCCCAAGCTGGAGCTAGCTCTTCGTCAATCGACGGTCACAACCACATAAGCAATATAATATACAACGCCAATGACGAGGATCAAAACTCAAAAGGAAACTCAAACCACAAGAAAACCACAGAAAAATAACGCGCGACTCTAAGGTCGAAGGAATAACATCACTGGTCTTTATCTCAAAGTAAAAACATGTTTGGTTGATGGAACTTCTAGATACAACTGAATAATAATATACAATGTATAATGATGGGTACGATACAAATAAACCCACCTACTAGCAAGTCACCCGAACGAAACTGTACCCGCAAAGCCGTAAAGAAACCTATACGGCGAAACCTGCAAGAAACTGGGTTACAACGGGGGTGAGTTGCCAACTCGTGAATAGAAAAACATCTACGAATAGAAATCGCATGTATAACGCAATCCTAGGTCATACGATCAATATATATAATCCTCAAATAAAACCGGCAGTCTATAACAATGACTAGGGTAAATTTCTAATCCAAGTTTAATTCTATGTGCCCGTGCCAGTGCCTCAGGTAGCAATGTATCATATGGATGATGTATGAATGCATGGAACAGAATGCATGTACTGACGAAAACTGCTTTCATAAATCAGTGAGATTTCTGTATTTTAAATGTGAGGTACCATAAATGAAATCAGCATAAAACAGTGCCCAGCATCGACACAAAACAAGTGTCCAAATATCTCGATATCTCTGTTTCACAATCTCTGTACCTCAATATCTCAAAATCTCAATATCTCAATCACAATATCTAGGGCGTCGTCAATCCAGACCGGCCCCTACCATCTATCTCAAGACCACGACGGTATCCTCCGGATATCCGACACGTCGGGTAATATCACCGGTCGGTCGTGCTCCCCTGCCAGGCTCAACGTCAACAACACGATCCTCTTGCCCCGGGGTACCGCACCGTGCCCACCATGTACCCGAAACGGTTCCTCCACTCCTCGAATCGGGTCTCGAAATCCATCAGCAAACTCATGGTGGACGACTCATACATCATGGGAAAACCGCACTTTTTATTTTAAAAGAGAGAAAAGGTTTATTTATGTTTTTGCGGTTTTCCTCCAAATCCAGAAAATCTCATGGAAATCCGAATCCAAAACCTCAATAACACTTAAAATAGTGAATATATGCATGAGAATCCATGAATGTGGCATAACAATGAATAACAGTATGAATGAAGTAGCAGGTAATAACTACAATGTCTAAACTAACATATAAGGCAAGTACGTTAATATCATGTCTAAACTATTAGCTAACAGGCTATGTCAAGCAATAATATTTTCTAAGGTGTACGTGACATGGCAATTACCGATGAAGATGTGTGTGAGCCGGCAAGTAAGTGTACGTGGTACATACGCATCATCGGTAATGGTGCTGGTGTCCTAACAGCATAATATCAATAATGGAGTATGAAACATAATATAAGCATGCGATGCGAAGCGAACCACAATAATGAGCGGGAGCTGAATACTAGACGCAATTATAACTAATCTGCATTAATCTAATATAAGTCCTACAAATGGTGCCTTTTGAAATAACACGAATCATGGGGTTTTGAAAATAGGGGCTACGGTGTTTTTATGAAAAGATACGTCTTTTGAAATATCCGTTAGATCCCTTGGGCTGTCTTTTAAAATACCCACGATTCGTTAGTTTTTGAAATAGGTAAGAATCGAATCTAATCTAACAACTAAACCAAACTAAAGGGCTAAGCTAACAAGCTGGACTACAGGTAAGGAAACCGCCTAACATCTGAGTCGATACAAATACATACCTGTATATATATTAGTCGGTGATCCCGCCTCAATAATATCATATCCGATACCATATCTATAAGCAGGCATCCCAAGTCAAGAGTGCGGATCAATCATCAAAATATAGCTCATACGTAAATCCGTCGTACGGCATCCCCAAATCTGGGTACGGGTTAATATCACATTCATCATACTATTCACCCGGTATCCTCTTTATCAAATATCATGATCGGG
This sequence comes from Agapanthus africanus, assembly GCA_030015575.1. Taxonomy (NCBI): domain Eukaryota; kingdom Viridiplantae; phylum Streptophyta; class Magnoliopsida; order Asparagales; family Amaryllidaceae; genus Agapanthus; species Agapanthus africanus. The sequence continues at coordinate 124,210,057 of JASDDO010000004.1, read as the reverse complement.
GTACTGATCTACGTCTAGTACAATACTGATACCGCCTATGTTTGCATGCACGTGTGTGAAACACTACGTCAAGGACCCGCTACAACGTCATGTCGTATCTCAAATACGAACCCTGCTATATCACCGATCTCACGGCCTCAAATCAAATCTCATCGACTCATCATAAATCCCAAGTACTATCCTCATTATCCATGCATGTGTATATGAATGTACATATGCATAGTCCCATACCCACGCATATGTACATGTATACACATCCCAATCTATGCACAAGAAAGTAAAGTATGCAAGTCTGTGTATGCGTATGTGGGTATAACAACTACTCTAGGGTTTCACAACTAACCCAAAGCTAATCCATGAACACATAATCATAACATGAATAAACATTCTCGTATCATAAAACACCTATATAAACATATATATATGAGCTACACTACGGACTGCGGGGGTGCTATACGCCATCCACCCGACTTCTTCCTGTAGATATAAATCTACTCACCTGGTCCTCGCTAGCCGGTGCCGCCGTCGCCACGCGCTTGCTTGTCGTCTCGAAGTCCACATGGGTTACCAGCATATCATAACGTACCGTGTCGTATTAAAATCCGACTCATGACCCAAAACGACACGTGAATCCCACATAGGTCAAAACCTATGGTTGCTTTCACAAATCAACCCAAAAACCCTCGAAGTCGGCGTACAAACGCCAAACCATCGAGAACAACCCAAACACACTCATTTGTACAATTACAAGCACTAATTATAATATAAAATAGCTTAAAACTCACAAAAACCTCAAACTCGCTTTAAAAGCTATTTTTCCGAAAATCTAGCAAGCAAAATTAACCGTTTTAGTACAAAACTCGATGTATAAACGAATCTAGCGGCCACAATATTCACTAAATATCTTAATTAAGTCATAAAAACAATTCCCATAATTTAATCTTATTAATTTCCATAAACCTTAAAATTCTAGTTCACAAAATACCTAAATTTTAACAATTTTATAGCAAAAATGCACAAACTACAATCTAGCTTGGATTTTCATGAACTAAAAGCATTAAACGACTCAATATAATCTTTATAATAACATGAAACCTAAATTTTAATTTTTATCTCACAAGAATATAATTATTTTCAAAACCTAGTTTACCATTTATATAATTATCACTTTTAAGTCAACAAATATGCAAACTAGCAACTTAAATTGGACTTAGCATAACATTAATATGTCAATTATATCACATAAACTAAATCTCACAACACAAAGTACCAATTTGAAATCAAACCCCTCTCTTGAATTTTAAATCATGCACCTAGAACTAATTAAAAACCTAATTAAACAATTAATTAACCTAACCTAAGCAATTAACAACACATTAAGAAAAAAGGTTAGAATTTATACCAAAAAAATTTGAAGATCCCACAAGCACACTTAGCCTCCCAAATTGAAATCTAAATCCCTAGATCCATACTATGGTAGCCAAAGGAAAATGGGTAGGAGGTGGATTTTGATTTGATTTTTTGTAGTTTTTTCAAGCATTTTTGATGAACTTTTTTAAAGAGAAAGAGATGAAGAATGAAGGGGCTGAAATGGAGGTGGGGCTCGGCCATTGCAGGTGGGGGAGAGGAGAGAGGGAGTGTGGTGTGAGGTATGGTGAGGGAAAAAGTCAAAGTCAACCAAATACCAACTCTTTTATCAATTCTCATTTCTTTTCTTTTCTTTTCTTTCTTTCTTTTCTTTTCTTTGAAATTCAAGTGGGGAAAATGGGTGGAGGCTGCTGAATTCAGCCAAGGGAAGAAGTAAATGGGGGTGTGTGAGTGTGGGTATGGGTGTGGGGTGATGGAAAATGATAATTACAATACCCCAAACATCCATTTACACTAAAAAAAAGCCTTTTTCTTCGATATTTTCTAAACCGTTTTGGCAAACGATTTCATTTCAAAAACCACATGATAAAATTTTATTTAATGTTTTATGATGCACAAAATTTGTTTCAACTCATTCCAATTTGTAATTTTCCCTAATTAAATGTATTAGTGACGGCTTAAAATAATATTAAAATAATTAATTTCGGAAAAATTTTCAGAAAATTTGAAATTTCACCAGTGGCTCAATAAACACCAAATACTAGCAATTACATATCTAGAATATGTATATTTAATTTTATAATAAAGATATTTGCATTTTGACTTTTTACAGAAAACCCCCTTATTTTACCGTTTTTTTCGAAATTTCACCGAAACGATTTTCAAAACGTTACAATCTTCCCTCCTTAAAGAAATTCGGTCCCCGAATTTAAATTAAAACTTCCCCCAAATACTAAAATATTTCAGCCAAAACCATCAAATCGTCGGGGCTCCGAAATCATAAATACATAAAACAAATCGTAGCGCAACGCATGCGCATGAAAAATGAGCCTATAACTCAAAAGAAAACTCCATCCAGCATCCCGCAATTATCGGAGTCAAGGTGAAAACACGAATGCCAAATCTCAAGCAAGACCGATATGCTATAAATCGGAACTATGTATGCAAATATCAGGAGGAAATGCATGCCAAATCCTTTAAGTTGTTGTGCAATGCACATAACACTTCACAGTGGCAGATATCTATCATAAGAAAATAACTATATACATATATACCTTTGTTTGAAATGTACGTTCCGCCGTTTTGGGAGACAATTTAGAAGGGTTTTCCTTGTTTTAAACGTTTCGCGTCATATCAGACACGTAGGTAAATACTGAGACTATAGCTCGCTTTTTGGAATTCCCTTCAATAGCTATCAATGCATGCAAAATACATTCAGGTACTGTCCTCTGACTAGTCCTGTTTAGTACGAAAACACCTCGCAATTATCATAAAAAACATACTGCTCTATAAGAAATCAATCCCAAAATACGCGTATGAATACTACGTGCGTCTGGTGCGCACGACAATCAAAATCCATATACGTGCCGTACAAGTGCACAGAAACAAGATCTAAGTGCATCGGTTATGCACAAAGCATCTGTCGTAGGCAACGTGTGTGCCTGACAGCAAAATCAGGTGCATCTGACATGCACGAAAAAAAATCTCTATTTAGTGCATCGGGTGTGCACCAAAATCGCATCTCAAGACATGCTCTCAACATGCGCGAAAACCCAAAACCAGGGGCATCCATCATGCACGAAATCATGAAATCCAATATCAAGCGCCGAACATGCGCAAAATCAAATCAGGTGCACAAGGTGCACAAAACAAATATCGAGTATCACAATCGAAATCGAAGTCCAGTGCATCTAAGTGCACAAAAGGCGTATCACAGCACTGCAAGCATATATAAACTATACAGAGTGCAGGAACTAAATCGTGTGCGTGCATACGCACAAAATCAACTCAAATGTCTAAAACCGTAAAATCACAAACATATGAAACCCAAGCACGAAAACGATATCAAGTGCAACACTGTGCGAAGATCGTAAATCCTCAATCATCAAAATCAAATCAGGCGAATAAATCACCCAAAACATCGAAATCAATAATGGCGGAATAGTACCACTTAAGCGCATCCTCTAAGAATCTCGGGCCAACTGTCGCGGTCACTAGTGGGACGTTTCGTCGATGATCATGAACTCTGGCCTGCTGGTGTGCGTAACAATGACCACTCCTGGGTCAAGGTCTTCACTGTGAATTACCAATCTCGGTCCATCGGCTCATCGGCCCTGTCAGGTGTGCCAACGGGGATGATCCCGTTCTGGCACGTCTCTTGTCATCTCCCGGTCAATCATCGCGACCACTCTTTGAATGTACGTGACATATCTGATCCTGGGTGCAAGTATCATTGCAGCAGTGTCCTGGAAGGAATCCTGCTCACGGTCTCTTCCATGTCTCGTCTCTGCCAACTGTCCGGAAGTTATCGTCCTTTCCTATATCTGCATCTTGCTCTGGAACGGCTGCATACCCATCGCGACTCCTTCTGGAAGGTATATCCAGTACTCTGCCTCGGCATGCGCATCGCATCTCTGATGTCGGCGGAGGGGAACGTCATCATATCCAGAACTTGTACGAACCTCTTACTCCATTTTTCTCTAATGTCGATCGCTTCGGACTCGTCTCGTCGTGGCTGCATGGACTGAGCTCCAACGGCTATCCTCGTATCGGGAGTCTCCCAAGAAATGCATCTCACCACCTAGCATCCGAATTAAGTCGAACCATCCAATCGATTGTCAAAACCTCATAATCCCCCAAGGGCTCAACATCTTGGGCACAGTTTAATAGTATCGAGTACATACCACAGCATTGGTGGTCCAGCCGTAGAAGGGCAAACCCAAACCTCACTAATGGCGCCGTGGAACTGCCGCAAACCCGAAGGTTCAAAGGCTTTCAAACGGTCATTATGTCGAGTTAGGGTTTCATTCTTCTAGAGGGTCCATAGAATTGCCTGCATGTCTTTCCGACTACTTTAAACTTGGAATAATAGGTTTCTGACATTCGATCGTCTCTGTCGACTCTCAACGTCTCCGCGTGAAGTCTTCTCTAGCTGGAATCAATCTATCTGATGACCTCGCATCGGGGTAGGCGAACAATCCACATGTCCTAGTCATTCATCCTCGATGACTAGCGACCTTCTATCATCTCTTAGTACAACTCAATCTGCACTAACACCAGCATCTGGGGCAATATCTCGTCGTTCGCAGCAATAACTGGCTCGCTCGTCTGCACGCTGAACGGTGCCTCAATCATCAGGAGTAAGCAATACTTCAATAGTCATCAAAATCTGGCTGGCCTCTATCAGTGGCTCAATCCTCTAGTGCAAATCGGCACGTCCGAGTAATCTCATACAGCAATCCACCCAACGCTCGTGGCGCGAAGACACAATGAAAAGACACGTCTCTGCAATCGTGTGTCGCCGGAATCATGCCCAGGTCAGTCCTCGTTCTTGACGAGCTCATGCTGACCGCAACTCTAGCCGTAGCACTCCTTGCCCGTAATCGTGGCAGTAAAACCATAACTGGTACTGATGAGGCTAGATCGGAATGAATATAATACTGAGCAATGAAATGTACATCCTAAGGCTCCTTAAGTGGAGTGGCGTATCGTAAATATGTCGTGGAACATACCTACGGTATGTCACTCTACTTTAGTCACCTATTCCATCAACCAAGGGTCATCCTATGCTCCGAGGGTAAAACCTAACGCTTTGATACCAACTTTGTCACGCCCCGAAAGTACGGAACAAGACCGACACTTAAACTACGAACGTCTCGAGGCGTACGTAATCTAAGTAAACCGAAACCCCAGAAATCCAAACCAAGAAAAGTAGTAGAGTGAAGGAAAACCAATTTAAAACAAGTAGTTTCAATAGCATAAGCCGAATTATGCGGGTTTCTAAAAACATCAAAAATTTCCTGAAAATTTCGGCTGAGTCTCCTTTGTAAATACTGGCCCCCAAACGGGATACAACATGAATAGTATACGAAATCAAAAAAAAGGCATCCCCAAGCGGGAGCTAGCTCTTCGTCAATCGACGGTCACAACCACACAAGCAATATAATATACAACGCCAACGGCGAGGATCAAAACTCAAAAGGAAACTCAAACCACAAGAAAACCACAGAAAAATAACGCGCGACTCTAAGGTCGAAGGAATAACATCACTGGTCTCTATCTCAAAGTAAAAACATGTTTGGTTGATGGAACTTCTAGATGCAACTGAATAATAATATACAATGTATAATGATGGGTACGATACAAATAAACCTACCTACTAGCAAGTCACCCGAACGAAACTGTACCCGCAAAGCCGTAAAGAAACCTGTACGGCGAAACCTGCAAGAAACTGGGGCACAACGGGGGTGAGTTGCCAACTCGTGAATAGAAAAACATCTACGAATAGAAATCGCATGTATAACGCAATCCTAGGTCATACGATCAATATATATAATCCTCAAATAAAACGGGCAGTCTATAACAATGACTAGGGTAAATATCTAATCCAAGTGTAATTCCATGTGCCCATGCCAGTGCCTCAGGTAGCAATGTATCATATGGATGATGTATGAATGCATGGAACAGAATGCATGTACTGACGAAAACTGCTTTCATAAATCAGTGAGATTTCTGTATTTTAAAAGTGAGGTACCATAAATGAAATCACCATAAAACAGTGCCCAGCATCGACAAAAAACAAGTGTCCAAATATCTCGATATCTCTGTATCACAATATCTGTACCACAATATCTCAAAATCTCAATATCTCAATCACAATATCTAGGGCGTCGTCAATCCAGACCGGCCCCTACCATCTATCTCAAGACCACGACGGTATCATCCGGATATCCGACGCGTTGGGTAATATCACTGGTCGGTAGTGCTCCCCTGCCAGGCTCAACGTTAACAACACGATCCACTTGCCCCGGGGTACCGCACCGGGCCCACCATGTACCCGAAACGGTTCCTCCACTCCTCGAATCGGGTCTCGAAATCCATCAGCAAACTCATTGTGGACGACTCATACATCATGGGAAAACCGCACATTTTATTTTAAAAGAGAGAAAAGGTTTATTTATGTTTTTGCGGTTTTCCTCCAAATCCAGAAAATCTCATGGAAATCCGAATCCAAAACCTCAATAACACTTAAAATAGTGAATATATGCATGAGAATCCATGAATGCGGCATAACAATGAATAACAGTATGCATGAAGTAGCAGGTAATAACTACAATGTCTAAACTAACATATAAGGCAAGTACGCTAAAATCATGTCTAAACTATTAGCTAACAGGCTATGTCAAGCAATAATATTTTCTAAGGTGTACGTGACATGGCAATTACCGATGAAGATGTGTGTGAGCCGGCAAGTAAGTGTACGTGGTACATACGCATCATCGGTAATGGTGCTGGTGTCCTAACAGCATGATATCAATAATGGAGTATGAAACATAATATAAGCATGCGATGCGAAGCGAACCACAATAATGAGCGGGAGCTGAATACTAGACGCAACTATAACTAATGTGCATTAATCTAATATAAGTCCTAAAAATGGTGCCTTTTGAAATAACACGAATCATGGGGTTTTGAAAATAGGGGCTACGGTGTTTTTATGAAAAGACACGTCTTTTGAAATATCCGTAGGATCCCTTAGGCTGTCTTTGAAAATACCCACGATTCGTTAGTTTTTGAAATAGGTAAGAATCGAATCTAATTTAACAACTAAACCAAACTAAAGGGCTAAGCTAACAAGCTGGACTACAGGTAAGGAAACCGCCTAACATCTGAGTCGATACATATACATACCTGTATATATATTAGTCGGTGATCCCGCCTCAATAATATCATATCCGATACCATATCTATAAGCAGGCATCCCAAGTCAAGAGTGCGGATCAATCATCAAAATATAGCTCATGCGTAAATCCGTCGTACGGCATCCCCAAATCAGGGTACGGGTTAATATCACATTCATCATACTATTCACCCGGTATCCTCTTTATCAAATATCATGATCGGGGTACTGATCTACGTCTAGTACAATACTGATACAGCCTAAGTATGCATGCACGTGTGTGAAACACTACGTCAAGGACCCGCTACAACGTCATGTCGTATCTCAAATGCGAACCCTGCTATATCACCGATCTCACGGCCTTAAATCAAATCTCATCGACTCATCATAAATCCCAAGTACTATCCTCATTATCCATGCATGCGTATATGAATGTACATATGCATAGTCCCATACCCACGCATATATACATGTATACACATCCCAATCTACGCACAAGAAAGTAAAGTATGCAAGTCTGTGTGTGCGTATGTGGGTATAACAACTACTCTAGGGTTTCAAAACTAACCCAAAGCTAATCCATGAACACATAATCATAACTTGAATAAACATTCTCGTATCATAAAACACCTATATAAACACATATTTATGAGCTACACTACGGACTGCGGGGGTGCTATACGCCATCCATCCGACTTCTCCCCGTAGATATAAATCTACTCACCTGGTCCTCGCTAGCCGGTGCCGACGTCGCCACGCGCTTGCGTGTCATCTCGAAGTCCACATGGGTTACCTACATATCATAATGTACCGTGTCGTATTAAAATCCGACTCATGACCCAAAACGACACGTGAATCCCACATTGGTCAAAACCTATGGTTGCTTTCACAAATCAACCCAAAAACCCTCGAAGTCGGCGTACAAACGCCAAACCATCGAGAACAACCCAAACACACTCATTTTTACAATTACAAGCACTAATTATAATATAAAATAGCATAAAACTCACAAAAACCACAAACTCGCTTTAAAAGCTATTTTTCCGAAAATCTAGCAAGCAAAATTAACCGTTTTAGTACTAAACTCGATGTATAAACGAATATAGCGGCCACAATATTCACTAAATATCTTAATTAAGTCATAAAAACAATTCCCATAATTTAATCTCATTAATTTCCATAAACCTTAAAATTCTAGTTCACAAAATACCTAAATTTTAACAATTTTGTTGCAAAAATGCACAAACTACAATCTAGCTTGGATTTTCATGAACTAAAAGCATTAAACGACTCAATATAATCTTTATAATAACATGAAACCTAAATTTGAATTTTTATCTCACAAGAATATAATTATTTTCAAAACCTAGTTTACCATTTATATAATTATCACTTTTAAATCAACAAATATGCAAACTAGCAACTTAAATTGGATTTAGCATAACATTAATATGTCAATTATAACACATAAACTAAATCTCACAACACAAAATACCAATTTGAAATCAAACCCCTCTCTTGAATTTTAAATCATGCACCTAGAACTAATTAAAAACCTAATTAAACAATTAATTAAGCTAACCTAAGCAATTAACAACACATTAAGCAAAAAGGTTAGAATTTATACCAAAACAATTTGAAGATCCCACAAGCACACTTAGCCTCCCAAATTGAAATCTAAATCCCTAGATCCATGCTATGGTAGCCAAGGGAAAATGGGTAGGAAGTGGATTTTGATTTGGATTTTTGCTTGATTTTTTGTGGATTTTTCAAGCATTTTTGATGAACTTTTTTAAAGAGAAAGAGATGAAGAATGAAGGGGCTGAAATGGAAGGGGGGGGGCTCGGCCATTGCAGGTGGGGGATAGGAGAGAGGGAGTGTGGTGTGAGGTATGGTGAGGGAAAAAGTAGTCAACCAAATACCAACTCTTTTATCCATTCTCATTTCTTTTCTTTCTTTCTTTTCTTTTCTTTGAAATTCAAGTGGGGAAAATGGGTGGGGGCTGCTGAATTCAGCCAAGGGAAGAAGTAAATGGGTGTGTGTGAGTGTGGGTATGGGTGTGGGGTGATGGAAAATGATAATTACAATACCCCAAACATCCATTTACACTAAAAAAAGCCTTTTTCTTCGATATTTTCTAAACCGTTTTGGCAAACGATTTCATTCCAAAAACCACATGATAAAATTTTATTTAATGTTTTATGATGCACAAAATTTGTTTCAACTCATTCCAATTTGTAATTTTCCCTAATTAAATGTATTAGTGACGGCTTAAAATAATATTAAAATAATTAATTTCGGAAAAAATTTCAGAAAATTTGAAATTTCACCAGTGGCTCAATAAACACCAAATACTAGCAATTACATAGCTAGAATATGTATATTTAATTTTATAATAAAGATATTTGCATTTTGACTTTTTACAGAAAACCCCCTTATTTTACCGTTTTTTTCGAAATTTCACCGAAACGATTTTTAAAACGTTACATACACTTAGTGAGTATGCTACATCGGGTCTGGTATATACTATCGCGTACATGATAGAGCCTATAGCCGAAGCATTGGGTATCCCTTGCATGCGAGCTCTCTCCAAATTAGTCTTGGAAGACATCTCTTTGGAGAGAATGAGCGGGGAGATTGTGGGTAAAAACCCACGTTTGGACTCTTCCATACTAAATCTCTTTAGTATGGTGTCAATGTACCTGGATTGGGACAATCATCCTTTTAGATCTATCTCTATAGATCATAATTCCCAATATGCAGGAGGCATCACCAAGATCTTTCATTGTGAATCTTTTTGATAAGAAGAGCTTGACCGATTGCAGCATAGGAATGTCATTTCCTATCAAGAGTATGTCATCCACGTACAATACGAGGAAGACAACCTTACTCTCTGCCACCTTCTTGTAGATACAAGGTTTATCTACGTTTTTGACGAAATCAAACTCTTTGATAACGACGTCAAAGCAGATGTTCCAACTCCGCGATGCTTGCTTTAATCCATAAATGGATTTAAGCAGCTTGCACACCTTCCCGCTGATCCCACTATCTACGAAGCCCTCTGGCTGAGTCATGTACACGCACTCTTCTAAATCTCCGTTTAGAAAGGCGGTCCTAACAACCATTTGCCAGATTTCGTAGTCATGATATGCAGCGATGGAAAGCATGATCCGGACCGATTTAAGCATAGCCACTGGAGAAAAGGTTTCGTCATAGTCCACACCTGGTCTTTGACGAAAACCCTTTGCAACAAGTCTAGCTTTGAAAGTCTCCACTTTCCCATCAACACCAAGTTTTTTCTTGAAGATCCACTTGCTCCCAATGGTTTTTACCCCTTCAGGAGCATCTTCCAAAGTCCATACTTTGTTGGTGTACATGGATTCCATCTCGGACCGCATTGCATCCAGCCATTTCACTGAGTCCCCACTCGTGATGGCCTGCTCGAAGATAGTTGGGTCATCATCAACCATGATGCAATCCTCGCTTCCACCATCTATGAGAAAACCGTAGTATCTCTCAGGTGGGTGAGGAACCCTACTAGATCGGCGGAGAGGCTGAGGTTCGTTGGGAACTACCGAATCCTCCGATTCCACTAAATCTTCAGTTTGAGTTTGTGTAGCTGGAATTTCTTCCAGTTCTACTTTGTCGCCACTAATTTCTTTTGTAAGAAATTCCTTTTCTAAAAAGGTGGCATGTCGAGAAACAAACACTTTTTGTTCCTCATTATGGTAGAAAAGATATCCATGTGAATGTTTGGGATATCCCACAAACTTGCATAGAACTGATCGTGCCTCGAGTTTGTCCGGATTTTGAGTTTTGACATAGGCCGGACAACCCCATATCTTAACTCGTTTAAGACATGGTCTCTTCCCACTCCATATCTCATATGGTGTGGTAGGTACAGATTTAGATGGAACTTGATTCAATAGGTATGCTGCTGTCTCCAGCACATACCCCAAGAAGGAAATAGGTAACTCAGCTGTGCTCATCATAGAGCACACCATATCTAATAGGGTGCGGTTCCTCCGTTCAGATACACCGTTGTGCTGTGGTGTATATGGAGGAGTCAGCTAAGAGAGAATCCCATTCTCTTTTAGGAAGTCCAGGAATTCATTGCTCAAGTATTCACCTCCTCGATCAGATCGAAGGATTTTAATACTTTTCCCGGTTTGGTTCTCGACTTCTTGTTTATATTCTCTAAATTTCTCAAAAGCTTATGATTTGTGTTTCATTAGGAACACATATCCGAATCTAGAGAGATCGTAAGTGAATGTAATGAAGTACGCAGAACCATTCCTGGCATTTGTAGACATGGGGCCGCATACATCACTATGTACCAGTCCCAAGAGTTCTGTAACTCTCTCTCTGTGTCCCGTAAACGGAGTTTTGGTCATCTTTCCTTTGAGACATGACTGGCAAGTGTCATAAGATGAAAATTCAAATGGATTCAAATATCCATCCTTATGCAACTTAGCTAGTCGTGTCGCATTGATGTGACCCAGTCTACAATGCCACAAGAAGGATTCGTTCATTTCTGAACTCTTCCTCTTGTGTGTGTTTGTTATGCTCAGAACTGTTGATTGATTTAGAACATAAATTCCATTGCACATCGTGCCTGATCCAACCAACTTTTGGTTTAGAAAAATGTTCATAACATTATCCTGTAATACAAAATTATATCCTTCTTTACTCAACAAAGAAACCGATATAATGTTGCATATCAGGTTCGGCATGTAATAGCATTCGTTCAGAATCAATGTATTACCAGTTGGCAATACAAGGTGATATTCCCCGACGGTTTTAGCTGCAACAATTGCACCATTTCCAACCCTTATGTCTTTATCACCTTCTCCAAGTTCTCTACCTTTCCTAAGCCCATGTAACTGATTACATATATGGGACCCTGACCCGGTATCTAATACCCAGGACGTAGAGGAAATGGAGAAACGGTTCTCTGTAACGAACACACCCGAAGAAAATGCATCAACATGTACTTTCTTCACACGGGAGGCATTGGAATCCTGGTATTCTCCTATATCCTGTTCAGTCTTATAACTCTTATAAGAAAGAACGGAACCAACGTTCCCCAGCACATTATAACATGCTGGTTCGGTCAATACATCCATAATATTATTTTGATTAAGGCATGATATGGTCGCTACCAGGAGGGAGAGAGAAGAAAACACTTTAGCGTATGCTCTTGCAAGATCAGATTGGTTATTATTTTATCTAATCAGGATGGCTCCCACTGTTTTTATCAAATCTTCCTTCAAACCCTAAAAGGAAAGACTAGACGGGATTAATTACACTTTACAATTTCACCAATCTTTCAGCCAGGCCAGTGTCGGTACTTTGAGGGAGGTTCCCCGTGCTTTCGCATGGACCTAATTAAATTAAACCTCGTTTTCCCAGAGGCGTAACCCCGTTGACACCTTTCTAGACACCTACTTGATCGGCTAATTGTCCTGTGTAAAACTCTCCCAGGAGTAACAATTACTCGCAGTGGGTATCGGGATCCAACTATCTCATAGAAGGTATGCAATCTCATTGCAAATTTCAACACTTGAAATTCCCGATAATATTTTGCCCCTAACCCCTATGACCTTGACAAAGGCCAACAAATCATAGGATGCTAGTCAAGTTCAACCCGTCATTTCTTGATTGAATCAAACCCACCCGCACGACCCTTGACAAAGGCCAACAAGGTCGTACGACTACCCCAAAACAATCTGCATCATATGCATAAGCAGATAAGAACCATTCAGCTACCGCATACTACGCCTTGACAAAGGCCAACAAACGCAGCACGAATAGTAAATAGTTGTTATCTGAAATGACGGAGGGCTACGACAGGTTTTTCTGAAAACCTATTGCGTAATGAACTTGATATCGTTGTAGAATCGAGTGAATTTTGAAATGGAGTGATTTTGAGGCTTTCATTAGTTTTGTAAGTCCATGCTACCTCTCCCGGTACTTTCGGGAATGCAGAATTTGGTAAAAAACGATTTTTATTGACGTGGTAACATGGACCTAAAGCCCGGATCTTGGTTAAACATCTATCTAACAACCTAACCACGAGTTTCTAGCTACTCGGTTAGGGGGTTATACCTTGCTTGTCTTGAACTCCTTCGTCTTCAAGCTCCGATGGTGGTCCGGATTGGCTTCTTCTCGTCGTCTCTGTACGCCGAAGATAGATCCACCTGAAAGCTCCAACCTTTGGCTCCTTCTTCGTTCTTTGAAGAAACTAGTTCACTCGGATTGCTAAACCTTGTGAACTAGAGTGAGTAGAGAAGAGTTTGTATGGGATTTTATCTATGGTTCTTGATTCTCAACTCATGAGACAAGAGAACCATAGATTCAAGAGAGGGAGCAAGAGCAAGAGGGTGAGAACAGAACAAGAGAGCTCAAAAACAAGAGAGAGAATGAGCAAGAAAGAATGAGCAAGTCTTTTGTCTCTCACCCTCTCATAATCCAAAGTCATCAAAACTCATCATACCAAATAAGTCTTATGTGATGGTTGAAGCAACCATAACCATATCATTTCATGCATTCATTTTACACAAATGAGCAAGCAAGCAAAACTCTTTGCCATGAAATGATGGCTATGGTTATCATGATGGTCAACTAGTCAAGCCTAGTCAACCGGTCAACAAAGTCAACAAGTCAACAAAAGTCAACAAGTCAACAAAGTCAACAAAAGTCAACAACCATATCACCATAATACTTAATTAATATAATAGTTAATCACATATCATATTCTCATTAGGGTTGAGCAAAAAGTCAAATAGTCAACGGTCAACTGTCAACAACCCTAATGAGAATCCGCTGCCTCTGCCTCCCTGCCAACTGTGCATACACACCCGCATCCGCGTTCCGAGGAACACGAATGCAAACTGGATAAATCCAATCCCAAAAGGTACACTAGGATCTGGCTTAAACCAAAGCCCGCTAGTGTAAACTGTCCGGACACTGTATGTGCACAAGTGCACGGGTGTGACCGAACCCTGTCGCAAAACCATGCGACCTGTCGCAATACCATGCGACCTCTACTCTTTTGCCTAAAGGCGAAAAGCTTTCTGTGTGGGACTCTAAAGACTCGACACTACGCTGGCAGTGGGTTTAACAACAGACCGCAAGCGGCACTAGCTGTGCGTAACGGTCCCCAGGTAATGCCGACAAGAAGACCGACGAGGCGAAAACCCATCTGAACTCCTACTGAGCCTAAGTGTGACATTCTCCGTACAGTCCGGTCTGTTCGTCTGATACATCGCATGGCGGGCCTAGGGGGCGGTAAACGTCAGTCCCCCAATAGCGGTACAAGTCGTGCCGGAGCGAAGCCCAAAACACCCTGAGATAACACTGGAAGCCTACCAGTATATCCCGTTTTCCCTGGCCAAGGACTACTCGTGTAATGGCTCTCCTAGACACAGCGCGATGTCAACCCCCAATACCGGGAGAGACGAATCCTGTCTAACTGTCACTGCCTCCAAGTGCTTCGGGACTGCACCCAACCACTACCTGTTTGCACGACTCCTTTGAGCCGTGGTAGGGTAGTGATCAAAGTACCGTGGGAACACACTCGAGGCGAAGTGACAGTGTCAAGTCAGCGGACTAAGCTGTACTCATGTCACCTGGGAACTGATAACTGACGATAGGCATAATACCAACTAGTCAGTTCCCGACGAGTCCTGTCTAGTGTACCCGTAACCTAACGAGCACCCGCATACTATCTCAAGTACGACGTACTGACGGCTGTGGGACAGACCGTCTCCCACACTGGGATGAGAAGCGCATGTGCTGGTCTACTACGGAGTATCGATGCCCTGTCTCGATAGTCCTGCGACCAGGGACCTGCATAAGGATGTGCTTATAGATTACCCAGCCCCACTAGTGTGATGGCCATCACATCGCTGGTAATCAAGCAAAGATCCTAAGGGCTCCACTAATGTGTATAGGCGATATACAAAAATAAACACATGTACACATTGAAGTAGAAACAAACCAAGTAGCATACTACTATTTTGAGCAAGATTGTATATACAAGGTGAATATCCCAAGCTTCATTTAAGTAATATACAAACTAGTATGATACAGTAATGGCCTCTAGGGCATATACACTAACAATCTCCCACTTGCACTAAGGTCATGAACTGGCGTATCGAAGACCTATCATCTCGATCAGCCGCTCGAACTGAGTCTGGGGCAGGGCCTTGGTGAATGGATCTGCAGTGTTATCTTCTGAAGCGACTCTCCGAACCTCGATCTCCTGGCGCTCCACGATCTCCCTGATCAGGTGATACCGCCTCAAGATGTGCCTGGATCTCTGATGGGACCTGGGTTCCTTCGCTAAAGCTATAGCCCCGTTGTTGTCGCAATACAGAGGTATTGGATCAACAATGGACGGAACCACCTGAAGTTCTTTCAAGAACTTCCTCATCCAGACAGCTTCTTTTGCGGCATCAGATGCAGCGATGTATTCCGCTTCCATCGTGGAGTCTGCAACGGTTTCTTATTTGGAACTCTTCCAACACACCGCCCCTCCATTGAGGGTGAAGAAAAAGCCCGACATGGACATGGAATCATCCTTGTCACTCTGGAAGCTGGAGTCAGCAAAGGCCTCGATCTGGAGGTATTTTCCGCCATACACCAAGAACATCTTCTTAGTCCTTCTCAGGTACTTGAGAATGTTCTTTACCGCTATCCAGTGTTTCTCCCCAGGGTTTGACTGATACTGGCTTACCACACTCAGTGAATAAGCTACATCCGGTCTGGTACACAACATCGCATACATTATAGAGCCTACCGCAGAAGCGTAGGGTATAATAGACATGCGATCCCTCTCCAAATCAGTCTTGGGAGACATCTCTTTAGAGAGGGTGATCCCGTGACAAGCCGGTAGGTTACCGCGCTTGGAATCTTTCATACTGAATCTTTTCAGTACGGTGTCGATGTACCTGGACTGTGAAAGTCCTAATATCCTCTTGGATCTATCACGATGGATCCGGATCCCCAGGATGTATGAGGCATCACCCAGGTCTTTCATGGAGAACCTGTGTTATAAGAACCCCTTGACAGATTGTAGCATAGGAATGTCATTTCCTATTAAGAGAATGTCATCCACGTATAAAACGAGGAATACTACAGTTCCCGCTACAAATCTACTATAGATGCATGGTTCATCTGGATTTTTGATAAAGCCAAATTCTTTGACCGGCTCATCAAAGCAGATGTTCCAACTCCGCGATGCCTGCTTTAGTCCATAGATGGACTTAAGCAACTTGCACACCTTTCCGCTGCTCCCACTCTGAATGAAACCCTCTGGCTGGTCCATATAGACACACTCCTCTAAATTTCCATTTAGAAAAGCTATCTTTACGTCCATCTGCCAAATCTCATAATCGTGGAAGGAAGCAATGGCAAGAAGGATCCGAATGGATTTCAGCATGGCTACTGGAGAAAAGGTTTCGTCATAGTCCAAGCCAGGTCATTGACGAAAACCCTTTGCTACCAGCCTAGCTTTATAGGTCTCAACCTGCCCATCTACACCAATCTTCCTTTTGAAGATCCACTTGCATCCTACGGGTTTTACCCCATCTGGAGCAATGTCCAACGTCCATACCTTGTTGGTGTACATGGACTCCATTTCGGTCCGCATTGCATCCAGCCATTTCACTGAGTCAACGCTCTGAACGGCCTGCTGGAAGCTAGTAGGCTCATCATAATCTATGATGCAATCCTCTCTATCCCCGTCTATGAGAAAACCGTAGTATCTCTCGGGCGGATGAGACTGCCTGCTACTTCTGCGGAGCGGCGTAGGAATGTCCTGTTCTTTTGAACCTTCTGGTTCCACTAAGCTTTCAGTAATAGTCTGTGGTTCTGTAACTTCTTCCAGTTCTATTGTGCTCCCACTTATCTGGGTTTCCAAAAACTCAGTTTCCAAGAAGCGGGCATGCTAAGAAACAAAAACCTTTTGTTCCTCAGCAGAATAGAAAAGATACCCCCTGGAGTTCCTTGGGTATCCCACAAACTTACACTGTACTGAACGCGCCTCAAGCTTGTCCGCATGCTGCTTTTTTACAAAAGCTGGACATCCCCATACCTTAAGATACTTAAGACAGGGTTTCTTCCCAGTCCACATCTGATATGGGGTGGTAGGCACAGTCTTGGTGGGAGCCTTGTTCAAGAGATACGCAGCTGCTTCTAGTGCATATCCCCAGAATGATAGCGGTAACTCAGCGTTACTCATCATGGACCGAACCATATCCAATAGGGTTCGGTTCCGTCTCTCCGATACACTGTTATGTTGCGGGGTGTATGGAGGAGTAAGCTGAGAGAGAATTCCGTTCTCTTTTAAATAGTCCAGGAACTCGGCACTTAAGTATTCTTCACCTCGATCTGATCTTAGAATCTTAATACTTTTGCCGGTCTGTTTTTCTACTTCATTCTTATACTCCTGGAATTTTCCAAAGGCTTCGGACTTATGTTTCATTAAGAACCGTACCTTGAGAAGACAACCGTAAAAGTAATGAAGTAAGAATATCCGCTTCGTGCATGTGTAGACATTGGACCGCACACGTCACTGTGTACGAGTCCCAAGAGCTCGCTCGCTCTTACTCCATGTCCAGTAAACGGAGTCTTTGTCATCTTTCCTTTTAGACAGGATTGACAAGTGGCATACGATTGATATTCGAACGCATTCAAATACCTTTCTGTATGTAACTTCGTCAACCTTCTCTCATTGATGTGACCCAGTCTACAATGCCACAAGAAAGTCTGATTCATTTCAAGAGACTTTCTTTTGTGTGTATTCTGGACACTGAAAATCTGTGGTTGGTTCAATACGTATATACCATTACTCAATGTACCTGACCCAATCAAAACTTGATTAAGGTGAATGTTTACAACATTACTTACAAACGCAAATTCATAACCTTCTTTAGAAACTAAAGATACAGAAATGATATTACAAGTTGCGTTGGGTACAAAAAAGCAATTACGCAAAACCAAAATATGTCCATCTGACATTCCCAGGTGATAGTCCCCCACGGCTTTAGCATCCATGCTAGCTCCGTTCGCAACTCTGAGGGTCATGTCACCTGCCTTCAAAACACTACGGTTTCTCAACGCCTGCAAAGAATTACAGATATGAGATCTTGATCCGGTATCCAATACCCAGGAAGTAGAGTTTATTGAAAGACAGTTTTCAATAACATACACACCTGAAGCTGAAGCTGCAACCTGCTTCAATTTCTGTGTTCTGGCCTTCAAGGCCCTGTAATCATTCTTCCAGTGACCTTTCTTATGACAATAGAAGCATTCTTCCTTATCCACAAGCTTCCCCGCTATCTTTGTTGCTTTGGCTTTTCCCTTCGTATCCACTTTACTAACACCGCCCCTTGGTTTGGCGGGGGCTTTCTTCTTCTTTCCCTTGGCTTTCGCCTTGGACCTAGAAGAAGATGATCCTCCTACAAACAAAGTGGATGTTTCCCTACCTTTCTGTAGGGTGCCCTCTGCGCTCCTCAGCATGTTGAGGAGCTCTGAAAGTTCAACCTCTTTTTCTTGTAAGTTGAAGTTCAGTATGAACTGGGCGTAAGTGGAAGGAAGGGACTGGTGAACTATGTCCGTATAGAGTTCACTCTCCAATGTGGTCCCTAGGTCCGCGAGCTCCTCAATCTAGCCGATCATCTTTAGCACGTGCTCGGCTACTGATGATCCGACGGCCATCTTTGCCGAAAATAACTTTTTCGACGCTTCGTATCTTGCGATACGAGATTGCTCTCCATACAGTTCTTTTGTATGGAGAAATATGGATTCAAGGTCCATATTCTCGTGCCTCCTCTGATGTTCGTTGTCCATCGAGGCAAGTACGAGGCACTTGGCCTTCGCGCTATCAATCTCCCAAGTCTTGCGGATTTCCTTATCCGCGACGCTGGAAGTGGGACCAGGGACAAGGGGAGCTTTGGTGGTAAGAAGATACCCCAGCTTGTCGTAAGTGATTGCCATTTTGACATTCCTGAGCCAATCTTTGTAGTTTGGCCCTGTCAGTATGTTTTTATCTAGAAGTAACTTAAGTCCAGTCATGTCGATGGGTCGCTGCAATTAGGAGAGAGAAGAAGAAACACTCAGCATGATGCTCTTGCAAGGTTAGAGTGGTTTTTAGTTTGTCTAAACAGGATGGCTCCCACTGTTTCTCGAATCCCTCCTCAAACCATAAAGGAAGAATTAGTCGGGATCAATCCCACCGCACAATACTTGCTTAACCGTTCAGCCAGGCCGGTGTCGGTACTTCGAGGGAGGTTTTCCAACGCTTTCGCGAAGTTCCTTAATTAAAGAACCTCTTTTTCCTGGGGGCGTAGCCCCGCTAACACCTTTCTAGGCACCTACTAGGTTTATAGCATTGATCGTTTAGTGAGAAATTTCCCGAGGAGTAGCATATACTCACAGTAGGATCGGGATCCAAATATCATCGCGTGACGAAACTGAAGGAATTCTACCAGAATCATCACACTCCAAATGGTATGCAAATCTAGCAAGTTTCAGTACTTATGAAACTCCCGATGTGGGATTTTTTTTTGCCCCATGCTCTTATGACCTTGACGAAGGTCAACAAATCATAAGTCACATGTCAAGTTCTTCCCGTCATTATCCATGTTAATTTGAATCCACCCGTATATACCCTTGACGAAGGTCAACAAGGTAATGCGAATGTCCCAAAACAACGCATCTATCTATGCTACATATGAATACCCAACATCTACCAATCACTATGCCTTGATGAAGGTCAACAAACACAGCTTGAATACTATTGAATATTCATACGAAACGACGGAGGGCTACGAATGGTTTTGGCGAAACCGTGAACGTAGTGAACTTGATATAGTCGATGGAACGAGATAGCTTTTAAAAAGAGTGGCTCAAGCTCCGCATTTAAAAGTTGGTTTTGAAAAGAACCGAGTGGTTTTTCGAAAGTGTTCCAACGACTTTAACTTGGTTTATTATCTTGCATTAGTTCTTTTAATGCGTGATATTCTTGCATTAGTTATTTTAATGCGTCCCATCATTTAATCCTACCATTGCAGAAAACAACCAAAATATGACGTACGCTTATGCCATTCGCATTCGCCACTGGGCCCCGTCATTACCCGTTAGGTTACTTAACTAACGACAGAGCGGGGGCTGGGCTAGCGCGTCTGTAAAACATAAGCAACGCCTAAATAATATCATATATAGATATACTGCAATGATAAACATTTCAGATCACAGATGAATACATTGGATATACTAGGAATCTGTAATTCGTACGAGCCTGTAACGAAAGACAGATTACACGGTCGCGGTGAATAGCCAATACCCCACCCAAGACCCCTACGGGTGCGGCAAACTACCCGCCAAGTACCCGAAGCGTAGCAACCTCCCTCATCTCCATGAGTAGGCCACTCGACACTTCGGCATACCCGGTAGTTTGTGCACCCCCTCCATAGGTCTATCCTAGGAGCAAAAACCGTAAAAAGAAATTATACAATGACGGCTACAACCCCGACCCGGTTGTGTGGCCATACAAATAATTATTACATCAATTTACAAATTTACATGAATTGAAAGAAAAGAAAACTCTCGTCTCACAACCCCCGGCTATTCACCCGCGACAATCCAACATATTCATATACACATTCCAGCAACATTACAGATCACAGATTTGTATAACCCCCACTAATTGACATATATCGATTAGTAGACGTTCAATACAAATATCACATTACAGAAAAACCCGTTAGCTTAAGTCTTTTAGAAGTTCGATCAAAAATACGGATTTTCGGGACCACAAAAATAAAATTTTCGTTCTGGAAAATCTGGGCAGAAAATATATACTCCAAAAATCCCAAAATACCCCCAGAATAACACTGCACCAAAGATTGACCTCGGCCGAGTCAACTCGGCCGCGGATCCGCGGCGGGAGCGTGCTCCCGCCGCGTTTCCGCGGCGCTTTGACTCGATCGTGGGACCATCTTTGGTGGTTATTCACATAAAAGCCTGAGCCGATTTTAGGTGTTAAAATAATCAACTTTTGAACAGTAAAAAAATCGACAGAAAGTTCGAATTTCGGGGTTCGTTTTCGGGACTTTTTCTTTGATCGATCTTCTAGTTACTTGCTAACATGTTAGATAGAGTTTAACTAGGCTCTGATACCACTGTAAGTCCATGCTACCTCTCCCGGTACTTTCAGGAATGCGGAATTTGGTAAAAAACAATTTTTATAGAGGTGGTAACATGGACCTAAAGCCCGGATCTTGGTTAAATATCTATCTAACAACCTAACCACGAGTTTCTAGCTACTCGGTTAGAAGGTTATACCTTGCTTGTCTTGAACTCCTTCGTCTTCAAGCTCCGATGATAGTCCGGATTGGTTTCTTCTCGTCGTCTCCGTACGCCGAAGATAGATCCACCTGAAAGCTCCAACCTTTGGCTCCTTCTTCGTTCTTTGAAGAAACTAGTTCACTCGGTTTGCTAAACCTTGTGAACTAGAGTGAGTAGAGAAGAGTTTGTATGGGATTTTATCTATGGTTCTTGATTCTCAACTCATGAGACAAGAGAACCATAGATTCAAGAGAGGGAGCAAGAGAAAGAGGGTGAGAGCAAAACAAGAGAGCTCAAGAACAAGAGAGAGAATGAGCAAGAAAGAGTGAGCAAGTCTTTTGTCTCTCACCCTCTCATAATCCAAAGTCATCATAACTCATCATACCAAATAAGTCTTATGTGATGGTTGAAGCAACCATAACCATATCATTTCATGCACTCATTTTACACAAATGAGCAAGCAAGCAAAAGTCTTTGCCATGAAATGATGGCTATGGTTATCATGATGGTCAACTAGTCAAGCCTAGTCAACCGGTCAACAAAGTCAACAAGTCAACAAAAGTCAACAAGTCAACAAAGTCAACAAAAGTCAACAACCATATCACCATAATACTTAATTAATATAATAGTTAATCACATATCATATTCTCATTAGGGTTAAGCAAAAAGTCAAATAGTCAACGGTCAACTGTCAACAACCCTAATGAGAATCCGCTGCCTCTGCCTCCCTGTCAACTGTGCATACACACCCGCATCCGCGTTCCGAGGAAAACGAATGCAAACTGGATAAATCCAATCCCAAAAGGTACACTAGGATCTGGCTTAAACCAAAGCACGCTAGTGTAAACTGTCCGGACACTGTATGTGCACAAGTGCACGGGTGTGACCGAACCCTGTCGCAAAACCATGCGACCTGTCGCAATACCATGCGACCTCTACTCTTTTGCCTAAAGGCGAAAAGCTTTCTGTGTGGGACTCTAAAGACTCGACACTACGCTGGCAGTGTGTTTAACCACAGACCGCAAGCGGCACTAGCCGTGCGTAACGGTCCCCAGGTAATGCCGACAAGAAGACCGACGAGGCGAAAACCCATCTGAACTCCTACTGAGCCTGAGTGTTACATTATCCGTACAGTCCGGTCTGTTCGTTTGATACATCGCATGGCGGGCCTAGGGGGCGGTAAACGTCAGTCTCCCAATAGCGGAACAAGTCGTGCCGGAGCGAAGCCCAAAACACCCTGAGATAACACTGGAAACCTACCAGTATATCTCGTTTGCCCTGGCCAGGGACTACTCGTGTAATGGCTCTCCTAGACACAGCGCGATGTCAACCCCCAATACCGGGAGAGACGAATCCTGTCTAACCGTCACTGCCTCCAAGTGCTTCGGTACTACACCCAACCACTACCTGTTTGCACGACTCCGTTGAGCCGTGGTAGGGTAGTGATCAAAGTACCATGGGAACACACTCGAGGCGAAGTGACAGTGTCAAGTCAGCGGACTAAGCTGTACTCATGTCACCTGGGAACTGATAACTGACGATAGGCATAATACCAACTAGTCAGTTCCCGACGAGTCCTGTCCAGTCCCGTAACCTAACGAGCACCCGCATACTATCTCAAGTATGACGTACTGACGGCTGTGGAACAGACCGTCTCCCACACTGGGATGCGAAGCGCAAGTGCTGGTCTACTCCGGAGTATCGATGCCCTGTCTCGATAGTCTTGCGACCAGGGACCTGCATAAGGATGTGCTTATAGATTACCCAGCCCCACTAGTGTGACGGCCATCACATCGCTGGTAATCAAGCAAAGATCCTAAGGGCTCCACTAATGTGTATAGGCGATATACAAAAATAAACACATGTACACATTGAAGTTGAAACAAACCAAGTAGCATACTACTATTTTGAGCAAGATTGTATATACAGGGTGAATATCCCAAGCTTCCATTAAGTAATATACAAACTAGTATGATACAGTAATGGCCTCTAGGGCATATACACTAACAAGTTTTGCTAAAGAGGTCACTCTCGGTGAAGGGATCTCGGATCTTTCCTCATCGAATAAGGTGCAGGACATATCATATATATCTCTATCCAAAGCAAAACTCCAAAAGCAATCAAAAACCAAACCGAGTTTTGTAGCATCTGCCAGTTTTGCTAAAGAGGTCACTCCCGGTGAACGGATCTCGGCTCTTTCCTCATCGAATAAGGTGCAGGGTATATCATATATACCACTATGCAAAGCAAAACTGTAGCTACCCTTTTTTAAAAATTTGATTCTACAACATCTTTTAGGTTTCTTTTCTTTCATTAATCACATTAATGAAGTCCCATCATTTAAGTCACCTAAACATCACAGATAAATACGACGTACACTTATGCCATCCGCATTCGCCTCGATATCCCCTCATGCACCGTTAGGTTAGGTAACTAACGGCAGAGCAGGGCAGGGCTAGCGCGGGTGTAAAACATAAGTAACGTCTATATAATATATCATATATACTATATACAGTATTTATCACATCACATCACATGATCACATCACAGATATCGCAGCAGAAGAAACATATGAAACATTGGATATACTAGGACGTCCGTGTTAAATTTTGAGCCTCTATAAAACACGGATTCCACGGTCGCGATGAATAGCCAAACCCACACCGCTAGACCCCTACGAGAGCGGCAAGCAACCCTACCAATTCTAGAGTTAGGAGACCCGGACTCTACTCCTCGAGTTGGTCTCCCACTGGACTCCAGAACCCGGTTACTTGTGCTCTCCTCCTTGGGTCTATTCGAGTGCGGAAAAGTAAATAATATACAAAAGGTGACATCAACCTCATCCCGGAAGTGCCCCAATAAAAGAATATTACATATATTTAATTTTACATGAATGAAAATAAAAACTCTCATCTCACATAAAACCCCCCGGCTATTCAGAACGCGACGATCCAATATAACATATCCAGCAACACATAACATCACATGTCATCAACGTAAGTAAATATGCGCATCCCAATTGTCGTTGACATATAGCAACGAAACCGGCGATATCACATATTACACTTACGGTCGCAGAAAAGAAAGTGTAAAACTACAACATTTGGAATCCACAATCTCTTTAGACATCGTAAATCCGAAATATCACATATTTCGCATTTCATGCCTAACTATATGAATTCCACATATTGTATCACATTCCAGATAAATAGACAGTATTAAACTTTCCGATCGAATAATAAAATACCCAAGATTTCCTAAATAGCTCAACACTTGAGCGGAGTTCAAAAATTCCAGAATACGTCATAGTAGCAACGGTCCAGCCGTAGAAGGGTCAAGCCAACGCCTCACATGTGGCACGCCGTACTGCCTCAAACCCTAAGGTTCAAAAGGCAGTTCAAGACGGTCACATAATCGAGTTAAGGTTTGTTGTCTTCTAGAGGGTCCATCGCGTCACATGCACGTTTTTCCGAAAGATTTAAACCCGAGAAAAACTCAACACTTGAATGTTTTTCGTGCCGGGAAAAATTGAGTTAATGATATCCGTTCGAACATTTTAATACTTTCTAAATTATCCGGAATAACAAAACAAAATTAAATTCTCCGATCGAATCGATGATTAAAAAATAAACCCCAAAATACTCACCACTTGAGTCAGATTAAAAATACCCAGAAAATATAAATCACAGAAATAGAAATAATAGTGTAAAAACGAGTACATATGTCCCCAGTACTGCCGCGGTTCCGCGGCCCAAGCGTGGTACGGTCGCGGTTCCGCGGCGGTTTGGACGTATTATGTGTTCGTTTTTCACCACAATTCTTAGAAAACCCTGCTGAATTTTTTAGGTATTTTTAATACTGAAAATACACAGTTTTGATAAAATGTACAGAGAGGGGGTTAACTTTGACGTATTCGGGTTCGTTCGGAGTTTTAACTTTGTTAACACATCGCCTAATGCTCTAGCTAGGCTCTGATACCACTGTAGGGTTACTAGGCACTCTAACAAGGGTTAAAGAAGCATCAAACATGCCCATTTAAAATTTTAGCCGTGCCGAATAACCCTAAACAAGATCGTTGCTAGAAAATTAGGGTTTCATATGCAAGTAAACTACGTTTACGACTAAGTGAATACGAAATACCACCTTTGTAGATCGGTCCTTCACTTCTTTAGCTCCTTGTTGAAGTCCCTTCGCTGCGATCGTGGTTCTCCCGGACCCTTGCATGGCTTCACGAGACGAAAGACGCGTCCTTGCTTGAAGTCTTCGAGGCCGAAGATGATCTACGTCAAGGGGATGCCAACTCAAGCTTCTGCTTCACTAACTTGAGAATTTGTGAAGCAAACACCCTAAACTAAAGTGCTAGTCTAGTAGAGGATGGAGAAATAGGAAGTGGGTTCTCTTTAGAATTTTATTTCTCACAATCTTTCTCACTTAGGATCAAACCCTAGCAAGCTTTTTCTTTTTAACAATGAAGAAGAAGAGCAAAAGAAAGAGATGAGGATAATGATCAAGTGAGAAAGCTAACCATGGTGAGTGAGTATCATATACTAACTCTTGTAGAGACTTAACCCATGGCTAACCCTTAAGGTTGGGTTAAGAAATATCCATAGTAAAAAATATTTAGTGGAATTAGTCAATGCTTCCACAAGCTTCCACAAGCTTCAAGCATTTAGCTAATTCTCCACTAATTTTGTAATTACTTAAAATATAAAAACCCAACATAATAGATAGCATGGTGTAAGTCTCATACACCCAAGTCATGTGTATCATCAACTATGATACAATAAGAAAACACATTTTTAATATATATCATATATACATTAAAGTTGTGCTCATGTGAGAAAAACCCTAAAGTGAACAAGTGTTAGTTAATGTAAACTAGTATATCGAATATATAATTATACAATAAATTATTAAATCAACACTTGACTTAATAATCCGGTCATATCACATATAACCGACTAACATCCAATGTATCGACTTATCGAATCAACACTTGATTCGATAACCCGGCTATATCATATATTACCGACCGATACAAAAAGTCGCGAGAATAGAATACGGTATAACATACACGCATTATTCTCAGTCTCACACATATCATATATGAGCTCCTATTTCATTTTTCCTGAGCCAGTAATACCTCTGTGTAGGACACTAAAGACTCGTCAATACGCCGGCAGTAGGTGATGATCACATCAAGCACCCACAAGCCGTCAGCGGTACTAGCTGGACGTAACGGCTACCTGGGTATTAAGCGATCAGAAGATCAACAAGCAAGCCCGCTCCAACTCCTGTAAAAGCTTGCCGGCAACACTTCCCGTACAGTCCGGTCTCCTCATCTGATATGTCGCATATCAAGTCTAGGGGTGGTAAACGTCAGACCCCAATAACCGATAAGTCTTGCCGATGTGAGGCTCATAACGGGTCGAGAAACTACTGGTAACACTTACCAGTAAATCTCTAAATCAGCCCTGGCCAGGGACTTCCCTGTTATGGCCAATCGAGCAAAGCGCAACATCAACCCCCAATACCGGGAGAGACGAAACCCCTCCTATCGCTCATTGCCTCCATGTGACTCGGGACTGTACCCAAAAACCACCGTTTTGCACGCCTTCATGGACATGGTAAGGTGGAAATCAAAGCACAGTGGGAATCACACAAGACTCTATGACGATCTCGGGTCTACAGACTAACCTGCACAAGTGTCACCAGAGAACTGCTATCTGACGTGAGTTATAATACCATCTGGGAGTTCTCGGCGAGTCCGTCCAGTGTACCCAGTCTCCACTGAGCACCCGTATACCATCTATGATGTCAAACACCAATGGATATGGGATCATCCATCGCCTATCTCATGGGTCGAGAAGCGTATACGCTAGTCTACACTGGTATATCGATGCCCCGTCTCGATACACCCACGACTAGGGACCTTGAAGGATGTACTTATGGACTACCATGTCCCCACTAGTATGATCCGCATCATAGTCCAGGTAGTCAAGTACACATCCTAAGGGCTTTACCAACATGTAACTATAAAACAGTATAAAGAGACAAATATACATGTTAAAGTAAAGTGCAACCAGATAGCATACTATCATATCGAGCAAGAAAGTCCTCTCTATATTTGTCCAAGCATCCAATATAATATACATCATCTGTACAATACTGGCCTTTAGGGCATACATACAACTAACATCGACTGTATACACTAGTCTACTCCGAAGTATCGATGCCCTGTCTCGAAACTCCCATGACTAGGAACCACTTTTAAGGATGTGCTTATAGACTACCCAACTCTCACGTATATGATCGCTATCATACTGTTGGTAGTCAAGCAAGATCCTAAGGGCTCTATCAACGTGTAATAGTAAACAGTCACCTGAACATGTACACGACTAATAAAGGCAAACCAGATAGCATACTATCATCTCGAGTAAGACTGTGCTGCCGGTATAGGTCCCCTTCAATCATTGCAATCACGTTCCGGCGATCCAATAATTGACTTTGAGGGCACTATATCCAACAATCTCCCACTTGCACTTAAGGCTAATTATTGCGATGTCGTATACTCACAGCCCGTGTGATACCAAGCACCCAACTCCTCTACTAATCAGTTTCACAAAGCCCGTTTGTAAAACTCTTGTGTTCGAGAAATAGCCTCAATGAGTGGATCCGTCCCGATGTTTCTTTCTATGTCTCTCTTAATCTCAAGTTCGCGGAGAAAACCATCTCCCGAATTGAGCAATACCTGACTTAGAATATGTCTGGATATCTGATGGGACCTAGTTCATAAATGAACTTCAAATCTAAACTTCTTAGACTGTATCGACAACTGAACCTAATCAGTGTCTAGCACCATGCCTCCTACAGTATCCTCTTGGACCACCAATCCATAATACTGCCCCCTTCG
Organism: Agapanthus africanus; assembly: GCA_030015575.1. NCBI lineage: Eukaryota > Viridiplantae > Streptophyta > Magnoliopsida > Asparagales > Amaryllidaceae > Agapanthus > Agapanthus africanus. The sequence goes on along the minus strand of JASDDO010000004.1, from coordinate 124,181,522 downwards.
TCTGAGGGAAAACTATAACTCTGACAATCACTCTGTCATCCATGTCACCTTTGAAACCTGGAATGATAACCGTCTCCCGAAGGATGCTTCCGTCATCAAATCCGTAGAACATGCACTTATGTTCTAAAACTGCTTCCTTATGTTTCTTCAAGATTGGATTAATATAAACTTGTCGCATCTAGTGCAAAAACAACATCTGGTGTGGTACTTGACATATGGTGATTGACTCAATTGCCTAAACAAGTGATCTGCCAATCATGCACATCCCTCTCCCCTTTAGTCTGTAAGACATATTTAGAGAGGGTGACTCCATCACCTGCAGGTACACCACCATGCCAGGAGTCATCTATTCTAAAATACTATTAGAATACTCTCAAAGTACCCACATTGGGAAACTACCCAAATCTAGATCTAAAATCATAGATCTAGAAACCAGAATGTCAGATATTATATCCATATCCTGTCTGGAGAAACAACTGTGTGACGAAACAGTATAACCGATCGTAGTATGGGAATTTTACTTCCTACTCTGTGTATGTCATCCAAATAACAGGACATCACACCCTACTACCTTCTTAACAGATCCATCCCCTATTCTGATGAAGTCAAACCCATGACTGTCTTATCAAAAATAGATGATCTATCTCCGCTATATTTGCTCGAGTCTACAAATAGACATAAGCTACTTGTCCACTATACTTCCGCTGCTCCCACTGACCACAACAACCCTCTGGCAAAATAATAAATACGTGCACTTCTAAAGCTAGTTTAGAACGACGCTATACTTAACCTCCTGCCGGGTCTCATAGCCTGGAACAACAGTAGTGTCAAGTCTGGGTAAACAATAACCTCCCTGTCACAGTCCTTGAGGCTACCGGAGTACCATTCGGGTGCCTGAGGTTACCCAACATATCTGCGGAGTGGCTATTGGAATGTCAAACCTGATTGAATATTTAAGTCCTATTAAATTTTCCGCAATCGTTTGTGGTTCTGGAATCACTTCCAGTTCTACCATACTCCCACTACTGTTTTCTGAAAAATATCCATTTTACTAAAACCGTGGCGAGTCATGAACAATATCACTATTGATCTTCCAGATGGTAGAAAATCAACCCTCGACATAGCCTTGGTCAACCCACAAACTGCCATTACAGAAACGTGCCCTGAGTTATCCAGAGTCTGGTTATAAGCATAAGCCGGAAAACTCCCCGTACCTTAACATCGTTAAGATATGAACCATTCTATATCCAATATAGAAACTTTGGCACTTATTTAATTGTAACCCGATTCTAATCATGTAGCTGTCTCCAGTGCATATCAACATAATGGAGAGAGGCTAATCAGCATTACTCAACTTAGGAATACATCCAATTATGAGTAACCTGAAAGAGAAACAAGTTTCTCAAAACCATTAACTGAATACCAATCACATGTATCTACATCTTCGATCTTATTAAAGAATCCTGATACTTGTGATACCTGGTTCTCTACTTTATTCTTATACCTATAACTTCTCAAAACTTAGACCTTGTATTTCTACGAAACACTTGTCTAAAAACTAGAGAAGTCATAAGTAAACAGAACATAGTACGAGGACAACCCCTTTGTCCTGATGGACATTGGACAACATACAATACTCTGTATAAGTCCGCTGAGTTGAATAACTCAAAACCTGTGCATCGTAGGTTGAAAACTGCACTTATGGTTAAGAACTACTCAGTTGTTCAATGCTCATTACCCAATCGTCAACTGATATAGGTAAATGTCACGGACAAAATTTCAAAAAGTTATATCTCACTTTATAAAAAATAAACGTACAGATATATCATTTTGAAATTGGGGCACAACAACGGATACTCAAAACCAAATACATGTCGTCCGGCAAAAACTCAGGCGACTTCCTCAAATACCACCAATTACAACGAATTCCGATATAATGAGGATGATCAACTTATTCCCAATAACCTACTCCCACTCATCATCTGTAAAACCATACAGATGTGAGAATCATACCTGGTAAATACATACCCTGGAGTAAGTATCTAATCGGTAAATCAGTTTTCCTTTAACAATGCACTGAAACATGAAAATGTTTCGTAGGGGTATCCTGGTATTCCTAGTAATGCCTCTTCCATAATCCAATTCATGACTGTAACCGTATATTTCTTTGCCATCTCTCCAAATCCCTTTATTTGTCTTTAGTCGTTACCTTCTGTACACCATCGTTAGGCTAAATGGTTTTCTTCCTTCCCTACCGTTCGGCACCAGCCTATGGTTTGGAAGAAGACTATCCAGTAAGCATAATAGGTGTACCCTCCTAAACCAAGGAGTACTCATAACCTGAGAGAAGGTGATGATAAAAGACAACTGAATAATACATTATTCTATTTCTCCCGAACTGGGGAAAAACGCAAAGGTGAAAATAGGAGTGGCGATAAAGTACGCGGTTTGGTCGTGAATGATAGCGGTCGCAATTTACTTTGCCCTCTTTCTAATCCCTTTATTTTTTCTTTACTTATTACCATCTGTACACCCTACTTAGGCTAATTGGTTTTCTTCATTCCCTACCTTTCGGCACCTGCCTATGGTTTGGAAGAAGACTATCCAATAAGCGTAATAGGTGTACTCTCCTAAACCAAGGAGCCCTCGCAACCTGAGAGAATGTGATAATAAAAGAAAACTGAATAAACCAATTCAATTTCTCCTGAACCTGGATCCATCCTCAAAGAAGTCCCTTCGAGTTCGTATATAACCATATGATGGATCTATCCAATGGAAGTGGATGTTCGTAGTGATACGAGGTGTTCTGAGAAATTCAAAGGGTAAAAGAAGGAGTGGCAATGACTTATGCAACTCAGACAATCCAAAAGCCAGTATTTTAAGAAGGTTCGGTCAACTTGGTCACTGAGTCAATGTCTAGGGTCGGTCAAAGGTCGCTGCCAAAGAGAGAGAGAAAAGAAACACTCTGCGTGCACTCTAACCTAGATCAGAATGGTTATCACTTTATCAAATAAGGAAACCTCCCACTGTACTGTCAAATTCTCCTCCAAACCTAAAAGAAGAATCAATCGGGATCACCCGAAGAGTAAACCAACTCATCAGTGGGGACCGGGATCCAACTCTCATCGCATGATAACGTGATGGAATCCACTCACATTATCACACTCCAGAAGGTATGCGCATGCCTGGCAAGTTTCAGTGTCTTTAGAAACTCCCGATGTGATTTTTGCCCCATGCTCTTATGATCGTGACTAAGGGCCAACCCATCATAAGTCGCATGTCAAGTTCTTCCCATCAATATCTTGTTAATTTGAACCCACCCGTACTCTCCCTTGACTAAAGGCCAACAATGATGTACGACTATCCCAAACCAACGCATCTATCTATGCAACATGTGAACACCCCAGCAGCTACCAATAACTAGGTCCTGGCTAAGGGCCAGACCAACATAGCTTGAATACTACTAACCATTCATATGAAATGACGGAGGGCTACGGCTGGTTTTTGGCGAAAAACATTTAATGTAATGAACTTGATCTCGCTGAAGGAACCTGATAGCTTTTTATAAAAATATAGTGGCGAAAACCTTTGCTAAAGAGGTCACTCCCGGTGAAGGGATCTCGGCTCTTTCCTCGTGGAATGAGGTGCAGGATATTCCAACTGAATACAGCGATGCAAAGCTACATGTAATCGACTATAGTGAAGTTATTACCCTGATGCAAACTTCTGCTCAAGGGGTCACTCCCGGTGAAGGGATCTCAGCCCTTGCCTCGTCGAATGAGGTGCAGGATATTCCAAATGAATACCACTGTGCAAAACAAAAGAAAACATCTTTGTAATAACACTTTTTAAAACTGTTCCAACAACATCCAAACAGGTTTTTTTTCGTTTGCATTGATCAGAATCAATGCAGACCCATCAATTAATCACACCAGAAAAGAACGAAAATAAAATGTACATGTATGCCATCCGCATTCGTCACTGGGTCCCGTCTTTACCCGTTAGGTTACTTAACTAACGACAGAGCGGGGACTAGACTAGCGCGGTTGCAAAACATATACAACATCTACTAGTATATATAACAATATACAATAATCGCTCCAGGCGTGACAATATGCAACATTACAGAAAAGTAATAAGCATCACAGAACAATACAGATAATCTGGGATCCCCGGGTTCACAGAGCCGCTGCTGAAACCTGACGTTCCCCTGGTCGTGTGGATAGCCTGCGCAATGAAACCTAGACCCCTACGGGTACGGAAAGTTACCCGCCAAAACCTGAAGTGAGGCAGCCCCCTACAACATAGTGAATGGACCACCCTGCACTTCACGGAATCTGGTAACTTGAGCACCCCTCCTTGGGTCAACCTGTACCTCCTACCAGTGCGGCGAATAGTCTGCCAATTCTAGAGTGAGGCCCCTCTGCCTCTCAAAGCCATGAGATGCGGACCCGTTCCCTCCAGAACCCGGCTATTCGTGCACTCCATCGCGGGGTAAAACCTAGTACAGAAATGAAAAATATGTACAACGGTACATCGATCTCAGCCCGGTCGTGCCCTAAAAGAATATTATACAAACAAGCAGTGACGGCAGTCCACATGTTGGACGCTCGCCCCGCAATATCAAATGTACAAATAAATTCAAACTGCACTACCATTGCACACTGCTATCCACCACGACAAATCCGCAACATCACAGCACAATACAGAACATCAACGCGAATGTCACGTTCGCAAATCCGTCTAAAAGGACTATAGCAATTAGACGCAATTTACCGATCGAATGACATTCACGGTCGGAGATATAATGTAAGTACTGTAAACTAACAAGTTTAAAATTTCGATCGGCAAAACTTCGCGAAGTGGGCCCCACGTACATCTGCAGTACAGTAAAAAAATCTGGGCCCAAAAGAAATATTCCAGAAACCACAATTTTCAATGAAGACCCTACTGTAGAAAAATGGTTCACTTTAGCTCTAAAACGGCGACGGAACCGCGGCCAAACTATGGTTTGTGCGGCGGTTCCGCGGCGCTTTGGAGTCAACAGTTGACCAAATTTCACCAGTATACTTAAAAAATCCTGCACGATTTTCTGTGATGCTCAAAATAATTTTTAGACCAAGTTTTAAAATCGACAGAAACTTTGCATAGAAAATTGTGGTTTTCGAAATTCCGTTCGATCGATATTTTAAGCGCATTATAACAATTTAGTAAAGCTTAATGGCGTGGCTCTGATACCATGTAAGTCTACGGTAGCGCCCCGGCCGTCTTTCAGACGCTAAATGCGGAACAAAAACTTTTATAACTGGCGCTATCGCATACTATAACCCGGATCTTGCCATTAACGCTAAACTAACTAACTGTAAAGTGGGTAGAAAAGTTATGCCGAACGATCCGAGTCCTTCGGTCTTTAGCCATCATCCCACGCTCCCTAGCGGCATCTGCGATCTCGCTAGATCTCCGGTCTCCTCGTCCAGGTGGCACCACGTCAACGGATCTTTATACGGGCTCCTGCCTCTGAACCGAGGAAACTCGGACATGAAGTTTGCTAGCCGACTTGTCCAAGATTGATGTAGAGAATGAGTAGAATACTTTGTCTTGTTTCATCCAAAACCATGGACGAACGGTTAATGAAGTTGCCTTTTATCAAGAAATGAGAAATAACATATCAAATTTCTATGAACCAAATCAATAATCTTTTTTCCAACAACCATAATCCCTTCCAAATGAATGGCCGGCCAATATGAAGAGGTGGGGTGAGTGTAGGAGCAAAAGGGGAGGTGACCATAAGCTATAATTTAATGAATGAGTCATATAACACCTTGCATAAACCATTTAATGCATTGAGTGAGTCATAAACCTAGTCATCAACCATTAATGCAAACAATGAATCACTAATCCTAGTCACCAATCTAGAAGCTTCCACTCATGACTCACTCTCATGAAGAAAAGATAAATCTCCATTAAACCGAATGTTTAAGATGGGTGATAGAAAACTGGCAATTTCCAAAAGCGATCCCGAAACGAATTTCAGGACAACCCCGTAATAGTATAAACATACCCGCATTTGTATTACGACCGAATACAAATGCAACTGAGACAAAGATATTATATCTACACGGTATAATACATGGATCCGGCTTAAACCAAAGCCCACCAGTATTATCTGCCTGAAATATGACACGTGCGTAAACGCACGTGCATTTTCCGAACCCTACCATAAAACCATACGGCCTCTACAAGGTTTCGCCCGAACTTGGGAAACTATCTGTGGGGGACTCTAATGACTCGTCAGTACCCTGGCAGTGGGTTTAACCACAAGCATGTCAGCGGCACTAGCAGTGCGTAACGGCTGCCCATGTACTGACCTCAAGGGTAGCCGATGAGCGAACTCATCCTGAAACCCTACTGAGCCTATTGACGCAACTCTTGCCCGATGGCTGACAATATACATACAGTCCGATCCGTTCGTCTATGAGTATCGCATATCGGGTCTAGAGGGCCGGGTAACGTCAGACCACCAATAGCGGTATAAGTCGTGTCGGAGTGTAGCCAAGAACACCCTAAGATACTACTGGAGTACCTACCAGTAAATCTCCTGCCTCGGCCGAGGGCTTTGTGTAGTGGCTCTCCTAGACACAGCGCAAACTCACCCCCAATACCGGGAGAGACGAATCCCCTGCCGATCCGCTCACTTGCCTCCATGTGGCTCGGCACTGTATCCAAAAAATACCTGTTTGCACGACTCCTTTGAGCCGTGGTAGGGTAGAAATTAAAGCACAGTGGGAACTCACACGAGACAAATGACTAACTCAGGTCGATGAACTAACCTGTACAAATGTAACCAGGGAACTTCTATGTCACGACCCAAAGTTTGGCCCGTGACCGGCACTTAACCACGTAACGTCTACAGGCGTAACACGACTAAGTAAGCCGAAAACCCAGAAATCTAAAACCCTTATTAAGAATAAGTAAGGAACTACATGTTTAAAAATCAATGTTTAAATAACTAAGCCGAATATGCAATTTAAAACAGTACAGTCTTTTCTAAAAATTTCGGCAGAGTTTCCTTTGTAAAACTGGCCCCGAATGGGGTACAACAAGATAACAATATATATGCAATGATAAAGTCATCCCCAAGCGGGAGCTAGCTCTTCGTCAATAGACGGTCACAACCACACATGCAACAATAATATACAACGCCAAGTGGCGAGGATCAAACCCAAAAGAAAGCTCAAGCAACAAGAAACCGCAATACTACTAAGCGCGACTCTAAGGTCGAATAATACATCACTAAAGTCTAGGTCTGAAACAATATACAAGTTTTGGTTGATGGAAATTCTAGATACAATGAGTAAAATGAATACAAGGGTGGTTCTTGATGCGGAAGAATCCACCTACCAAAAGCAAGCCACCCGCAAGAAAGTAATGTGCCAGAAATGCCGCAAAGAAACCTGTACGGCAAAACCTGCAGGAACTGTGGCACAACGGGGGTGAGTTGCCAACTCGTGAATAGAAATATCTACAAGCAGAAACCGAATGCAAGACATAAACCTAAGTCGAAAATCAGTAATATAATCCACAAGAGTACATCTGAGTGTGATAAGGTGGCAAGGTAACATCTAAATATGTATGTGGTGCCAAGTACTCAGGTAATAACATGTCATCAGTATAAGGTATGTCTGCAAGAAGTAAATATGATGCAGTATCAATGATATCAATACACATATATTAGCGTCCCATACCACTAATATTGGTGTAAGGGTATATATAACAGCGCCCTCATACCCTGTTATATATACAAATGAGGTATGATAAGTGTAAATCCAGTCTGTATATATATGATCCATGTCTGTATATGATCCATGTCTGTATATGATCCATGTCTGTATATGATCTATGTCTGTATATGATCCATATCTGTATATGATCTATGTCTGTATATGATCCATATTTGTATATGATCTATGTCTGTATATGCGTGGAACCCGTCCACCCGTCACCCAATGACAATAAACATCATGTATGCAATATGAGGATATAAACAACATCATGGTAAAACATCATGAAACCCGTGCCAAGCATCGACACGTAAATCCTCATCCATATGGGGCTCCGTCTGCGGTATCGGCCCTCGGCCCCGGCAGTACGAGTCAACACATGTCCATCTCTAGGCTCCGTCTGCGGTATCGGCGCTCGGCCCCGGCAGTACGGGTCAGCCCATATCCATCTCTGGGCTCCGGTCGGAATCCTCCAGATATCCGCCGAGCTCAAGTACAATCACCGGTAGGTAGTAGTACCTCTGCCGGGCTCACCGTCTATCACACAGCGAAACCGTTCTCGCCCCGGGGTACCATACCGGGTCCACCATGTACCCGTAATCGGCCTCAACCGCCTCCTCGATTCGGGTTTTTATATATCACTCTAGCACCGAGAAAACACAAGGTGGACGCACCGAAATATCATATCAAGGGAACCGGGTTTTTAAATGATTACATATTTGAAATAGCCACGGTTCCCAAATCCAGAAATCACATATAATCCAACCAAAATGTAAGTCACTAATCTGATATGATATGTGCGTCAAACATAAATATCATGTCAAGTCACATATAGATGAGCTACAATATAATGATCAGGTGTGATATAAGCATCAAATGTGAGTATCAAGTCATGTCACATATAAATGAGCTATAATATAATGATCAGGTGTGACATATGTATCAGGGATGATGTAAGCATCAAATGTGAGTATCAAGTCATGTCACATATAAATGAGCTATAATATAATAATCAGGTGTGACATATGTATCAGGTATGATGTAAGCATCAAATGTGAGTATCAAGTCATGTCACATATAAATGAGCTATAATATAATAATCAGGTGTGACATATGTATCAGGTATGATGTAAGCATCAAATGTGAGTATCAAGTCATGTCACATATAAATGAGCTATAATATAATGATCAGGTGTGACATATGTATCAGGTATGATGTAAGCATCAAATGTGAGTATCAAGTCATGTCACATATAAATGAGCTATAATATAATAATCAGGTGTGACATATGTATCAGGTATGATGTAAGCATCAAATGTGAGTATCAAGTCATGTCACATATAAATGAGCTATAATAAGATGATCAGGTGTGATATAAGCATCAATGTGAGTATCAAGTCATGTCACATATAAATGAGCTACAATATTATGATGTGATGTGACATATGTATCAGGTATGAATATCAAGTCAAAATCATATATGTTTGTGTACAGGTCTATTTGTACAATATGCCATGCGGAAATCATACCATGAATGCAGCAGTACTACAGTGTAGTGACATAGCAATTATCGATGATGAAGTGTGTGAGTCGGCAATCGGTGTACGTGGAACATACGCATCATCGATAATGGTGCTGGTGTCCTAACAGCATGATGGCAATATAACAATAAGCACAAGTAATGCCATGCAAATAGTATGAACAGGTGCAATCGAATAATCAACGCAATAGTGAAGAATCTAACTCAAAAGCTATATCATGCAACCTTGTCTTTTGAATTAAGACGAATCGGGGTCTTTGGTAAAACAAGGGCTACGGTGTTTAGAAAGTAGACTCTACACATTTGAAAATATCCGTAAAATCCCCTTTTTCCTATCTTACAATATTCCCGATTCGTTAGTTTTGAAATGGGTATGACTCTGGTCTAATCTAACATCTACTATGCAACTACTGATCTAAGTATCATGCAAGTCTGGAGGGGTATGAAACCGCCTAAATCTGAGTCGATACATATATAAAGGTATATAGTCGGTGATCTCGCCTCAATGTCATATCATAAGATATCCTCGAGTTATGAGTGCGGATCTATCATCAATATCGGCTCGTACGGTAATCATCGTACGGCATCCCAATAGTTGGGTACGGGTCAACATCTCACTATCTCATCACATAACAGGTATCACTATCATCAGATCACATAGCCTGGGGTACTACTCTATGTCTAGCACCAAACGATACCATCAGTGAAGTATGCATGCGGGGTAAACACATATCCCAAGCCCGCAAGAAATCACAAGTCATATCCCACAATGAATCGTATCCAATCACCGATCTCACGTCATCAAGCCCACATTATCGACTCATTACCAACGTCATCAAATATCATCCATCAAGGGTAGGTATAAGAGATATACAAGTAATATGCAAGGGTGTGTGTGTAGGTGCAATTCTACCCTAGGTTCGCGACTATGAACTACACTAGTCACTTCTACCCTACACTATCCACAATACTTCTAACACAAAGCTACAACACCCTAAAACTATCACACATCTACTATATATAGTATACTAACTACGGACTGCGGGGGTGCTATACGCCATCCACCCGACTTCCCCCTGTAGATATAATCTACTCACCTGAAACATCATTTGCGGACATCACCACGCAATTGCTTGTCGTCCCGAAGTCTTCATGGGTACCTACACATCAAATATCGTATATGCGCATTAAAACCAAATCCAAGCTAAAACGGCGCATGAAATCCAAAACGATACGATAAGGGGGCCTATAGGTGAGAACCTATGGCACGCCTTCAAAACCACATATAAATCCTCTACATCGTCGTATAAACGCCAAATAGTCGAGGAAAAACGAAACACACCGATGCAGAAATGAAAATACGGAATACGGAAACTAAAGTCCAAAACAGCAACTCATGAAATATGTCCCAGATTTTACCCCAGGTCACTTTATACAAATCTATATATACCAGGGGCCTAAACTAACAATGTAGGAGCTACAGAACCAAAACGAGCCAAGGAGGTGGGACCCAGGCCGCAATTGGCGGCCAAAAGGAAGAAATTGGCGGCCGTACGGATGAGTTGGGGGCTAGGGTTTGGGGTGTTGCCTCTATGGTGCCTGCACATCTCGATTTCCACTCAATATCATTTTAGGGTACTCGGGGTGATAGCAGATTCAAATTAACCTGCACAGATTACACAATTTCCCCGATATCGGTTTCTAAAATCCGTATTTCTGGTTCTAGCTTCAGGTTTTGGGTTCCAATTCATGCACTAAGGTGTTTACAAGTCCTCTACTGAGCTCAATTTCACATTACAACTCAAGTTTCTCTCAAACCCTAACTAGGTTTTCATCAAGTCCATAATATCACACAATATCGATATAATCTTAACATGGGGTTATAGGAAATGCTACAATTAAGCTAATGGTTCAGAAATTACCTCAATTGGCAACTCAAGAAAATTCTTGAGTTGCCCCTAGTGGCCAAAATCCATGCTTTCTTAGTCCATCTTGTAGATCTCGAGCTTGTGCACACTTTTAATGAAACCGATATATGGTTTTGGTGTTGTTTTAGAGATGAAAAGAGGGATTGAAGAGGGGGAGAATGATGAGGAAGAGGCAGCAGCAGCAAGGGAAGGAAGTGGGAGGGAAAAATGAAGGGAAAACAATGGCTAAGGCTTTGTCAAAGATGCCCATACCCTCTCTCACCAACTCCATTCTAATTTCTTTTTCTTTTTCTTTTCTTTTCCTTTTTCTTTTAAATCCCTAACCTTCTTACAAGAGTAGTAAACCCAAATGATAGATCATGAAAGAAAATGCATTAGTGTGAGAAAATGTGATATGTGCAAGTTTTGCACAAAATTGCCAAAAAACCCGATTAGCGATTTTAATCGCGATTAGCGCTAAATTAGTGTCAAACTAGTCACAAAAACTTAAAAATGTCATAATTCACTAAATTACCCCATTTTAGAATTTTCCATAATTTTTCATAATTTTTCTAAAATTTTTCCTATTTATTTGCATTTAATATTAAAATAATCAATAAAATAATATTAAATTATAAAAATTCCCAAGATTAATATTTTATATTTTTGAAAATGTTACAATCTACCCTCCTTAAGGAAATTCGGTCCCCGAATTTAAATTTAAACCCCCACTACTAAAACAATTTCAGTAATAATCCATTTGTCGGGGCTCCGAAAACATCCACACATAAAGAATATCATAAAAAATGTACTACTCTACTAGAAATCAATCCCCAAAATGCATATATAAGAATATCCTATGCGTCTGGTGCGCAAGGAATCAAAATCCATATATGTGTCAAACAGGTGTAGAAAACAATATCTAGGTGCAACGGGTGTGCACGAAACATCTGTCGTAGGCAACGTGTGTGCCTGACAGAAAAATCAAGTGCATATGAAATGCACGAAGAATTCCGATTTAGTGCATCTGGCATGCATCAAAATCGTATATCAAAACACTAAAGATGCATGAAAACTATGCTGGAAATGCAAATCAAATCACTGAATACGATAGGCATGAAATCTCAATCAATATCTCAAATGTAATAACTCAGCGCAAAATATATAAATATCCAGTGGGTGCATGAAACAATATCATGAAACTCAATCATCAAAACTAAATCATGCAAACAGAACGCCCAAAATACCGAAATCCAAAGTGACGGATACGTGATAATCGAATCACAAAATCACAAATCATAAATACCGTCGTCGGTAGTTCCTCCTTCGAGGTCGAGAAGGAGTCGGTGCAACCCACTGCTAGCAGCGCAGGATATCTACGTGCCTCTTGCTCACGGTCTGGCGTCTTCTGACTCTGGGTCCTTATCTTCTCTGCGGATTTCCTATCTCGCAGTCAATCGGCTCATCGGCCCTGTCAGGTGTGCTAACGGGGACGATTCCGTTCTGGCACTTCTCTGGTCACCTCTCGGTCAATCCTCATGACCACTCGTAAGGCAGCATATCACTGGCGTCGGCCTCTGGCTCTCTGAATGCACGTCACACATCTGATACTGGGTGCAAACATCATTGCAGCAATGTCCTGGAAGGAATCCTGCTCAAGGTCTTTTCCAATCATGCCTATGCCGATCTGTACAGAGGCTGGCTCTCTTGTACTACCTCTTCTCGCTTGATAGACATCTGTGTCCTCAGCATAACCTTTTCTCGGAAATTGGTCACATCTCAACGTCTCTGTAAGCAAATCAGGTCTCTAGTCTCGACGGGAAGCAATGACAGCTCGTCAGCGCCTCACACGAACCTCTAGTTCCACATGTCTCTATTATCGTCCACTATGACGTCACGCCAAGCCACCTTGCACTGCACTGTTCTCGGCCACGGCCAATCTGAAGTCTCTCGCACGGACTCGAAATCGCGTATTCTGTAGCTTCACCATTTTGTAGAAGATGTCAGGCCGAACAGATCCTCGGGAACACGTCCCAACCATCGGAGGAATACTCATCTCTCGTCCGTCCTTGATCAATTCGCAACGCATCTGGGTAAGTTCCTCTATTCGATCCTGGTCAACTACCTCGTCGATAATGCCGAACTCTGTCCTGCTGGGTGTGCGCAATACGACCACTCCTGGTCTAGGTCTTCTCATATCGTTCTCCAGAAGGGTCCTGTCGAGGCTCCTTTCTCAAATCTCAATCCTGCCGAACTGCCCGGAAGTCATCATCCAATGCTGAAGCTCAAGCTTATTCCGGAACGGCTGCATACTTATCGCGCTTCTTTCTGGAAGATCTATCCACATACCACGCCTCGGGGTGCGTATCACATCTCTGATGTCAGCGGAGTGGGACGCCATCTCGTCGAAATATCTTGCGAACTCTTTTCTTCGCTCTGCGTCAATGTCGACTGATTTCGGACTCGTCTCATCCTGGCTGCATGTACTGTGCTCCAACGGCTATGCTCGCATCTGGAGTCTCCCAAGCAGTGTCCCATCACGATATCCGAAAGATGTCGAACCATCCGATCGACTCGTCAGATCCTCATAATACCCCAAGAGCTCACATCTCGGGTACAGTTTAATAGTATCGAGTACATTCCACAGCGTCGGTGGTCCAGCCGTAGAAGGGCAAACCCAAGCCTCACTAATGGCGCCGCGGAACCGCCGTAAACCCTAAGGTTCAAAGGCTGTCACACGGTCATTAAGTCGAGTTAGGGTTTCATTCTTCTAGAGGGTCCATAGAATCACCTGCATGTCTTTCCGTATACTTTAAACTTGGAAAATGGGCTCCTGACATTCGATCGTCTCAATCGACTCTCAACGAACCTGCGTGAATTCGTCTCTAGCTGGAAACAATGTATCTGATGACCTCGGATCGGTAACGAACGAACCACATGTCCTAGTCATTCATCCTCAGGTGACTAGCGACTCGCTATCATCTCTCTGAGTATATGCTCACGCTGCAACAGCTCCAATCATCTGGGCGATATCTCATCATTTGCAGCAACACTGGTTCATACGCCTGTACGCCGAACAATGCCTCAACCCTCCAGGAAGGGCAATACATAGGCGATCATCTCTAAATCGGTCTGCTCTAGATCTGAGTAAGATTCTCCACACTGGAAATCTTCAACTCAACTGGGCCCGCTCTGGCGCAAAATCGGAAGAATCACCTTCGTCTCTCAAATCGGGTAGACTAGCTATCATCTGTCGCATATCTTCCTGAAAGCTCCGGCAATCTCAGTTCGTAAGCTCCGAAAGCAACATCTTGTCGATCTCAGCAACAGCTGGTCCATCTGTCTGCATGGTAGGCGACATCACAATCTCTGAGGTATGCTGTACATCAACAGTCCTCTTTCAACTGGCAGTCCTAACAATGGCCCGATCATCCGGTGCAAATCCAAGCACTCGCCTCCACTAGAGGTCACAATTACCAATACTAACTCGAGACATTCCCATGTCACCAGAAAACACAAAGGTCGGCCCTCGTACCAAACGAGCTCACACCGGCCGTAATCCTAGCAGCAGCCCAAACTGCGCTCAAACATGGTGACAGGAATCTCAATCGAGTATCAAAGAGAGCACATCAGTGACAAGAAGGAAACAACAGATCCAGAGTGGATACATGATCATAGGAAGGAACAGCATCAATGGGGATATGATCATGAACTAATAGAATCGGGGATCTCAAATGGATGTATAATCCTGGATATAAAGAGAATCACTGATCTCGAAAAGTACGCACATCCTAAGGTTCCTTAAGCGGAGTGGCGTGTCGTAAGTATGCCGCGGAACATACCAACGGTACGTCACTCTACTTTAGTCACCTATTCCATCAACCAAGGGTCATCCTAATACGACGAAAGTTCGGGTCTAATACCCCCTCGACCAAGTCTAAGTTCCGTAAGGTCAAGCCTAAGTTCCGTATATAAATAAACGCCCTAGGCTCCACATAGTCAAACTCAGACTCGAACCAAGGTCAACCTAGCGCTCTGATACCAACTTTGTCACGACCCAAAGTTTGGCCCGTGACCGGCACTTAACCACGTAACGCCTATAGGCGTAACACGACTAAGTAAGCCGAAAACCCAGAAATCTAAAACCCTTATTAAGAATAAGTAAGGAACTACATGTTTAAAAATCAATGTTTAAATAACTAAGCCGAATATGCAATTTAAAACAGTACAGTCTTTTCTAAAAATTTCGGCAGAGTTTCCTTTGTAAAACTGGCCCCGAATGGGGTACAACAAGATAACAATATATATGCAATGATAAAGGCATCCTCAAGCGGGAGCTAGCTCTTCTTCAATAGACGGTCACAACCATACATGCAACAATAATATACAACGCCAAGTGGCGAGGATCAAACCCAAAAGAAAGCTCAAGCAACAAGAAATCGCAATACTACTAAGCGCGACTCTAAGGTCGAATAATACATCACTAAAGTCTAGGTCTGAAACAATATACAAGTTTTGGTTGATGGAAATTCTAGATACAATGAGTAAAATGAATACAAGGGTGGTTCTTGATGCGGAAGAATCCACCTACCAAAAGCAAGCCACCCGCAAGAAAGTAATGTGCCAGAAATGCCGCAAAGAAACCTGTACGGCAAAACCTGCAGGAACTGTGGCACAACGGGGGTGAGTTGCCAACTCGTGAATAGAAATATCTACAAGCAGAAACCGAATGCAAGACATAAACCTAAGTCGAAAATCAGTAATATAATCCACAAGAGTACATCTGAGTGTGATAAGGTGGCAAGGTAACATCTAAATATGTATATGGTGCCAAGTACTCAGGTAATAACATGTCATCAGTATAAGGTATGTCTGCAAGAAGTAAATATGATGCAGTATCAATGATATCAATACACATATATTAGCGTCCCATACCACTAATATTGGTGTAAGGGTATATATAACAGCGCCCTCATACCCTGTTATATATACAAATGAGGTATGATAAGTGTAAATCCAGTCTGTATATATATGATCCATGTCTGTATATGATCCATGTCTGTATATGATCCATATCTGTATATGATCTATGTCTGTATATGATCTATGTCTGTATATGATCCATATTTGTATATGATCTATGTCTGTATATGCGTGGAACCCGTCCACCCGTCACCCAATGACAATAAACATCATGTATGCAATATGAGGATATAAACAACATCATGGTAAAACATCATGAAACCCGTGCAAAGCATCGACACGTAAATCCTCATCCATATGGGGCTCCGTCTGCGGTATCAGCCCTCGGCCCCGGCAGTACGAGTCAACCCATGTCCATCTCTGGGCTCCGTCTGCGGTATCTGCCCTCGGCCCCGGCAGTACGGGTCAGCCCATATCCATCTCTGGGCTCCGGTCGGAATCCTCCAGATATCCGCCGAGCTCAAGTACAATCACCGGTAGGTAGTAGTCCCTCTGCCGGGCTCACCGTCTATCACACAGCGAAACCGTTCTCGCCCCGGGGTACCATACCGGGTCCACCATGTACCCGTAATCGGCCTCAACCGCCTCCTCGATTCGGGTTTTTATATATCACTCTAGCACCGAGAAAACACATGGTGGACGCACCGAAATATCATATCAAGGGAACCGGGTTTTTAAATGATTACATATTTGAAATAGCCACGGTTCCCAAATCCAGAAATCACATATAATCCAACCAAAATGTAAGTCACTAATCTGATATGATATGTGCGTCAAACATAAATATCATGTTAAGTCACATATAGATGAGCTACAATATAATGATCAGGTGTGATATAAGCATCAAATGTGAGTATCAAGTCATGTCACATATAAATGAGCTATAATATAATGATCAGGTGTGACATATGTATCAGGTATGATGTAAGCATCAAATGTGAGTATCAAGTCATGTCACATATAAATGAGCTTTAATATAATAATCAGGTGTGACATATGTATCAGGTATGATGTAAGCATCAAATGTGAGTATCAAGTCATGTCACATATAAATGAGCTATAATATAATAATCAGGTGTGACATATGTATCAGGTATGATGTAAGCATCAAATGTGAGTATCAAGTCATGTCACATATAAATGAGCTATAATATAATGATCAGGTGTGACATATGTATCAGGTATGATGTAAGCATCAAATGTGAGTATCAAGTCATGTCACATATAAATGAGCTATAATATAATAATCAGGTGTGACATATGAATCAGGTATGATGTAAGCATCAAATGTGAGTATCATGTCATGTCACATATAAATGAGCTATAATAAGATGATCAGGTGTGATATAAGCATCAATGTGAGTATCAAGTCATGTCACATATAAATGAGCTACAATATTATGATGCGATGTGACATATGTATCAGGTATGAATATCAAGTCAAAATCATATATGTTTGTGTACAGGTCTATGTGTACAATATGCCATGCGGAAATCATACCATGAATGCAGCAGTACTACAGTGTAGTGACATAGCAATTATCGATGATGAAGTGTGTGAGCCGGCAATCAGTGTACGTGGAACATACGCATCATCGATAATGGTGCTGGTGTCCTAACAGCATGATGGCAATATAACAATAAGCACAAGTAATGCCATGCAAATAGTATGAACAGGTGCAATCGAATAATCAACGCAATAGTGAAGAATCTAACTCAAAAGCTATATCATGCAACCTTGCCTTTTGAATTAAGACGAATCGGGGTCTTTGGTAAAACAAGGGCTACGGTGTTTAGAAAGTAGACTCTACACATTTGAAAATATCCGTAAAATCCCCTTTTTCCTATCTTGCAATATTCCCGATTCGTTAGTTTTGAAATGGGTATGACTCTGGTCTAATCTAACATCTACTATGCAACTACTGATCTAAGTATCAGGCAAGTCTGGAGGGGTATGGAAACCGCCTAAATCTGAGTCGATACATATATAAAGGTATATAGTCGGTGATCTCGCCTCAATGTCATATCATAAGATATCCTCGAGTTATGAGTGCGGATCTATCATCAATATCGGCTCGTACGGTAATCATCGTACGACATCCCAATAGCTGGGTACGGGTCAACATCTCACTATCTCATCACATAACAGGTATCACTATCATCAGATCACATAGCCTGGGGTACTACTCTATGTCTAGCACCAAACGATACCATCAGTGAAGTATGCATGCGGGGTAAACACATATCCCAAGCCCGCAAGAAATCACAAGTCATATCCCACAATGAATCGTATCCAATCACCGATCTCACGTCATCAAGCCCACATTATCGACTCATTACCAACGTCATCAAATATCATCCATCAAGGGTAGGTATAAGAGATATACAAGTAATATGCAAGGGTGTGTGTGTAGGTGCAATTCTACCCTAGGTTCGCGACTATGAACTACACTAGTCACTTCTACCCTACACTATCCACAATACTTCTAACACAAAGCTACAACACCCTAAAACTATCACACATCTACTATATATAGTATACTAACTACGGACTGCGGGGGTGCTATACGCCATCCACCCGACTTCCCCCTGTAGATATAATCTACTCACCTGAAACATCATTTGCGGACATCACCACGCAATTGCTTGTCGTCCCGAAGTCTTCATGGGTACCTACACATCAAATATCGTATATGCGCATTAAAACCAAATCCAAGCTAAAACGGCGCATGAAATCCAAAACGATACGATAAGGGGGCCTATAGGTGAGAACCTATGGCACGCCTTCAAAACCACATATAAATCCTCTACATCGTCGTATAAACGCCAAATAGTCGAGGTAAAACGAAACACACCGATGCAGAAATGAAAATACGGAATACGGAAACTAAAGTCCAAAACAGCAACTCATGAAATATGTCCCAGATTTTACCCCAGGTCACTTTATACAAATCTATATATACCAGGGGCCTAAACTAACAATGTAGGAGCTACAGAACCAAAACGAGCCAAGGAGGTGGGACCCAGGCCGCAATTGGCGGCCAAAAGGAAGAAATTGGCGGCCGTACGGATGAGTTGGGGGCTAGGGTTTGGGGTGATGCCTCTATGGTGCCTGCACATCTCGATTTCCACTCAATATCATTTTAGGGTACTCGGGGTGATAGCAGATTCAAATTAACCTGCACAGATTACACAATTTCCCCGATATCGGTTTCTAAACTCTGTAATTCTGGTTCTAGCTTCAGGTTTTGGGTTCCAATTCATGCACTAAGGTGTTTACAAGTCCTCTACTGAGCTCAATTTCACATTACAACTCAAGTTTCTCTCAAACCCTAACTAGGTTTTCATCAAGTCCATAATATCACACAATATCGATATAATCTTAACATGGGGTTATAGGAAATGCTACAATTAAGCTAATGGTTCAGAAATTACCTCAATTGGCAACTCAAGAAAATTCTTGAGTTGCCCCTAGTGGCCAAAATCCATGCTTTCTTAGTCCATCTTGTAGATCTCGAGCTTGTGCACACTTTTAATGAAACCGATATATGGTTTTGGTGTTGTTTTAGAGATGAAAAGAGGGATTGAAGAGGGGGAGAATGATGAGGAAGAGGCAGCAGCAGCAAGGGAAGGAAGTGGGAGGGAAAAATGAAGGGAAAACAATGGCTAAGGCTTTGTCAAAGAAGCCCATACCCTCTCTCACCAACTCCATTCTAATTTCTTTTTCTTTTTCTTTTCTTTTCCTTTTTCTTTTAAATCCCTAACCTTCTTACAAGAGTAGTAAACCCAAATGATAGATCATGAAAGAAAATGCATAAGTGTGAGAAAATGTGATATGTGCAAGTTTTGCACAAAATTGCCAAAAAACCCGATTAGCGATTTTAATCCCGATTAGCGCTAAATTAGTGTCAAACTAGTCACAAAAACTTAAAAATGTCATAATTCACTAAATTACCCTATTTTAGAATTTTCCATAATTTTTCGTAATTTTTCTAACATTTTTCCTATTTATTTGCATTTAATATTAAAATAATCAATAAAATAATATTAAATTATAAAAATTCCCAAAATTAATATTTTATATTTTTGAAAATGTTACATTCTATCTGACGATAGGTATAAATACCAACTAGCAGGTTCCCGGCGAGTCCTGTCCGGTGTACTCATAACCCAATGAGCACCTGTATACATCTTAGGTGATCCAACAGACACCAGTGGCTTGTGAGACCGGCCACCGCCGCTCTTCGGGGTCTCGACAGTATACACTAGTCTACTCCAGAGTATCGATGCCCTGTCTCGAAACTCCCACGACTAGGGACCACTTTTAAGGATGTGCTTATAGACTACCCAACTCTCACGTATATGATCGCCATCATACTGTTGGTAGTCAAGCAAGATCCTAAGGGCTCTATCAACGTGTTATAGTGAACAGTCACCTGAACCTGTACACGACTGTCACGACCCGAGATTTCGACTCGTGACCGGCACTTAACCACGTAACGTCTACAGGCGCAACGCGGCTAAGTAAGCCGAACCCAGAAATCAAAACCAATAAATAGAGTGATTTAAAACGTTTTGTAAAAGCAATAACAAATGTCTGAAAAAAACTTCCATTTATTTAGTAGAAATCCCTTTTAAGTTCACAAGTTATGAGTTTTATAATTTTGGTAACATTTCCTTTTTTAAAACATTAGCCCCGAAAGTCGGGTAAAAGCAAGATGTGGCAGAAATAACAATAAACTGAATGAAGCATCACAATATGATATACGACGCCGTAGAGAAGAATACACAGTAAAACAAGGACGATATCATAAAAGATAAGACTGCATAAAGTAACGTCGGCTCACATGCGAGCTCGACACCAGAATATGAAATCATACATATCGTCCTCACAACTGTCTCTAAGTCAATACAGAAGGTAGATGGAGAGTACTAGATACATCAATATACAACTGAAAGATAACAGATACCGTACGAAACCCACCTAAACAGCAAAAAGGCTATCTCTGCTCAAAAGGGGTATCTGTGCCAAAAGATGCGATAACAGCCAGCCGTGACTACTCCCAAGGGCAACCTGCAAACACTGTGGCACAACGGGGGTGAGTTGCCAACTCGTGAATAGAGATAACATATAAAGGTGATCGCAAGCATGCACATATAGCGTGGCTCTACTAATGGCAGCAGATGATACCAATGCATGTCAACAGTGGATACAATAGTAATGCATGTACTCTAACAGGTAAATGCCACAGGATGAGATGTATAGTAATCAATACTGAGTATGGGATAAATAGTATCTACATGGACCATGTCAACATGGAAAACAATGATCGGTGCCTCAAACTGCACCCAAATCCCACATATGCTCAGGCGCCGGCACACCCATCGGCCCTCAAATCCTGTATATCTCGGAGGATTCACGTGTGCCCAACATCGGCACCCAAAACATCATAAAATACTCGTGTCCAGCATCGACACGTAAATCCTCGAATATCGGGCGCCGTCAATCCGGACCGGCCCCACGGGGTCCACCTGCGGTATCGGCCCTCGGCCCCGGCAGTACGGATCCTCCCGCATCCATCACTCGACTCTGGTCAGTATCCTCCGGACAACTGCCAGGTCCAACCAATCACCGGTAGGTACTCGCCCGCCTCCAGGCTCAATCGGCAAATCCCATCGATCATCTCGCCGAGGGGAACCATACCGGGCCCACCACGAACCCGCAAACGGAACATCCACTCCTCGAATCGGGTTTCAAGCACACGTCTCAGCACCGAGAAAACGCGTGGTGGACACACCAAAATATCATATCACGAGGTACCGGGTTTTTCAAAATAGCAAATCTTTCCTTAAATAATTCCACGGTCCTCAAAACAGAAATCGCATGAAAATCCAATACCAATAGTAAAATCCAATGCGAGGTACAATATACATCAATCCATGGTATGGGTATAATAGGAAAACCGCTTTTTAAAGTAGTTTCATTTCCGGTTTTAAAAGGTGTCATGCGGCTCCCAATATACATGAAGGTCATATCAAATCACATATGAGGCGAACTATAGCAATATAATCATGGCAGCTCTATAGTGAGTGTGACATGGCAATTACTAACGGTGTGTGTGTAGCATGTAAATAGTGCCCGTGCAACATAAACCGTTAGTAATAGTGCGGTGTTCTATCAGTTCTAAGCAATATATATATATCAACACAGCAGAGAATGCAATATGCGATGACAGTCTATGGGGTGCATGCAACATATAGTAAATAAGTCCTATCAGCCCTGACGCATAACGCCATGCGGGCGATATCCCCGTAGATGTGAAATCTACTCACCGTGTCTCGCGCTAAGTGTATCCAACCACTTGCTTGCCCTTCTTTGCGGCGTCCGTCTCACTGGCCTGCGAACCTAGAATCATAAACACATATCACACATATAAGCTCAAATTCGTCAAAAACGCGATATCACGGTCAAACTAGAAACTCGTGTCGCAAACTAATCGCGCGTGTGCGCGATACGCTAAAACGTGTACTCACGCGCCACGAAACTACCCCGACGCGCCGCGATACGCAGAACCCAAACCTACTCACGTAACACGCGTGTCGCGAAGGTTTAGAAAAACGGCAAAACAGGTATTTGGTCCCAGATTTTCCTACAGAACTGATCTTACAAAAATATATATATCAAAGGGCCCTACACACAAAAATACACCTACAGAACCCAAAAAACACCAAAACACTTCCTGTCTGGCCGTAATTTGCGGCCAGAATGACGGTTTTGGCGGCCGTAGTAGGGAGTTAGGGGTTCGGGTTTCACCTGGTGTATCATCTCCACTCCACTACACTACAGTCTTCCCAAAATCATTCTGCACTCACCGGGTCAATAGCAGTTCCAGAAAACTCACATTTTGCCCAAAAACGACATTTGCATCAAATATGAAATCTGGTGGTATTTTAGTGTAATAGGGGTTGGACTAGATTTACATGGTCACAACAAACCTCAAGCATCTTACTGGAACTAATCTACACCTCATTAGCACAAAGTTCACACTAAACACCCCATATCGCACTAAAACACACAAAAATCCTTTAACCGATGCAAAACTACACTAACTAGGCAAACTAGGGAAGCAAGATAGGAAATATACCTCATACTTAACCCTAGGGAGCTTGAGAAAGCAGAAGAATTGAAGGGAAGGGGCTGCACTGGGTGATGGGGCTGCTGCAGCTCACTGCTGCTGATGCTTCTGCTCTCTGCTGCTGATGCTGCCTCTTGCTTCAGAGATTGTTGCTGTTGTTGTGTTTGCTGCTGCTGCTGCTGCTTGTTCTGGAGCTGGGGAAAGAGGTAAGTGTGTGGGTGTGTGAGTGTTTGAGAGAACAAAGAAATGAGAGAGGAAAACAATCAACACTCAAGGGTCAACCCCTCTCTCTCTCTCTCTTCATTAATGGCAAGCATGGGCTAAGCCATGATGCCCTCTCTCTCTCCTTCTCACAAGTCAACACTAAATCTAATTCAAATTAAAGCCACTTTTAGTTTACTAATCAACTTAATTTAAATCCAAAGGACTTAATCCTATAATTAACCCACCATGGTTAATAATTAATATATTCACTTTATTTAAAAACCCTAGTTTACATGCACATGTGTGTGCAAGCCTAGGAAAATTTTGGAAAAATGTTTATTAAATTAGGAAAAATATTTAAAACAAAATTTGGTAAACTTTTTATTAAAAATCATTATTTAATTATAATTATTCACTAACCCTTATCCTAAGGTGTTACAATCTCTCCCCCTTAAAGAAATTCGTCCCCGAATTTAAAAAATCTAACTAAGGTTACCTTCAAAAAGATGGGGATACGTCTTCATCATCTCGCTTTCGGTCTCCCAAGTGACCTCCTCACGGTTCTGACCACGCCAAAGTACTTTAACTGATGGAATCTCCTTCGATCTCAATTTCTTCACTTGTCGATCCATGATCATCACCGGCTGCTCTGCATAGGAAAGATCACGCTCAAGCTGGATCGTCGGATGTTGAATCGCGTGCGAAGGATCATGTAGATATCTGCGGAGCATCGAAACATGGAATACGGGGTGCACGTATGGAAAGCTGGGCGGAAGGGCTAATCGGTAAGCTACTGCACCGACACGCTCGAGGATCTCGAAGGGGCCCACATACCTGGGGCTAAGCTTTCCCTTCTTCCCAAACCTCATCACACCTTTCATTGGGGAGACCCTCAAGAAAACATGATCACCAACAGAAAACTCAAGTCTGCGTCGTCGACGGTCTGCATAAGCCCTCTGCCTACTCTGCGCTGCTCTCATCCTATCGCGAATCAACTGGATCTTCGCGGTCGTCTCCTCAACGATCTGTGGCCCTAAGATACTGCTCTCACTGAGCTCTGTCCAACAAGTAGGTGACCTGCATCTCCTCCCGTAAAGAGCCTCAAACGGTGCCATCTGAATAGTCTCCTGGTAGCTGTTATTGTAGGAAAACTCTACCAAGGGCAAATGATGATCCCAGCTACCTCCGAAATCTAGTACACAAGCTCGGAGCATATCCTCGAGAGTCTGGATGGTCCGCTCTGACTGTCCGTCGGTCTGCGGATGAAAAGCCGTGCTGAAACTCAAGCGAGTGCCCAAAGCCTCCTGAAGCCTCTGCCATAGTCTACTAGTAAACTGGGTGCCTCTGTCGGACACAATGCACGTCGGGACTCCGTGTAGTCGCACTATCTCGTCAATATAGATCTGGGCATACTGAGTAAATCCGAAAGTCGTCTTCACCGGTAAGAAGTGAGCCGCTTTCGTCAAACGATCCACGATCACCCAGATGGAGTCATACCCTCTACTAGTCCTGGGTAGACCCACCACGAAGTCCATCGAAATCTGTTCCCATTTCCACTCCGGAATGGGTAACGGCTGTAGCTCTCCCGCGGGCCTCTGGTGCTCAGCCTTGACTTGCTGACAAGTCAGACATCTCGATACAAAATCTGCAATGTCCCTCTTCATTCCGTCCCACCAGTAAACATCTCTCATATCATGATACATCTTGGTGGAACCGGGATGAACGCTATACACCGATCGATGTGCCTCGTCAAGAATCTCACGCCTCAGTCCCTCAGCATCAGGTACGTACAGTCTGACTCCAAACCGTAGTATCCCCTGATCATCGATCACGAACTCGGAAAATCGGTCCTGTCCCATCTGTGCCATGATCTCTGAACATCGGTCATCACTGAGCTGTGCCTCACGTATACGATCAATCAACTGTGGGCGTGCACGGACATGCGCTATCTGTCCTCCAATCGGCGTGAACTCGAACTGTACTCGACTGTCGCATAATATCTGCCAATCTGCCGATGACTGCTCCTGTACTGCGCTCAAACAAGATAAACTACTCCCGGGCCTCCTGCTCAAAGCATCCGCCACCACATTTGCCTTGCCCGGGTGATATAAGATCTCGCAGTCATAATCCTTCACTAACTCCATCCATCGACGCTGTCGAAGGTTCAGGTCCCGCTGCTGGAATATGTATTTCAGACTCTTGTGATCCGTAAATATCTGGCACGACTCACCGTATAAGTAATGTCGCCAGATCTTAAGTGCGAAGACCACTGCTGCCATCTCCAAATCATGAGTGGGGTAGTTCTGCTCGTGCTTCTTCAATTGTCGCGAGGCATACGCGATCACCCTATCATGCTGCATCAGAACGCATCCCAATCCCACTCGAGAAGCATCACAAAAGACCACAAATCCGCCCGATCCGGAAGGTAAAGATAACACCGGTGTCGTCGTCAGCTGAGTCCGTAACTGCTGAAAACTGTGCTCGCACTCCTCCGTCCAATCGAAGGGAACTCCCTTCCGGGTCAACCCGGTCAACGGTGTAGCAATACGTGAGAAGTCCTGCACGAAACGCCTGTAATAACCGGCCAATCCCAAAAAGCTGCGAATCTCCGTCACCGATGTGGGTCTGGGCCAACGCTGAACGGCCTCGATCTTCCTCGGGTCTACACATATACCGTCTCGTGAAATCACGTGACCCAAGAAGTCCACGCTGTCTAACCAAAAAGCACACTTGGAGAATTTCGCATAGAGCTGGTGCTCCCTCAATGTCTGCAATGTAACCCGCAGGTGCTGCTCGTGCTCCTCACTACTCCGGGAATACACCAAGATATCGTCAATGAAGACTATGATGAACAGATCCAAATAAGGCCGGAAAATGCGGTTCATCAAGTCCATGAAGGCTGCTGGCGCATTGGTGAGTCCGAACGACATCACCAAGAACTCGTAATGGCCGTAGCGCGTACGGAAGGCTGTCCGGGGAATGTCCTCCTGTCGAACCCGCAGCTGATGATAGCCCGATCGCAAATCGATCCTCGAAAAGTACCCTGCCCCCTGAAGCTGGTCGAACAAATCGTCGATACGCGGCAAAGGATACCTGTTCCGCACTGTCACCCTGTTCAGCTGGCGGTAGTCGATACAAAGACGTAAGCTGCCGTCCTTCTTCCTGACGAACAGGACTGGAGCACCCCAAGGAGAAACACTGGGTCGAATAAGTCCCTTGTCCAGCAAATCCTGTAACTGACCCTTCAGCTCACTAAGTTCCGCCGGGGCCATCCGATAGGGCGGTATAGAAATAGGCCCCGAACCAGGAACCAAATCAATACAGAAAGAAATGTCGCGCTCGGGCGGCAACCCAGGAAGCTCGTCAGGGAACACATCAGGAAACTCGCTAACAACCGGAACCTGATCCAATGGAACCTCTGTAGCGCGAGCATCGCGAACATAAGCGAGAAATCCCTGACATCCCTTCCTCAAAAGCTGTCCAGCGCGAAAAGAAGAAATCACACTGTGAGGGGCGGCACCACGGTCCCCCAACACAATAAAACCCGACTCGCCAGGGAAACAGAATCTAACTGTCTTCTCGCGGCAGTCCACAGAAGCATAGCACGTGGCTAACCAATCCATGCCCAAAAGAACGTCGAAGTCCAACATCTCCAGAAGGATCAAGTCGACAGGCAACTCTCTCTCGCCAATACAGACGATACAGGATCGGAACACGTGCCTAGCCACAAACGACTCTCCCACAGGAGTAGTCACCACAAGCGGCTGATCAAGTAAGCCGGACTCTCTACCCAAACTCGGCACAAAGTGTGTGGATACGTACGAGTGTGTGGATCCGGGATCGAACAATACATGTGCATCAACCGAACATACAGGGAGGATACCTGAAACCACTGCATTGGACGCCTGCGCGTCCTGATGTGTCAAAGCAAAGACCCTCGCCTGCCCACCACCTGTAACTGACTGACCTCTGCCTCGGTCATCACGTCCTCTCTGAGCAACTCCTCCACGCCCACGACCTCTCTGAGCAAAAGTCTGGCGCGGAGCAACGGTAGGCGCAACGGGCAACGCCCTCTGGGGTGGTGAAGGTGGTAAGGTAACATGCGGTGCTGCCGCCTCCCTCCGGTGTGTCTCTGGACAATCTCGAACGAGGTGGAGTAGGCTGCCACACCTGTAGCAACCCCGCGGCGACTGCTGACCGTCCTGGGGATACGAACTAAACATCCGACCCCGTCCCGAATCTCTGCTACCCCTCGTACCGGAACGATACCTGTCGCGGCGTCTGAATGACTGCCTCCATGCGGAAATACTGGTACGAACTCTCTTCGGCTCTGGAAATACCGAAGTCTCAACAAGGTGCTCCTCGACCACTAGGGCTGCGTCTACAGCTGCTGCATAGGTCTCGTAGTGCTGCGCGCTGATCGCGAGGAACACTGGTGAAATCAAGCCTCGAACAAATCTCCGGACTCGCAACTCCTCGGTGGCCACTAGATGTGGGGCGTAGACTGCTAGCTCTGTAAACAGTACGTCATACTCTGCCACTGTCATCCCTGGCGTCTGGCGCAAAGACTCAAACCTGCGTGCTCGGGCATCTCTAACACTCCGGGGAAGGAAACGGGCTAGAAATATGGTCACGAACTCCGTCCAGGTCATAGGAGGAAGACCTGCTGCTCTGCCCTTCTCCACTGAATCACACCATTTCTGCGCAAGACCTTCCAGGCGAAAGCTCGCGAACTCAACCCATCTCGCATCTGCACATCTGAGGGAACGGCATATCCTGGCCATCCTGTCTATGAAAGACTGTGGGTCCTCGGCTGTATCGGTGCCTGTGAAAACTGGAGGCTTCAGCCTCATGAACTCTAATAGCGATACTGTAATCACCTCCGTGGCTGCAGGGGCAACTGGCTGTGCGGTAGGCACAATCGCGGTCTCTGGAACTGGTGGAGCTACCTCTGGTCGCTGCGCTCGAAGCGTCTCAACTAACGATCCTATCATCTGGCGCATCTCCTGCATACCAGCCCCTAACGAGGCGATCTGCTCTGTCACGGCAGGAACAGCCTGCTCGGGTACAACCGGCGTACTGCCCGGATCAGTCCTCGTCTCGGACGAGTCAACACGAATCTCGGCCCTCGCGGCCGCTCTCTGTGCCCTCGTAGTCTTAGGCGGCATAATGGCTGAAAGAAAATTTGGATTCGATAAGAACACGGAAATCGAATCACAAGAATATACGGAGGAATCAAATCAACAAGTCCTAAGGTCGCGTAAGCGGAGTACCGTGTCGTGAGTATGCCGCGGAACATACGCACGCTACGCTACCCTGCCGCAGCTACCTACTCCATCATACCAGGGTCATCCTACACTCCGAAGGTAAAACCTACGCTCTGATACCAACTTTGTCACGACCCGAGATTTCGACTCGTGACCGGCACTTAACCACGTAACGTCTACAGGCGCAACGCGGCTAAGTAAGCCGAACCCAGAAATCAAAACCAATAAATAGAGTGATTTAAAACGTTTTGTAAAAGCAATAACAAATGTCTGAAAAAAACTTCCATTTATTTAGTAGAAATCCCTTTTAAGTTCACAAGTTATGAGTTTTATAATTTTGGTAACATTTCCTTTTTTAAAACATTAGCCCCGAAAGACGGGTAAAAGCAAGATGTAGCAGAAATAACAATAAACTGAATGAAGCATCACAATATGATATACGACGCCGTAGCGAAGAATACACAGTAAAACAAGGACGATATCATAAAAGATAAGACTGCATAAAGTAACGTCGGCTCACATGCGAGCTCGACACCAGAATATGAAATCATACATATCGTCCTCACAACTGTCTCTAAGTCAATACAGAAGGTAGATGGAGAGTACTAGATACATCAATATACAACTGAAAGATAACAGATACCGTACGAAACCCACCTAAACAGCAAAAAGGCTATCTCTGCTCAAAAGGGGTATCTGTGCCAAAAGATGCGATAACAGCCAGCCGTGACTACTCCCAAGGGCAACCTGCAAACACTGTGGCACAACGGGGGTGAGTTGCCAACTCGTGAATAGAGATAACATATAAAGGTGATCGCAAGCATGCACATATAGCGTGGCTCTACTAATGCCAGCAGATGATACCAATGCATGTCAACAGTGGATACAATAGTAATGCATGTACTTTAACAGGTAAATGCCACAGGATGAGATGTATAGTAATCAATACTGAGTATGGGATAAATAGTATCTACATGGACCATGTCAACATGGAAAACAATGATCGGTGCCTCAAACTGCACCCAAATCCCACATATACTCAGGCGCCGGCACACCCATCGGCCCTCAAATCCTGTATATCTCGGAGGATTCACGAGTGCCCAACATCGGCACCCAAAACATCATAAAATACTCGTGTCCAGCATCGACACGTAAATCCTCGAATATCGGGCGCCGTCAATCCGGACCGGCCCCACGGGGTCCACCTACGGTATCGGCCCTCGGCCCCGGCAGTACGGATCCTCCCGCATCCATCACTCGACTCTGGTCAGTATCCTCCGGACAACTGCCAGGTCCAACCAATCACCGGTAGGTACTCGCCCGCCTCCAGGCTCAATCGGCAAATCCCATCGATCATCTCGCCGAGGGGAACCATACCGGGCCCACCACGAACCCGCAAACGGAACATCCACTCCTCGAATCGGGTTTCAAGCACACGTCTCAGCACCGAGAAAACGCGTGGTGGACACACCAAAATATCATATCACGAGGTACCGGGTTTTTCAAAATAGCAAATCTTTCCTTAAATAATTCCACGGTCCTCAAAACAGAAATCACATGAAAATCCAATACCAATAGTAAAATCCAATGCGAGGTACAATATACATCAATCCATGGTATGGGTATAAGGGGAAAACCGCTTTTTAAAGTAGTTTCATTTCCGGTTTTAAAAGGTGTCATGCGGCTCCCAATATACATGAAGGTCATATCAAATCACATATGAGGCGAACTATAGCAATATAATCATGGCAGCTCTATAGTGAGTGTGACATGGCAATTACTAACGGTGTGTGTGTAGCATGTAAATAGTGCCCGTGCAACATAAACCGTTAGTAATAGTGCGGTGTTCTATCAGTTCTAAGCAATATATATATATATCAACACAGCAGAGAATGCAATATGCGATGACAGTCTATGGGGTGCATGCAACATATAGTAAATAAGTCCTATCAGCCCTGACGCATAACGCCATGCGGGCGAAATCCCCGTAGATGTGAAATCTACTCACCGTGTCTCGCGCTAAGTGTATCCAACCACTTGCTTACCCTTCTTTGCGGCGTCCGTCTCACTGGCCTGCGAACATAGAATCATAAACACATATCACACATATAAGCTCAAATTCGTCAAAAACGCGATATCACGGTCAAACTAGAAACTCGTGTCGCAAACTAATCGCGCGTGTGCGCGATACGCTAAAACGTGTACTCACGCGGCACGAAACTACCCCGACGTGCCACGATACGCAGAACCCAAACCTACTCACGTAACACGCGTGTCGCGAAGGTTTAGAAAAACGGCAAAACAGGTATTTGGTCCCAGATTTTCCTACAGAACTGATCTTACAAAAATATATATATCAAAGGGCCCTACACACAAAAATACACCTACAGAACCTAAAAAACACCAAAACACTTCCTGTCTGGCCGCAATTTGCGGCCAGAATGACGGTTTTGGCGGCCGTAGTAGGGAGTTAGGGGGTCGGGTTTCACCTGGTGTATCATCTCCACTCCACTACACTACAGTCTTCCCAAAATCATTCTGCACTCACCGGGTCAATAGCAGTTCCAGAAAACTCACATTTTGCCCAAAAACGACATTTGCATCAAATATGAAATCTGGTGGTATTTTAGTGTAATAGGGGTTGGACTAGGTTTACATGGTCACAACAAACCTCAAGCATCTTACTGGAACTAATCTACACCTCATTAGCACAAAGTTCACACTAAACACCCCATATCGCACTAAAACACACAAAAATCCTTTAACCGATGCAAAACTACACTTACTAGGCAAACTAGGGAAGCAAGATAGGAAATATACCTCATACTTAACCCTAGGGAGCTTGAGAAAGCAGAAGAATTGAAGGGAAGGGGCTGCACTGGGTGATGGGGCTGCTGCAGCTCACTGCTGCTGATGCTTCTGCTCTCTGCTGCTGATGCTGCCTCTTGCTTCAGAGATTGTTGCTGTTGTTGTGTTTGCTGCTGCTGCTGCTGCTTGTTCTGGAGCTGGGGAAAGAGGTAAGTGTGTGGGTGTGTGAGTGTTTGAGAGAACAAAGAAATGAGAGAGGAAAACAATCAACACTCAAGGGTCAACCCCTCTCTCTCTCTCTTCATTAATGGCAAGCATGGGCTAAGCCATGATGCCCTCTCTCTCTCCTTCTCACAAGTCAACACTAAATCTAATTCAAATTAAAGCCACTTTTAGTTTACTAATCAACTTAATTTAAATCCAAAGGACTTAATCCTATAATTAACCCACCATGGTTAATAATTAATATATTCACTTT
Source organism: Agapanthus africanus (assembly GCA_030015575.1). Taxonomy (NCBI): domain Eukaryota; kingdom Viridiplantae; phylum Streptophyta; class Magnoliopsida; order Asparagales; family Amaryllidaceae; genus Agapanthus; species Agapanthus africanus. The sequence goes on along the minus strand of JASDDO010000004.1, from coordinate 124,149,417 downwards.
ATTTAAAAACCCTAGTTTACATGCATATGTGTGTGCAAGCCTAGGAAAATTTTGGAAAAATGTTTATTAAATTAGGAAAAATAATTAAAACACAATTTGGTAAACTTTTTATTAAAAATCATTATTTAATTATAATTATTCACTAACCCTTATCCTAAGGTGTTACAACGACTGATAAAGGAAAACCAGATAACATACTATCATCTCCAGTAAGACTGTGCTACCGGTATAGGTCCTCTTCAATCATTGCAATCACGTACCTGCGATCCAATAATTGACTTTGAGAGCACTATATCCAACAAAGGGATCTCGGCTCTTTCTCTGTCGAGTGGGGTGCAGGATATCCCAAACTGAATACCACGATGCAAAGCAAAAATAATCGACTATAGTAAAGTTATTACGTTGACGGAAACTTTTACCCAAGGGGTCACTCCCGATGAAGGGATCTCGTCCCTTGCCTCGTCGAATGAGGTACTGGATATTCATAACCAAATACCACTGTGCAAAGCAAAAGAGAACGTCTGTAATGTCAGTTTTTAAAAAACTTGGTTCCAACTACATCATATATAGGTTTTTTTTTGCATTGATAAGAATCTATGCAGTCCCATCAATTAATCACACCAAAAAAGAACGAAAATAAAATGTACGTATATGCCATCCGCATTCGCCACTGGGTCCCGTCATCACCCGTTAGGTTACTTAACTAACGAAAGAGCGGGGACTGGGCTAGCGCAGGTGCAAAACATATACAACATCTACTAGTATATATAAATATATATATAACATTCGTCCCAGGCATGATATAAAGCAACATCACGGAAGCAACACAGAATGGTGGATAATTTGGAGCCCCGGGTTTCACTTGAGCCGCAAGTGAGACCTGACGTTCCCTGTCGTGTGGATAGCATGTGCAATGAAACCTAGACCCCTACGAGCGCGGCAAGTTACCCGCCAAAACCAGAAGAGAGGCAGCCCCCTTCAACAACGTGAATGGGCCACCCGGCACTTCTCGGAATCCGGTAACATGAGTGCCCCTCCGTGGGTCATACCTATACCCCCTACGAGTGCAGAGAATAGCCCGCCAATTCTAGAGTAAGGTCCCCTCCTTCTCAACGCCATGTGACGCAGACCAGTTGCCCTCTAGAACCTGGCTATTCATGCACTCCACCTCGGGATAATCCTAGTACAGAAAATAAAATAATATACAAGGATGACATCGACCTCAGCCCAGTCGTGCCATAAAAGAATAATATACAAACTGGCAGTGACGGCAGTCCACATGTCGGACGCTCGCCCCGCAAAATCAAATGTACAGATGAAATAAAACTGTACTATCATTGCACCACTGGTATCCACCACGACAATCCAACCAACATTACAGCACAACACAGAACATCAACGTGAATGTCACGTTCGCAAACCCGTCTAAAAGAACATATAGTAGTTAGACGGGTTTACCGATCAAATGACATTCACGGTCGTAGATAGTAATGTAAGTACTTATAAACGCACACTTAAAATATCGATCTACTAAGTTCCAAATTGGCCCCAATAGCAAAACAACACTTCACTGAAACGTGGGCCAAAACGGAATATCTCAAAAACCACAATTCCAAGAAATAGAGCTATAGAAAAAATTTGGACACCCGTTGCCACTAATCCACCGTGGAACCGCCGCCAATAGGGACTAAGTGCAGCGGATCCGCGACACTTTAGAGGATTCATGGGCCCAAATTTTTTGGGTATTCCTAGAAAAGCCTGCACGGATTTTTAAGCCTCCTGAAATAATTTTTTGACACTTTAGAAAATCGGCAGAAACTGTGAAAAATGGAATCGTGATTTCGTAAATTCCATCGATCGATTTATTAAGCATGTTTAAACAAGTTAGTAGGGTTTAAAAAGGGTGGCTCTGATACCATGAAGGGTTCCGGCAGCGCCCCGGCCGTCGAAACGCGGCCAAAATGAGGAATAAATTTTTTCTAAACTGGCGCTACCGCTACCCAATTTACGGATCGACCTTAAACCCTATTCTTGCAAACTAACTAAGAGTTAGAAAGATTATACCGAGTTGATCCGTGTTCTTCGGTCTTCATTCCAAGCTCCTAGTGATCCTTTGACGATATTTGGTTGCCGGTCTTCCTCCATCTCCGATGATCCACCCGAGGGAAACGACGCAAGCTCCAACCACGTCGAACGAGGTAACCGACGCTCCAATGTCGCTAGCGATGGAGAGTGGGGGTGTATGAAAATGTCACTACCATTTTCTCTCAAAATGTTTTGCTCAATGAGCAAGCATAGAAGATGAATGAGGTGAGGGAAAACTATGGCATGAACAAAAGAAATTGGCGAAGTCCTTTTGTGAAATTGAGAGAGTGAGAGAGAGCTAGTGTAATGTGTAATCATGCAAAAATTAAATGAACCCCAACTCAATAAAGTACCCGACCCCCCTCCCTCTCTCATTTCCAAAAAGAAAACATTTCTAATTTTCAAATTACAATAAACAAATCAAACCATACCCAAATTCCATGTTCATGCCATGCTTGAAGTCACATCACCTTTTCCACCTCATTAATAAAACAAATGAATTTCCATAAATGGAAAATCATATAAATGAGGTGGCATCTTCTAGAAGCTATTCCGTATAAAATACGGAATACTTCCCGGTACATGTATCGAAATACATATACGCGTATTCGTACATAAAATATGAATAGTCGAGTGAGAAAACGAATAGTGAACAATAATACTAGAATACGTATATACAAATACATATATAAATTATTAAATCAAAACCGGATTTAATAATCCGTCTTAATCCTATGCCGCTAGTATTATCAACCGTCCGATTAAAGTCTGCGCAGCATGTGCACATATTTAATCGGACAACTGTATGTATCAACATACCTCATGTACACCATATCGCCTGAACCGTGAAAACCCTCTGTGTGGGACTCTAAAGACTCATCAATACGCTGGCAGTGGGTTTAACCACAAGAACGTCAGCGGAACTAGCTGTATGTAACGGCTACCCAGGTATTGAGCGAAAGGGAGGCCGACGAGCAAACTCATCCTGAACCCCTACTGAGCCTGTCAGTGACAATATCCGTACAGTCCGGTCTGTTCATCTAAGAGTATCACATATCGAGTCAAGGGGGGTGGATAAAGTCAGACCCCCAACAACGCGATATTTAGTGTCGGCATGATATCCATCACCTCCTGAGAAACTATCGATCCTGGATCGGTAATCCTCGTCTACCATGGCCATGGATTTGTGGTGATGGCCACCCATACACAACGCGACATCAACCCCCAATACCGGGAGAGACGAACCCCGACGATCCGATAACTGCCTCCATGTGGCTCGGGACTGTACCCAACTAAAACCTGTTTGCACGACTCCTTTGAGCCGTGGTAAGGTAGTAATCAAAGCACAGTGGGAACTCACACGAGACAAATGACGATCTCAGGTCGACAGACTAACCTGTACACATGTCCCCTGGGAACTGTTATCTGACAATAGGTATATTACCAACTAGCAGGTTCCCGGCAAGTCCGTCCAGTGTACTCATAACCCAATGAGCACCTGTATACTATCTTAGGTGAACAAACTAACACCAATGGCTTGTGAGACCTGGCCACCGCCCCTCGTCGGGGTCTCGATCAGTATACACTAGTCTACCCTGGAGTATTGATGCCCGGTCTCGATGCACCTACGACTAGGGACATTTAAGGATGCGCTTATAGACCTCACCTCCCACAAATATGATCGCCATCATACTGCTGGCAGTCAAGCAAGAATCCTAAGGACTCTATCAACACATACATGATGATAAAGACGAACCAGATAGCATACTATCATCTTGAGTAAGACTGTTTTATCGGTATAGGTCTTACCTCAATCATCACAATCATCTGTCCGCGACTATGATAATTGCCTTGAGGGCACTATATCCAACAAAAACTACAACAATTGGAATCCGCAACCACCTTAGACATCATAAACCCAATGTATCACATACTTTGGATTTCATGCCTAACCAAATGAATTCCTTAGACATCGCATACCTAACAATTATAAACCCCATATTTTAGTCTCGACATAGAAAACAATTTTCAATATCAAGTCGGGCAATTCAACAAGATTCCCGACATCCTGATCGAATTCTCGTTGGAAACTATAGTAGACGGCCGCACCCCCGATGCCGTCGACGAAGTGGACTACGGAGGAACACCGCTGCCGCAAGCACCCGAACGGATGCTTTTGGCGACGGGGTTCTCCTACAGTCACTTGGTCGGGGCTATGGGGCATGGCTATCTAATAAGGTTACCCGGCGAGTATCCGCGTACGCTACGTGATTGCGACGGACTTTTGATCATATCAAAATCCCGTGGTAACCGATCAAATGAGACTAAATTGCTAAATTTATAACATACAAATTAGTTTTGATTCCAAGTATTGTATCCCATCACATGATATCCGGACGACGTTTAAATTTTCGATCGATTCATCAAAGTCCCACAATTCATCAACAGCTTAACACTTGAGCACAGTTCAATAATACCCAGAACATGCCACAATACTTATGCACCAGCCGTAGAAGGGCAGACCCAAGCCTCATTCATGTCGCCACGGAACTGCGGAAAACCCTAGGGTATGACAGCGGTTCCGCGATCCAAAAAGTCGAGTTAGGGTTTCATTCTTCTAGAGGGTTCACAGAATTACTTGCATGTTTTTCCGAATACGTTAAACTTGGAAAAATTGGTTTTTGACATTCGATCGAACTTTTTAATTTTGCCTAGACAACATGCGAATACCCGAAAGAATGTTAAAACTACGAATACGAAATACTCCAAATTTCTTATAGTGTAAGATCACATCACATGAAAAATTACCAAAAACAAACAACACCTGAAACATCAAAACCCAGTCACTGGAACACAGTGAAAATTTCAAGCAAAACCAACACAAAGTGGCCGGCCATGACCTCATTGTGCTCGGCCAAAATCCGAGCATAGCCCCTGAAATTTTCATGGTGTTCATGATATATCCCATATAACATTTTGTACTTGTTTAAAAAAAAATTTGGCAACTTTTTAAAATCGACAGAAACCAGTTTTTGGCGTTGCAAGTTTCGAAGTATTTTGATTTCGTAATCATAACAAAATCCGTATAATTTTCTAGCATGTCTCTGATACCACTGAAGGGTTCCCTAGGACGGCAGCAATGTTTCGGGAGGCATCTTACATGTCAATTTCAAAAAATTGTTGTTCTAGCTAACCCTAACCCTAGAATCATATACTAGAAATCCGACGGAATGAAATGCAAACAACTTTGCAACTAAAAGTGAACAAAGAATACAACCTTTGTAGACAGGTCCTTCACTTCACTAGCTCCCTATAGTAGTCCCTTCGCTGCGATCATGAACTCCCGACTCTTGAGAGGCTCCCATGAAGAAATGAACAAGCTTGCATCGAAGTCTTCGAGGCCGAAGATGATTTACGTCGAGGAGACACTAACCCAAGCTATCTCTTCACTAATTGTGGAATTAGTGAAGAAAACACACTATACTAAATGGCAAGTAGTAGAGGATGATCAAGTAGGATGTGGGTTCACTTTAGATTTGATTTTCTTACATGTTTGCTCTCATCTCCATTGAAGCTACAAAGCTTGAGAGGAAGAAGAAGAAAAAAACTCTCATGATAATTATCCAAAAGACAATGGCAACCTTTGGTGAGTTAGTATCATATACTAACCTTTGTAGAGAGTTAACCATGGCTAGGTTTAATTGGTTGGGTTAATAAATATCTTAGGCAAAACAAAAGAGTGGACTTGGTCAATGCAAACAACAAGCTTCATCCATGACAAAATGCCACCATTTTGTAATTACCAAAATAAATAAAACCCTAGCAATTAAACCAAGCATGGTGTAAGTCATACACACACCTTTGTTGGATGAATCATCAAGCATGACACAAAATAATGTACACTTATATATATCACATATATACACATGCACAAACTAGTGAGAAAAGAAATCATAAGTAAGCAAATACTATTTAATGTAATGTAATATATCAAATATATAATTATACATTACATTATCAAATCAACTCTTGATTTAATAATCCGGCTATATCACATATAACCGACTAATATCATATGTAACAACTTATTGAATCAACACTTGATCCGATAACCCGGCTATATCGCATATAACCGACCGATGTCACAAATCGCGAGAATAGAATACGGTATCACATATCGTATTAATCTCGGTCCCGCACATATCACATATGTGCTCCTACTCCATTTCGCTTGAGCCAGGAAACCTCTGTGTAGGACTCTAAATACTCGTCAATACGCCGGCGGTAGGTGATGATCATATCAAACACCCAGAAGCCGCAAGCGGTCTTCTAAACGTAACGGCCACCCGGGTATTGAGCGATCAGAAGATCAATAAGCAAGCCTGCTCGTACTCCTGCCAATCCAATTAGTAACACTACCGTACAGTCCGGTCTCATCATCTGATATGTCGCATATCTCGTCAAGGGGTGGTAAACGTCAGACCCCCAGTAACTCGATAAGTCGTGTCGATATGAGGCTCATAACGGGTCGAGAAACTACTGATAACACTTACCAGTATATCTCTGAAGCAGCCCTGGCTATGGACTTCTTGTTATAGCCAATCGAGCACAGCGCAACATCAACTCCCAATACCGGGAGAGACGAAACCCTTCGTATCGCTTATTACCTCCACGTGATTCGGGACTATACCCAAAAGCCACCGTTTTGTGCGTTCTCTTGAACATGGTAAGGTGGAAATCAAAGCAGAGTGGGAATCGCACAAGACTCTATGATGATCTCAGGTCTACAGACTAATCTGTACCAGTGTCACAAGAGAACTGCTATCTGACGATAGGTATAATACCATCTAGGAGTTCTCGGCGAGTCCGTTCAGTGTACCCAGTCTCCACTGAGCACCCGTATATTATCTCTGATGTCAAACAACAATGGATATGGGATCATCCATCGCCTATCTACATGGGTCAAGAAGCTATACGCTAGCCTACTCTGGTATATCTATGCCCTGTCTCGATACACCTACGACTAGGAACATTTGAAGGATGCACTTAGCGACGACACTGTCCCCACTAGTATGATCTGCATCATAATCCTGGTAGTCAAGTACTCATCCTAAGGGCTTTATCAACATGTAACATAGAGACAATCAGTGAACATGTTAAGATAAAGAGCAACCAGATAGCATACTATCATGTCGAGCAAGAAAGTCTTCCATGTATATGTCCAAGCATCCACTACAATATACATCGTATGTACAGTAATGGCCTCTAAGGCACATATATAACTAACACGTTTTATATATTTTAGTGTACTTGGTACGATACACTAACCGATACGGATAAGTGGAGAAAAAATCTCAGGACTTGGAAAGATGAATATGGATTGACTAGTGTGAATACACTTTGATTTTACGGTCAGGACGATCCATTTATCTTTCCGAACCAAGCGTTCCAAATATACTACTCACAGTGCTTTAAGCATCCGGGATAGAGTGGCGTATACCGTTGGAAACCCAGGGATGTTTACGATGTCCCAGAATTCGAGGATCGTATAGAGGACAGCGATGAGGATGAAGAGGAGAGAAGACGTAGAGTGCTCCGACCGTCTGTTTCAAAAGACGGGTTGTCTTCGGCTGATCGTGAAGTTACGTGGGTTAGAAATGATATCAATGATGAAATCAAAGTAGATATGTCTAATGAGTCCACGAAATGAAAAAGGTTATCAGTAATGTTATATTATTAATTCATATTTCTATGATCTATACATATATTGCATGCATATATAATGATTGTACTCTTATCCAGGAGCGATTACGTCGACCGGAGCAGCGAGGGGCGGCAGGAGCACCGGGCGCGGCAGAGGCAGAGATAGAGGGACCTATCCATATGTGCAAAGTTTTCCCCTACACAGTTAGCCGTAGGGACAAAATATCAGTATACCTGATATTCTGTCCCTATGGACTCAGTAACTGGCGTTAAAATTGCCACTACGGCTAAATCCGTTGGGGCATTTCTCTGGACCTATGGATATCTCTGTAGAGGCTTTTACCTGGACCTACGGAGCACTCCGTAGGGCCTTTTATCTAGACCTACGGAGAACTCTGTAGTGGCATGTCCAGGCTCTATGAAGTAATCCGTAGGGGCAAGTATTTTATTTTATAAACCAATAAATTAAATAAATATTTTGTCCCTACGGAGTAATCCGTAGGGAAATGTGTACCTACGAAGTAAGGCGTGCTATATTCCTTGGCACCCTCAACTTGTTTTCTAAGGAATCGGGCATGCAATTTTAAAAAATCTAGAGTGCTAAGAAATCCGGACCGAGGATCTAACTTGAGAATTAGGGTTTAACTAAGCAAGTAAACAACTTTACTCTAAGTGAACAAGAAATACAACCTTTGTAGACCGGTTCTTTACTTCAAAAGCTCCTTGTAGTAGTCCCTTCTCTCCAAGTAGTGGTCTCCCAGACTCTCGTTAGGCTCCACTAAGCTAAAGGAACAAGATTGCTTGAAGAACTTCGAGGCCGAAGATGATCTACGTCGAGGAATCTCCAACTCAAGCCGTCTCTTAACTAATTGAGAATTAGTGGAGCAAACAACCTATACTAAATGTCTAGTATAATGTAGATTGATGAAGTAGGAATTTTTCTCACTTTAGAATAATTTTTCTTTCACTTTTTCTTCACCTCAAGAGAACCTAGTGAGCTTAGTTGAGATGAAGAAGATGAAGTGGTGAATGAATCAAGAATAGAATGGCAACCATGGGTGAGAAAATATCATATATAACTCATGTAGAGACTTAAGCAGGGCTAAAAATAATGGTTAGGTTAATAAATATCTAGAGTAAAACAAAATTAGTGGACTATGTCAATGGTTCTACATGCTTCCATAAGCATCTCAAGCCATGACTAATTTCTACCAAATTTTGATTTTCCCTTAATAATTAAATCCACAAACTATCTTAAATATGGTATGAGTCTCATACACCCATGTATGATGTATCATCTAGCATGATACAAAATAAATACATTAACATATATCACATATATGTATATTGAGAAAAGAAATTCTTAAGTGAGATAATATTAGTTAATGTATGTTAATATATCAAATATATAATTATACATTAAATCATTAAATCAACACTTGATTTATTAACCCGGCTGTATCGCATACAACCGACTAATATCATTTAATATCAACTTATCGAATCAACAATTGATTCAATAACCCGGCTATATCACATATAACCGACCGATATCACATATCGCGAGATTAGAATACGGTATCACATACACGTATTAATCTCGGTCCCGCGCATATCACATATGTGCCCTACTTCATTTCGCTTGAGCCAGGAAACCTCTGTATAGGACTCTAATGACTCATCAATATGTCGGCAGTAGGTAATGATCATATCAGTTACCCACAAGCCGTCAGCGGTACTAGCTGGACGTAACGGCTACCCGGATATTGAGCGATCAGAAGATCAACAAGCAAGATTGTTCATACTCCCATGAATCCTATCAGTAACACTACCGTACAGTCCAGTCTCTTCGTCTGATATGTCGCATATCTAGACTGGGGTGGTAAACGTCAGACCCCAATTGATTGATAAGTCTTGCCGATGTGAGGATCATAACGAGCCGAGAAACTACTGATAACATTTACCAGTAAATCTCAGTATCAGCCTTGGACAGGGAATTTCTGTTATAGCAAATCGAGCACAGCGCAACATCAACCCCCAATACCAGGAGAGATGAAACCCCTTATATCTCTCACTGCCTCCATGTGACTCGGGACTGTACCCAAAAACCACCGTTTTGCACGCTGTCTTGAACGTGGTAAGGTGGAAATCAAAGCACAGTGGGAATCACATAAGACTCTATGACGATCTCGGGTCTACAGACTAACCTGTGCCAGTTTCACCAGAGAACTGCTATCTGACATTAGGTATAATACTATCTAGGAGTTCTCGGTGAGTCCTGTTCAGTGTACCCAGTCTCCACTGAACACCCCTATACAATCTTTGATGTTAAACACCAATGGATATGAGATCATCCATCGACCATCATATGTGTCAAGAAGCGTATACGCAAGTCTACTATGGAATATCGATACCCCGTCTCGATACACCCTCGACTAGGAACAATTAAAGGATGTACTTGTGGACTATCCTGGACCCACTAGTATGATCTGCATCATAGTCCTGGTAGTCAAGTACACATCCTTAGGGCTTTATCAACATGTAACAGAGAGACGGTACAACTATACATGTTAAGATAAAGAACAACCGGATAACATACTATCATGTTGAGCAAAAAAGTCATCTATATATATGTCCAAGCATCCACTATAATATACAATCATGTACAATAATGGCCTCTAGGGCATACATACAACTAACACGGCGTAGGGGCAATTATTACTCCGTAGGGGCATGTTGAGGGCGAAGACTTGCACCTACGGCCTTTGCCCCTACGGGGGATTTTTATGGCCCTACGAACTTAGCCGTAGGGGTAGTGGTTTACCTCTACGGCTAAATCCGTAAGGGCAAGCCATTATTGTAGTAGTGATGACCCAAACCGAGACAAATTGAGGTGAAAATAAATTTTGAGGGAGTGTTAAAAACATAAAATAGCATGGTGTGTGAGTGGGGAATTAAGTCAGCAAGTGAGGGGGGTGATCAAAGGACAAAATCATGCAACATGAAATTTTCATGAGAGGTGGGAAAATAGCCACAAAGCATCACATGTATCATGAAAAATTTACATGTTACATAAAGAAAATTCATTGTTTATGGATCATCAACAAAAATCGCAACTATTAGTAAATGATCGACTCTGAAACCACTATTAGGAAATCGGCGCTAGGGTCGCAACAATTGCGGACTCAGCGGAAATGTAAAATCGAAAATTTTCATGCTTAGCAACCAATTCCAATCCAAGATCAGACATTTACCACTAATTGCAAACAAAAAAAATAACAAGAGAAGGTATTGGAGAGCTACAACCTTTGTAGCGTGTCAGGTTTCCATGAGAAGACCCAAGCTAGACTTCGTGATCTCCGGAAAGTCTACTAACCGACCGTCTAACCGTAGATGATCCGCGGTGAAGAGTGGCCATCTGAAACTCCATCTCTATCTTCTAGTAGAGAAACTCAAATAAATAACTTGCTAAGTTAATGTGTGAGGTGATGCGAACAAGAAAAACTGTCACTTTTTGAATTCGACACTCATTTTTGTAAGTCGATGTCGCGCATCCCGCGGGTTCGCGGGGAGGCGGAATACGTAAAAAAATAATTTTTTACGGTCTTCGCAACACCGACTTGAACTCCAGAATCAATACTAAACCCTAACTAGAAAAACTGTATGAGGTTAACTATTCGGAAAAAATGTTATACCTCACAGTATCATGTCCTTCGGGTCTTCTTGTTGTCCTCCTCCTTATCATAGGCTCCTCGGATCGTACACAGATTGGGCCTCCTCGTCGGTCCTCTCAAGTCAAAGACGATCCATCCGACAGTCTATAGTCCAAGCTCCAACCTCAAATCCGAGGTAACTAAGGCACCTAGTTCGCTAAACTACATATTCTACATGATGTAGAGAGTGAAGATGGATTAGTTTGTCTCTAAATACCCTAGCTTTCTCAACACATGAGGCATGTAGGGTTAGAGGAAGAAGAAGAAGGGGATCTTGAGGAAGTGAGAGTGTAGGATAAGACTAGAATGAACATGGCTCTCTCTTGTTGACTTATGAAGCATACCAATAATTCATAAGCATAAATATCTAGCATGCTTGCAAAATATCTAGCATGCTTCAATGAGTCACCAAGTAGCCATGCCTCATTTAATGAAAATATACACCTCATTTCTTCCACCTCATTAATCTTTTAATCAAAAGATTAAAACCCAAATGATGTATCTTCTTCTAGAAGCAATCTTGAGTAAATTACAAGAATGCCCATCATCCGTATATACATACCCGTATCCGTATTCCGAAAAATACGAATACAAAGAGACGAAAATAATCCAAGAATATAATACTAGGATCCGGCTTAAACCAAAGCCAACTAGTATTATCCGCCCGAACATCATACATGTACAAGTACACGTATGTTGTTGGATATAGTGCCCTCAAGTCAATTATTGAATCGCAGGCAAGCGATTGTGATGATTGAGGGAGGACCTATACGTGGAGAACAGTTTTACTCGAGATGATAGTATGCTATCTGGTTTGGCTTTATCATCATGTACATGCATTATGTGCCATTACAGATCACTATTACATGTTGATAGATCCCATAGGATTCTTGCTTGACTACCAACATTATGATGACGATCATATATATGGGAGCTGGGTGGTCTATAAGCACATCCTTAAATATCCCTAGTCGTAGGAGTATCGAGACTGGGCATTGATACTCCAGAGTAGACTAGTGTATACTTATCGAGACCCCGACGCGGAGCGGTGGCCTGTCTCACAAGACATTGATGTCAATTAGTTACCTAAGATAGTATACAGGTGCTCATTGGGTTATGAGTACACTTGACAGACTCTCCGGGAACATGCTAGTTGGTATTATACCTGTTTTCAGATAGCAGTTCCCAGGTGACATGAGTATTGTAGGGTTATTAGGCACTCTAAGAAGGTTCTACAAGGCATCAACCATGCCCGATTAAAATTTTAGCCGTGCCGAATAACTCTAAACAAGATCTTTGCTAGATAATTAGGGTAACACATGCAAGTAAATAACATTTACATCTAAGTGAATACGAAATACAACCTTTGTAGATCAGTCCTTCACTTCTTAAGCTCCTTGTAGTAGTCCCTTCGCTGCGATCATCGTGCTCCCGGACTCTCGGACGGCTCCATGAGAAGAGGGCAACGGTTTTGCTTGAAGTCTTCGAGGCCGAAGATGATCTACGTCGAGGGAATACGAACTCAAGCTTCTACTTCACTAACTAGAGAATTAGTGAAGCAAACACCCTAAACTAAAGTTATAGTCTAGTAGAGGATGATGAAATAGGAAATGGGTACACTTTAGAATTTCTTTTCTCATAATATTTCTCTCTCTTTATCAAACCCTAGCAAGAATTTGAAGGAGGAAGAAGATGAGCTCAAAATGAGAATGAAAACTAATCTAGAGAGAGTGATATAACCATGGATGAGAGGGTATCATATACTAACTCTTGTAGAGACATAACCATGGCTAATTATAGTGGTTAGGTTTATAAATATGCTAAGTAAAACAAAACTAGTGGACTTTGGTCAATGCACTCACAAGCTTCATGAAGCTTCATGCACTTGAACAATTATCCACTAATTTTGTATTTACTTTGTATATTAAAACCCCACCAATATAATTATAATGGTGTATGTCTCATATACCCATGTAGTGTGTATCAACAACCATGATACAAAATGAACACAAATTAATATATATCACATATATATTAAGTTGTGCACAAGTGAGAAAAACAAATGCTTAAGTGAACCAATGTTAGTTAATGTAAATTAGTATATCACATATACAATTATACACTAAATTATTAAATCAACACTTGACTTAATAATCCGGTTATATCACATATAACCGACTAACACAAAATGTACCAACTTATCGAATCAACACTTGATTCGATAACCCGACTATATCATATATAACCGGCCAATACAATAGTCGCGAGAATAGAATACAGTATCACATACACGCAGTATTCTCGGTCCCGTACATATCACATATGCGCTCCTATTTCGTTTTGCCTGAGCCAGTAAAACCTCCATGTAGGACTCTAAAGACTCGTCAATACGCCGGCAGTAGGTGATGATCATATCAAGCACCCACAAGCCGTCAGCTGTATTAGCTGGACGTAACGGCTACCCGGGAATTGAGCGATCAGAAGATCAGCAAGCAAGCCCGCTCCAACTCCTGCAAAAAGCCTGACAGTGACACTACCGTACAGTCCGGTCTCCTCGTCTGATATGTCGCATATCAAGTCTTGGGGTGGTAAATGTCAGACCCCAATAACCGATAAGTCATGCCGATATGAGGCTCATAACGGGTTGAGAAACTACTGGTAACACTTACCAGTAAATCTCTAAACCAGCCCTGGCTAGGGACTTCCCTGTTATGGCCAATCAAGCATAGCGCAACATCAACCCCCAATACCGGGAGAGACGAAACCCCTCATATCGCTCATTGCTTCCATGTGACTCGGGACTGTACCCAAAAACCACCGTTTTGCACGCCCTCTTGGACGTGGTAAGGTGGAAATCAAAGCACAGTGGGAATCACACAAGACTCTATGGCGATCTCGGGTCTACAGACTAACCTGTACCAGTGTCGCCAGAGAACTGCCATCTGACGTAAGGTATAATCCCATCTGGGAGTTCTCGGCGAGTCCGTCCAGTGTACCCAGTCTCCACTGAGCACCCGTCTATCATCTCTGATGTCAAACACCAATGGATATGGGATCATCCATCGCCCATCTACATGGGTCGAGAAGGTATACGCTAGTCTACTCTGTTATATCGATGCCCCGTCTCGATACACCCATGACTAGGGACCTTGAAGGATGTACTTATGGACTACGATGTCCCCACTAGTATGATCTGCATCATAGTCCAGGTAGTTAAGTACACATCCTAAGGGCTTTACCAACATGTATCAGAAAGACAATCAGTGTACACGTTAAGGTAAAGAGTAACCAGATAGCATACTATCATGTCGAGAAAGAAAGTCCTCCCTATATATGTCCAAGCATCCACTACAATATAAATCTCATGTATAGTAATGGCCTCTAGGGCATATATATAACTAACAAGTACTGGTTAGTCTGTCTACCTGAGATCATCATTTGTCTCGTGTGAGTTCCCACTGTGCTTTGGTTACTACCCTACCACGGCTCAAAGGATTCGTGCAATCAGGTTTTAGTTGGGTACAGTCCCAAGCCACATGGAGCAGTGAGCGGATCATCGGGGATTCGTCTCTCCCGGTTTTGGGGGTTGATGTCGCGTTGTGCACGGGTGGCCATCACCAGAAATCCTCGGCCGATGTGGACGAGAATTATTGATTTGGATCACTAGTTTCTCAGTGGGTGATGGCTTCATACCGACACGAAATGTCGCGTTATTAGGGGTCTGACTTTATCCACCCCCTAGTCTCGATATGTGATACTCTTAGACGAACAAACCGGACTGTATGGAGATTGTCACAGACGGGCTCAGTAGGGGTTCGGATGAGTTTGCTCGTCGGCCTTCCTTTCGCTCAATACCTGGGTAGCCGTTACGTACAGCTAGTGCCGCTGACGTGCTTGTGGTTAAACCTACTGCCAGCGTATTGACGAGTCTTTAGAGTCCTACACAGAGGGTTTCCCTATTCTGGCGAAATGATGTAGTAGCCGTATTGGATACGTGCAGGGTTCCGATCGATTGATTGTACTATGTACCCGGACTTTAGATTGGATAGTTAATAATACTAGCCGGCTCGGGTTTGAGCCGGATTATTAAATAAGGTATTGATTTAAAAATTTACGTATATGTATTTCGATATGTATATTCTAGTATTATGTTCTTTATGATATTTTATCTCTTTGGATATTCGTATTTCGGTACGAATACATGTATGTATATACAGTAGAATGTAAACCGTGTGTTTCCGGAAAACATTCAAGTATGAGCCCTTTTTTAAAAATGGAAAATATATTTTTTAAAACCAATTCTTGTGTGAGTTTTTTCCACACTTGATTCACTTGCTCGTTGTTGGAAAATAGAAGAGAGATGGTTCATTATTGAGAGCTCTCTTCTCCTCACCATTTTTTCCTCACTCCTCTTGAGTTTCTTGAGCTCCCTCCACCTTCATCTTCCACCTTCTCTCAACCCTCTCATTTGTTGAGAATTATGAGAGGAGGTGAGATGAGATAGACCAACACTTAGAACACTCACTACATCCTAGGAATTCTAAACTAGCATCCTAAAATCCCTAGTTGCTTCACTTGCATTCATTATGTGGAGCTAGAGCCATGACTACATCCCTCGGGTGGATCATCTTCGATTGAGGAAGACCGGCGGCCAAGTTCATTCGAGCATGCCTCAAGAAGCTTAGGAAGATGATGGAAGACTGATTGATTCGAATTCTCGGTATGTATGTAGAAAATGTATAGAAATCACAACCAAAAATATTTTGACCGCAATCAATAACGGTGTCGATTGTAGCGCGTTAGAGAGTGCGGATCGTCCATAGGGAAAGTGTAATCCGTTCGTAATTCGAATTAGATGAATTGAAAATTAAAGAAAAGAGTAAAGACAATTCAAATCAAGATTTTAAAGTTGAAGATCAAGAATTAACTAGATCTAAATCTAAAATCAAGAAAACATTAAAATTAGGAATCAAGAATTGATGATTTCCAATCCAATAATCAAGAATTGAAGTGAGGCTCGTAGGAATCGATCGAATCTATAGACGTGATGAAATCTATTGATTACATTTTCTTATCCATTAATGATTTGATACTAGATCGATGACGATTAATCGAGGTTTAAGGATCTTTCGAAGAAACTAGGGTTTCTTCATCTCATCCTTTGTCCTTTCAATGAATCTTATTCAAATTCTAGCCTCTAGTAAATTCAAGAATCGATCGTGGATCACTAATTAAGAGCGAACACAATGAAGAAAGTATCGCTCGAAACTAGGTTGCCGATTCTTCAATTTACAAGAGTTTACAAAACTTATAAGAATTAAGAATCGTTTCAAGATTTGTAACATCATCATCTATTGATTCTCTCGACTCCTTCACGAGCGGAGTTTTACTCAAACATCATAACAAAATACTCAATCAAGAATTGAGATCGAATCATGATGCAAGAATGTAAAGAAAGCAAGATATAGAAATTTCACCTTTATTTATCAACAATTTTGTTATAATTCTCTCAAGATCTACAAGAGGAAACAACTTGATCTTCGATTTCGGCTTCGCTCGTCTCCTTGAGTCGTGGATCTCCTTGGATCACTCGCTCCGATGAAGTCCGGCGTCGCTTTCTAAAGGATCGAAGTCTTCATGCTTGATTTGATACTCGGAGTTCTTGATTTTTGGCTTTGGATTTTGGATTGGAGATTAGGGTTTACAAGTTGTGTCACTCAACTTGTGTTGGAATTGATGTAGGAATCAACAACCTTAGAAGTGAAGTCTTAGGGTCCCTTTTATAGCCTTCATTAGCTTTGGCTTCCTTTAGAAGCTTGGTTTAGTTTAGCTTCCCTTGTAAGCTAGGTAGTTAGGTAGAAGCTTCTAGAGATAGTTAGTGAGGCTTAGCTTCCTTCATAAGCTTGGAGGTTAGGGAGAAGCTTCTAGGCTTTAGGTAGTTAAGTGAGAAGCTTGAACATGATTAGCTTGAATCAATAAGCCTTGCTGTTCTGGCAGAAACTTTTGGAGAATTATGGAATTTGCAGTGGCTTGATGAGGTGTGAGACTTGAAAGAAGAATACTGGAGAAGAGCTTTGCTAATGTCACTCCCATATGGCCGCGGATCCGCCGCGCATGCAATGCTCCGGCCACGGATCCGCGGCCCAATAGGAGCCTTAGTGCATGAAAATCTGTGCACTGCTTTCTTCTGACTTCTTGATATATTTCTGATATGTGGAATCTTATAATTCCCTCTAGTTCATTGCCAGATCTCAAGTCTTGGAGTTGACGTATTTTTATCAGCACTTTTTCACAGATTTGTCTTTCCTCCTGGAATTTCCTGCACAGATTCTCGAGACAAGTTTTGCGCTATACAAAGATGATGCGAAGCCATGATAAACACAAAATTTCCCTCAGAAATGTCGGTTTTAATATATAACACAAGTTGTTTGGTATTTTATGGTCAATTTGCTAATATGTGCTATATTAATACCGAACACATCTCGATGAGTGCAAATGGTAGGGAAATTGACATGTTAAAAATGAAATATTTTCGACTGATCAAATTCCCCCAAACTTATTTTCGGTCGTCTCGAGCGAACTGTTTTATTAAAAAGAGAAGGAGAAAATAAAGAAAGAGAAAAACTAACTAGCACACTTTCGTAGGCAACACGATTGCACTGAGCACGTGTAACAAGCCTTTAAACCTCTAGGTGTCCCTAGTAGTAGGAGTGTTGTCTCCTGAGGGTTTTCAGCGGATTTCACCCACAAAATCCAATAATAAAAGGAAGACCGTGAATATTACATTCAAAGATAAGAATTGTAAAAGAAAGACTTTGAAAATTAGAGTTTCCAACTATGCTATCTTTTCGATTGTCATGAGCCCTATCTTAATAGTCATGAAAAAATGTTAGAAATCACATCATCCCTCAATAAAACAACGTATTTATTCTTCATTACTATCTTTCTTCCAAACATCGATCATATAACCCTACGTGTGTGTAAAGAACATCCCTACACCCGGAGAATTCAATTCAAGCTATCATACTCTTGTCCATCTGCCTCAGTACTTTTTAATTAATGAATATTTAGATGGTTTTGCTCACACAATTTCATGCAACCGTTAATACTTCTTGTGGTACTAACCGACCGATTACTCATGTGTTTGCTTATTAGGTGTATTTTCCTCGTCTTGCACCATCTAAGGCTTAGCAGTGACTTCCAGACCAGTTGGTCTAAGGCACTAGGTGAAGAGGCACCCTCGCTATATTTTTTTATTGCTGCCTTGGCGATAACAAAACCAGTGTTCATTTTTCTCACCACTATATATTTTATTCATTTTTTATTTCCTTCATACTTTGGCTTTTAGACAAAAGCATTTCAAGGTATCCTCTACTATCCCGAGCTTCAAGACGTATGTAAGTGCGTATAGTAGGGTATCAACGTTCAAATGTTTGGCTTCCAGAATATGAACTATTTTTCAGACTTATTTTTATCCGCAGATTAGTGATTTCCTTCATCTTACTAACCCTTGGGACAACGGCTCATAACTACTTATTACTAGTTCGTATAAGAAAACTTCTAATTCTCTTTGTTTTCTTAATTTTTTCTAATCTTTTAGATGTAATTTTTCCCTATCTAATCTTTTATTATCTTATTTATGTACAAAAAATATTTTTATTTTTGAAAATTTTTATGGGTTTTCAAAAAATGTTTTGTGCTTATGCAAAGTGATATGCAAATGATGCGAAAATAAGCACAAACCTCCCCCAAACTTGTTTTCAACAGTGTCCTCACTGTTGGCATGTGCTAAATCTCGAAAAACCTATTAGCATGGGAGGAAATTTATTAACGGGGGCAAAATATTTAAGTGAAGATCCTCCCGCAAACTTATTTTTGGCTCACCTCCATTCAAAAGATAATACAGTAATTTACAGGACATGGAGGTGAGACGGAGGAATTTTAATCAAGATAAAATGGCTCCTGTAAGAACAGGAGCTCCTCCGTGGGGTCAATGGAAAAATACAGCTTTAATCTATGTCCATTCACTTTGAAAAATGTGCCGTTTTTAACATTTTCTATCTCAACTGCCCCGTGCGGGTATACAGACCGCACAACAAAAGGTCCCTTCCACCGAGATCGTAGCTTACCCGCATGAAGGTGTAGTCGTGAATCGTAAAGAAGGACTTGTTGACCAGGTGTAAACGTTTTCCTCAAAATGTTTTTATCATGAAATACCTTAGTCCGATTCTTTACAATTACAACGTTATCATAAGCTTCATCACGGAAATCGCTGAGCTCGTTTAATTGCAGCTTCCGAAAGTTGCAGGCTTGATCTAAGTCAAAGTTGATTTCTTTAATAGCCCACATTGCTTTGTGCTCAATCTCGACTGGCAAGTGACAAGCCTTCCCAAACACTAACCTATAAGGAGACATCCCTAGATCGGTTTTTTTATGCAGTTCGAAATGCCCAAAGAGCATCCGTCAATTTGGTCGACCAATCTTTTCTATTCTTCACAACAGTCTTCTCCACGATTTGTTTGATCTGTCTATTTGAAATCTCATCCTGCCCGTTCGTTTGGGGATGATAGGGCGTGGAAAGTTTGTGGTTGATTGCATATTTCCGCATCAAAGTCTCGAAAGACCTGTTGCAGAAATGTGTCCCGTTATCGCTAATGATAGCGCGTGGGTGTCCAAATCGCGAAAAGATGTTTTCTTTTAAGAACCTAATGACAACCTTCTTGTCATTAGTGCGACAAGGAATAGCTTCAACCCACTTTGAGACGTAATCAACCGCAAGCAGTATGTACAAATTCCCAAAGGAGTTGGGAAAGGGACCCATAAAGTCAATGCCCCAAACATCGAAAATTTCAACCACTAAGATGGGCTGCTGTGGCATCTCATTTCTCCAGGAAATCATACCCATGTGTTGACATTGTGTACAGGTTTTGCAATGATCAAATGCGTCTTTGAACAAGGTCGGCCAATAAAAATCGCATTGCAAAACCTTCTCCCCCGTCTTTCTAGGACCTAAGTGACCCCCACATGCCTGATCATGACTAAAAAATAGAACACTCTTGAATTCCTCATTTGGGACACACCGAAGAATGATCTGTTCTGGACAATACTTAAACAGATATGGTTCATCCCAGTAAAAGTGTTTACTTGGGATAGAAAATGATGTTTGTCCTGTTTTGACCAATCGCTGGGTATAAGTCCCGTGACAAGATAGTTCACAATATCCCTGAACCAAGGTTCATCGGATACGTTCAAGAGTTGTTCGTCCGGAAAAGAATCATTGATCGGCAGGGTCATAGGTGAAGAAGAGATGCGTGAAAGATGGTCGGCTACAACGTTTTCACATCCTTTCTTATCTTTGATAACAAGATCAAATTCTTGTAATAGAAGGATCAAACGTATTAGCCTACCTTTAGCATCCTTCTTTGCCAAAAGATGTTTCAAGGCGGAGTGGTCAGTGTAACCAACTATTGGTGAGCCAATCAAGTAAGGCCTGAATTTTTCTAATGCAAATACAACCGCCAAAAGTTCTTTTTCTGTAGTTGTATAGTTAATTTGAGCATCGTTCAGGGTCTTACTTGCATAATAGATCACGTGTGCCATCTTTTCAATGTGTTGTCCTAAGACTGCACCAACTTCATAATCTGATGCATCACACATAAGCTCAAAAGGGTGGTTCCAATCTGGAGACGATAGAACGGGGGCTGTAGTGAGGGAGTGTTTGAGTGAGTCGAATGCTGCCTCACAATCCGAGTCAAAGTGGAAGGTCATATCCTTGGCCAAGAGAAGAGTTAAAGGTCTAGCAATTTTGCTAAAATCCTTAATGAATCTCCTGTAAAAGCCCGCATGGCCAAGAAATGATCGGATATCCTTGACGCTTTTAGGATGAGGAAGGTTTTGAATGACATCTATCTTTGCTCTGTCAACCACAATGCCTTTCCGTGAAATATGTCCAAGCACAATTCCCTCTTGGACCATGAAATGGCATTTTTCCCAATTCAAGGTTAAATTCTTCTCTTTGCAACGAGTAAGAACTGCGTCAAGATTCGATAGGCAGTCAGAAAAAGAGTCTCCGAAAATCGAGAAATCGTCCATGAAAATCTCCAAAAAATTCTCGACCATGTCCGAGAATATCCCCATCATACACCGCTGAAATGTAGCGGGAGCATTGCATAACCCAAAGGGCATGCGACTATAAGCAAAGGTACCAAAAGGACAAGTAAATGTGGTTTTATCTTGATCTTTTTGGCAATGGGGACCTGATTGTAGCCAGAGTATCCGTCCATAAAGCAATAATACTCACGTCCAGCTAAGCACTTCAGCATCTGATCAATGAAAGGCAGAGGAAAGTGGTCTTTCCTCGTTGCGGCATTGAGTTTTCTGTAATCAATACATACAGGCACCCAGTTTGGGCGCGTGTCTGAATTAACTCATTGGTAATAACTGTGATGCCAGATTTCTTAGGGACGATATGGATTGGACTCACACATTGGCTATCAGAGATTGGGTAAATAATACCATTGTTAAGGCATTTGACGATCTCTTTCTTCACCGCATCCTTCATGATGGGGTTCAACCGTCTCTGTGGTTCTCGGGTTGGTTTGGTATCATCCATCAAGTGTATATGATGTTCTACAATCAAGGGACTAATCCTTTTGATGTCCGCCATGGTCCAACCAAATGCCTTCCTGTTAGATCTCAATACCGTCAAAAGTGCATTCTCTTGCTCTGATGCTAGAGAAGCGGATATGATAACCGGTAAAGACTCATTCTCACCTAAATATGCATATTTAAGATGAGAAGGTAAAAGTTTGAGATCTAATGCTGGCGGAGAAATAATAGAAGGTGGGATCATCGAATGATTTTCGGAGTCACAAAGAAGCTCATAGCCTATGAAAGATACAGACTCGGATGGTGATGAGTCAGGAGTGTCGGACTCAAGCGTGGAAAATGTGTCCTCACTAAGATGTGCAAGATCAAACATTAATGTGGTAGTGTCGTCGAGATCTTCAAAGCAAACTTCATCAACTCCGCAACTTTCGGGAGCAATCTCGTGGACAGAGCACACATCAAGGATATGAGCAGAGGGTTCAGATGGCTGACTTCCAATTTTGTAGATGTTCAGTTCAATTGTCATATTTCCAAATGATAAGTTCATTGAACCGTTTCTACAGTTAATGACAGCATTAGAAGTGGCAAGGAATGGTCGACCCAAAATCACCGGAATTTGAGTCCGTGGGTTTGCTACAGGTTGTGTATCGAGAACAATGAATTCCACAGGGAATACAAATTCCTCGACTTTTATCAACACATCCTCTAGTTCACCTCTAGGTTTGGTGATTGAACGGTCTGCCATTTGGAGAGTGCAGTGAGCTGGTTTCAACTCTCCAATCCCTAGCTGCTCATAAACAGAGTTTGGTAGCAGGTTAACACTTGCGCCAAGGTCAAGAAGAGCACGGTTGATATTTTTACCCCCAATAGAAATCGATATCGTAGGACATCCTGGGTCCCTACGTTTCTTTGGTAGCTGTGGGATAAAAGCAGTGCTAACATTATTAAACATGAAGACCTTCTTTGGCACTTGAGTCTTCATCTTCCTAGTGCACAAGTCTTTAAGAATTTTCGCATAAGCGGGGACTTGTTGAATAGCATCTAGGAGAGGGATGTTGATGTTAACCTGTTTGAACATTTCCAATCTTCTCCATATGTGGACTCGATTTGTTACACCTTAACCGATTCGGATAAGGAGCTTTAGCAATAAGCGCTGGGTCCATCATAGGAGAAGGTGGTGTGTGTAGACGTGATCCCAGAATAGGAGTGGGGATCGTCTGTGGAGGAATAGAAGAGGTGGGCTAAGGTGTCGAGCCTAGAGGGAAATGGAGAATAGGCTCGTGAGAAGGCGGTGGGGTAAAAGAACAAGGATCAAAAGTAGAAGTGTGTATGTGAGGAAAGGTCTCAGCCGGGGTGTTATTGATGGATTTCTCAGTATCATCAAACTCTTCCCTAACATGATTATTCATCACTCTTCCTGATCTCAACGTTGTGATGGCATTTACATTGTAATGCCCAGGATTCGGTAGGGGTTGAGACGGAAGTTTCCCTTTTTCTCTCGCACTCATTTCGGCTTTTAGTCGTGCAATTTCTGCTTCCACCGCTTTGATACTCTCAGCTTGGGACGCTGAGTTTTTCTTTATCTCACTGACGGAAGACCTAACCTCAGCCGACACTTCCATGAAATTTGACAAGAGTGACTTCATGGTTTGTGTGAATGCAGAGAACTCGTCAGAACAGGTCAACTGCAAAGGATTAGAAGGTGCAGGAGTGTTGACCTGGTTTTGAAAACTTTGTGACTGGTAGGGGTGCTAAGTGAGTTGAAGTGGTTGCTGTTGTGGTGGAAGAGCCCTTTCGAAATTATTTTGGTTTGGAACCGTGTTTTGATTTTGTTGTTGGTTTTAAGCAAAGTTAGGGTGATTCCTCCAACCCTGATTATATGTGGAAGAATATGGATCGTTTCTAGGTCTTTGAAAAGCGGCATTGGTATGCTCTAGACCTTGAAATGGAGAATTCAATGGACATTCTTCCGTCAAAAGAGAAGGATCATAACAGCATCCACATACAGTTATTGGGAGCGACATCGGATTTAGGGAGGCTACTAAAAATTTATGTTCCATAGCCTCGAGCTTCTTTTGCAGTGCTGCCATTTCAGCTCGAACACCTATAGAAACATCAATTTGGTGTACGCCACCCCTAGACGATGACTGGTTTCCACTCTCCCTCTGTAAGGATTTTTCAGCGAACTCTTCTAAAAATTTCCAAGCTTCCCCATCATCCTTGGTCATAAAATTGCCTTGACACATGGCTTCAAGGTTCTGTTTAGTGGTAGGGTTAATGCCCTCATATATGATTCGGCACAGATCCCATCTCGGGATTCCATGATGTGGACATTGAACCAACAGATCCTTGAAGCGTTCAAAGCACTTCGAGAATGGTTCATTCGGAAGCTGGGTGAATTGATTTAGTTCGCTACGGACTCGAGCTGTCTTGTGATTAGGGTATAATTTTTTAAGGAATGCTGCAACGAATTCTTCCCAATTTGAAATGGAATGTGCGGTTGTGTTATACAGCCACTTCTCGGCTATATCACACAAGGTAAATAAATGGAAGAAGACGTAGACGCATAGCATCCACAGAAAGTTGTGACGTACCCATCATTGCGCATACATTTTCAAATTTTATGATAAAGACATATGCGTCTTCAGACTCGAGACCGTGGTATTTGGGTAGAAGGTTGATGTATTGGGGTTTAATCTCAAAATTGTCCCCGTTGGCTGGTGCAATGGATAAGCAGGTCGAAAGAGGACTTCGCATAGGATAGCACCTCTCTTGGAGAGAGAGGCGGGGTGAATTCTGCGCACCGGCGGACGGCGACAGATTAGTGGTAAAGAAGTTCGATGGAGAAGGATCCATCGATGTGGGTGTGGTGGTGGGTAAAGAAGAAGTAAATATAGAAATACGGACTTCGGAGTCGATCGGGGGAACGCGGACTAAACGGGCACTAGAATCCCGTGTCCAGCCTATCTTGCACTAAAAGGGTTTAGTACAAGTGGCAGCGTTGATATAATTAGGGGAAATGAATGAAGTGGTGTTTGTTTTGAAAAAGATACGGATTTTTGAAAAAATGATGCAAATCACAACAAATGCAAGCAAAACCCTAAGTCTAGTGGTCACCTAGGTCAAGGCTCTAGACCGCTCCTAACTGCCAAAAGACAAGTCGCAGGATCAATCCTCCACTGCCTCTTTGTCTCTCCTGTGGCCAGGTAAGTGGGAGGTTCTCCACTACGTAAGTAGTGGGCCTAATTAAGTAACCACTTGCCTTAGACACACTTGCCTTAGACACCACAAAAGAAACACGGATAAGCAATGAGTTACCCACGACCTTCTTCTGTCCTAAGTGAGCGTGACGGTCCTAAGAGTCATGTCTGGATCTTTTTTTAGTTAATGAGGGTAATGCGGATGCAAGTTTGTGATTTTCGAGGCTTAGGAAAGGTAATGAACTACCCATCTAATCTGAATTTGGTCGTGCCCCTTAATTTCCGTATTAGTATGCAAACAACCAAGAATCAAAACACGCACAATTTTTATTGCTTTTTGCGGCGCTGCGAATTATTTGCAAAGAAACCTGCAGCAAATTTGTTATTGGAGCAGACAGAGAGATAGATAACAAAGTTAGAAATTCACCGAGAGATTTTCGTGCAACGAAGCCTTAAGCCCGCCGCGGTTCCGCCGCAATGTACACCTTATGCCGGGCTTCCGCGGTGATGTGGATAAATCACTGCACAAAAAATTTTGGTGTTGCTTATTTTCAGTCCCTGAGTCCTCTGGAATATTCCAAATATTTTTCCAATTGCACAGCAGACTCCAGATTTCCTTGCAACAAATCACAACGAATCGTTTAGTGTTTGCGCGAATTTTGATCTCAAAATTATGATGGAATAAACTTTTCAACTCAAATTTTCAAAAACGAACGAATTAGCGCACTATCCCCGGCAACGGCGCCATTTGATTGATTCGAATTCTCAGTGTGTATGTAGAAAATATATAGAAATCACAACCAAAAATATTTTGACCGCAATCAATAACGGTGTCGATTGTAGCGCGTTAGCGAGTGCAGATCTTCCACAGGGAAAGTGTAATCCGTTCGTAATTCGAATTAGATGAATTGAAAATTAAAGAAAAGAGAAAAGACAATTCAAATCAAGATTTTAAAGTTGAAGTTCAAGAATTAACTAGATGTAAATCTAAAATCAAGAAAACATTAAAATCAGGAATCAAGAATTGATGATTTCCAATCCAATAATCAAGAATCGAAGTGAGGCTCGTAGGAATCGATCGAATCTATATACGTGATGAAATCTATTGATTACGTTTTCTTATCCATTAATGATTTGATACTAGATCGATGACGATTAATCGAGGTTTAAGGATCTTTAGAAGAAACTAGGGTTTCTTCATCTCATTCTTTGTCCTTTCGATGAATCTCATTCAAATTCTAGCCTCTAGTAAATTCAAGAATCGATCGTGGATCACTAATTAAGAGCAAACACAATCAAGAAAGTATCGCTCGAAACTAGGTTGTCGATTCTTCAATTTACAAGAGTTTACAAAACTTATAGGAATTAAGAATCGTTTCAAGATTTGTAACATCATCATCTATTGATTCCCTCGACTCCTTCACGAGTGGAGTTTTACTCAAACATCATAACAAAATACTCAATCAAGAATTGAGATCGACTCATGATGCAAGAATGTAAAGAAAGCAAGATATAGAAATTTCACCTTTATTTATCATCAATTTTGTTACAATTCTCTTAAGATCTACAAGAGGAAAGAACTTGATCGTCGATTTCGACTTCGCTCGTCTCCTTGAGTCGCATATCTCCTTGGATCACTTGCTCCGATGAAGTCCGGCGTCGCTTTCTAAAGGATCGAAGGCTTCATGCTTGATTTGGTACTCATAGTTCTTGATTTTTGGCTTTGGATTTTGGATTGGGGATTAGGGTTTACAAGTTGTGTCACTCAACTTGTGTTGGAATTGATGTAGGAATCAACAACCTTAAAAGTGAAGCCTTAGGGTCCCTTTTATAGCCTTCATTAGCTTTGGCTTCCTTTAGAAGCTAGGTTTAGTTTAGCTTCCTTTGTAAGCTAGGTAGTTAGGTAGAAGCTTCTAGAGGTAGTTAGTTAGGCTTAGCTTCCTTTATAATCTTGGAGGTTAGGGAGAAGCTTCTAGGCTTCAGGTAGTTAAGTGAGAAGAATGTTTGAGAAGCTTGAACATGATTAGCTTGAATCAATAAGCCTTGCTGTTCTGGCAGAAACTTCTGGAGAATTTTGGAATTTGCAGTGGCTTGATGAGGTGTGAGACTTGAAAGATGAGTACTGGAGAAGAGCTTTGCTGATGTCACTCCCACGTGGCCGCGGATCCGCCGCGCATGCCATGCTCCGGCCGCGGATCCGCGGCCCAATAGGAGCCTTAGTGCATGAAAATCAGTGCACTACTTTCTTCTGACTTCTTGATATATTTCTGATATGTGGAACCTTATAATTCCCTCTAGTTCATTGCCAGATCTCAAGTCTTGGAGTTGACGTATTTTTATCATCACTTTTTCACAGATTTGGCTTTTCTCCTTGAATTTCCTGCACAGATTCTCGAGACATGTGTTGCTCTATACAAAGATGATGCGATGCCATGATAAACACTAAATTTCCCTTAGAAATGTCGGTTTTAATATATAACACAAGTTGTTTGGTATTTTATGGTCAATTTGCTAATATGTGTTATATTAATACAGAACACTTCTCGATGAGTGCAAATGGTAGGGACATTGACGTGTTAAAAATGCAATATTTTAGACTGATCTAAGACCGAAGGACTTGGTTCTTTTGGTATAATCACTCTAACCCTTTAGTTTAGCTTCTTTAGTTTGCTAGTATAGGTTTATGGTTCGATCTTTGACGTGGTTACGTTTGCGCCAAAATTTTAAACGCCTGTTTTTGTTCCGCATCGGCCATGGTAGACGGCCAGGGCACCGGCGAAACCCAACATGGTATCAGAGCGGGCCTATAAGCCTTATACTAGCAGTTTAAACGATGTTTTAAATATCGAAACCGAAACAAACTCCAAAACAATACCCTATATATTCCAGTTTCTGTCAATTTTAAATTGGTCTTCAAGAATTATTTAAACAATTGCAGAAGACTATTATTGTGACAACTAGAACACACCTAAAAAACGAGCCCAAAATGTTTTAGTACGGCCGGCGAGATCGGTGATATGACCGGCGTCACCGGTTTTTGTAAGGAGTTGGGGCTTGAGTTTTTTGGTGTGTTCTGGTCTCTAGAATATTTGGTTTTTGGTATTGTTTATTTTTGCCCAGATTGCATATTATCTTATCTTTGGCTTGGGGGCCATCCGGGGTATTTCGAAGTCGATATTTTTAACACTGTTTAAAAGTTTTCAGTGCATACATTACTATCTGTGGCCGTGAATGCCATTAGAGCAGTACAACTTGCCTAATTGCTATATGTCTTTTAGACGGGTTTACGAACATGACATTCACGTTGATGTTCTGTGTTGTGCTATGGTTGAGGTTGCATCGTCATGGAGGATAGCCAGTGGTGTAATGGTAGTATAGTTTAGATTCATTTGTACATTTGATATTGCGGGGCAAGCGTCCGACATGTAGACTGACGTCACTGCCAGTTTGTATATTATTTGTTTGGGGCACTGATTGATAGCGGAGACGCGATACGTTTTATGATATGCGTTCTACTTTTGTTCTCTACTTACCGCAATCAAGACGGTGTCACTTTGCAGCTAGCCGGTTGAGCACGGATCTATCTACAGGGAGATGGTTGTATGCCCGTTCTTATCTTAGATGAGTCAATTCAAAGATGTATATGTGTATGTTCAAGTCTATCCTAAGTGATCGTATTTATGTTCAAGTAAGCTTGTTAGGATTAAGGTTGGTCATAGAGTTAGTATTAGTCTTGTGCTTTTCTTTTGCCATTCATAAAATAAAGTTGGGATAATAGAAAGTAGTGGGGATTAGGAGAACATAGGAATGTGATTTGCGAGTTTAAGCAAGATTTCCAACGCTAAATCCATTCTTAGTGCCCCCTGTCCGTCCGCTACGTGCGCTTATTTCCAACCCTAGGCCAAACCCCAGCAACCATGTATCCAAATAAGTCACAACTACATGTCACGTTGTAGTGCGCCCAAAGGACTTCTCGACTTAGGTCGTGGCTATATGTCACGTATAGCGCGCCTAAGTGAGGGGGTTGCGTTTATTTGGTCTAGGTTCGTTTTAGGATGTTTGGCGAAGAGAAGCACAAGGGATTTTTCCATCCCTCATACTAACCTTCCTTAGCCCCTAACAAGTGTGGAAATTATTCACACATTTAAATGAAAATAAAAACAAAACAAGAAGGAAGGAAAAAAAGAAAGGAAAAATACGGTTTTACAAAGATGCAAGCTAACTACTTGAGTCCCCACCTTAGCAAGAGACTCCGTCGAGTATCGTGGCTTGAAAATACGGATAAGAAGAAAAGCAAAAGAAAATAAGAAAAGAAAAACAACAACTACCTAACAACAATTAATAAAATTACACTAAGAAATTAAAATTACAAGAAAAGAAAAGTAAAGATACAAGTTAAGAATAACCCCTCATCTTCATTGATTTTCCACTCAAGAGCTCTCACTACACTTTCATAGAGAATAAATGAAGAAGAAGCTACAAAGTAATCTACGCTAAAATCTAACTAAAAAGAAGTATTCTACAATGGCTCAAAACTTGAGTATTTATAGGCAGAGAGATGAAACCCTAGACCCATATTCTGAGCCCCAATGTAATTACCAAAATAACCCAAAACTTTCATCTGACTCCGAGTCAACTCGGCCGCGGAACCGCCTCGTAAATGTCCTATTGGCCGCGGTTCCGCGGCAATTTAGAGGAGTTGATTTGTCGTTTTTTGTGAGGTTTCTTGTGTTGCTATTTTTTTGTGTTTTACAGGTCCCAAATTGCAAATTGATTCCATAATTTCTTCAGATCTTCAACAGTCCAAAATGGCTTCACTTTTAATTCATTTGACATTTATCTCTCTCGAGCTCTGCGCACCCATTGAATCTTATGCTGCCCCTCTCGTGCTTTGTGCTTATCTGAGACACGAATGACCACTGTTATTTGTCTTGTCTCTTGAATTAGTAAGCGGCACTGGACAGATATGGATGACCGGAACCCGGCTTTTATCTGTCTGTGACAGATGTTCTGGATTTTTGGCGTAACTGTGTATATTTTGTATGATTTGCGTTATTTTGGACTAGAAACCTGTAACCTATAAATATGTAGCAAACATGGATCAAAAGCACATGCCTATAAACAAGCGAGCAGAAGAATGGGCGGTATTAAATGCAATATTCTGGTGTGAACAAGCACGACCGGGTTGAGGTCAATGTTACCCCAAGGCGGAGTGCACGAATAGTTGAGTTCTAAAGGGCAACGGGTTCGAATCTCATGGCATTGTGACGGAGGGGACCTTACTCTAGAATTAGCGAGCTATTCGCTGCACTCGTAAGGGGTATAGGTTGACCCACGGAGGGGTGCTCAAGTTACCGGATTCCGTGAAGTGCTGGGTAGTCCATTCACGTTGTTGATTGGGGTTGCCTCGCTTCTTGGATTAGTGGGTAACTTTCCGCACTCGTAGGGGTCTAGGTTTTCATTGCACAGGCTATCCACATGACAGGGAACGTTGGGTCTCATTTGCGGCTCAAATGAAACCCGAGGCTCCAAGATTATCCACCATTCTGTGTTGCTTGCCGAGATTCTGTGTTGTTGCTTATATCATTCCTGGGACGAATGTTATATATATTTATATATATACTAGTAGATGTTGTATATGTATTGCACTCGCGCTAGTCCATCCCTCGCTCTGTCGTTAGTTCAGTAACCTAACGGGTGATGACGGGGCCCAGTGGCGAATGTGGATGACATATACGTACACTTTATTTTCGTTCATTTATCTGGTGTGATATGTTTAATTGATAGGACTGTGTTGATTCTGATCAATGTAAGGAAAAACAAACTTATATGATGTTGTTGGAACCAACTTTTTTTTGAAAACAGACATTACAGACGTTTTCTTTTGCTTTGCACAGTGGTATTCGGTTATGAATATCCAGCACCTCATTCGACAAGGAAAGAGTCGAGATCCCTAAACAGGGAGTGACCTCTTGAGAAAAAGTTTGCATCGTCGTAATAACTTCACTATAGTCGATTCTTTTGCTTTGCATCGTGGTATTCAGTTTGGAATATCCTGCACCTCATTCGACGAGGAAAGAGCCGAGATCCATTCATAGAGAGTTACCTCTTTAGCAAAAGTTTGCGCCACTATATATTTGTAAAACCACTCGGTTCCTTCAGCGATATCAAGTTCATTACGTTAAAGGTTTTTTGCCAAAAACCAGCCGTAGCCCTCCGTCATTTCAGATTAGTATTGCTTAGTATTCGTTCTACGTTTGTTGACCTTATCAAGGCGTAGTGTGTGGTAGCTCTGTAATACTTTTCTGTCACATGGATATGTGTATTGATTAGGAAATTCGTTCGACCTTGTTGACCTTGTCAAGGGTCTGTGCGGGTGGGTCTAACGCAATCAGGATAATGACGGGTTGAACTTGACTATGACCCTTTCACTTGTTGACCTTGTTAAGCTCATTTGGATCCTAGGGGCAAAAATCACATCGGGAGTTTCAAACATACAGGAAACTTGCCAGGCATGTGCATACCTTCTGGAGTATGGTGACTTGAGTGGCTTCCATCAAGTTATCATGCGATGATAGTTGGATCCCGATTCCCACTGATGAGTAGGTGTTACTCCTCGGGTGATTTTAGATGATCTCGACTAATTCTCTTTTTAGGTTCGAAGGAGAATTTGTAACAACCCCAAACTTTCTGTACATTTTTTTTAAAAATTACAGAAAGGGGTATTTTTGCCTGAGCACAACTTATAAGTTTGTTTTGTTTTTTAATAGAAATAAGGAGCTTGTAGCGCATTGATAATACTTTGCACTGCTGAACCAACCCACCAGAGTTCAAATCCCAACCCCACATTATTTTTAATATTGTTTTATTTTGAATTTTTAGAATACCAAGAGACTACACGTGCATAACTCATAAAAACCCCACTACACTAATAAAACAAATTGTGCCAAAGGGATAATGAAGCGGCAAGGCACACTCCGGGCACCGGACTTGGCCGGGATCGGCCTAGTCGGCCTGCGCCGCCGGCCGGACTCGGCCGGACCGCCGAGTCCCCAACATGAAAAAGTTGCATTTTGGTCTCCCCTGTACTCCAGCATACTTAACTTTCTTGGATCGGTTCCAGACACTCTTTAAAACCCTAATTACTCTATTTTAATACATTTTACTACAATTTAATCGTTTTTTCTTTATAACCCTTCACCTAACCCTAACCCTAGCCTTACCCTATAAATACAACCCCTAGACACACCCCTGTCACTCCAAAATTCTGATCAAAACTCTCAAGGAAACTATAGAGAATTTGTGTGCAATTTAAGCCAGCAAAAAGCGAAAGCTTCGGCGATTTTCCGACGACAGCCCTAGGAGCTCCCGGCGACGAAACGACGCACCGGCGCTTCCTTCAGTTCCCACTTCCTCTCTTCTAATCTCTAAACTCGTAAGTCCTACCCCTCTCTCCTTTACTACTCTAAAAACAACTTTTAATAAAACCCGACGGAATCGGAGTCAAACCGATTTCCGTTTCAGTTTCTTTCTAAAAATCCCACTTTTCTTAAACACAACCCTATTAAACCATTACACATTGACTATTAATCATTAACAAACATGTTAAACAAGTTTCATGACAATCTATATCATTTTGTTACTTTTATCGCTCTTTTTCAGTAAAATACCATGTAGTTTCATTTTGACAGTAAATCATCACAATCTTGCTATACCTTTAAGTTAGATCACGAGGTAATGACCTACCTCCTCACAACACTCATATGAAACATAGCACAATACTTTTTAGGAACATAGAATACGCGAAACGAACCTTTACACATAAATACCCTTTATTAATAAAACCATTTTTACAAGATTTAGTATTTTTAAACAAATCTTTGCAAAGTGCCACTACAACCCATTTTGGGGAACCCGACTGGGATGGTGCGGATTATCGCACGTCCCTGGGCTTAGTAGTGCGAGATGCAGACCCCCGCAAGGGGCATTCGGTCTCGAAAGATTTACAAAATACAAAATCTTAAGAAATGAGATTTCTAGAAATATAATATATACTAAAATTTATTTTATATAAATATATATATATATATATATATGTATAATTAAAATATTTATTTTGTGATAATATAAATATTCCATTTTTTCTAAAATCACAAGAGTCCCTTTACATTAAAATACCATGAATTCCATACTAAGTACAATTTTACAATTTAATACCATATATTATGAAATTAGGTTAATTTCACTAGAAACATCACATATATAAAATCTACATTTATTAAAAATCTAAAGACGATAATTAAACACTTGGGGTGTATTTTGAAAGTTATACAAAAGTATTTTTACGTAAAACCCCTCAAGTTCTATAAATTACCCTAAGGACCCTAGTAAATATAGCTTTAAGCGGGATCAGTCTCTTGAGCCTCAGGGAGCCGGAGTATGGGTGCTTTCCTATATAAGGTAGAAAACTTAACAATGGTGTTATCAATACGGTAATTGTTTTTGAAAAAGACACAAATCCTGCCGCCCATGTGCAGCGGTTACCGATAAGATCAAAACAATTAGGACTTCAATTTCTTTTCTAATTGTTCTAACTCGGACTGAGTCTCATTAACGATCTGACTTGAATATGATTCAAGTACAATCTACAATTCAACATGAATCCTTTAATCCATTTATTCAATCTATTCAATCTGTATTGATTGAACCGAACCATCGATATACTTCCATTTACATGATTCTCCAGTTACATCCATGATTCTCCACTACATCCATTTTACTGATATCATGGTTTCGGCAAGTCATCCAAATATACAATCTATATTACAATTCAATTACAAGTTGAAATACAATACAAACAATACAATCAAGACATCGCAGGGTTTAAGGGGTAGATTGGTACGGAAGGTGTTAGAAGTGGCACGAGACTGCAAGATTAAGACACCTAACCTGAATCCAATTATCGTTGTTCCGGGTTGTATAACGGAGCCTTGTACTTCCATTTGCCCTAGTTTCTAGCATATAGAGACTCCTCTCGTATACACTGGCATTCTTCTGTACCAAGGTACAAACAACAGCGTTAACACTAAATACAACATTATAACAATATAATACAACTTTAAAAGTTAATCTGTCTCTTTCTGTCTATTCTACTTCTCCCTTATCTTTGGGACTTACCGAGCGATTTGTTAGCTGACGACATTCTCTTTCTTTCTTCTTTGAATGTCGTCAAGTGATTTGGATCATCCAGAGATCGAGCCCAGCGCTGAAGACTTGAACCAGTTTGCTGAAGACCCCGAGCTCTAGCTTCATTGTATACTTTACATTTTTGTTATGCCGCTGTTTGGGCATTGCTTTCATTCAGTTGTATTTACTTTTCCATGCATTGTACAAAAAGAATGTGAATAAATAAAGTTGTTATTTTATTATATCTTGTCTTTTGTGCATTTATATTTATATTGCTTAGATACGCATAGCGTATTTACTTCAGAGTAAAAACGTAGCGGCCTCGTCGCGGCCTCTGCCCGTATACTGGGAAGCGGAGTGTGACAGAATTCGAAGAAACGGTAGGAGACATCCTGATTAGATACAGTGATTAACCATTCTAATCTAGGTTAGAGTGCACGTTGAGTATTTCTTTTCTCTCTCTCTTTGGCAGCGACTATGGCCTGACCCTAAAATAAAACACATGAACCAAGTTAACCAACCTTTTTAAAACACTTTGGGTTTTGGATTGTCGTTTAGTCGCATATATCATTGCCACTTCTATATCACTTTTGCATTTCCCCAGAACACTCCATATGACTACGAAATTCCACATTTCTTGGATATTCCATCGTATAGTTACAGATGAACCCAAAGGAACTTGTTCTAGTTGGAGAATGGATTCTGGTTCAGGAGAAATTGAATAGGATTATTCGGTTGTCTTTTCCCTTTACCTTCTCTCAGATTGCGAGAGCTCCTAGTATTAGGAGAATACACCTATTGCGCTTATTGGATAGTCTTCTTCCAAAGCATAGGCAGGTGCCAAAGGATGGGGAAGGAAGAAAACCAATCAGCCTAAGTGTGGTGTATAGAAGGTAATAAGTAAAGACATATAAAGGGAGTAGATTAAGGGCAAAGAAAATTTTGACGACTATCCTTCACGATGAAACCGCGTATACCATCGCCACTCCTACTTTCACCTTTGCATTTCTACAGAACATTTCGTATCACTACGACGATTCACATATTGTTTGGTTATTTCCATCGTATATTTACATACATACTCGAAAGAACTTGTTCCAGGTCGAGGATGGTTTCTGGTTCTGGAGAAATAGAATAAGGATTATTCAGTTGTCTTTTCTCTTTACCTTCTCTCAGGTTGCGAGGGCTCCTGATATTAGGAGAGTACACCTATTACACTTATTCGATAGTCTTCTTCCAAACCTTAGGCCGGTGCCGAAAGGTAGGGAAGGAAGAAAACCAACTAGCCTAAGTGTGGTGTACAGAAATTAATAAGTAAAAACATATAAATGGATTGGAGTGAGGGCAATGAAATATACGGTTACTGTCATGAATCTGGATAGTGGAAGAGGCATTACTAGGAATACCCGGCTATCCCTTCGAAACTTTTTCATGTTTCAGTTTCACTGTGCGGTGTTAATTGAAAACTATTTTCCCCATTAGATTCTAACTCCAGGGTATGTATTTACTAGGTTTGATTCTCACATCTTTATAGCGTTATAGATGCCTAGTGGGAGTAAGATATTGGTAATTGGGTGATTATATCCTCTGTATATCGGAATTCTTTGTAATTGGTGATATTTGAGGAAATCACCTTGGTTTTTCCTGATGGAAAATATTTAGTTTTGAATATCCGTCGTTATGAACCAATTTCAAACTGATATATCTATACGTTTATTTTATAAAGTGAGATATAACTTTCTGAAATTATGTCTATGACATTTACCTATATTAGTTGATGGTTAGGTAAGTAGCTTTCAACAGCGGTGTAATTCTTCTTAAGCAAAGCACAATTTTCAACCTACGACGGACAGGGTTCGAGTTATTAAACTCGGTGGACTTATACAGAGTATTGTATGTTGTCCGATGTCCGTTAGGACAAAGGGGTTGGTACGCGTACTATATTCTGTTTACTCATGACTTCTCTAGTTTTAGACAAGTATTTTATTGAAATACAGGGTCCAAATATTGAGAAGTTTTAGGTATAAGAATAAAAGTAGAGAACCATATGTTGCAAGTATCAGGATTCTTCAAGGTGATCGAATATGTAGATACTTGTGTTTGATATTCCGTTGTAAGTAATAGTTTTGAGAAATTGATTCTCTCTCTCAGGTTACTCTTATGTGGATGCATTCCTAGATGAGTAATGTTGATTGGCCTCCTTCCATTTAGTTGATATGCACTGGAGACAGCTGCATGTATATTGAATCCGGTTCCAACTAAATTAGTATCTTTGTTTCTATATGGATATAGAATGAATTCATATCTTAACGATGTTAAAGAATATGGAGTAGTCCGGCTGATGCTTAAAACAAGAATCTGGACAAACTCTAGGCACGTTTCAGTAATGGCAGTTTGTGGGTTATCCCAGGCTTTGACAAGGGTTAACATTCTACCATCTGGAAGATCAATAGTTATATTGTTCTTGACTCGCCACTGTTTTAGTAAAATGAATTCTTTTCAGAAAACATTA
The DNA here is from genome assembly GCA_030015575.1 of Agapanthus africanus. NCBI lineage: Eukaryota > Viridiplantae > Streptophyta > Magnoliopsida > Asparagales > Amaryllidaceae > Agapanthus > Agapanthus africanus. The sequence continues at coordinate 124,112,410 of JASDDO010000004.1, read as the reverse complement.
GTAGGAGTATGGTAGAACTGGAAGTGATTCCAGAACAACAATCGATTACTGAAAATTTAGTAGAACTTAAAAATTCAATTGGATTCGACATTCCATTAGCCACTCCGTAGATTTGGTGGGTAACCTCAGCCACCCGAGAGGTACTTCAGTCTCCTCAGAGACTGTTCATCACAGAAAACTGCATTTTAATACCACTCATTCATTATCTATTTTGTTATATATCGTTACTATTAACCAGTGTCTTCTCATTAAATACAGATTACAGGTATTCGTGACATAATACTGGAAACATAATCAATATCGCGGATATAACGTTTGGGAGCCGACACTGCAAACAAGAACAGAAAACCGATCAATGTCCAAAGAGTTCTTTTGCAAAACAAATGTGGGCACACAATTTTAGTCCAATAAAACACAAGTGTGCACATTCTCTTTGGCACATGGACCATGGTCGGGCTGCCCATGGAACAAGTGGGCACATGTGGGTGTGAAGTGTGATAAATGCAAAAAGAATTGATGTGATATAAAGTATCAAATTTCCTTCCAAATATCTGAATGCAAACTAGGCTTATATCGATAAATCAAATAGCATCAGAGTGATAGTGGAGAGCACACAAGTCCACCATACCAAGACGAGCCCCATAGCCCCATATTGGACCGGCAAAACTAGCCCCAAAACCGGCATGGTCGGTCCCCCTTTCTCCTTTTTCCCCCATTTTTCTTGTGGAACTTTATAGGCATCACATAATCCCTTTTATATTGTTTGTTTATTCTATTGTGTTACCTATAAATACCAGAACTGAGTTAGTGAAGAGGGGCATGTAAAAAATTACTCTATTTTCCATAGTTTTCTTTTGATTTTGGTTTAGCTTGAGAGTTGTGTGTGTTTAAACTTGGTTTCTTCTTCTTCTTCCCTCTTGAAGCTTTCTTTTGAGAGCTTCATTATGGAGGTTGAACAAGTTACCAATATCTTGTATCTCAACTACATCAAGTGTTAAATAATATTTCTTTTGCTTTGTTTCTTTAATTCTTTATCTTACTTGCTTTCTTTTGCTATTATTATGTGTAGCTAATCTTCTTTGGTTTTGGTGATGGTGAGGAAATGACATGAAAGGCTTTGCCTTCCTCCTCCTCTTGTTATTGTTTAATATGCTTAATGTGATTCTAACTTAAAAATTGTTTTATGTATTGATGTGATATGGTATTTTGAAACCATTGTCACTTTGTAACCTCTTCATATACCATATTCACTCCCTTTCCCCATTTCACAATGCTTAAGTTAAAATCAATTTGGTGTTAAGTTTGCTAAGTTTAGATATGGTATTTTGTGACCAAGTGGCTTGACAAACTTCGTGGTTTTCATATACACTATACTATCACAAACACTTAGCAAAGTTAACACTAAAACTAATTTCTCTCACTCGCTAATTTGTGTTTTTGATGTTGCCGTATGCTTGCTAACCCTTATGCTTAGTGTTGATACCTCAAGCTTGGACAAAAAAACGGTAAGTGAACAATACGGACTCGTTTTGTGTTTTAAGTCGAGATCCGAGAACTTGATGATTTGTGCTTTGCAACGCTTTGACAAGTCATGCTTCACTTCGGGATCGACACAAGGATGGACAACTCATGATCAAGGAAGCGTCGAAGGAATTGCAGCGATTCGACCATATGAACAAAAGCCACGACAACTTCTTCTTAACTTGCTTTCTATATTTTCGTATTTTTTGTTTTCGTGACAACCAAACCAATTCGTTATTCTTTGTTCTCGAACCTTAAGCGACAAAACCTAATACGCAATTCCTGCGGATCGACCCGTACTTGCCGGCTCGCTACAACGCGCCGTGCACTTGCGGTTTATAAATTTTAAAATGTGGTCGAGCTCGCGTGCGCATCCATTTCCCTAAAACGATTCCATTTTCAAAACGTACCCGTTTTCACACGCATGTAAAGTACCAACAAATTTTTGGCACCGTTGCCGGGGAGTTGGTAGTCATTAGGTGTTGTTATTTCTGGTTCGTACTGACAAACTAACTACTAACTCAAAAAAAATTCAAAAACTAACACAACACTGATTTTTTCTAACTCTACTCTCTGTTGTTGTAACCTGCTATCACCATGAACTTAAACTAAAAAATCAAAGTATACTAGTAGAATACTAATATATCCTAGAGATTCCACACAAATTTTGAACACCATTACTTGTTATGTGACCGACAAAACCATGGAAATTCCCGATGTCGCCGGGACCCTTTTGGGTGTTCTGGATTTTTTCTTTTGGGTGGTCTCCAATGCCATCTTAGTAATCTATTGGTATTGTTAGATTTTTATAATTTTGTGCATGCAGGAATTGGGGCAGATATATCGCTTTTGGCACTAAATATCGTATTTTCCGAAATTTTCAGGTTTCGACGGAATTACGAGGAGCAATCGTGCAGAGCGAGATTAAAATTCAATTACAAGACGTTAGTAAACTACAGTGCCAAAGATCTGGATAGTTTGACCCACGCAAGTGAACATTCAAACACTCGTAATCACTTCAAGGGGTTTTCTTAAACCAAAATCACATCGGTACGTATTTTCTCACACCATCGCTCAAATCCGACGCATTCCAATACTCTATCTTCTGCAGGATTCTTCGTGCAAACTTGCCACCAATTGCACAGAGAACTAACCTGTATTTTTTACAGCGCTTAAGCCTAAACAGAAAAAGAATTGCTTGATTGATTGATTTCTTAAATTCTTTTATTGATTTGCTCATTTTCATCTTAATACGGATCTTAAGGGCACGAAACCAAATAAGATACTATAAATGATTTCATCACCTTTCTTCGTAGCCCACAAATCACAAAACTGCATTCTTGCATACCTACAATAATTTAAAATCAATTAGAACTCTCACTTTATGGACTTCGCGCTCATTAGGAGAAGTTAACTGTGTTTAGAACACCGCTTAACGGTATATCATTCATGGGGGGTCTAGGCAAGTGTTCACGGCGAAACCTCCAAAAGAGAAAGGGTTATCTAATTAAGGAACTTCGCGAAAGCGATGGAAAACCTCCCCTTATCTCTGCACTTACATGCCTTCGTGATCCGTTTATCTTAAGCCCGTTTCTCGACACAGTTTTACTTCGACAATCGGGTTCTTGAGCAGGTCTAGTTGACTTAGCATAACATAGACCGCTAGGGGTGTGATATTTTTTGTTTTTGTGATATTTGTGAATTCTTGTTGATATGGATGACATACAATTCAATTAAATTTTTCACGATTCTTATTCTTTTGTTTATACTCAGTCCCAATTCGTTTGTTCAAATTGCCACAATTCTTCCCACATTCATGAAAACTGTCCTTTTCAAGGGGGTGACCAACCGTCCAAGATTTTTGATAACGGTCACCCACCTAACACTCTCGAACCTAGTTCCACTTCAAACCTAGATCAAATGATTGAAAATTTAGAAAAAGAGGTCGACAGGGTAACAGCTTTAGCATCACCACCGTCACAACCCTCCCTTCCTGAAACAACTGACCCATCATTAGGGAATGATAGTGAAATGGATGCTAGGTTGACCGCTTTAGAGAAGGGTATTGAAGTGATGACTGTGGTAGAGAATCAAACGACTGCGGTCGAGAATCAAACGACGCTAGCCCTGTTTATACAGCAGTCTGAGCAATTGTTTCACGCTTAAGCTCAATCTTTGGCTAGAATCGGAGAGCATGTAGCTGTGAGGATTCTAGGGAGTGAACACAGTCAATTGGAACCAAATAATGTCAATATCTGTCATCTAGGAAGTCACCCGAGGGAGATGAACGATCTAACGAATTTTGATGATTTCATAGATGATGATACGATTGAATTGACTGAGTGTTATCAGGACACACAAGAAAACCCTCCGAGTCAGTCCGACACTAGCCTTCAAGTACCAACTGAACCTCTTGTCACTTGTGATTTAGAGGTTGATTTAACCAAAGTACTACTTGAAGAGGAAATTCATGAACGGACTGATTTTTGCATTCTAATTTTAGAGGAGGAAGCTTTTGATTTTGACGGGTATGGTCGGGATAAATTGTTAGAGGAAATCAAAGATCAGGAACCCACAATTTTTGTATCCCCTGTTGATATTATTTCGGAAGAAACGTTAGTGTGGGAACCTACCTTTTTAGATGACATGAACCTACCCAGAGATGAATGTGATGAAGAAGAACTTATTTTGGGAACTGTGAGTTGTAACCAAGAGAATAGGATTGTGGAGGATCTTAAGGAGGAAGACAGCCTGGAAAAACGGTCTTTCATGCAGAGTTTTGAGGAGATATTTTCGGATGAACTTGATATTTTTTCTGAGTTTGAGTTAGGATCAATTCGGGAACATCCTATGAACCTTTCCATTTCTGAAATTATTGCGGATGAACTCCAGTTTTTAAACGAGCTTGACTTCGAAACTCAACACATACTTCGTGAAAATTCAATTCATTCGGGCAACAATTCTTTAACTCCTTTAAAACTTCATGTCACGACCCGAAATTGGCCCGTGACGGCCCTAATACTACGCAACGCCCTAAGACGTAACGTAGTAAAAGAAACCCAAAACCCAGAAGTCTAAACCATAAAAATACGGAAAAGATAATTTAAGTTTTGAAACATTTGAAATCGCAACCCAAATTCTTTAAAAGTCTTACTTTCTTTCTTTAAAATTTGGCAACACCCCCTTTTTGTAAAAACTATCTCAAGACGGAAAAACAATAACATCATAAATATACGACGCCGTAGCGAAGAAATAAAGACAGTTAGAGAGAAATCTGTATATAAAAGACAACAAATCCACAATAATATACAAATACGTCCTCACCAAGTCTCTAAGTCCACAATACAATAGTAGATGGAGAGTACAATATACAACGAATGTACAATACAAAATACAGATAACCACCAAGAACCCACCTAAGCAAAATAGCACTGCGAGCTGATGCGGTATCTGTAGCAAAAGATAATAGCTGAAAAGCGGAATAGCCTGCCTCGACTACTCTGGGGAACAACCTGAAACACCTGTGGCACAACGGGGGTGAGTTGCCAACTCGTGAATAGTAGATAACATATGCAGGTAATCGCAGGAATGCACGCACAACATGAATCTAAGATATGCGATTACAGTAATAACATATCAGGCAAATGCTGAAAGGTAAGTACACTAGCAGGTACAATCAATATATGAAGCAATGATGACCTGATAATAGTATGCAATAACTATGCAATAGGGATATGAGAAAGCAAATATGCAACTATCATAAGGGTACACTAACAGGTACTCCTAATGCATGGAACAGTGCATAAGTGAAAAGGTACGAGGTATGGAGTGAAATATGTCATCCACGGAATCCTGTCATCGTGGTAGGATCACAATCCATCAAGACACTCAAATCCCAATTCCTCAAATCAGCCCCCACATTGGGCTCTCACATCATATGAGTCTCACATCTCCTCAATGTACAATATCGAGTAATCTCCTATATCCCGAATGTACAAATCAACGATCACATAGGTATGTCCAATATCCAATCTCAATGAATCACCTAATAACCCAAGTCAAATCTCTAGTAAGAATCTAACATCCTAAAGGTATATATACAGAAATAAATATGATGAGGGCAATACACATATATTAGCGTCCCATTCCACTAATATTGGTATAAAGGTATATATAACAACGGCTAAATCCCCTGTTATATATACAAAGGTGTTAAAGAAATATCATGAAAACCATGTGCCAAGCATCGACACAGAAATCCTGATCACGTATCATACGCTATCCCGAAAGCACGAGTACCTAGCTCTGACCCTCGCCTTTCGACGTATGCATACGTATATGACTCCCAACGGTGTCTCCATGACCCCCGCCGAGTCATTAGTACTGTCACCGGTAGGTACTAGCCTGCCTCCAGGCTCAATCGGCAACATCCATCGATATTCTTGCCGAGGGGAACCATATCGGGCCCCACCATGTACCCTCATACGGCAACCACACATCGTATGGAGTATATAATCAGAACCGATAAATCTCATGGTGGCTGCGCAAATATCATATCAAGGAAACCGGGTTTTTCAATGTATGCATAATTTCATGAACTCCCGCGGTTCCCAAATCCAGAAATCATCATGTGAAATCCAAATAACAATGCGCAAATCCAGGAATAAATATATGCGATATATCTGAAATGCGAGCATATAAATGAGAATATGTAGCTAAAACCAGATGTATGCGAAACCAATGAGGTACAACTAAGTAACATCAGTAAAGGTAAATCTATGATTGCAACTGAATATGTGTGTAACATACAGGTGTAGCAATGTATAGGTATCTACCTATAGGAACTGATATCGTATACCCCTCTGGGTATAAGAAGAATATGAGCAAGATATCCCCCCGGTATAGGTAAAATATGTAAAAGGTATACCTGTAGCTGTATCGCAAGGTGTAAATGTACCTATCACTAAAGGTATGATACACTATAGGTATACCGGTAAGCTAGATGTCATGTGTGACAAGCAATAGTATCTATAAGGGGTAGTGTGTGACATGTAAATTATTGACGGTGTGTGTGTAGCATACAATCCGTGCTCGTGCAACATAAACCGTCAATAATATATGCAGTGTCCTACGGCTGCTAGTTACAGTATAACTATATCAAGGAAATAAAGTAAAGGCGCATTTCTACAATGACGTAGAATGTGCGACAGGTATTTGAATCCTAGCCCAGACGCATAACGCCATGCGGGCGATTCCCCTGTAGATGTTAAATCTACTCACCTACACTCCACGCTAGGTGAATCCTACCATCTGCTCCCCCTGTAGCAGTGTCCGTAGTCCCTGCCTGCAAACCTGCAAATAAGACATGGAAATCACATATAAGCCAAATATTCCGCAAAACGCGATATCGAACCAAAACGAGAAACTCGCGTTGCGAACTAAACGCGCGTGTGCACGATACGCTGAATCGTGTGTGTACGCGTCTAAAACCATCGCGACACGCCGCGATACGCTGGATCACAGAACCCACTCACGTATCGCGCGTATCGCGCAAACACAACGGACACCAAAAACGATATACAGTCCCAGATTTTCCTACAGGTCAAATCTTACAAAACTAGACATGCCAAAACACTACAATACACTGCAGACAACCATTCCCAAAACCCCAGCACCCCACTCCCCTTCCTGGCCGCAATTTGCGGCCAGATTGAATCAATTTGCGGCCTAGGTTGGAAGAGGGTGGCTCGTGTTCTTGTGGTGTGCTCTATACCTAGTGTACATGCTCCAGTTTCCTCAATTTTGTTCTGTAGGGTCCGGGTCAAAAGCAGATCACAGTTATCCAATATATCGTACAAAAACGACAATTTAGCACAAAAGCAAACCCTATGGTATTTTAGTGTAATCCAGGGAAATTCTCAGTTAAAGTGACCCTAACAACACTTAAATAAGTAGGGTTTACCAACACAATCATCACTTAGTCACAACATCTCACAAATCACTATAATTTAGCACTAAACTCACTAATTAACACAAATCGACGCTAAACCATACAAGCTAAGCAAACTAGAAAATTGGGTTAAGGAAATGAACCCTAAGAAGCAGGTGAAGAAGTGGAGAAGAGCTTCTGTACGTGCTAGGGTTCCTGTTGCTGCTGCTTGCCTCTGCTGCTGCTGCTTCTGATGATGAAGATGATGTCTGCTGCTGCTGCTGATGATGATGGTGATGCTGGAGCTGATGATGGTGATGCTGCTGATGCTTCATCAGGTGTGTGTGTGTGTGTGTGTGTGTGTTTGAGAGAGTGAGGGAAATGAGAGTGAGAAGTGAGAATGAGAGAAAAACCAACAACCCCTCCCATTCTCATTCTCTTTCATCATAATGAGGCATGGCTCACACCATCAAGCCCATGCTTCTCTCTCTCTCAAAGTCAACATTTAAACAAAATATTAAAACCTTTTCCAAATTAATTTTCATTTTAAAACCATCATGAATAAATACAACCATAACTCTTAAACTAATCATAAAGCTAACCTAAGACCAATGGTTAGTTAACCTTGATTGCCAATCATGTTTAACCCCAAAAACAACCCTAGTTATCATGCACAAGTGTGTGTGTGCCTAACAAAATTCTAATAAAATACTCATTAAATAGGATAAAATATTTAAACTTAATTTGGTAAACTTTTTATTAAAAACCATATATTAAAATATAATTAGCCACAAAACACATTCTAAGGTGTTACACTTCATCTTTGCATTCAGCGTCTTTCGATCCCTACTTTCACACACCAATGCCCTTTACTAACTATTAACCATTCTTTGTATATTATCTATTTCTTTTTATTATACCTTTTCTTTTACCAGCCTTTACCATATATCGACAAAATTTTTGAATGGCTGGTATTAATTTTTGAACCAACACTATCTTTTAGCTTGTTAATACTGTAATTAGTCTTAGATTTATTTTTAGTTCTTGAAAATAAGATCTCACCCATTTGGGGGTGAGCGCATTGATAAAATCCAGGTTTGAGTGTGTGAATAAATGTAAAGTAAGGATTCTTTTTTGCTCAGGGGTTTTTTTTACAAAAAACCCCATATAAGCACCAAATCAATAGACCCGACCCCTTTATCTCATCACTCAAACAAATCTCTCAGTTTCCTCAGCTCTCTCCAAACTCTCCTCCCAAACCCTAGATCCATCGCCAATGTTTCAACCGGCGAAACCCTCATAAAATCCGGCGTCGTCGGTCTTGTCGCCTCCGATCGTTGATTGTCTTCGTCTGCTCTGTAAGAATTTTCCTTCCCCCCTCTTCAGCGTTGTTTAATTTTCAAGAAAATTCCAACAGCCCACAGATTATAGCCCCCTTTGATTTAGAGAAAACTTTTGTTTATGTGTTCACCTACGAGGTGTTTGGGAGCTATTTTTTTGATGCTATCCGACAATTGGGTTGGGAATTTTTACTGTATGGGGATGAGGGGTTGTGTGCTATTGAGAAATTGGTAAATGAGTTCTACGATACTCTACGAGAGGGTGAAATACTCCAGGACCGTATTCGTTTTCACTTTCGAGGTAGAAAGAGGGTATTCTCGGTGGATACGATTTCAAATGTCACAAACATCCCTACCCGACCTGGTTTCCAAAGACCGTTAGAACTTGCCCAGTATAGGACGATCATGGGGTCAAGATGCGAGTTACGTGATGCTGGGCTAAATGCTTAGCAGATTTACCGAAACGTCTATACGGCTTGCCGCTGGGCTTACCGTAATGTCAGGGGGATCATTCGAGTTTCCTCATTTCCGGCGATTGTGGGACATATTGTTCATTGTTTAATGACCAAGGACTATCAGTTTTGCTTGGAGAGCATGTTATTTACCACAATCAAGGAGGGTGTCACGGCGCACAAATCATTACTTCCCGTCCTCATCACCCAGATTTGTCAATACTATATGGAGGAGGAGGATTTCGCGGCCTGCATCACTATGTACGAAACCGTCCTGGTCGAGATTGAAAGGATCTCACCGGGTTATACTAACAGCAGGAATGAGCAGCAGATCTGGTCACCCACTGACCCCAGCGAGCATGTGGCACCATAGACTTCCTCTGAGATTTACTTAGGAGAGGATGTTCCAACTGATCCATACGAGCTACACAGGATGGAGGTCCGTGGCATCAAGATTTTGATCCGGCAAAATAAAGAGATAAAAGAACAACTAAGCCAGATCTTAGCGAACGAGGACGAGGCAAGAGGGAGTATTAAGAACAAGGAGAAGGGCAAGGCCAAGCGATGATGAGGACATCATCAACTTCAGTTTGGGAGTGAATCTTGAATTTTGGTGCATCTTGTATCAGCATATAGTTTTGCATGTGCATATTTCCTGCATTTCAGTACTTTATATTATGTATTTTTCTTTTTATTTTTGCATGTAGTCGCATTTCATATCTTCTTTTGTATTGCATTTTGTGTTTATATTTGTATTCAAATGAAAAAACCCATAAAAATTGAAAAAAATCCCAAAAACATAAAAACTTGTTCGTCATGTTTGCTAGCGGGGGAACATAGATTTGAAGTCCTACAGTTCGGGTGAAAAGATAGAAATAACTAAATCCTTTTCGAGAGATTTACGACCAGAAAGATAACCCTTCTTTGAGTTTAACTGTAGCCGATATACGTCTTTTATAACACTTTACACGTGTCGTATGTTTTTGAGAATTAGGTGAAAGTCTAACATGATTGTAAAAGTTTTAAAAATTGATAAACATCTTTAGGATCAAACAGGTTTGTTCCGAATTAAGCAATATCAAGAATAGTTCATAAAGTGAAGTGAATATGAAGAATATTATTGAGGTTTTAATAGAAGCTAAAATTCTGAAAAATAACCCATCTGGAACTTTGTTGGAGTAATTACACACCTTATCCAAATGATAACGTCTTCAGATTAAAAAGAAAAGCTGGCTATATCTCCGATCACACTGCCTTCAGAATAATTTAAACGCAAATAAAATGAGTTTTTTGTTTTGTATCCTTGGTAACTTGGGTAATTAAGTCATTGGGGTGTTTTCATACCTAATGCCCTAAAACAATCTGGTTTGGGAGTCATTGACCCAAAACTCGCTAAGTTTCCAATCGCCAAATAAAACAAGCTAAGCAAGTGTTCTCCCCGAGTTAAAAGTCCTCACAGTTCTTTGTTGGAGAATAATCTTGGCGAAGACGAGTTTTCTATTAAAATAGTTTTTTGCGGAGATATGAAGGTTTATATTTATGAAGACGTTTTGCACGATAACAAAGGATGTATATGAACAAAAACAGGTGAAACGTAGGAATGAAGAATAAGACTTGGTTTTCTGTTAAAACTGATAGAAATTCTGACTTGAAACTTAACTGGAGAACGAAACTTGAGAAAATTTTAAGTCCTTTTGAACTCATTTAATCCTTTAGAAGTCTATCCTGGTCTGTATTTATGACATGATGACCCTAATTAAGTTCATTAATACTTATTGACACTATTCGCACAACAACTTGAAGGCGTGTGTAAGCTTATGTTAATGAACTGAGAGGAGTGAAAAATAGGATTTGACGTTTATAACTTGGGTGATAGAACATCTAACTTTGAACTCTAACTTCAGATTAGAAACAACAGTTCTTCACGACGCTAACTTGACTGGATTTTGTGGGTGTAATCCACCGAAAACCCTCAGGAAACAATACTCTTCCTACTAGGGACACCTATGTTAGTTATATATATGCTCTAGAGGCCATTACTGTACATGTGATGTATATTGTAGTGGATGCTTGGACATATATAGGGAGGACTTTCTTGCTCGACATGATAGTATGCTATCTGGTTGCACTTTTATCTTAACATGCATACTTATTGTCTCTCTATTACATGTTGATAAAGCCCTTAGGATGGGTACTTGACCACAAGGATTATGATGTGGATCATACTAGTGGGGTAGAGGTAGTGGGTAAGTACATCCTTAGATTATTCCTAGTCGTGGGTGTATCGAGATAGGGCATCGATACTGTCATGACCCGAAATATTAGCTCGTGACCAGCACTTGAATCACGCCATGTCTAAAGGCGTAACGGAATTCAAGTAAGCTGAAATCCAGAAATCTAAACCTTTTAAGAAAAATAAAGGAGGTGAGGTTTTGAAATAAAGGTATAATGAAATGAAGTTTTCTTAATGCATAGAAAAGGAACATGAATGATGCAAGTGAAATTTACTAGTTTGAAAACATGTTTCTTCTTTTAAAAATTTGGCAGCACCTCCTTTGTATATTTTGGTCTAAAGCCACAAATACAAGATAATGATGAAGGCATCCCCAAGTGGGAGCTAGCTCTTCGCCAAACGGCGGATCATAACCACGCAATACAGTATAAATAAGTATACGACGCCCAACGGCGAAGTTCACCACAAAAAGATAAATGAATAAGCAAGACATCAAAACCACAAGTAGCGAAAAATCCCTCGCTCTAAAGTCTCGCAACCACAATCTCACTAAGTCTCATTACTTATACAAATTACTAATTTTGATTGATGGAGTTAACTAGATAAAATATGAAATATAGATACAAGAGTGGGTATGATACAAATGTCCCACCTACCAATGTAAAACACCCGAATGCAACTATGTGCCAGCGAAGCCGCTACTGATCCAAGCGGTCAACCTGCAAGAACTGTGGCACAACGGGGGTGAGTTGCCAACTCGTGAGTACAAAAATATCAACAGAGAGTAATCGAATAAACAACGACTCCTAGGTCAACTATATCCTAAAGGTGATGCTATGATATCTAGGGTGACCGGGTCTATATATGTGCCAACAAGGTAGTCAATACCTATACGCATGCGGATAACATCCAACAGCAATAATCAATGCATGTATGCATGTGGATCTCGTCCACCCATATAATCAATGTCTGTATGCACGTAAATATAATAAAGCAGTGTGCATGAAAGTATGAAGATATAAATCAACGGTGTCCTTCACGACACATCAAAATCATGGAACCTGAGTGCCTAACATCGACAATCGAAAACATCATGAAAACCGTGCACAGCATCGGAACGTAAATCCTCATATATCAGACTCCGTCAGTCCGGATCGGCCCACGGGCTCCGTCAGTCCGGATCGGCCCATATCATCTCTCGACTCCGGTCAGTATCCTCCGGATATCCGCCGAGTCCAAATACTATAACCGGTAGGTAGTAGTCCCTCTGCCAGGCTCACCGTCTGTATACACAGCATCCCTTTCTTGCCCCGGGGTACAATACCGGGTCCACCATGTACCAGCGATCGGCCTCGTCCAGCTCCTCGAATCGGGTTTCACATTTCACACGTCTCAGAACCGAGAAAACGCATAGTGGACGCACTGAAATATCATATCAAGAGAAACCGGGTTTTTAAAACAACACATAATCTCTTTTAAAATGTCCACGGTTCTCAAATCCAGAAATCTCATGAAAACAACATATCACAATGCGTAAAATCATAGAGCATGATTTATGCGACATATAATAGAAATGTGAGCATATCCGTGTATCATGCAATATGGAACAGTGATATGACATATTAAGGGAAAACCGCTCATTTAAAATGATTCCAGTTTTTAAATATATCCTGTGGTTCCCAATCTCCCAATAAAAACCAGTTCTCTATGTAGGTACAATATGTATATGTGCAAGTATAGATGTACCAATGTATGTGTGCACCAATATGGATATACAATGTGTATGTGCGCAAATATGGATATATCAATGTATATGTGCACCAATATGGATATACAAATGTGTATATGCGCAAGTTTGGATGTATCAATGTATATGTGCACCAATATGGATATACAATGTGTATGTTTGCAAATATGGAAATACCAATGTATATGTGCACCAATATGGATATACAAATGTGTATATGCGCAAGTATAGATGTATCAATGTATATGTGCACCAATATGGATATACAATGTGTATGTGCGCAAATATGGATATATCAATGTATATGTGCACCAATATGGATATACAAACGTGTATATGCGCAAGTATAGATGTACCAATGTATGGTGCACAAATATCGATATACGATGTGTATGTGCGCAAATATGGATATATCAATGTATATGTGCACCAATATGGATATACAAACGTGTATATGTGCAAGTATAGATGTACTAATGTATGTGTGCACCAATATGGATATACAATGTGTATGTGCGAGCATGTCATGCGAAGAGTCATATCATGATGCAACAATCCTACTGTGTAGTGACATGGTAATTATCGATGATGAAGTGTGTGAGCCTACAATCTGTGTACGTGTAACATAAGCATCATCGATAATGGTGCAGGTGTACTATCACAGGTATAAGTAATACAATGTGAATAACATGAATGCATCATAAGGTAAATCGTCAGCTAGAAGCTATAAGGTATACATATCTAACATGGTCGAGTCGGTGAATCTATCAATCGGCATCCAGCCTAACAACATCGCTTATGGTATAATCCATCGTACGATAACCTCTAGTCAAGGGTATGGATCAATCATCAAGTCAAACTCATCACGCACGGAAAATCATCGTACGGCGGCATTAATCTATCATGGATCCTATCATCCTATAAGACGAGAAGGTTACGGACCTAACATCTCGTACGGCTACCACTCACGATTCACAACATATAAATATCTCTATGTACCTATGTCCCAGGTCACATCCGCAATAATCTCATATCAGGGGACCGACTGAGTATAAATCATCTCAATCAACTCGCATCTGTATACCAGCATATCCCCAAATCTTCATATCGCGTCATATATCCTTATCATCGCATTCATGGCCCTTACCAAGTCAATTTACAAAAACATTCTACCTTTACTATAAGCATAAGTATCTAATCTAACATACACACCCGAACCATACAAACAGTTTTTGAAAAGATGCGAATCGTAGTTTTGAATGTAGGGGCTATGGTGTTTTTAAAGAAAAGATATCATTTGAAAATCCGTAACGTCCCTCAAGGTATCTGTTTAAAGATTCATAAGATTCTTCGGCTTATAAATAGGTATGGTTCGTATGGCGCATCTACGTCGACTATCTAGTCTTATAGTATTCTAAACGGCAATATCGTCAAACATCATTCTCAAATCCCGTCATCACATAATAGCCGTATTATATCATTTCTAACCATCCTTACTTTCTAATATAGTTTCACTAACTATCTTTAGTTTCTAATATAGTTTCACTAACCATCCTTTAATTATAACCCTAGTTTCCTAATCTAGGTTTCCTTAACCATATTCTGTAAATCAGTTTCCACCAAAACATTGTAGGGAGCTATACGCCATCCACCCGACTTCCCCCGTGGATATAGATCCACTCACCTGGTCTTCGCTTGCTGAAATCGATGACGCCACGCTCCGTCACCTCGTAATCCACGTGAAGGTACCTACAATAATAAACAATCGCAATGCTTATTAACAACATGGCGGAAAACCAAAACGGCACACGTTTCGCTCATAGGTTAAAACCTATAGTCTAGCATGCAAAACACGACCAATAACCCTGGTCTTTGACGTCCAAACGCCACACGACGGAAACACATTACCAAATACCAAATTCAAATTCATTAAAAGTCGCAAAACCATTTTAGAAACTAAGTAAAACACTCCCAGATTTTCCCAGGTGATAATTAGCCAATTTTGCATACAGTACGGGCCTAATTTAGTGCAAAAAGAGCCATGGAACAAACCTGGGACCCTAATTCTCTGCTCTGGCCGCAAATTGTGGCCATAATCGATTAATCTACGGCCAAATGGTGGAGTTGGGTTCTCGGGTCTCTGTGGTAGCTTCCTGGGTGCCTGCATGTGTCACTCTGTTCGCAAAATTATTTTTAGTGCGCCCGGGTTACTCCAGATTCCATAATACCCTCACAATTCACACATTTATCCGATGTCGGGGTTTCTAAATCCGAGTTTTGGGTTCCATCCCCTGTTCTTGGTCAGTAAAACACCACTCAAGCCTTGTTAGCAGCAACTAGGCATCACTCAATCCACACAACACTCAAACCCTTCACTAGAAATTTCTAACATCACAAATCTACCACTAAACGAGTTCTAAGTTAAACCAAAATGCTAGGAATTCAAACTAAACTAACATGGAATGAGATATACCTCCCATGGCAACCCAAGGAAACCCTAGCTTGCCTAAAGTCACCAAAATCGAAATTTGCTTGGTCCAATGTGCAGAGGGTGAAGAGGGGATTAATTTTTGTGATAGGGGTTTAGGGATTTGGGGATTATTTGGAGATGACATTTGGGGTTGAAGGTGGAGGGAATGAGCTTTAGGAAGATGAAGGAAAAGATGAAAAAATGGTGGAGGGTGATGGAATGAGGCAGCCCCCCTCTCTAACTCACTTATTCTCACTCCCTCTCTCTCTCCAAGCATACCTACCCTAATCATTATGTCCTCTCTCTCTCTTCTCAACCATTTCTCTTTTCTTTTTTCTTTTCTCACAAAAACACATACACCCATATAAAACAACACCATGAAATAACATGTAGCATGTCATGGTGCATTTACCATGAAAAATTGTAGAAACATGGATTTGGCTTAATCGCGATTAGCAGTGCACTAATCTGGTTTTTATCAAAACTGAATATAATAAATTTTAAAAATGCAAAATCCTTTAAATACACTATTGAATGAATAAATCATTTTAATTTCCATTTATTTCACAATTATTGGTATATATTTATACCCTTTTTTGAAAACCCCAATTTCGCAAATCGGGCAGTTTTCGTGAAATATATTATTTTAATATTAAATTCCAAAAATAATATTTTATATTTTATGAAATATTACAATCTTCCCCCCTTAAATAAATTCGGTCCCCGAATTTAAATTTAAACCCCCAAAATCTAAAACATTTCAATAATTAGCTCAAATCAACGGGGCTCCGAAATCATGGAAGATGCAGAAATAACACAGCGCGTCAAGTGCGCATGAAAACGAGTACAAAACTCAAAATCGAACCCCGTCAAGTGTCACGCATATCATCGGATTCACACGCATATCCTCGGAGTTACAATAGAGATGCAGATCTAGAAATCCACTACTGAAATCCAATATACACTAGTCAAATACTATAATACGTGTATAGTACGCATCTTTGAAAACTCCAAAATCTGAATAAATACATGCAAAATCTTTTCTAAATCGCCGCGTGAATGCGTAACTCACGGCATAACTGACGGACGCTCATTTTAAAATAATAATATATGTCCAAATATGTTTTCTTAAATACACGTTCCGTCGTTTTCAAAATATCCCAAAAGGTTTTCCCTTATAAACGTTCGTGTCTCTCACAGACATGTAGGAAATAGCGAGACTATAGCTCCTCTTGAAAACCATTTTGGAAATCTTTTAATGCATGCAGAGTGTTCAGGTACTGTCCTCAAATCAGTCTTGTTTGGCTACTACACAATATAGTGCCCATCATGAAAACAAAGTGCTCAAAAGCAAAATCAGCCTCAAAAAGGCGTATCCAATAATCATATGCGTATGGTGAGCACGGAAATCAAATCCAAACACAGGCGCCACTATACGCACAAAGCAAAACTAAGTGCAACGGGTGTGCATAAAAGCATCTGTCCACTGCAACGGGTGTGCATGACAACAATATCTAGTGCACATATTGTGCACGAAAACAACATCTGGTGCATCAAATGCACGAAATACATTCCATAACTCAAACGCATAAAAAGCAACACCGAGTACACAAAGGTGTATAAATCAAAATCGTGAGCAACTATGTGCACAATATCCGTATCAATGCACTTCAAGCACATGTGAGCTATACCGAGTGCAAAAATCACATCATCCGTATGAAATCCATGAAATCATAAACACATTCTATAAAGGTACAAAATCGACAGCAAACGCAATAGGCATGCACAAATAGCAAATCAACACAACGGTGTATAAAATATATATCAGGTGAAATAACTATGCGCAAAAAAAATGTAAATACTAAGTAGGTGCAGCCATGGTGCACGAAATCAATATCAGGAAACTCGTTATCAAAACTCAAATCCAAGCGATATAAGTGTGATAATCGGATCACAAACGCAAATCGCAATAAATGACATCGAGGTACACCTCCTACAATATCGAAAAAGTCGGTGCGCCCAAAACTGGCAGAGAAAAAACATCCGCTCGCCACCTGCTCACATCCTGGCGTCCCCTGTCTCTGTGTCCTTATCTTCTCTGTAGATTACCAATCCCGCAATCCATCGGCTCATCGGCCCTGTCAGGTGTGCTAACGGGAACGATTCCGCTCTAGCACTTCTCTGGTCATCTCTCGGTCAATCATCACGACCACTCGTAAAGCAGCATGTTTCTGTCGTCGGCCTCTGGTCCTCTTAATACACATGACACATCTGATCCTGGGTGCAAATCTCATTGCAGTAGTGTCCGGGAAGGAATCCTGCTCAGGGTCTCTTCCGATCTTGCCTATGCCGAACTTTACGGAGGCTGGTACCCTTACATAATCTTTTCTCGTTTTCTGGACATCTGCTGTTTCGCACACATTTCCTCGGAAACTGGTCGTAACCCAACGCCTCTGTAAGCATATCAGGCCTCTGTAAGTATATCAGGTCTCTGATCTCGACGGGGAGTAATAATTGTTAGTTATGTATATGCCCTAGAGGCCATTGTTGTACATATGATGTATATTATGATGGATGCTGGGATATATATAGAGAGGACTTTCTTGCTCGTCATGATAGCATGCTATTTGGTTTCACTTTATCTTAACATGTTGACTTGTATTGGTTTACTGTCTTTCTCTCACATGTTGATAAAGCCCTTAGGATCTGTACTCGACTACTGGGACTATGATGAGATCATACTAGTGGGGCCACGGTAGTCGATGACTACATCCTATAACTGTTCATAGTCGAGGGTATATCGAGACAGGTCATCGATACACCAGTGTAGACTAGCGTATACGCATCTTGACCCATATGATGGGCGATGGAAGATCCCATATCCATCGGTGCTTGACATCAAGGATTGTGTACGGGTGCTCAGTGGAGACTGGGTACATTGGACGGACTCGCCGAGAACTCCCAGATGGTGATATACCACACGTCAGATGGCAGTTCTCCGGTGACATTGGTACAGGGTAGTCTGTAGACCCGAGATCGTCATAGAGTCTTGTGTGATTCCCACCGTGCTTTGATTTCGACCCTACCACGTCCAAGAGGGGTGCAAAACAGTGGCTTTTGGGTGCAGTCCCGAATCACATGGAGGCAATGAGCGATATGAGGGGATTCGTCTCTCCCGGTATAGGGAGTTGATGTTGTGCTGTGTTCGATTGGCTATAACTGGAAGTCCCTGGCCAGGGCTGATATAGAGATTTACTGGTAAGTGTTACCAGTATTTTCTCGACCCGTTATGAGCCTCACATGGACACGACTTATCGGTTACTGGGGTCTGACGTATACCACCCCTAGAGTTGATATGCGACATATCAGACGAACAGACCGGACTGTATGAGAGTGTTACTGATTGGATTCATAGGAGAACGTACATGCTAGCTTGTTGATCTTATGATCGCTCAATACCTGGGTGGCTGTTACGTTTAGCTGACCGCTTGCAGCTTGTGGGTGTTTGATATGATCATCACCTGCTACCGGGGTATTGACGATTCTTTAGAGTCCAACACAGAGGTTTCTTGGCTCAGGCAAAACGGAGTAGAGACACATATATGATATGTGCAGGACCGAGGATAATGCGATATGAGATACCGTATTATATTCTCGCGATATTTAGATATGAACCGGGTCATCGGATCAAGTGTTGATTCGATGAATCGATACATGATATATTAGTCGGTTATATTCGATATAGCCGGATTGTCGGATCAAGTGTTGATTCGATAATTTAATGTATAATAATTTATATGATATATTGTATTACATTATCTAATATTGGCTCGCTTTATTTTTTCATTTTCTCACCGGATAATACATTAATATATATGCGATATATGTTAATTGTATTATTTTCTTTTATTACAAATATATAATATATACGTGATATATATTATAGTAACATGATATGATTAATAATGGAACATGTTAAGTGGAGATTAAGCAAGGTTAGGGTTTGATTAGGGTTAGCTCCTTCTTGCACCATCTAGAAGCTTTCCTTTTGTCAAGTGTAAGATATTATGGTTGATATTATCTTATGACTCATTCTTTAACATAACCAAACCCTAGCCCTACTTTATTCTCTACAAAGGTTATCCTTGTCATCCTTGACCATGGTTCCATGATCAATCATATATTCATTTCTATTATTCATCACAAAAGGATTAACTCTTTTTCCATCATCTTTTTCTCTCTTGAGCTTTGAGAAAGCTTACTAGTTATTCATTTTGTGATGATTTCTTGTGAGAAATTGATATAAAAAGATAGCATAAATACTACTCTATCATCCTCATCTAATCTAGCCCATTAGATTAGGGTGTTCACCTCATTAGAGTGAGAGAGCTTGAGTTATTGCAACTTCGACGTAGATCATCGGAGAAAATGAATACGACAAGATAGCATGGATCGTTCGAGTCGTGGAGCCTCTCTTGAGTCCGGGAGATCGTGGATCGCGGCGAAGGGACTTCTACTCGGAGCTTATGAAGCGAAGGAGCGGACTACAAAGGTTGTAATCTCTCACACTTATTAGTAAAGATGTTTACTTGCGTGTTAAACCCTAATAATCTAGCAAAGATCCCGGCTTTGGGTTGTTCGGCATGTCTAAAATTTTATTCGGGCATGGTTGATGCCTTATGAACCCTCACAAGAGTGCCTAGGAACCCTACAGTGGTATCAGAGCCTAGTTAGAACATTAGGCGACGTGTATACGAAGTTAAAACTCCGAACGAACCCCGAAACGACATTTTAAACCCCACTCTAGATATTTTTTTAAAACTGTGATTTCTCAGAATTAAAAATGCTTAAAAATACCAGCAGGAAATTATAAGAAATACTGTGAAAAGCGACAGGTTAAATCGTACGGAACGCCGCGGAACCGCGGCCAATCCTTGCTTGGGCCGCGGATCCGCGGCCGTATAGTTGTGTTAATCCTATAATTTTGCACAGTAATTTCTATTTCTGTAAGTTCTATTTTCTGGGTATTTTTAATCTGACTCAAATGTTGATTGTTCTGGGGTTTATTTTGTAATCGTTGATTCGATCGGAATATTTAATTTTGTTATGTTTTCCGGATATTCAGAAACTGTTAAAATGTTCGAACGGATATCCTTAAACTCACTTTTTCCCGGCACGAAAAACTTTCAAGTGTTGAATTTTTATCGGGTTTAAATCTTTCGGAAAAATGTGCAAGTAACGCAGTGGACCCTCTAGAAGAACACAAACCTTAACTCGATTATGTGAACGTCTTGAACTGCCTCTAAATCTTAGGGTTTGGGGCAGTACGGCGTGCCACATGTGAGGTGTTGGCTTGACCCTTCTACGGCTAGATCATCGGTACTGTGACATATTCTGGGATTATTTGAACTCCGCTCAAGTGTTGAGCTATTTAGGAAATTTTGGGTATTTGATTATCTGTTCGGAAAGTTTAATACTGTCTATTTATCTAGAATATGATACAATATGTGGAAATCATATAGTTAGGCATGAAATGCGAAGTATGTGATATTTCGGATTTACGATGTCTAAGGTGATTGTGGATTCCAAATGTTGTAGTTTTATAATTTCTTTTCTGTGACTGTAAGTGTAGTATGTAGTTGTATTGCCGGTCTTCGTTGCTATACATCTACGACGATCGGTGTATGTATACTTACTTATGTTGATGATATGAGATATTATGTGTTGCTGTGATATGTTATATTGGATCGTCGTGTTCTGAATAGCCGGGGGTTTTATGTGAGATGAGGGTTTTTATTTTCATTCATGTAAAATTCATTTGTATGTAATATTCTTTTATTGGGGCACTTCCGGGATGAGGTTGATGTCACCAGTGTATATTATTTACTTTTCCGCATTAGGTAGACCTAAGGAGGGGAGCATAAGCAACCGGGTTCTAGGGTCCAGTGGGAGGCCATCTCAAGGAGTCGAGACCGGGTCTCCTAACCCTAGAATTGGCATTGTTACTTGCCGCTCTCGTAGGGGTCTAGGGATGTGGGTTTGGCTATTCATCGCGACCGTGGAATCCGTGTTTTATACAGGCTCGTATTGAAAACACGGACATCCTAGTATATCCAATATTTCATATATGTTCTTCTGCTGCAATGTTCTGTGATGAGATCATATTACTGCCTGAGACGAATGCCTATACTATATATATGCTGATATATAAATATTACTTCTTTCGTTTCTTCTGTGATGCTTAGGAAGCATAAGCTGATGGGATTTATTAATGAGATTAATAAAAAGAAAAGAAACCTAAAAGATGTTGTAGAATCAAAACTTTATAAAAAGGGTAGCTACAGTTTTGCTTTGCATAGCGGTATATATGATATATCCTGCACCTTATTCGATAAGGAAAGAGCCGAGATCCCTTCACCGGGAGTGACCTCTTTAGCGAAACTGGCAGATTCTACAAACTCGCGTTTAGTTTTTGACAGCTTATATAGTTTTTGCTTTGCACAACGGTATATATGATATACCCTGCACCTTATTCGATGAGGAAAGAGCCGAGATCCCTTCACCGGGAGTGACCTCTTTAGCGAAACTAGAAAAGCCTAAAAAACACTCCTTTTCAAAAACACTCGATTCTACGACGATATCAAGTTCATTACGCTCAGGGTTTTCTGAAAAACCTGCGTAGCCCTCCGTCATTTCATATAAAGACTATTTAGTATTCGTGCTGCGTTTGTTGGCCTTTGTCAAGGCGTAGTGTGCGGTAGCTAACTGGTACTTATCTGTTTGAACATGTGATGTGATTGGATTAGGGTATTCGTACGACCTTGTTGGCCTTTGTCAAGGGTCGTGCGGGTGGGTTTATTTCAATCAAGAAATGACGGGTTGAACTTGACTAGCTTCCTATGGTTTGTTGGCCTTTGTCAAGGTCATAGGGGTTAGGGGCAAAATATTATCGGGAATTTCAAGTGTTGAAATTTGCAATGAGATTGCATACCTCCAATGAGATAGTTGGATCCCGATACCCACTGCGAGTAAGTGTTACTCCTGGGAGAGTTTTACACAGGACAATTAGCCGATTAAGTAGGTTTGTAGAAAAGTGTTAACGGGGTTACGCCTCTGGGAAAACGAGGTTTACTTTAATTAGGTCCGTGCGAAAGCACGAGGAACCTCCCTGAAGTACCGACACTGATCTGGCTGAAAAATTGACGAAATTGTAGGGTGTAATTAATCCCGGCTAATCTTACCTTTTAGGGTTTGAAGAAAGATTTGATAAAAACAGTGGGAGACATCCTGATTAGATAAGATAATAACCAATCTAATCTTGCAAGAGCATACACTAAAGTGTTTTCTTCTCTCTCTCTCCAGGTAGCGACCATGTCAGGCAATAATCAAGATAATAATATAGATGTATTGACTGAACCCGCTTATTATACTGAGCAGGGGAACGTTGGTACCGTTCTTTCTTATAAGAGTTATAAGACTGAACAGGGAATAGTAGAATATCTGGATTCTCACGCCACCCAAACGGAGAACATGCATGTTGATGCACCTTCTTCGGGTGTGTTAGTTATTGAGAACTGTTTCTCAGTTCACCCTACGTCCTGGGTATTAGATACCGGATTAGGATCCAATATATGGAAATTGTTACATGGGCTACGGAAAGGTAGAGAACTGGGAAAAGGTGATCATTCCGTTCAAGTAGGGAATGGTGCAAGTATTGCAGCCAAAGCAGTTGGCGAATATCACCAAGTATTACCAAGTTGTAATACACTGATTCTGAATGAGTGCTATTATATACCGAACATGATGTGCAATATTATATCAATTTCTTTATTAAGTAAAGAAGGATATAATTTTGTAGTAAAGGTAATGTTATGAACATATTCCTAGATCAAAAGTTGATTGGATCAGGCTCGTTACATAATGACATATTCATTCTCAATCAAAATACAGTTCTTAATATACAAAACACACACAAGAGGAAAAGTTCAGAAATGAACGAATCCTACTTGTGGCATTGTAGACTTGGTCATATCAATGTGACACGACTGACTAAGTTACATAAGGATGGATATTTGAATCCGTTCGAATTATCATCTTATGATACTTTCCATTCATGTCTCAAAGAAAAAATGACCAAAGCTCCGTTTAGTGGACACGGAGAAAGAGTTACGGAACTCTTAGGACTGGTACATAGTGATGTATGCGGTCCCATGTCTACGCATGCCAGGAATGGTTCTTCCTACTTCATTACATTCACTGACGATCTCTCAAGATTCGGATATGTGTTCCTGATGAAACACAAGTCTGAAGCTTTTGAGAAATTCAGAGAATATAAACACGAAGTAGAGAACCAAACGGGCAAAAGTATTAAGATTCTTCGATCTGATCGAGGAGGAGAATACTTAAGCAATGAGTTCCTAGATTATCTAAAAGAGAATGTGATTCTCTCTCAGCTTACTCCTCCTTATACACCACAGCACAACGGTGTATCGAAACGAAGGAATCGCACCCTATTAGATATGGTGCGTTCGATGATGAGTACAGCTGAGTTACCTATTTCCTTCTGGGGGTATGCACTTGAGACAGCAGCATACCTATTGAATCAAGTTCCAACTAAATCTGTACCTACCACACCATATGATATATGGAGTGGGAAGAGACCATGTCTTAAACGAGTTAAGATATGGGGTTGTCTGGCCTATGTCAAAAGGCAAAATCTAGACAAACTCGAGGCACGGTCAGTTCTATGCATGTTTGTGGGATATCCCAAACATTCACATGGATATCTTTTCTACCACCGCGAGGAATAAAAGGTATTTGTTTCTCGACATGCCACCTTTTTAGAAAAGGAATTTCTTGCAAAAGAAATTAGTGGCGAAGAGGTAGAACTGGAAGAAATTTCGGCTACACAAACTGCAACTGAAGATTTAGTGGAACCAGAGGATTCAGTAGTACCCGACGAACCCCAGCCTCTACGCCGATCTAGTAGGGTTTCTCGTCCACCTGAGAGATACTACGGTTTTCTCATTAATGGTGGGAGCGAGGATTGCATCATGGAAGATGATAACCAAACTAGTTTCGAGCAGGCCATCACGAGTGGTGACTCTGTGAAATGGCTGGATGCAATGCGATCTGAGATGGAATCCATGTACACCAACAAAGTATGGACTTTGGAAAATGCTCCGGAAGGGGTAAAACACATTGGGAGCAAGTGGATCTTTAAAAAGAAATTTGGTGTAGATGGAAAAGTCGAGACTTTCAAAGCTAGACTTGTTGCAAAGGGTTTTCGTCAACGACCAGTTGTGGATTATGACGAAACCTTTTCACCAGAGGCTATGCTTAAGTCCATCCGGATCTTACTTGCCATTGCTGCATACCATGACTACGAAATCTGGCAAATGGATGTTAAGACCTTCTTTTTCTAAACGGTGATTTAGAAGAGTGCGTGTACATAACTCAGCCATAGGGCTTCGTAGATAGTGGGAGCAGCGGAAAGGTGTGCAAGCTGCTTAAATCTATTTATGGGTTAAAGCAAGCATCGCGGAGTTGGAACATCTGTTTTGATGTTGTAGTCAAAGAGTTTGACTTCATCAAAAATATAGATGAACCTTGTATCTATAAGAAGGTTGCAGAGAGTAAGGTTGTTTTCCTCGTATTGTACGTGGATGACATACTCTTGATAGGAAATGATATTCCTATGCTTCAATCAGTCAAGCTCTTCTTATCATAAAGATTCTCAATGAAAGATCTAGGTGATGCCTCCTGTATATTGGGAATCATGATCTATAGAGATAGATCTAAACGGATACTGGGATTGTCTCAATCCAGGTACATTGACACCATACTAAAGAGATTTAGTATGGAAGAATCCAAGCGTGGGAACCAACCCACGATCTCTGGACTCACTCACTCCAAAGAGATGTCTCCCAAGACTGATTTGGAGAGAGCTCGCATGCAAGGGATACCCTGGGCTTCGGCAGTAGGCTCTATCATGTATGTGATGCTATGTACCAGACCCGATGTAGCATACTCACTAAGTGTAGTGAGTCGGTTTCAAGCAGATCCTGAAGAGAGTCACTGGACAGCTGTGAAGAACATTCTCAAGTACTTGCGAAGGACTAAGGAGATGTTCTTGGTGTATGGTAATGGAGAACTCCGGGTGGAGTACTTTACCGATTCCAGCTTCCAAAGTGATAGGGACGACTCTAAGTCGCCCTCGGGATTTGTCTTTACCCTCAATGGAGGGGCGGTATGTTGGAAGAGTTCCAAACAGGATACCGTTGCAGACTCGACGATGGAGGCTGAATACATCGCTGCCAACGATGCTGCCAAAGAGGCTGTCTGGATAAAGAAGTTCATTAGTGAACTTGGTGTGGTTCCATCCATTGAGCATCCAATACCTCTGTATTGCGATAACAATGGAGTTGTGGCTTTGGCCAAGGAACCCAGGTCCCATCAAAAGTCCAGACATATTCTGAGGCGGTATCACCTGATCAGGGAGATAGTTGATCGCCGGGAGATCGAGGTCAGGAGAGTAGATACGAAGGACAACACTGCGGATCCACTCTTAAAGGCCATTCCCCAGATATAGTTTGAGAGATTATTCGGGATGCTATGTATGAGATACTACAACAGCTGGCCTTAGTGCAAGTGGGAGATTGTTAGTTATGTATATGCCCTAGAGGCCATTGTTGTACATATGATGTATATTATGATGGGTGCTGGGATATATATAGGGAGGACTTTCTTGCTCGTCATGATAGTATGCTATTTGGTTTCACTTTATCTTAACATGTTGACTTATATTGGTTTAATGTCTTTCTCTCACATGTTGATAAAGCCCTTAGGATCTGTACTCGACTACTTGGACTATGATGAGGTCATACAAGTGGGGCCACGGTAGTCGATGAGTATATCCTATAACTGTTCATTGTCGAGGGTATATCGAGACAGAGCATCGATACACCAGTGTAAACTAGCGTATACGCATCTTGACCCATATGATGGGCGATGGATGATCCTATATCCATCGGTGTTTGACATCAAGGATGGTGTACGGGTGCTCAGTGGAGACTGGGTACACTGGACGGACTCGCCGAGAACTCCAAGATGGTGATATACCACACGTCAGATGGCAGTTCTCCGGTGACACTGGTACAGGGTAGTCTGTAGAACCGAGATCGTCATAGAGTCTTGTGTGATTCCCACTGTGCTTTGATTTCCACCATACCACGTCCAAGAGGGCGTGCAAAACGTTGGCTTTTGGGTGCAGTCCCGAATCACATGGAGGCAATGAGCGATAGGAGGGGATTCGTCTCTCCCGGTATAGGGAGTTGATGTTGTGCTGTGTTCGATTAGCTATAATTGGAAGTCCCTGGCTAGGGCTGATATAGAGATTTACTGGTAAGTGTTACCAGTAGTTTCTCAACCCATTATGAGCCTCACATCGACACGACTTATCGGTTACTGGGGTCTTACGTATACCACCCCTAGCCTTGATATGCGACATATCAGACGAACAGACCGGACTGTACGGGAGTGTTACTGATTGGATTCACAGGAGAACGTACATGCTAGCTTGTTGATCTTCTAATCACTCAATACCTGGGTGGCTGTTACGTTTAGCTGACCGCTTGCAGCTTGTGGGTGTTTGATATGATCATCACCTGCTACCGGCGTATTGACGATTCTTTAGAGTCCTACACAGAAGTTTCTTGGCTCAGGCAAAACGGAGTAGAGGCATATATGTGATATGTGCAGGACCGAGGATAATACGATATGAGATACCGTATTATATTCTCGCGATATTTAGATATGAACCGGGTCATCGGATCAAGTGTTGATTCGATGAATCGATACATGATATATTAGTCGGTTATATTCAATATAGCCGGATTGTCGGATCAAGTGTTGATTCGATAATTTAATGTATAATAATATATAAGATATATTGTATTACATTATCTAATATTGGCTCGCTTTATTATTTCATTTTCTCACCGGATAATACATTGATATATATGCGATATATGTTAATTGTATTATTTTCTTTTGTTACAAATATATAATATATATGTGATATATATTATAGTAACATGATATGATTAATAATGGAACATGTTAAGTGGAGATTAAGCAAGGTTAGGGTTTGATTAGGGTTAGCTCCTTCTTGCACCATCTAGAAGCTTTTCTTTTGTCAAGTGTAAGATATTATGGTTGATATTATCTTATGACTCATTCTTTAACCTAACCAAACCCTAGCCCTAGTTTATTCTCTACAAAGGTTATCCTTGTCATCCTTGACCTTGGTTCCATGATCAATCATATATTCATTTCTATTATTCATCACAAAAGGATTAACTCTTTTTCCATCATCTTCTCTCTTGAGCTTTGAGAAATCTTACTAGTTATTCATTTTGTGATGATTTTTTGTGAGAAATTGATATAAAAAGATAGCATAAATACTACTCCATCATCCTCATCTAATCTCGCCCATTAGATTAGGGTGTTCACCTCATTAGAGTAAGAGAGCTTGAGTTATTGCAACTTCGATGTAGATCATCGGAGAAAAGGAATACGAAAAGCTAGCATGGATCGTTCGAGTCGTGGAGCCTCTCTTGAGTCCGGGAGATCGTGGATCGCGGCGAAGGGACTTCTACTCGGAGCTTATGAAGCGAAGGAGCGGACTACAAAGGTTGTAATCCCTCACACTTATTATTAAAGATGTTTACTTGCATGTTAAACCCTAATAATCTAGCAAAGATCCCGGCTTTGGGTTTTCGGCACGTCTAAAATTTTATTCGGGCATGGTTGCTGCCTTATGAACCCTCACAAGAGTGCCTAAGAACCCTACAATAACAGCTCATCAGCGTCTCGCACAAACCTCTGGTTCAACTTGTCTTTATCGTCATCCACTATGATGTCACGCCATGCTATCTGCGCACAACAACTGTTTTCGGCCACGGTCAATCCGAAGTCTCTCACACGGACTCGAAATCGCGTTCTCTGTAGCTTCATCACTCTATAGAAGATATCTGGCCGAACACGTCCTCGGGAAATCGTCACAACCATCGGAGGAATACTCAATACTCATCCGTCCTTGATCAACTCACAACGCATCAGGGTGAGGTCCTCTATACGAAGCTGGTCAGCTTACTGGTCTTTTATCACATTGTATTCGGAAGACGTCAAACTTTTCGATCGAGTCATCAAGGTCCCAAAATTTCGCGAAGGCTCAGCACCTGAGCACAGTCTAAAAATATCTGGTACATACCACAGTACCTCTGGACCAACCATAGAAGGGCAAACCCAAGCCTCACTGATGGCACCGATAAACTGCCATAAACCCTAAGGTTCAAAGCGGTTCCATGGTCATCATGTCGAGTTAGGGTTTCGTTCTTCTAGAGGGTCCACAGAATTACCTGCATGTTCCTCGGAACACTTTAAACTTGGGAAAAATGGGTTTCTGACACTCGCTCAAACTTTTTAACTTCGCCTAGGCGACATGCGAATACCCTTCGTCCGCACGCTAAACAATGCCTCAATCCTCCAGGAAAGGCGATACACCGGCGGCCATCTCTGGATCGGTCTGCTCTAGATCTGAGTAAGACTCTCCACATTGGAAATCTTCAACTCAACTGGGCCTGCATCGGTGCATCAATCTGACGAATCACCTTCGTCTCTCAAATCGGGGTAGACTAGCTATCATCTGTCGCATTTCTGCCTGGAAGCTCCGGCGATCTTAGCTCGTAAGCTTTGGAAGCGACATCCCATCATCTCAGCAACTGCTGGTTCACATATCTGCATGGTAGGAGACATCAAAATCTCTGAGGTATGTTGTATATCAACAGTCTCTCGCAACTGGAAGTTCTAACAATGGCCCAATCATCTGGTGTAAAACTATGCACTCGCCTCCATAAGAGGCCACAACATAACACTACATCAAGATGTTCCCATGTCACCAGAAAGACAATGGTCAGTCCCCGTACCAGACGAGCTCGCCCTGACCGCAACACTAGCAGCAGCTCAATCTGCGCTCAAACCATGGTGACTGGAACCTCAATCGATTATCGACGAAAGCATATCAACGGCATGAGAGGAAACGACAGATCCAGAATGGATACATGATCATAAGAAGGAACATCATCAATGAGAGTATGATCATGGAAACAAATAGAATTGAGGATCTCAAATGGATGTATAATCATGGGTAGGAAGAGAATCATAAGTCTCAAAAATATGTACATCCTAAGGTTTCTTAAGTGGAGTATCGTATCGTAAATATGCCGCGAAACATACGTACGGTACGTCACTCTACTTAAGCTACCTACTCCATCAATCAGGGTCAACCTATGAAACGAAAGTTCGGGTCTAATCCCCCCCCGTTCAACTCTAAGTTCCACAAGGTCAAGCCTAGGATCCGAAATACATACCCGCCCTAGACTCCGCATAGTTAAACATAGACTCGAACAAAGATTAAACCTAGCGCTCTGATACCAACTTTGTCATGACCCGAAATATTAGCTCGTGACTAGCACTTGAATCACGCAATGTCAAAAGGCGTAACGAAATTCAAGTAAGCTGAAACCCAGAAATCTAAACCTTTTAAGAAAAATAAAGGAGGTGAGGTTTTGAAATAAAGGTATAATGAAATCAAGTTTTCTTAATGCATAGAAAATGAACATGAATGATGCAAGTGAAATTTACTAGTTTGAAAACATGTTTCGTCTTTTAAAAATTTTGGCAGCAACTCCTTTGTATATTTTGGTCCAAAACCACAAATATAAGATAATGATAAAGCCATCCCCAAGCGGGAGCTAGCTCTTCACCAAACGGCGGATCACAACCACGTAATACAGTATAAATAAGTATACGACGCCCAACGATGAAGTTCACCACAAAAAGATAAATAAATAAGCAAGACATCAAAACCACAAGTAGCGAAAAACCCCTCTCTCTAAGTCTCGCAACCACAATCTCACTAAGTCTCATTACTTATAAAAATTACTAATTTTGATTGATGGAGTTAAGTAGATACAATATGAAATATAGATACAAGAGTGGGTACGATACAAATGTCCCACCTACCAATGCAAAACACCCGAATGCAACTGTGTGCCAGTGAAGCCGCTACTGATCCAAGCGGTCAACCTGCAAGAACTGTGGAACAACGGGGGTGAGTTTCCAACTAGTGAGTAGAAAAATATCAACAGATAGAAATCAAATAAACAACGAATCCTAGGTCAACTATATCATAAAGGTGATGCTATGATATCTAGGGTGACCGGGTTTGTATATGTGCCAACAAGGTAGTCAATACCAATATGCGGATAATATCGAACAGTAATAATCAATGCATGTATGCATGTGGATCTTTTCCACCCATATAATCATTGTCTGTATACACGTAAATATCATAAAGGAGTGTGCATGAAAGTATGAGGATATAAATCAACGGTGTCCCTCACGACACATCAAAATCATGGAACCTGAGTGCCTAGCATCGACACTCGAAAACATCATGAAAACCATGCCCATCATCGGCACGTAAATCCTTATATATCGGGCTCCGTCAGTCCGGATCGGCCCACGGGCTCCGTCAGTTCGGATCGGCCCATATCTTCTCTCGACTCCGGTCGGTATCCTCCGGATATCCTCCGAGTCCAAATACTATCACCGGTAGGTAGTAGTCCTTCTGCCGGGCTCACCGTCTGTATACACAGCATCCCTTTCTTGCCCCGGGGTAACATACCGGGTCCACCATGTACCAGCAATCGGCCTCGTCCAGCTCCTCGAATCGGATTTCACATGTCGCAGGTCTCAGAACCGAGAAAACGCATGGTGGACGCACTGAAATATCATATCAAGAGAAACCGGGTTTTTAAAACAACACATAATCTCTTTTAAAATGTCCACGGTTCTCAAATCCCGAAATCTCATGAAAACAACATCTCAATGCGTAAAATCATAGAGTATGATGTATGCGACATATAATAGAAATGTGAGCATATCCGTGTATCATGCAACATGGAACCGTGATATGATATATTAAGGGAAAACCGCTCTTTTAAAATGATTCCAGTTTTTAAATATATCCTGCGGTTCCCAATCTCCCAAAAAAAAACAGTTCTCTATGTAGGTAAAATATGTATATACGCAAGTATAGATGTACCAATGTATGTGTGCACCATTTAGAAAAATCTTAATTCATAAGATTTATTTGATAAATCACCGATTAAAGCTCGGCCTAATCTCTGTTTTCTAAGCCCATTTCTAATAACTCAGCTAGGGAAAGGTATACAATGTGTATGTGCGCAAATATGGATATATCAATGTATATGTGCACCAATATGGATATAAAAATGTGTATATGCGCAAGTATGGATGTATCAATGTATATGTGCACCAATATGGATATACAATGTGTATGTGCGCAAATATAGATATATCAATGTATATGTGCACAAATATGGATATACAAATGTGTATATGCGCAAGTATGGATGTATAAATGTATATGTGCACCAATATGGATATACAATGTGTATGTGTGAAAATATGGATATATCAATGTATATGTACATCAATATGGATATACAAACGTGTATATGCGCAAGCATAGATGTACCAATGTATGTGTGCACCAATATAGATATACAATGTTTATGTGCGCAAATAAGGATATATCAATGTATATGTGCACCAATATGGATATACAAACGTGTATATGTTCAAGTATAGATATACCAATGTATGTGTGCACCAATATGGATATACAATGTGTATGTGCGAGCATGTTATGCGAAGAGTCATATCATGATGCAGCAATCCTACTGTGTAGTGACATGGCAATTATCGATGATGAAATGGGTGAGCCTACAATCTGTGTACGTGTCACATTAGCATCATCGATAATGGTGCAGGTGTACTATCACAGGTAAAAGTAATACAATGTGAATAACATGAATGCATCATATGGTAAATCGTCAGCTAGAAGCTATAAGGTATACATATCTAACATGGTCGAGTCGGTGAATCTATTAATCGACATCCAGCCTAACAACATTGCGTACGGTATAATCCATCGTACGATAACCTCTAGTTAAGGGTATGGATTAATCATCAAGTCAAACTCATCACGCACGGAAAATCATCGTACGGCGGCATTAAGCTATCAGGGATCCTATCATTCTATAAGACGAGAAGGGTACAGACCTAACGTCTCGTACGACTACCACTCACGATTCACAATATATAAATATCTCTATGTACCCATGTCCCAGGTCAAATCCACAATAATCTCATATCAGTGGACCGACAGAGTATGAATCATCTCAATCGACTCGCATCCGTATACTGGTGCTAAGGTTTCACAGAAGCCAATATATCCCCAATTCTTCATATCGCGTCATATATCCTTTTCATCGCATTCATGTCCCTTACCAAGTCAATTTACAAAATCATTCTACCTTTACTATAAGCATAAGTATCTAATCTAACATACACACCCGAACCATACAAACAGTTTTTGAAAAGATGCGAATCGTAGTTTTGAAAGTATGGGCTACAGTGTTTTTAAAGAAAATATATCATTTGAAAATCCGTAACGTCCCTCAAGGTATCTGTTTAAAGATGCATACGATTCTTCGGTTTAGAAATAAGTATGGTTCGGATGGCGCATCTAAATCGACTATCTAGTCCTATAGTATCCTAAACGGCAATATCGTCAAACATCATTCTCAAATCCCGTCATCACATAATAGCCGTATTATATCATTTCTAACTATCCTTAGTTTCTAATATAGTTTCACTAACTATCTTTAGTTTCTAATATAGTTTCACTAACCATCCTTTAATTATAACCCTAGTTTCCTAATCTAGGTTTCCTTAACCATATTCTGTAATTCAGTTTCCACCAAAACTTTGCGGGGGTGCTATACGCCATCCACCCGACTTCCCACGTAGATATAGATCCACTCACCTGGTCTTCGCTTGCCGAAATCGATGACGCCACGCTCCGTCGCCTCGGAATCCACGCGAAGGTACCTACAATAATAAACAATCACAATGCTTATTAACATCAAGGCGGAAAAACAAAACGGCACACGTTTCGCTCATAGGTTAAAACCTAAAGCATAGCATGCAAAACACGACCAATAACCCTGGTCGTTGACGTCCAAACGCCACACAACGGAAAGACAATACCAAATACCAAATTCAAATTCATTAAAAGTCGCAAAACCATTTTAGAAACTAAGTAAAACACCCCCATATTTTCCCCAGGTGATAATTAGCCAATTTTGCATAGAGTAGGGTCCTAATTTAGTGCAAAACGAGCCATGGACCAAACCTGGGACCCTAATTCCCTGCTTTGGCCGCAAATTATGGCTAGAATGGATTAATCTGCGGCCAAAAGGTGGAGTTGGGGTCTCGGGTGTCTGTGGTAGCTTCCTGGGTGCCTCCATATGTCACTTTGTTCGCAAAATTATTTTTAGTGCCCCCGGGTTACTCCAGATTCCATAATACCCTCACAATTCACACATTTATCCGATGTCGGGGTTTCTAAATCCAAGTTTTGGGTTTCATCCCCTGTTCTAGGTCAGAAAAACACCACTCAAGCCTTATTAACAACCACTAGGTATCACCCAATCCACACAACACTCAAACCCTTAATTAGAAATTTCTAACATCACAAATCTACCACTAAATGGGTTCTAAGTTAAACCAAAATGCTAGGAATTCAAATTAAACTAACATGGAAAGAGATATACCTCCCATGGCAACCCAAGAAAACCCTAGCTCGCCCAAAGTCACCAAAATCGAAATTTGATTGGTACAATGTGTAGAGGGTGAAGAGGGGATTAACTTTTGTGAAAGGGGTTTAGGGATTTGTGGATTATTTGGAGATGACATTTGGGGTTGAAGGTGGAGGGATTGAGCTTGAGGAAGATGAAGGAAAAGATGAAAAAATGGTAGAGGGTGATGGAATGAGGCAGCCCCCCCTCTTTATCTCACTTATTCTCACTCCCTCTCTCTCTCCAAGCATACCTACCCTAATCATTATGTCCCCCCCTCTCTCTTTAATCATTCCTCTTTTCTTTTTTCTTTCCTCACCAAAACACATACACCCATATAAAACAACACCATGAAATAACGTGTAATATGTCATGATGCATTTACCATGAAAAACTGTAGAAACACGGATTTGGCTTAATCGCGATTAGCAGTGCACTAATCTGGTTTTTATCAAAACTGAATATAATAAATTTTAAAAATGCCAAATCCTTTAAATACACTATTGAATGAAGAAATCATTTTAATTTCCATTTATTTCACAATTATTGGTATATATTTATACCCTTTTTCGAAAACCCCAATTTCGCAAATCGGGCAGTTTTCGTGAAATATATTATTTTAATATTAAATTCCAAAAATAATATTTTATATTTTCTGAAATGTTACAGATACTTCAGTGTAGACTAGCGTATACGCTTCTCGACCCATATGATTGGCGATGGATGATCCCATATCCATTGGTGTTTGACATCAGAGAAGGTATACGGGTGCTCAGTGGAGACTGGTACACTAGACAGACTCGCCGAGAACTCCTAGATGGTATTATACCTATCGTCAGATAGCATTTCTCTGGTGACACTGGTACAGGTTAGTCTGTCGACCCGAGATCGTCATAGTGTCTTGTGTGATTCCCACTGTGCTTTGATTTCCACCATACCACGTTCAAGAGATCGTGCAAAAAGGTGGTTTTTGGGTACAGTCCCGAGTCACATGAAGGCAATGAGCGATAGAGAGGATTCGTCTCTCCTGCTATCGGGGGTTGTTGTCGCGCTGTGCTCGATTGGCCATAACAGGAAATCCCTGGCTAGGGTTGCTGAGATCTACTGGTAAGTGTTATTAGTAGTTTCTCGAACCATTATGGACCTTGCATCCGCATGACTTATTAGGCTATTGGGGTCTGACGTTATACCAGCCCCAGGCTGCGATATGCGACATATCTGATGAAGAGACCGGACTGTACGGTAATGTTGCTGATTGGATACGCAGGAGTATGAGCAGGCTTGATTGTTGATCTTCTGATCGCTCAATACCCGGATGGCCGTTACGTTTAGCAGACCGCTTGCTGCTTGTGGGTGCTTGATATGATCATCACCTACTTCCGGCGTATTGACGAGTCTTTAGAGTTCTACACAGAGGTTTCCTGGTTCATGCGAAACGAAGTAGGAGCATATATGTGATATGTGCGGGACCGAGATTAATGCGCGTATGTGATACCGCATTCTATTCTCGCGATATGTGATATCGGTCGGTTATATGTGATATAGTCGGGTTATCGGATCAAGTGTTGATTCGATAAATTGATTCATATGATATTAGTCGGTTGTATGTGATATAAACGGATTATTAAATCAAGTGTTGATTTGATAATTTAATGTGTAATTATATATTTGATATATTAAGTTACATTAACTAATATTTGCTCACTAAGTATTCTTTTTCTCACTTATGTGCACATAGTATATATGTGATATATATTAATGTACATTTTATTTGTGTCAGGCTTGATGCCACATGCTTCATAGGTGTATGAGACTCACACCATGCTTGATATAATGAGGGGGTTTTATTTATCAAAGTAAATAAAAAATGGTTGGATATTTGGCATGGCTACAAGATTGTAGAAGCTTATGGAACCATTGACCAAGTCCACTACTTTTATTTCACTTGTAGATATTTATTAACCTAACCATTATATGAGCCATGGTTTAGTCTCTACATGAGTTGGTGTATGACACTAACTCACCCATGGTTTCCATTCTCACATCATGAGTTTCATTCTCATCTTCACTTCATCTTCTTCTTCCTCATGGAAAAGCTTTCTAGCTTTTGAAAAGGTGATGAAATATTGTGAGAAAAATAAATCTAAAGTGAGCCCATTTCTTACTTCATCATCTTCTACTATATTAGTCATTTAGTTTAGGGTGTTTGCTTCACTAATCTACAATTAGTGAAGAGGTAGCATGAGCTTGAGTCTCCTCGACGTAGATCATCTTCGGCCTCGAAGACTTCGAGCAAGCTTGTTCATTTCTTCATGTGAACCCTTACTGGAGTTCGGGTGTTCACTACTTGGAGCGAAGGGACTACTACATGGAGCTTCAGAAGTGAAGGACCGGTCTACAAAGGTTGTATTCCTCATTCACTTAGATGTAAAGTTGTTTGCATTGCTAGTTCGTCTATAAATCTCTAGTTAAGATTCTAGGGTTAGGGTTCTTTAGTACGGAAAAAAATTTGAAAACGACATGGATGATGCCTCCCGAAACCTTGCTGCCGCCCTACGAAACCCTATAGTGGTATCAGAGCCAAACTAGAGAATTAGACGATGTTTGTTAGATTACGAAACCGAAATAACTCTGAAACACACGAAACATAATCCTAGTTTCTGTCGAATTTTAAATGGCGTCTAAAATTTTTTTTAGCAACTACAGAATGTTGTGTGTGATATAACATGAATAACATAGAAATTTGAAGCAAATTGCTCTGAAGATGGCTGGCCACATAGGAAAAATTTCCGAGCTCATAGGTTTTTTGGTGGGTGTTTAGCTTCAAATTTTTAGAGTGTTCCAGTCTTTGGGTTTTGATGTTTCAGGTTTTGCTTGTTTTTGCTAAATTTGCATGTGATGTTAACTTTCTGCAAAGGTAATTCGGAATGTTTCGTAGTCGTAATTCTAACATCTATTCGGGTTATTTAGACGACGTTAAAAAGTTCGAACGGATATCAATAACCTATATTTTCCCTCGCTGGAAATTTTCCAAGAGTTGGATTTTTTCCAAGTTTAAAATCTTCATAAAATCATGCAAGAGATTCTGTGGACCCTCTAGAAGAACAATACCTAAACTCGACTTTTTGGATCGCGGAACCGCGGTTATACCATAGGGTTTGCGGCAATTCCGTGGCAACATGAGTGAGCCATGGGTCGGCCCTTCTACGGATGGTTCATAGGTGCTGTGGCATGTTCTGGGTACTTTTTGAACTCCGCTCAAGTGTTGAGCTCTTTTGGAAATTTTGGGTGTTTGATTATTCGATCAAAAAATTTAACTTCGTTTAGCTATCTTTCATTGTGATACAATATTTGGAATCTACATAATTAGTTATGAGATAACTAGTTTGAATTTTATAAATCTAGCAGTTTAGTCTCATTTGATCGGTTGCCACGTAATTTTGAAGAGTATAAAAAGTCCGTCGCAATTATGTAGCATACGCGGATACTCGCCGGGTAACCTTACTAGATAGCCATGCCTCATAGCCCCGACCAAGTGACTGTAGGAGAACCCCATCGCCAAAAGCATCCGTTCGGGTGCTCGCGGCCGCGGCGTTCCTCCTTAGTGCACTTCGTAGACTTCATCGGGGGTGCGGCCGTTTACTAAAGTTTCCGACGAGCATTCGATCAGGTTATTGGGAATCTTTTTGAATTACCCGATAGGTTATTGGAAAGTGTTTTCAATATCGAGACTAAAATACGGGGTTTATAATTGTTAGGCATATTATGTCTAAGGAATTCATTTGGTTGGGCATGAAATCCAAAGTATGTGATACATTGGGTTTATGATGTCTAAGGTGGTTGTGAATTCCAATTGTTGTAGTATTTCACTTTCTTTTCTGCGACCGTAAGTGTAATATGTGGTGTATCGCCGGTTTCGTTGCAATACGTCAACGACAATTGGGATACGCATATTTACTTACGTTGATGACATGTGATGTTATGTGTTGCTGTAATATGTTATATTTGATCGTCGTGTTCTGAATAGCCGGGGTTTTTCCATGTGATATGGGAGTTTTTCATTTTCATTCATGTAAAAGATTGTATGTAATATTCTTTTATTGGCGCATTTCCTGGATGAGAATGATGTCACAATTGATGTATATTATTTACTTTTCCGCATTCGGATAGACCCAAGGAGGAGAGAATAAGTAACCGGGTTCTAGGTGTTGGGGTTTACCTAGCACCATACAAGGTTTTGTCTTGCATCAAACATGCTACAATAAAATTTTAGGGTGCTAAGCAAACTAAACGAGGATCAAACTAGAAATTTAGGATAACAAACAAAATATCACATACTAAATAGGAGAGTCTAACACTAATAGATGAGAAATACAACCTTTGTAGATCTCCCCTTTGAGACTCCTTGTATCAACTCATTGTTCGGACGGGTCCGCTTGAGTCCTTCGTTGTCCACGACGTTCCACCACAGAGTACCATCGCTCGATCTCCTTGCTTCACTAGAACAAGTAGAAGTGATGCAAAAAAACCTAAAATAGTCGGCTAAACTAGTGTAGATTGGTGATGTGGGTTTAGATCTCACTTAAAAATCTTTTCTTTTTATCTCCTTCACTTACTTATGAAGAGGTAGTAAGGTTTGAGGAAGAAGAAGAAGGAAAAGGCTAAGCAAGCTCAAGATAATTGTTATGCCAATAATAAAATGAATAATGAGTACATGAGAGAGGGTCACACTCACTCATAACCAAGGTTAAAAAATATCTAGATATTTTGTTATTGGGTTAAAGAATAAGTGTAGTGATTAAATCATGGTTAAGTGTAGAGATTAAACCTTGGTTTAAGTCAAGGTCAACTTAAGGAAGTGTGTAGAAACAAAGCAACCATGATATAATCCTAATTAATTCTTTAATCAATAATCAAAATAAATAAATATCCAAACAATGTGAGTCTTGCAAAGCCAACTCCAATATATCATCACCATGACACATGTATGCATGCATATGTGCATTCACATCAACATGTGTACATACATACATTCATGCATACAATAAATAAAGAAAATGTTATAAGTGAAATGATTAATGGTTATTAATATTAAATCAACAATTGATTTAATATACCGGTCATATCACATACGACCCGACAAAAAGAAAACACCAGATTATAATGCGGTATCACATACACGCATTTAATTAGGCACCAGCGCATATCACCATATGCACTCCACATCATTTTTCCTGACCTAGGTAACCCCTTTGTGGGACTCTAAGACTCGTCAATACACCGGCAGTAGGCGATGATCATATCAAACACCAACAAGCCGCAAGCGGTCAGCTAAACGTAACGGCTACCCGGGTATTGAGCGAGCAGAAGAAAAACAAGCGAAACTGTCAAAATTCCTGTCGAGCCAACCGGTAACAATTAACGTGCAGTCCGATCTTTTCGTCAGATATGCTGCATATCAAGTCCAGGGATGGCAACGTCGACCCCAATAACTCAATAAGTAATGCCAATGAATGGCCTATAACAGATCTAGAAACTGCTGATAACACTTATTAGTAAATTTCAACAGCCCCGGCCAGGGACTTACTGCTATAGCCAATCGAGCACAGTGCAATATCAACCCCCAATACCGGGGGAGACGAAACCCCTTCTATCTCTCATTTCCTCCACATGTCTCGGGACTGTACCCAAAATCCACTTGTTTGCATGACTCAGCAGAGCCGTGGTAGGGTGGAAATCAAAGCACAGTGGGAGAACATGAGACTTTATGATGATCTTGATAGTTATATGTATGCCCTAGAGGCCATTACTGTACATATGATGTATATTGTAATGGATGCTTGGACATATATAGGGAGGACTTTCTTGCTGGACATGATAGTATGCTATCTGGTTGTACTTTATCTTAAAATGCACTCTGATTGTCTCTATGTTACATGTTGATAAAGCCCTTAGGATATGTAATCGTCTACTGGGACTATGATGAGATCATACTAGTGGGGCCATGGTAGTCGACGAGTACATCCTATAACTGTTCCTAGTCGAGGGTGTATCGAGACAGGGCATCGATACACCAGAGTAGACTAGCGTATACGCATCTTGACCCATATGATGGGCGATGGATGATCCCATATCCATCGGTGTTTGACATCAAGGATGGTGTACGGGTGCTCAGTGGAGACTGGGTACACCGGACGGACTCGCCGAGAACTCCCAGATGGTATTATACCATACGTCAGATGGCAGTTCTCCAGTGACACTGGTACAGAGTAGTCTGTTGACCCAAGATCGTCATAGAGCCTTGTGTGATTCCCACTGTGCTTTGATTTCCATCATACCACGTCCAAGAGGGCGTGCAAAAAGGTGGCTTCTGGGTACAGTCCCGAATCACATGGAGGCAATGAGCGATAGGAGGGGATTCGTCTCTCCCGGTATAGGGAGTTGATGTTGTGCTGTGTTCGATTGGCTATAACCGGAAATCCCTGGCCAGGGTTGCTGAGATTTATTGGTAACTGTTATCAGTAGTTTCTCGAACTGTTATAGACCTCATATCGACATGACTTATCGAGCTACTGGGGTCTGACGTTTACCACCCCTAGGCGAGATATGCGACATATCAGACGACGAGACCGGACTGTACGGGAGTGTTACTGATTGGATTCACAGGAGAATGTATAGGCTGTTAGTGTATATGCCCTACAGGCCATTACTGTATCATACTAGTTTGTATATTACTTAATGGAAGCTTAGGATATTCACCTTGTATAGACAATCTTGCTCAATATAGTAGTATGCTACTTGGTTTGTTTCTACTTCAATGTGTACATGTGTTTATTTTAGTATATCACCTATACACATTAGTGGAGCCCTTAGGATCTTTGCTTGATTACCAGCGTTGTGATGGCAGTCACACTAGTGGGGGCTGGGTAATCTATAAGCACATCCTTATGTAGGTCCCTAGTCGCAGGACTATCGAGACAGGGCATCGATACTCCGGAGTAGACTAGCGTATGCGCTTCTCATCCCAGTATGGGAGATGGTCTGTCCCACAGCCATCAGTACGTCGTACTGGAGATAGTATGCGGGTGCTCGTTGGGTTACGAGTACACTGGACAGGACTCGTCGGGAACTGTTGGTTGGTACTATACCTATCGTCAGTTATCAGTTCCCAGGTGACATGAGTACAGCTTAGTCCGCTGACTTGACACTTTCACTTCGCCTCGAGTGCGTTCCAACTGCACTTAGATTACCACCCTACCACGGCTCAAAGGAGTCGTGCAAACAGGTAGTAGTTGGGTGCAGTCCCGAAGCACTTGGAGGCAGTGACGGTTAGACAGGATTCATCTCTCCCGGTATTGGGGGTTGACATCGCGCTGTGTCTAGGAGAGCCATTACACGAGTAGTCCCTGGCCAGGGCAAGCGAGATATACTGGTAGGTTTTTCAGTGTTATCTCAGGGTGTTCTGGGCTTCACTCAGACACGACTTGTACCGCTATTGGGGGACTGACGTTTACCGCCCCCTAGGCCCGCCATGCGAAGTATCAGACGAACAGAACGGACTGAATAGAGATTGTCACATTCAGACTCAGTAGGAGTTCAGATGGGTTTCACCTCGTCAGTTTTCTTGTCGGCATCTACCTGGGGACCGTTACGCACAGCTAGTGCCGCTTGCGGTCTGTGGTTAAACCCACTGCCAGCGTAGTGTCGAGTCTTTAGTGTCCCACACAGAAAGTTATCCGCCTTTAGGCAAAAGAGTAGGGGTCGCATGGTTTTGCGATAGGTTGCATGGTTTTGCGACAGGGTTCGGTCACATCCGTGCACTTGTGCACGTACAGTGTCCGGACAGTTGATACTAGCGGGCTTTGGTTTAAGCCAGATCCTAGTGTACGTTTTGGGATTGTTTTTATCTCGTTTGTATTCGTGTTCCTCGGACCGCGGATGCGGGTGTGTATGCACAGTTGACAGAGAGACAGAGGCAGAGGATTCTCATTGGGGTTATTGACTGTTGACCGTTGACCATTGACTTTTGCTTAACCCTAATGAGAATAAGAAATATTATTAACATTAATATTAATTAAGTATTATAGTGACATGGTTGTTGAGGGGTTGACTTTGTTGACTTGTTGACTTTGTTGACCGGTTGACTAGGTTGGACTAGTTGACCATCATCATGACAATGGCTATCATTCCATGGCAAAGACTTTTGCTTGCTTGTTTATTTATGCAAAATGAGTGCATGAAATGATATAGCCATTTTGACTTAAACCATTACACAATACTTGATTACTATTTTTGTTATGATGGCTTTTGGATTATGAGAGGTGAGAATGAGAAAAGAATGGCTCATTTTCTTTTCATTTGCTTTCTCTCTCTTGAGCTCTCTCATTCTCAAGCTCTCCCTCTTCCTCTTGCTCTCACTACCTCAAGGCAAACCATTCTCATGTGTTGAGACTCATTGCCTTAGAGTTAAAAAGACACCAAAACATTCCTCTACTCATTCTAGTTCACAAGGCCTAGCAAGCCAAGTGATCTAGTTTCTTCAAAGTTCGAAGAAGAAGCCAAAGGTAGAAGCTTTCGGGTGGATCCATCTTCGGCGCAAGGGGACGACGAGGTGAGGCCGATCCGAACACCAGGAGGAGTTAAAGACGAAGGAGTTCAAGAAAGGTATTCCGCCTAACCGAGTAGGTAAACTCTTGTTAGGTTGTTAGTTAGTCGTTTAACAAAGATCCGTATTTTGAGTCCATGTTACCACCCTCTTGAAAATCGTTTTTCACCACTTCGGCCACCCCGGAATAGCCGGGGAAGGGTAGTATGGACTTACATTGGTATCAGAGCCTAGTTAAACACTATCTAAAATGTTAGCTAAGTAAGTAGAAGTTCGATCGGAGAAAAAGTCGCGAAATACACCCGGAACTCAAACTTTCTGTCGATTTTCAAAGTGCTGTAAAAATTATTTGAGATATACCAAAAATCGACTCAGGGTTTTTAGAAGAAACGGCAAAAATTCGACCCACTGAATCGATCAACGCGCCGCGGATCCGCGGCGGGAGCGTGCTCCCGCCGCTGATCCGCGGCCGAGTTGACTCGGCCGTGGGGTTTTATTTTTGCAGTTTGTTCATAGGGGTATTTTAGGATTTTTGGAGCATGTCTTTTCAGCCCAGATTTTCCAGAAAGAAAAATTAGCTTTTGGGGCTTGAAAATCCGTATTTTTATCGAACTTCTAAAGACTAAGGCTAACGGGTATATATCTGTGATGTGTTATATGTATTGAACGTCCGCTAATCGCTATACGTCGATTAGTGGGGGTTATACATATCTGTGATCTGTAATGTTGATGGTATGTGTATATGAATTCTTTGGATTGTCGCGGATGAATAGCCGGGTGTTGTGAGATGAGAGTTTTCTTTTCTTTCAATTCATGTAATATGTAAATTGATGTAATATTATTTTTGGCCGCACAACCGGGTAGGGGTTGTAGCCGTCATTGTATAATTTCTTTTTACTGTTTTTGCTCCTAAGATAGACCCAAGGTGGGGTGCACAAACTACCAGGTATCTCGAAGTGCCGAGTGGCCTACTCACGTCGTTGAGGGAGGTTGCTCCACTTCGGATATTTGGCGGGTAGTTTGCCGCACCCGTAGGGGTCTAGGGTGGGGTATAGGCTATTCATCGCGACCGTGTAATCAGCCTTTCGTTACAGGCTCGTACGAATTGTGGATTCCTAGTATATCCAATGTATTCATCTGTGATCTGAAATAGCTATCATTGCAATATATCTAAGTATGATATTATTTAGGCGTTGGTTATGTTTTGCAGCCGCGCTAGCCCAGCCCCCGCTCTGTCGTTAGTTAAGTAACCTAACGGGTAATGATGGGGCCCCGTGGCGAATGCGAATGGCATAAGCGTACGTCATATTTTGGTTGTTTTCTGCAATGGTAGGATTAAATGATGGGATACATTAAAAGAACTAATGCAAGAAAAATATGCATTAAAAGAACTAATGCAAGAAAAAATAAACCAAGTAAAAGTCGTTGGAACACTTTCAAAAATCACTCGGTTTTTTTTTCAAAATAACTTTTAAACGCGGAGCTTAAGCCACTCCTTTTAAAAGCTATCTCGTTCCATCGATTATATCAAGTTCATTACGTTCACGGTTTCGCCAAAACCATTCGTAGCCCTCCGTCGTTTCACATGGATGGTAAATAGTATTCAAGCTATGTATGTTGGCCAAAGTCAAGGCATAGTGATTGGTAGCTATTGGGTATTCATGTGCAGCATAGATAGATGTGTTGGTTTGGGGTAGTCGTACTACCATTTTGGCCAAAGTCAAGGGTATGTGCGGATGGGCTCAAATTAACCTGGAGAATGACGGGTAGAACTTGACATGTGACTTATGATATTTTGGCCAAAGTCAAGG
Source organism: Agapanthus africanus (assembly GCA_030015575.1). NCBI lineage: Eukaryota > Viridiplantae > Streptophyta > Magnoliopsida > Asparagales > Amaryllidaceae > Agapanthus > Agapanthus africanus. Next base: position 124,067,508 of record JASDDO010000004.1, on the reverse strand, counting down.
TCATAAGAGCATGGGGCAAAAATCCATATCGGGAGTTTCAAAAGAACTGAAACTTGCTAGTGTTGCATACCATTTGGAGTGTTATGATTCTGGTAGGATTCCTTCAGTTTCGTCACGCGATGATATTTGGATCCCGATCCAACTGTGAGTATATGCTACTCCTCGGGAAATTTCTCACTTAACGATCAATGCTATAAACCAAGTAGGTGTCTAGAAAGGTGTTAGTGGGGCTACACCCCCAGGGAAAAGAGGTTCTTAAATTAAGGAACTTCGCGAAAGCATTGGAAAACCTCCCTCGAAGTACCGACACCAGCCTGGCCGAACGGTTAAGCAAGTATTGTACGGTGAGATTGATCCTGACTAATTCTTCCTTTTTGGTTTGAGGAGGGATTCGAGAGACAGTAGGAGCCATCCTGTTTAGACAAATTAAAAACCACTCTAAACTTGCAAGAGCATCATGCTAAAGTGTTTCTTCTCTCTCTCCTAATTGCAGCGACCGATCATCATGACCGGACTTAAGTTATTACTAGATAAAAACATACTGACATGGCCAAACTACAAAGATTGGCTCAGGAATGTCAAAATGGAAATCACTTATGAAAAGTTGGGGGTATCTCCTTACCACCAAAGCTCCCCATGTCCCAGGTCCCACCTCTAGCGTCGCGGAGAAGGAAATCCGTAAGACTTGGGAGATCGATTGCACGAAGGCCAGGTGCCTCGTGCTTGCCTCTATGGACAACGAACATCAGAGGAGGCACGAGAATATGGACCTTGAATCCTTATTTCTCCATACAAAAGAACTGTATGGAGAGCAATCTCGTATCGCAAGATACGAAGTGTCGAAGAAATTATTTTCGGTAAGGTTGGCCATCGGATCATCGGTAGCGGAACACGTGTTTAAGATGATTGGCTTCATTGAGGAGCTCGCGGAACTTGGGACCACGTTAGAGAACGAGCTCTACACGGACTTGATTCTCCAGTCCCTTCCTTCCACTTACGCCCAGTTTATACTGAACTTCAACTTACAAGAAAAAGAAGTTGAACTTTCAGAACTCCTCAACATGCTGAGGAGTGCAGAGGGCACCCTACAGAAAGGTAGGGAAACATCCACTTTGTTTGTAGGAGGATCTTCCTCTTCTAGATCCAAGGCGGAAGCCAAGGGAAAGAAGAAGAAAGCCCCCGCCAAACCAAGGGGCGGTGTTAGTAAAGTGGATAAGAAGGGAAATGCAAAAGCAACAAAGATAGAGGGGAAGCTTATAGGGAAGGAAGAGTGCTTTTTCTGTCATAAGAGTGGGCACTGGAAGAAAGATTGCAGGGCTTGGAAAGCCAGAACACAGGATCTGAAGCATGTTGCGGCTTCAGCTTCAGGTGTGTATGTTATTGAAAACTGTCTATCAATAAACTCTACTTCCTGGGTATTGGATACCGGATCAGGATCTCATATCTGTAATTCTTTGCAGGCATTGAGAAACCTTAGGGTTTTGAAGGCAGGTGACATGACCCTCAAAGTTGCAAACGGAGCTAGCATGGATGCTAAGGCCGTGGGGAACTAACACCTGGGAATGTCAGATGGACATGTTTTGGTTTTACGTAATTGCTTTTTTGTACCCAACGCAACTTGTAATATCATTTCTGAATCTTTGATTTCTAAAGAAGGTTATGAATTTGCATTTGTAAGTAATGTTGTAAACATTCACCTTAATCAAGTTCTGATTGGGTCAGGTACATTAAGCAACGGTATATACGTATTAAACCAACCACAGATTTTCAATGTCCAGAATACACACAAAAGAAAGTCTCCAGAAATAAATCAGACTTTCTTATGGCATTGTAGACTGGGTCACATCAATGAGAGAAGGTTGACAAAGTTATATAGAGAAGGATATTTGAATCCGTTCGAATATCAATCGTATGCCACTTATCAATCCTGTCTCAAAGGAAAGATGACAAAGACTCCGTTCACTCGACACGGAGTAAGAGCGAGCGAGCTCTTGGGACTCGTACACAGCGACGTGTGCGGTCCAATGTTTACACATGCGCGGAGCGGTTATTCTTACTTCATTACTTTTACGGATGACTTTTCAAGGTACGGTTATGTCTTATTAATGAAAACTAAGTCCAAAGCCTTTGGAAAATTCCAGGAATATAAGAATGAAGTAGAAAAACAAACCGGCAAAAGTATCAAGACACTAAGATCGGATCGAGGTGGTGAATACTTGAGTGCCGAGTTCCTGGACTATTTAAAAGAGAATGGAATTCTCTCTCAGCTTACTCCTCCATACACTCCGCAACATAACGGTGTATCGGAGAGACGGAACCGAACCATGTTGGATATGGTACGGTCCATGATGAGTAATGCTGAGTTACCGCGATCATTCTGGGGATATGCACTAGAATCAGCTGCATACCTTTTGAACCGAGTTCCAACTAAGACTATGCCTACTACACCATATGAGATGTGGTGTGGGAAGAGACCCTATCTTAATCACATTAAGACATGGGGAAGTCCAGCTTTTGTCAAAAAGCAGCATGCGGACAAGCTCGAGGCACGCTCAGTACAGTGCAAGTTTGTGGGATATCCAAAGAACTCCAAGGGATATTTCTTCTATTGCGAAGAGGAACAAAAGTTTTTTGTTTCTCGGTATGCCCACTTCTTAGAAACTCAGTTTTTGGAGAATCAGATAAGTGGGAGCGCAATAGAACTGGAAGAAATTCCAGAGCCACGAGCTATTACTGAAAGCTTAGTAGAACCAGAGGGTTCGAAAGATCATGACATTCCTACGCCGCTCCGCAGGAGTAGTAGGCAGTCTCATCCGCCCGAGAGATACTACGGTTTTCTCATAGACGGTGATAGAGAGGATTGCATCATAGATTATGATGAGCCAACTAGCTTCCAGCAAGCCATTCAGAGCGTTGACACGGTAAAATGGCTAGATGCAATGCGGACCGAAATGGAGTCCATGTACACCAACAAAGTATGGACGTTGGACGTTGCTCCAGATAGGGTAAAACCCGTAGGATGCAAGTGGACCTTCAAAAGGAAGATTGGTGTGGATGGACAGGTTGAGACCTATAAAGCTAGACTGGTTGCAAAGGGTTTTCGTCAAAGACCTGGTTTGGACTATGACGAGACCTTTTCTCCAGTAGCTATGCTGAAATCCATTCAGATCCTTCTTGCCATCGCTGCCTTCCACGATTATGAGATTTGGCAGATGGACGTAAAGACCGCTTTTCTAAATGGAAATTTAGAAGAGTGTGTTTATATGGACCAGCCAGAGGGTTTCATTCAGAGTGGGAGCAGCGGAAAGGTGTGCAAGTTGCTTAAGTCCATCTATGGACTGAAGCAGGCATCGCGGAGTTGGAACATCTGTTTTGATGAGACGGTCAAGGAATTTGGCTTTATCAAAAATCCAGATGAACCATGCATCTATAGTAGATTTGTAGCGAGAACTGTAGTATTCCTCGTTTTATACGTGGATGACATTCTCTTAATAGGAAATGAAATTCCTATGCTACAATCTGTCAAGGGGTTCTTGTCACAAAGGTTCTCCATGAAAGACCTGGGTGATGCTTCATACATTCTGGGGATCCGGATCTATCGTGACAGATCCAAGAGGATACTGGGACTCTCACAGTCCAGGTACATCGACACCATACTGAAAAGATTCAGTATGGAAGATTCCAAGCGCGGTAATCTACCGGCTTGTCACGGGATCACCCTCTCCAAAGAGATGTCTCCCAAGACTGATTTGGAAAAGGATCGCATGTCTATTATACCCTACGCTTCTGCGGTAGGCTCTATAATGTATGCGATGTTGTGTACCAGACCAGATGTAGCTTATGCACTGAGTGTGGTAAGCCGGTATCAGTCAAACCCTGGGGAGAAACACTGGATAGCGGTAAAGAACATTCTCAAGTACCTGAGAAGGACTAAGAAGATGTTCTTGGTGTATGGTGGAAAAGACCTCCAGATCGAGGCCTTTGCTGACTCCAGCTTCCAGAGTGATAAGGATGATTCCAAGTCCATGTCGGGTTATGTATTTACCCTCAATGGAGGGGCGCTGTGTTGGAAGAGTTCCAAACAGGAAACCGTTGCTGACTGGACGATGGAAGCGGAATACATCACTGCTGCAGATGCCGCAAAAGAAGCTGTCTGGGTAAGGAAGTTCTTAACTGAACTTCAGGTGGTTCCGTCCATTGTTGATCCAATACCTCTGTATTGCGACAACAACGGGGCTATAGCTTTAGCAAAGGAACCAAGGTCCCATCAGAATTCCAGACACATCTTGAGGCGGTATCACCTGATCAGGGAGATCGTGGGTCTCCAGGAGATCGAGGTTCGGAGAGTTTCTACGGAAGATAACACTGCTGATCCACTCACAAAGACTTTACCCCAGACTCAGTTCGAGCAGCTGATCGAGATGATAGGTCTTCGATACGCCAGTACATGGCCTTAGTGCAAGTGGGAGAATGTTACTGTATATGCCCTAGAGGCCATTACTGTATCATACTAGTTTGTATATTATTTAATGGAAGCTTGGGATATTCACCTTGTATAGACAATCTTGCTCAATATAGTAGTATGCTACTTGGTTTGTTTCTACTTCAATGTGTACATGTGTTTATCTTAGTATATCACCTATACACATTAGTGGAGCCCTTAGGATCTTTGCTTGATTACCAGCGTTGTGATGGCAGTCACACTAGTGGGGGCTGGGAAATCTATAAGCACATCCTTATGCAGGACCCTAGTCGCAGGACTATCGAGACAGGGCATCGATATTCCGGAGTAGACTAGCGTATGCTCTTCTCATCCCAGTGTGGGAGATGGTCTGTCCCACAGCCATCAGTACGTCGTACTGGAGATAGTATGCGGGTGCTCGTTGGGTTACGAGTACACTGGACAGGACTCGTCGGGAACTGTTGGTTGGTACTATACCTATCGTCAGTTATCAGTTCCCAGGTGACATGAGTACAGCTTAGTCCGCTGACTTGACACTGTCACTTTGCCTCGAGTGTGTTCCCACTGCACTTAGATTACTACCCTACCACGGCTCAAAGGAGTCGTGCAAATAGGTAGTAGTTGGGTGCAGTCCCGAAGAACTTGGAGGCTATGACGGTTAGACAGGATTCGTCTCTCCCGGTATTAGGGGTTGACATCGCGCTGTGTCTAGGAGAGCCATTACACGAGTAGTCCCTGGCCAGGGCAAGCGAGATATACTGGTAGGTTTTCCAGTGTTATCTCAGGGTGTTCTGGGCTTCACTCCGACATGACTTGTACCGCTATTGTTGGACTGACGTTTACCGCCCCCTAGGCTTGCCATGCGATGTATCAGACGAACAGACCGGACTATATAGAGATTGTCATATTCAGACTCAGTAGGAGTTCAGATGGGTTTCACCTCGTCAGTCTTCTTGTCGGCATCTACCTGGGGACCGTTACGCACAGCTAGTGCCGCTTGCGGTCTGTGGTTAAACCCACTGCCAGCGTATTGTCGAGTCTTTAGAGTCCCACATAGAAAGCTATTCGCCTTTAGGCAAAAGGGTAGGGGTCGCATGGTTTTGCGACAGGTCGCATGGTTTTGCGACAGGGTTCGGTCACATCCATGCACTTGTGCACGTACAGTGTCCGGACAGTTGACACTAGCGGGTTTTGGTTTTAGCCAGATCCTAGTGTACGTTTTGGGATTGTTTTTATCTCGTTAGTTTTCGTGTTCCTCGGAACGCGGATGCGGGTGTGTATGCACAGTTGATAGAGAGACAGAGGCAGAGGATTCTCATTGGGGTTATTGACTGTTGAACGTTGACCATTGACTTTTGCTTAACCCTAATGAGAATAAGAAATATTATTAACATTAATATTAATTAAGTATTATAGTGACATGGTTGTTGAGGGGTTGACTTTGTTGACTTGTTGGCTTTGTTGACCGGTTGACTAGGTTGGACTAGTTGACCATCATCATGACAATGGCTATCATTCCATGGCAAAGACTTTTGCTTGCTTGTTTATTTATGCAAAATGATTGCATGAAATGATATAGCCATTTTGACTTAAACCATTACACAATACTTGATTACTATTTATGTTATGATGGCTTTTGGATTATGAGAGGTGAGAATGAGAAAAGAATGGCTCATTTTCTTTTCATTTGCTTTCTCTCTCTTGAGCTCTCTCATTCTCAAGCTCTCCCTCTTTCTCTTGCTCTCACCACCTCAAGGCAAACCATTCTCATGTGTTGAGACTCATTGCCTTAGAGATAAAAAGACACCAAAACATTCCTCTACTCATTCTAGTTCACAGGGCCTAGCAAGCCAAGTGATCTAGTTTCTTCAAAGTTCGAAGAAGAAGCCAAAGGTAGAAGCTTTCGGGTGGATCCATCTTCGGCGCAAGGGGACGACGAGGTGAGGCCGATCCGAACACCGGGAGGAGATGAAGACGAAGGAGTTCAAGAAAGGTATAGCCTCCTAACCGAGTAGGTAAACTCTTGTTAGGTTGTTAGTTAGTCGTTTAACAAAGATCCGTATTTTGAGTCCATGTTACCCCCCTCTTGAAAATCGTTTTTCACCACTTCCGCCACCCCGGAATAGCCGGGGAAGGGTAGCACGGACTTACATAGGCTTGCTTGTTGATCTTCTGAGCGCTCAATACCTGGGTGGCTGTTACGTTTAGCTGACCGCTTGCAGCTTGTGTGTGTTTGATATGATCATTACTTATTGCCGGCGTATTGACGATTCTTTAGAGTCATACACAGAGGTTTCTTGGCTCAGGCAAAAGGAGTAGGAGCACATATGTGATATGTGCGGGACCGAGGATAATGCTGTATGTGATACCGTATTGGATTCTCGAGATATGAGATATCGGCCGGGTATATGTGATATAGCCGGGTCATCGTATTAGTCGGTTATATGTGATATAGCCGGATTGTCAGATCAAGTGTTGATTCGATAATTTAATGTATAATAATATATATGATATATTAAATTACATTAACTAATATTAGCTCACTAAAAGATTCTTTTTCTCACTCGGGTAATACATTGATATATATGCGATAAATGTTAATTGTATTATTTTTTTTTGTTACAATAAATAGTATATATGTGATATATAATATTGTAACATGATATGATAACTAATGCAACATGTTTAGTTGAGATTAAACAAGATTAGGGTTTCATTTGGGTTAATGTTTTCTAGATGTTTCTAGAAGGTTTTCTTTTGTTTTTGCAAAGATACTTTCAAGTGACTCATTCTTAACCTAACCCAAACCCTAGCCTTGGTTAATTCTCTACAAAGGTTTAGTCAACCATGGATGCATTATTTATCATCTTTATCCTTTCATTATTCATCACAAAAGAATTATGATATATTCTTCTTCTTCTTCCTTCTTCTTTCTTTTTAATGGAAAAAGCTTTCTAGCTTTTTTTTCAAGTGATGAAAATGAGTGAGAATAAGAAAACAAATGAGAGCAAAAATTCTACTTCATCATCTTCATCTACCCTTGCCCTTTAGATGAGGGTGTTCACTTCTTTTAGTGAGTGTTAGCTTGTGTTTATGAAACTTCAAGGTAGATCATCTATGTTATCGAAGATCGGAAGTAAGACTGCATCTTTCTCTTCGTAGAGCCTCTCGAGAGTCCGGAACATGATGATCGCAGCGAAGGGACCACAACATGGAGCTTATGAAGTGAAGGACCGGATCTACAATGGTTGTAATCCCTCTCACTTAGTGTTAAAGTGTTTAACATACTTGTTTTCGCATAATCTCTAGTTTAAAGATCTTGGTTAGGGTTGTTCGGCACGTCTAAATTTTAAATCGGGTATGGTTTATGCCTTGTAGAACTTTGTGAGAGTGCGTAGTAACCCTACAGTGGTATCAGAGCCAAGCTAGAGCTTTAGGCAAAGTCTAGACGAAGTTTAAAATCCGATCGAACACCGAAACCCTAATTTGAACCCCTCTCTGGATATTTTTCAAAAATGTGATTGTTTATGAATTAAAAATTCTCAGAAAATTAAGCAGGAAAAACTAAGAATTACTGTGAAGTACGGACCTGTAATACGCTGATTTGACCGCGGAACCGCGGCCAAACCATGGGTTTAAAGGCGGTTCCGCGGCCAAAATTTTGAATTAGTCCCTGGAACTTCATATATTTATTCTTAGGTCCTTTCTTGTCATTTTTTTCTGGGAATGTTTTAATTCCACTCAAGTGTTGAGTTTTCTAGGGTTGTATTGGGGACTCGTTGATTCAATCAGATAATTTAACTTTGTTTAGTTTGTCCGGGTAATTTTTAGAACGTGTTAAAAAGTTCGAACGGATATCAATAACTCGCTTTTTCCCCTGCCGGAAAATTTCCAAGCGTTGGATTTTTTCGTAGTTTAGGAACATTCTAAGTCATGCAAGTAACGCGGTGGACCCCCTAGAAGACAACAAACCTTAACTCGATTATGTGACCGTCTTGAACTGCCTCTGAACCTTAGGGTTTGTGGCAGTACGGCGTGCCATATGTGAGGCATTGGCTTGACCCTTCTACGGCTGGACCATTGGTACTGTAGCATGTGATGGATGTTTTTAAACTAATTTCAAGTGTTGAGAACTATTTGGGAAAACTTAGATGTTTGATTATTCGATCGGAAAGTTTAACATTGTCTATTTATCTGGAATGTGATACAGTATTTGGAATCCACATATAGTTATGAGATAACTAATTTGAATATTATAAACATAACAGTTTAGTCTCAGATGATCGGTTGCCACGGAATTTTGATGTGATCAAAAGTCCGTCGCAATCACGTAGCGTATGCAGATACGTGCCGGGTAAACATAATAGACAGCTACGCCCCATAGCCCCGACCAAGTGACTGTAGGAGAACCCCGTCGCCAAAAGCATCCGTTCGGGTGCTCGCGGCAGCGGTGTTCCGCCTTAGTGCACTTCGTCGACGGCATCTGGGGGTGCGGCCGTCTACTAAAGTTTGCGACGAGCATTCGATCTGGATGTCGGGAATCTTGTTGAATTGCCCGACAAGATATTGAAAAGTGTTTTCGATAAAGAGACTAAAATGCGGGGTTTATAATTGTTATGCAAGCGATGTCTAAGGAATTCATTTGCTTAGGCATGCGATGTCTAAAGAGGTTGCGGATTCCAACTGTTGTAGTTTTACACTTTCTTTTCTGTGACCGTAAGCGTAGTATGTGGTATATCGCCGGCTTCATTGCTATACATCACCGACAATCGGGATACGCATACTTGCTTACGTTGATGATATGAGATATTATGTGTTGCTGTGATATGTTATATTGGATCGTCGCGTTTTGAATAGCCGGGGGTTTTATGTGAGATGAGAGTTTTTTCTTTTTCATTCATGTAAAATTCATTTGTATGTAATATTCTTTAATTGGGGCACTTCCGGGCTGAGGATGATGCCACCATTGTATATTATTTACTTTTCCGCATTAGGTAGACCCAAGGCGGGGAGCACAAGTAACCGGGTTCTAGGGTCCAGTGGGAGACCATCTCGAGGAGTCGAGACCGGGTCTCCTAACCCTAGAATTGGCAGTGTTACTTGCCGCTCTCGTAGGGGTCTAGGGATGTGGGTTTTGCTATTCACCGCGACCGTGGAATCCGTGTTTTATACAGGCTCGTATTGAAAACACGGACATCCTAGTATATCCAATATTTCATATAAGTTCTTCTGCTGCAATGTTCTGTGATGAGATCATATTATTGCATGAGACGAATGTTTATATTATATATATGAGATATATGTTATATTGCAGATTTCGTTTCAAAAGAGATGCTTGTGAAGCATAATAAAATGGGACTTCAATAATGAGATTAATGAAACTAAAAGAAATCTAAAGATGTTGTAGAAACTTGTTTAAAAACTGGCAGCTCTAGTTGTTGCTTTGCATAGCGGTGTTCCTTGTAGAACATCCAGCACCTTATTCGATAAGGAAAGAGCCGAGATCACTTCACCGGGAGTGACTGTTCAAACCATAATATTGCATTTTTCATTCCCCTATTCTTATCCTTTTTATAAATAAACAGGTACTCTTGACGCACGTTTGTTGCATATTACAGGATACAGGTTTCTGGAGCAAATACAGTGAAAAAGACAAAAAACAACAGAAAAGGGACTTTCGACCAACAATTAGACGGATCCTAATCAAGCCCAGTTCACATAGGTGCAAGGCAACGCAAGTCAAGGTGAAACGGTTAAAAGACTAAATACAAGTCTTCACTGAAGATCTGGAGAAGAGTAAGAAGCCAACAGAGAAAAAGAAGTATAAAAATAAGAAGCCCAAGAAATGATGAACCAAGACCAGAAATTTGGTGAGACAAGCCCACTAAAGGGCCGCCGAACCGCGGCCCAAGCGCCCAATTGCCGCGGTTCCGCGGCCTGTTCAAGCCCGTGTCGGTGCAGATTTCCAGAGTCGGTGCGTCGGTGCGGGGGTTTAGATTTTCCGTGGGCATATCTGTAAAATCACGTGCGCGAGAGCCTGTAACCCTAGTTTCCTTATTTGCTTATAAATTGTAATCAAAAATTGTAAAACCCTATGCCTCTTTTTAATCAATAAAATTCAGAATTGCTGGGAGTTATTCAGATCTGTTCTCTATTGTTTGGAGGGAGCCATCGAATTAGTAAGTAATTTCATTCCTTTAATTAAAATGTTTTATCATTCCCTAATGAGCGAGTAGTCTCCTCGCTCGTTAGGGTTAGCCTTAGGGAAAGGTTTGAGAGATGAGATCTCTCACCCCTTTCATGCCATCCACACCTAAGAGTTAGAACTCCATGCATGCACGCACAACCGCTCCCTACGGCATCCTACCCTTCGAGGTAACGATGAACCGTAGTATAAAGGGCCGGTTGCGCGTGTTTTCCATGGGGGTTAGGGTAATTATCGATAAAGGAAGGATACGAATCTAGAGGAAGAAACATCTTCCCAAAAGATTCTTATCCACTTTATGGATAATTACTGTAACATCTAATAGATCAATAATAAGGCATTGAAAGCGGTGAGGAAACCTTAAATCTCCAAACTTCCCCTAAACCTAACCCTAGCGAGACTTTTAATTAGATTAATTAGATCCAGTTTTTATAGATTTTAGAAACCAACCGAAACAACACTTTGAATCAACTCGTTAAAACACATTAAAGGAAATTACCCATCTCTGTGGATCGACCCGTACTCACCGGCTAGCTGCAAAGCGACACCGTTTCTGATTGCGGTAAACTTAAATTTTTGGATAAATCAAATGGCGCCGTTGCCGAGGATGGCGTAATTTTTCTTTTTGTGAATTTTCGGGTTGATATAAATTTTAAAAATTATAAAAATCTGAAAATAAAAAAAATTACAAAAATTATCAACTTTGATCTGTTTGAAGGGTGTATCATTTGAATCTTGCAGGAACAGCGAAGAATTGCAGATCTGGAATTTTACAGAGGGCAAATCAGAAAAGTGAACATCGGAACAGAGGAGAATTGGTGAACAGGAGATACAAAAATTTTTCCAGAGTTCAGCCGCGGTTCCGCGCTCATTTGGCCACGTCAGCACCTCAAATTTTGTGGGTTTGATCCTCATTCTCCCCTCTGTAACCTATAATATATCCACTGTAAAAATTTTCTGCAGGGTTCTTTGCGCTAAAAAATCTTTCTCCCCCTTCTAAATAACAGATTTTCTGCAGGTTTCTTTGCGCCGCGCTAAAAATTTGATTGCAAGTGAATTTTATTGTTTTGCATAATTTAATCGAACTTTAAGGGGCTAATTGACCAAACTCAGATTGGGTGGGGATTTCATCACCCTTCCCAGGACCCCAGAAAACACCTAAAGCATGTGCATCGACCACAATTAATTAAAAAAATACTAGACTCAGACCTAAGGACATCGAGCTCAATAGGAAAAGGACTAGTATAGGCATTGACCGTTTATCCTAACCGACTTTGCGGTGTCTAGGCTAGTGGTTATTAATTAGGCCCACTTTTGTGGTTCCTTCCCATTTACCTGGCCGTACTTGTCCGTGAAGAGGCGGTTTGAGGTCCTATTTCTAGCCCTAGTTAGGAGCTGTCTAGCAGACCTAGGCGACCCTAGATCTAGGCCTGATTGTGCATGTGTGGTTGATACATTTGTGTCACGAGTCTCTTTTCAAAACTTCTTTGCAAAACTCTCACATAAATAAAAAAAAAAGAAAAATCTTTTCAAAACTTGCAATTTGCCGCTAAGAAAACTTGCAACTCACTTCCACCCATTTCCCTCCATTGACGTTATCTTACCCCCACATTCTGTTTTTCTATTTTTCTGACTACACTACCCCTCTAGTGTACGTCACTTTGGACTAGGGATACTAACGCCCGATTAGTCCGTGTTTCGTTGGTACCGACCGACGAACCCTTCGACACCGAAGTCGAAATTCCCTCCATTTTCTTACCTCCATATTCAAATTCTTCTTTCGAAGGTATGTCGGGATTCAACCCCAACGATACCTTACCGACGGGAATGATTCCACCTCCGCCGGGTGCGAATAACCCGAATCTTCCGCCTGTTGTAGCGCCCACACGAGTTGCGCTCCAGGATCTCTTCTACCCCGTCCGCACTTCTTTACCTACATGTCTTTCACCCCCACTGGCAAATGGGGACAACTTTGAAATAAAACCACACTTCATCAATATGCTGCCAAAATTTCATGGTTTGGAATCTGAAGATGCATATATCTTTATCAATAAATTCCAAAATGTGTGCGCTATGATGAAGACGACCCAATTAAGTGATGACGCTATAAGGCTAAGGGTCATTCCTTTTACCTTATATGACCTAGCCGAGAAGTGGCTATACAGCACCGCATCACATTCCATTAGAAATTGGGATGAGTTTGTGAGAGCTTTTCTGAAAAAGTTCTATCCTCATCATAAAACTGCTAGAATCCGAAACGAGATTATACAATTTTCACAGCTTCCTTCCGAACCATTTTGGAAGTGCTTCGAGAGATTTAAAGACCTACTTGTTCAATGCCCTCATCATAGGATTGAAAGTTGGCAACATTGCCAAACATTATACGAGGGATTGAACTCGGCAACGAAGCAGTTGCTAGAAACCATATCTCAAGGTCATTTTCTCTCCAAGTCTAGCGACGAAGCGTGGCAGTTTCTTGAGGATCTTAGTGAGCAAACAATTCAGTGGGAGAGTACCAAGACCACATCATCTTCTTCTATTGGTCAATCTAGGGCAGGCATACATCAAGTAGATATGTTGATTGCTATGAAGGCCGAGATGGCCTCACTTATGAAAAAGCTAGAAGCCTTTGAGACCAAAATCTCATCGTCTTCTCCTGCCACTGCTTTACCCACGCGAACTGTTTGTGCTTGTTGTTCGAATCCATCGCATCAAACCGAAGAGTGTCCTAATAATGAATCTACTCAAGGACAGGATCAAGTCAATGCTGCATTTCAGCAACGACAAAGAAACGATCCGTACTCTTCGACATACAATTCGGGGTGGAGGAGTCACCCAAATTTCGCTTGGAACAAAAATCAACAAGTCCAAGGAAATAACAATTTTCAAAGACCTCCTCCTCCACAACAACAACAAGCACCTTCACAAACTCAAAACCAGCAACCTTTCCAACAACAAACTTATACAAATCAAACGAACAATTTGGTTCAACCAAATGATGATAAGGTTATCTCGCTCGAAAAAAGTTTAGATGCATTTCTCAAGCAATCTACAGAATCCGCAGCAAGATTTGAAAATTATGTTCAATCTTTGATGACTAACAATGCTTCACACGATCAAAGTATCAAATCTATTGAGGCACAAATTGCACAATTAACTGCTGCGTTAAGCGAGAGAGAAAAGGGAAAGCTTCCATCTCAACCATTGCCAAATCCCGGTCACACACAAAACGCATATCCCAATCACATTGTAAATGCGGTGACCACGTTGAGATCCGGAAGAGTGTTGCAAAATAATGTGGGAACTAATGATGACATTCCCGCCGGTGGTTCTTCTTCTTCTTCTTCTTCTTCTTTTTCTCCATTGTCATCTTCCCCTTCTTCATTTTCTTCACTTTCTTCTTCACCTCTTTCTTTAGAGCCTATTCTCCACCCTTCACACGGCTCTACTTCTTCTAGCTCGAACGGACCCATTTCTCACAACATGAACACATATACACCGGGATCCGTTCCTACTCCACATTCTACTCCACAGACATTTGACTCAACGAATTTTCAAAATGCTCCATTCCCGAACAGGTTGAGTCCTAATAAACCAAATGCATAAGTGGAGAAGATTGTGGAGATATTTAAGCAGGTTAGCATAAATATACCTCTCTTGGATGCAATCCAACAAGTCCCTTCATACGCGAAAATCTTAAAGGGCTTATGCACCTCGAAGAGAAAGGCATCTCATGTACCCAAGAAAGTGCTAGTGGCTAGTGCAGTGAGCAATGCTATTAACCACCATCAAACCTTACCCCAAAAACGAAAGGACCCCGGCTGTCCTACGATTTCAATCACGATTGGGGATAAGAAAATTAATCGAGCACTTTTAGTTCTTGGGTCTAGTGTTAACCTGATTCCCTACTCCGTGTACGAACAATTAGGGGTTGGAGAGTTGAAACCCACTCGTTGTACTCTCCAAATGGCTGATCGATCAATCATCCATCCAAGGGGTCAGCTAGAGGATGTGTTGATTAAAGTTGGGGAGTTCATATTCCCCGTTGATTTTATCGTTATGGATACACAACCTGTTGCTAACCCAAGAAACCAAATTCCGTTGATTCTTGGTCGACCATTTTTGGCCACTTCCAATGCTGTAATAAACTGTCGCAATGGCTCCATGACTCTATCCTTCGGAAAGATGTCTAGTGAGTTCAATATTTATAAGATGGGAAGTCTGCCCCCCGTGCCTAAAACTAGTACACGAGAAGTTTGCTCTATTCACGAAATCACGCAGGAGGACTGCGAGCTTGAAAGATTTCTATTTGATGAAAACAGTTTTGACGCCACTAGTGCGTCCCTTCTTGAGCCTACCACCGTTGACACAACCGAAATTGATTATGAATGTTTCACTTTTTCTGATGATGAAGACTCACGGCCCGAATATGAGTCTTTTGAATTTTTGGATGAGTTAGTCGAACCATCCGAATCGGTTGTTTGCAGTGATTTCGAACCTGTGTTGGAGTCTTTTAAGTTCGAGGTAGATTCCGCAATGATTCTTTCGCCTCCGAAACTCGAACTCATGTCCTTACCGCCTCACCTTAAATATGCTTACATAGGTGAGAATGAGACTTTTCCCATTATAATATCAGCCTCTCTAGCCTTCGAGCAAGAGAACGCTATTTTAAAAGTCTTACAAGATAGGCGGCAAGTTTTCGGTTGGACTATGGCGGACATCGAGGAGATCAGTTCCCTTATAATTGAATATCATATGAAATTGATGGATGATGCCAAGTCAATAGAGGACCCACAGAAACAATTTGGGGGTATTGTGGTTATTCAACCTCCTCCTTTAGAAGTTGAACCACCCCCATTTCTTTTAATAAGCTACGAGAATACCAACATTCCACTGATTGCTGATCATTCACATTCTCGTTTTGATGCATCACCACCTCATGTATATTCGCTTCCACACCATCCATACCACCACTTCTATCTTCCCCAATTCTTTGTGGACCGCCACAACTTATTCTTCCACCAACTCATACTCTTTACTGATAAATTTTTCAACTGGTTGGTGTTGACATTTGGTCTATGCAAAGTTTGGCAGTAATGTCTAACATAGTTTAAATGAAGTTTGGGGGAGGGCATTTTTGTATATATTTTTGTTTTTCTTAACAATAAAAAAAAATTATAAATAAATAAACAGGGGAGTATCAGCATTTTGACCCTCTTGGTTTAGCATGACAGTGAGGACACTGTCAAGTTCATGTTTGGGGGTACGCTTGGTACGTCTTCTTCCTTCGCATTCATTTGTACATATTTTTGCATTTGCATACTTATTTGAAAACCCATAAAAATTGAAAAAAATCTCAAAATTATAAAAATTAATGTATTCAATTTTGGCTAATTGACTTGAGTTTGACAAATAAGTTAACTGGTTAGGAACAACTAGATCTTAGACTTAGTGAATTAAAAACCCTAAAAATAACATTCCTTAAAATTTAACGGTAGAAAGTATATGCCTTATAGTTTATTTAGAAATAGGCAAATTTTTGGTTCACTTCTTAGGCTAAGTCGAAACAAGGGAAGAGTATTGATGTTCTTATTATAGTATAAGTTTGAAAAATAGTTCCTAGCTCAAGTCTAGATTCTGAAAATGTATACCCTACAACTTGCACAATCACGCACCTTGAAACTTGGAATAGTAGAAGAGACCTTGAACTGCTCTTGTCTAAAAGTCCTTAGTACAATGAAAATAAAGAAAAAAAAAGTGAATAAAGAAAAAAATGGACACTGATTTTTGTGATAACTTAAGGCTGTAAAAATAGAAAAATCCTTAGCGAGGGTGCTTCATCACCTAGTGCCTTAGACCAACTGGTTTGGGAGTCACTGCTAAAAGCCTTGGGTATTGCAAAACTAGGAAGTACGTTTTAAAGTACTAACGCATCTTGTAATCGGTTTTTGGTACCTCAAGAAGTATTAACGATCGCATGAAGGATGTGTGAGCAAATTTCATTTAAAAAATTCACTAATTAATAAGTGCTTTGGACAATGGACGAGAGTACGATTGCTTGATTTGAATTTCCAAGTGTAAGGGTGATATTTACACACACGTGGGGATATGTGATTAGAGTTTAGATAAGAGAAAGGAATGAAAGATAGAACTTGTATCTTTAGTAGAGTTGATAGAAATTCCTAAGTAGAGATGAAACCATAGAAGGAAAACTTAGGAGATGCCGAAAGCTAAGTAAGTCTACATAACATATATAATCTTAAGTTAGATGATGAGGAAGTGTGAAGAATATGGGTGGATAATTTGCGAGTCAAAAAGGTAATAGAATTCCTTGTTAAAAAACCTAATTGGAGAACAAAAGTCAATGGGCCGAGTTGATAGGATTTTGTGGGTGTAATCCGCTGAAAACCCTCAAGAGACAACACTCCTCCTACTAGGAACACCTAGAGGTTTAACGGCTTGTTGCACGTGCTCAGTGCAATCGCGTTTTCCCTGCGAAAGTGCGGTTAGGATTTTAGAGAATAAAATAATAAGTTTGCTCGAGGACGAGCAAAAGGTAAGTTTGGGGGTATTTGTTCAGACCATTATATTGCATTTTTCATTCCCCTATTCTTATCCTTTTTATAAATAAACAGGTACTCTTGAAACACGTTTGTTGCATATTACAGGATACAGGTTTCTGGAGCAAATACAGTGAAAAAGACACAAAACAACAGAAAAAGGGACTTTTGGCCAACAATTAGACGGATCCTAGTCAAGCCTAGTTCACATAGGTGCAAGGCAACGCATGTCAAGGTGAAAAGGTTAAAAGACCAAATACAAGTCTTCAGTGAAGATCTGGAGAAGAGTAAGAAGCCAACAGAGAAAAAGAAGTATAAAAATAAGAAGCCCAAGAAATGATGAACCAAGACCAGAAATTTGGTGAGCCAAGCCCACCAAAGGGCCGCGGAACCGCGGCCCAAGCGCCCAATTGTCGCGGTTCCGCGGCCTGTTCAAGCCCGTGTCGGTGCAGATTTCCAGAGTCGGTGCGTCGGTGCGGGGGTTTAGATTTTCCGTAGGCATATCTGTAAAATCACGTGTGCGAGAGCCTGTAACCCTAGTTTCCTTATTTGCTTATAAATTGTAATCAAAAATTGTAAAACCCTATGCCTCTTTTTAATCAATAAAATTCAGAATTGCTGGGAGTTATTCAGATCTGTTCTCTATTGTTTGGAGGGAGCCATCGAATTAGTAAGTAATTTCATTCCTTTAATTAAAATGTTTTATCATTCCCTAATGAGCGAGTAGTCTCCTCGCTCGTTAGGGTTAGCCTTAGGGAAAGGTTTGAGAGATGAGATCTCTCACCCCTTTCATGCCATCCACACCTAAGAGTTAGAACTCCATGCATGCACGCACAACCGCTCCCTACGGCATCCTACCCTTCGAGGTAACGATGAACCGTAGTATAAAGGGCCGGTTGCGCGTGTTTTCCATGGGGGTTAGGGTAATTATCGATAAAGGAAAGATACGAATCTAGAGGAAGAAACATCTTCCCAAAAGATTCTTATCCATTTTATGGATAATTACTGTAACATCTAATAGATCAATAATAAGGCATTGAAAGCGGTGAGGAAACCTTAAATCTCCAAACTTCCCCTAAACCTAACCCTAGCAAGACTTTTAATTAGATTAATTAGATCCAGTTTTTATAGATTTTAGAAACCAACCGAAACAACACTTTGAATCAACTCGTTAAAACACATTAAAGGAAATTACCCATCTCTGTGGATCGACCCGTACTCACCGGCTAGCTGCAAAGCGACGCCGTTTCTGATTGCGGTAAACTTAAATTTTTGGATAAATCTGTGACGTCTTTAGTGAAACTAGCAGATGTTATATACTCGGTTTGTCTTTTGATTGCTTTTATAGTTTTTGCTTTGCATAGTGGTATTTGTGAAATATCATGCACCTTATTCGATGAGGAAAGAGCCGACGATCCCTTAACCGGGAGTGACCTCTTTAGCAAAACTAGAAAGGCCTCAGAAACACTCCATTTAAAATCACTCGATTCTACAACGATATCAAGTTTATTACGTAAAGGGTTTTCTTAAAAACCCGTCGTAGCCCTCCGTCATTTCAGATAAGGACTGTTTAGTATTCGTGCTTCGTTTGTTGGCCTTTGTCAAGGCGTAGTGTGCGGTAGCTGAATAGTACTTATCTGTTTATGCATATGATGCAGATTGGATTAGGGTAGTCGTGCGACCTTGTTGGCCTTTGTCAAGGGCCGTGCGGATGGGTTTAATTCAATCAGGAAATGACGGGTTGAACTTGACTAGCAGCCTATGGTTTGTTGGCCTTTGTCAAGGTCAAAGGAGGCTTGGGGTAAAATATTATTGGGAATTTCAAGTGTTGAAATTTGCAATGAGATTGCATACCTTCTGTGAGATAGTTGGATCCCGATACCCGCTGTGAGTAAGAGTTACTCCTGGGAGAGTTTTACACATTACAGTTAGCCGATCAAGTAGGTGTCTAGAAAGGTGTTAACGGGGTTACGCCCGTGGGAAAACGAGGTTTACTTTAATTAGGTCCGTGCGAAAGCACGGGAAACCTCCCTCAAAGTACCGACACTGGCCTGGCTGAAAGATTGGCGAACTTGTAGAGTGTAATTAATCCCGGCTAGTCTTTCCTTTTAGGGTTTGAAGGAAGATTTGACTAAAACAGTGGGAGACATCCTGACTAGATATATTAGATAACCAATCTAATCTTGCAAGAGCATACGCTGAGTGCTTTCTTCTCTCTCTCTCTCGGTAGCGACCATGTCACGCCTTAATCAAGATAATAATACGGATGTATTGACCGAACCCGCTTGTTATACTACGCTGGGGAACGTTGGTCCCGCTCCAACTTAAAATTGTTATAAGACAGAGCAGGAAATTAGGGAATACCATATTTCCCGTACCGCCCAAATGAAGAAAGTGCATGTTGATGCATCAACTTCGGGTGTGTTCATTACAGAGAACTGTTTCTCAGTATCCTTTACGTCCTGGGTATGAGATACCGGATCAGGATCCCGCATATGTAATCTGTTACATGGGCTATAGAAAGGTAAAGAACTGAGAACGGGTGATAAGTTTCATGAGACAGAAAACGGTGCAAGTGTTGCAGCCAAGTCTGTTGGTCACTATCACCCTGTATTACCAGAATACATTGATTCTGAACGAATGCTATTAGATACTGAACCTGATATACAACATCTTATTAGTCTCTTTATTAGTAAAGAAGGATATAATTTTGTATTGTTGGATAATGTTTTGAACATTTCCTATATCAAGAGTTGATCGGTTCAGGTACGTTATCTAAAAGCATAGACGTTATAAATCAAACCACAGTTCTTAACGTACAGAACACACACAAGAGGAAGAGTTTAGAAATGAATGAATCCTTCTTGAGGCATTGTAGACTAGGTCATATCAATGCGACCCGACTGGCTGAAGTTACATATAGATGCATATTTAAATTAGTTTGAATTTACATCTTGTGAAACTTGCCGGTCATGTCACAAAGATACGATGACCATAGCTCTATTTATTGCAAACAGAGAAAGAGTTAGTGAACTCTTGGGATTGATACATGATGATGTATGATGGTCCCCTGTCTACACATGCAAAGACTAGTTCTTTGTACTTCATTAAATTCTCTGATGATCTCTCAAGATTCGGACATATGTTCCTGTTGAAACACAATTCTGAACCTTTTGAGATATTCACAGAATATAAGTAAGAAGTAGAGAACCAAAATACGGGTATAAGTATTATGTCCTTTGATGAGATCAAGGAGGAGAATACTTGAGCATGGAATTCCTGGACTATTCTAAAGGAGAATGAGATTCTCTCTCAGCATTACACTTCCGTACACACCACAGCACGTCGGTGTATCGGGGCGGAGCAATCACACCCTATATAATATGGTGCGCTCTATGATGAGTACTACTGAGTTTCCTATTTCCTTTTGGGAGTTATGCACTTGAGAAGCCGCATACCTATTGAATAGGGTTCAAATCAAATCAGTTGCTTACCACTTCATATGTGATATGGAATGGGAAGAGCCCATATCTTGAGTTTGTTAAGATTTGGGGTTGTCCGGCCTATGTCTAAAAAGCAAAATCCGGACAAGCTCGAGGCAAAGTAAGTTCTGTGGAAGTTTGTTGGATATCCCAAGCATTCGCAAGGGAATATCTTCTACCAAACAGAGGAACCAAAGATGTTTTGTTTCTCAGCATGCCACCTTTGTGAAAGGGAATTTCTTGTGAAGAAATTATTGGTCATGAGGTAGAACTGGAAGGATTTCCAGCTTTACAAGCTACAACAGATGATTTGATACAACCAAAGGATTCAATAGTTTCCAACGAACCTCAGCCTCTCCGCCGATCTAGTAGGGTTCCTCACCCACCTGAGAGATACTTCGGTTTCTCTATGACAGTGGGAGCGAGGATTGCATCATGAGATGATGTCCCAACTTATTTCGAGAAGGCCATCAGGAGTGGGACTCAGTAAGAATGGCTGGATGCTTAGTGATCTGAGATGGAATCCTTATACACCAACAAAGTATGGACTATGATTGCTTTATCTGAAGGGTTAAATCCCCATCAGGAGCAAGTATATCATGAGAAGATTACTTGGTGTACATGGAAAAGTTGAGACTTTCAAAGCTATGCTTATGTCCATCCAGATCCTACTTGCCACGGCTGCATACCATGACTACGATATCTGGTGGTTGGGTGTCATGAATGGTTTTCTAAATATTGATTTGCAAGAGAGCATCTATAAGTACACAGCTAGAGGGCTTCGTAGACAGTGGGAGCCGCGGAAACATGTGCAAGATGTTTTATATGATAAAACAGGCATCGCGGAGTTAGAACGTCTGTTTTGATGTGGTAGTCAAAGATTTTTTGACTTCATCAAAATAGTAGATGAACCTTGTATAAACAAAAAGTTAGTAGGGAGTATGGTGGTGATCCTCGTAGAGTACGTGGATGACATACTTTTGATAGGGAAGGAGTTTCCTATGCTACGCTCGGTCAATCTCCGCTTATCACAATGATTCTCCATATAGAATCAAAGTGATACCTCCTAAATCCTGGGTTTTGGATCTATAAGATAGATCTAATTGGATGTTAGGATTCTCACTAGTTGTAGTGAGATGGTATCAATCGATCCTGCGGAGAATCACTGGAAAGGTTCGAGGGTGATAAGGACGACTGAATGTCAGCCGCAAGCATTGTCTTTACCCTCAGTGGAGGGACGGTATGTTGGAAGAGTTCCAAGCTAGATACCGTGACTTACTAGACGATTAAAGGCAAGATACATCATTACCAAGGATGCTACCAAAGAGGCAGTCTGGATATTTATAAGTTCATGAGATGAACTTCGTTCCTACCATTGTGTGACAATGGAGTTGTGGCTTTTGCCAAGGAACCCCCTGTCCCATCAGAAATCCAGATATAATTCTTAGGCAGTATCACCAGATCATGGAGATGGTTGATCTCCAGGAAGATCGAGGTTAGGAGAGTAGACACAGAGGACAACAACGCGGATCCACTCACAAAGGACTTTTTCCCAGTAGAAACTTTTATGGGATGGTTGAGTATGATATACTTCAACCACAGCTAATTGTTGGGTATGTGATACCACAACAGATGGCCCTAGTGCAAGTGGGAGATTATTAGTTATAAGTATGCCCTAGAGGCCATTACTGTACATATGATGTATATTGTAATGGATTCTTGGACATATATAAGGAGGACTTTCTTGCTCGACATGATAGTATGCTATCTGGTTGTACTTTAACTTAACAAGCACTCTGATTGTCTCTATGTTACATGTTGATAAAGCCCTTAGGATATGTACTCGACTACTGGGACTATGATGAGATCATACTAGTGGGGCCACGGTAGTCGACGAGTACATCCTATAACTGTTCCTAGTCGAGGGTGTATCGAGACAGGGCATCGATACACCAGAGTAGACTAGCGTATACGCATCTTGACCCATATGATGGGCGATGGATGATCCCATATCCATCGGTGTTTGACATCAAGGATGGTGTACGGGTGATCAGTAGAGACTGGGTACACTAGACGGACTCGCCGAGAACTCCCAGATGGTATTATACCTTACGTCAGATGGCAGTTCTCCGGTGACACTGGTACAGAGTAGTCTGTTGACCCGAGATCGTCATAGAGTCTTGTGTGATTCTCACTGTGCTTTGATTTCCATCATACCACGTCCAAGAGGGCGTGCAAAAAGGTGGCTTTTGGTACAGTCCCGAATCACATGGAGGCAATGAGCGATAGGAAGGGATTCGTCTCTCCCGGTATAGGGAGTTGATGTTGTGCTGTGTTCGATTGGCTATAACCGGAAATCCCTGGCCAGGGTTGCTGAGATTTACTGGTAAGTGTTATCAGTAGTTTCTCGAACTGTTATAGACCTCATATCGACACGACTTATCGAGCTACTGGGGTCTGACGTTTACCACCCCTAGGCGAGATAAACGACATATCAGACGACGAGACCGGACTGTACGGGAGTGTTACTGATTGGATTCACAGGAGAATTTACAGGCTTGCTTGTTGATCTTCTGAGTGCTCAATACTTGGGTGGCTGTTACGTTTAGCTGACAGCTTGCAGCTTGTGGGTGTTTGATATGATCATCACCTACTGCCGGCGTATTGACAATTCTTTAGAGTCCTACACAGAGGTTTCTTGGCTCAGGCAAAACGGAGTAGCAGCACATATGTGATATGTGCGGGACCGAGGATAATGCGGTATGTGATACCGTATTGGATTTTAGTGATATGAGATATCGGCCGGGTATATGTCATATAGCCGGGTCATCGTATTAGTCGGCTATATGCGATATAGCCGGATTGTCGGATCAAGTGTTGATTCGATAATTTAATGTATAATAATATATATGATATATTAAACTACATTAACTAATATTAGCTCACTAAAAGATTCTTTTTCTCACTCGGGTAATACATTGATATATATGCGATATATGTTAATTGTATTATTTTCTTTTGTTACAATAAATATTATATATGTTTTATATAATATTGTAACATGATATGATAACTAATGCAACATGTTTAGTAGAGATTAAACAAGATTAGGGTTTGATTTGGGTTAATACTTTCTAGATGTTTCTAGAAGGTTTTCTTTTGTTTTTGCAAAGATATTTTCAAGTGACTCATTCTTAACCTAACCGAAACCCTAGCCTTAGTTAATTCTCTACAAAGGTTTAGTCAACCATGGTTGCATTATTGATCATCTTTATCCTTTCAATATTCATCACAAAAGGATTATGATATATTATTCTTCTTCTTCCTTCTTCTTTCTTTCATGGAGAAAGCTTTCTAGCTTTTTTTTCAAGTGATGAAAATGAGTGAGAATAAGAAAACAAATGAGAGCAAAAATCCTACTTCATCATCCTCATCTACCCTTGCCCTTTAGATGAGGGTGCTCACTTCTTTTAGTGAGTGTTAGCTTGTGTTAATGAAACTTCAAGGTAGATCATCTATGTTATCGAAGATCGGAAGCAAGACTGTATCTTTCTCTTCGTGGAGCCTCTCGAGAGTCCGGAAGACGATGATCGCAGCGAAGGGACCACAACACGGAGCTTATGAAGTGAAGGACCGGATCTACAAAGGTTTTAATCCCTCTCACTTAGTGTTAAAGTGTTTAACATACTTGTTTTCGCATAATCTCTAGTTTAAAGATCTTGGTTAGGGTTGTTCGGCACGTCTAAATTTTAAATCGGGCATGGTTGATGCCTTGTAGAACCTTGTGAGAGTGCCTAGTAACCTTACAGATCTCGGGTCTACAGACTAACCTGTACCAGTATCAACAGAGAACTGCTATCTGACGATAGATATAATACCACATAGGAGTTCTCGGTGAGTCCGTTCAGTGTACCCAGTCTCTATTTAGCACCCGTATACAATCTTTGGTGTCATCACACCAGATGGATATGGGATCATCCATCGCCCATCAAATGGGACAAGATTGGTATACGCTAGTCTACTCTAGAAAATTGATGCCCTGTCTCGATACACCCACAACTAAGAACAGTTCAAGGATATGCTCATAAACTACGCGTGTCCCACTAGTATAATCTGCATCGTAGTCGCAGTAGTCAAGCAAATATCCTGAGGGCTTTATCAACATGTAACAAATGAGTAAGATGCATAATCAAATGAACATGTCAAGATAAAGTAAACCAGATAGCATACTATCATGTCGAGCAAGAAAGTCAGCTATATACATATATACATGTCCAAGCATCCACTATACATAAAATGGCCTCTAGGGCATACATATATCCAACACTAGGGTCCAATGGGAGACCATCTCGAGGAGTCGAGGCCGGGTCTCCTAACTCTAGAATTGGTAGGATTGCTTGCCGCTCTCGTAGGGTTCTATGGATGTGGGTTTGGATATTCATCACGACCGTGGAATCCGCGTTTTTTACCGGCTTAATTGAAAACACGGAATTCCTAGTTTATCCAATATTTTATATGTGTTCTTCTGCTGCTGATATTCTGTGATGCGATCACTTGATATGTTGAGACGATTGCTTATATTATATATATGAGATATAATAAATATTAATGCTTTCGTTTCTTATGTGATGCTTAGGAAGCATAAATGATGGGACTTCATTAATGAGATTAATGAAATAAAAGAAACCAAAAGATGTTGCAGAATTTTGTTTTAAAAACTGTTAGCTCTAGTTCTTGCTTTGTATAGTGGTATTCCTTGTAGAATATCCAGCACCTTATTCGATAAGGAAAGAGCCGAGATCCCTTCACCGGGAGTGACCTCTTTAGCGAAACCGGTAGATACTACAACCTACTCGGTTTGCCTTTTGATTACTTTTTAGTTCTTGCTTTGCATAGTGGTATTTGTGAAATATCATGCACCTTATTCGATAAGGAAAGATCCGAGATCCCTTCACTGGGAGTGACCTCTTTAGCAAAACTAGTAAAAGCCTAAAAAATGCTCCTTTTAAAATACACTCGATTTTACAACGATATCAAGTTAATTACGCAAAAGGTTTTCTCAAAAACCTGTCGTACCCCTCCGTCATTTCAGATAAGTAGTATTTAGTATTCGTGCTATGGTAGTTTGGCCTCCGTCAAGGCATAGTGTACGGTAGCTGATTAGTACTTATCTGCAGCATGAGATGCGATTGGATTATGGTATTCGTACGGTTTAGTTTGGCCTCCGTCAAGGGTCATGCGGGTGGGTCTAATTCAATCAGGAAATGAACATGTTGAACTTGACTAGCGCCCTATGAGTAGTTTGGCCCCCGTCATGGTCATAGGACGCTAGGGGTAAAAACTATTATCGGGAATTTCAAGTGTTGAAATTTGCAATGAGATTGCATACCTTCTATGAGATTGTTTGATCCCGATACCCACTGCGAGTAAGAATTACTCCTGGGAGAGTTTTACACATTACAATTAGCCGATCAAGTAGGAGTCTAGAAATGTGTTAACTGGGTTACGCCCCTGGGAAAACGAGGTTTATTTTAATTAGGTCCGTGCGAAAGCACAGGGAACCTCCCTCAATGTCACGACCCGAAATTCAGCCCGTAACCGGCACTTAAACTACGTAACGTCTACAGGCGTACGTAACTTAAGTAAGCCGAAAACCCAGAAATCTAAACCACCCAAAACTGGATCAACGGAGAAAACATAATTTAATAGTGTTAGGAGTCGCCATTTAAAATTTTGCTAACTCTAGTTTTCTTTCATAAAAATTTCGGCAGCACCTCCTTTGTAAAACTGGCCCCGTAAACGGGTACAACACAGATAATATATGAAACATCCCAAGTGGGAGAAAAATCACGCCCACCGGCGGAGACAATCACCACAACAAGTATACGACGCCGAAGCGAAGAAATATCAAAGAGAACGACTATATCAAGAAGTAAACATCTCCAAAATAACCTGCTTCTACGAGCACGGTTTCCAAAACCAAAATACAACACTGATATCTCACAAGTCGTCTCTAAGTCATATACAACAAGGGTAGATGGAGAATACTAGATCCAACCAAAATATACAATGTACAACGGATAACCGCAAACCCACCTATAATGCAACGGCCTCACTGCCAAGGTAGCGGTATCCCCAAATGTAGTGATGATAAGCTGCCCTGCCGCGACTACTCAGAGGGTAAGTCCTGCAAAACACTGTGGCACAACGGGGGTGAGTTGCCAACTCGTGAATAGTAATTAACATCATACAGTAATCGCAAGTATGCACTAACAGCAATGATCAATAACATGTGAACTGATAGCATGAGTATGACAATATGAATATACAACTATCATGATATCCATATCAAGTGAATACTGAGTGCGGAATAGTAAATAATCTCATGCACATATCATAAGCATGGAAAACACGGTGTAACTCAACAACACCCAAATCCCAAAATACTCAGATCGGCCCCTCAAATCCTGTACGTCTCATGAAACCTGAGTGTCCAACATCGACACTCAAAAACATCATGAAAACCGGTGCCTATCATCGACACCTAAATACTGATATCCATACGTTCCTCGAAACCCAAGTATCCTACCTCGACACTTGTATTTCCACGTATCGGTCTTTCTGATATCCATACGTTCCTCGAAACCCAAGTATCCCACCTCGACACTTGCATTTCCACGTATCGGTCTGTCAAATCCCATATATCTCTCGGAAAGTAAGTGCCCAAGATCGACACTTTAATTTCCCATATCGCATCTCAAATGCATAAATCCATATAAAGTAGCATATGCAACATAAACATCAATATGAGCATATCACGGAACGATTCGCCAAATAATGAATCAAGTCATTAAATGTATCTCGCGGTTCCCAAAAATCCAAATCCAGAATACATATATATACAGCGTCCCATACCACCGATATATATGCAATACAAATCATGTAAATCCAAATCCAAAATACATATATATACGGCGTCCCATACCACCGATATATATGCAATAAAAACTGATCACATAACAATAGCAAGGTATATGCGCGAACGAGTAATATAACATGGCATATATATGAGCATGTAGGTATACAGGTATGTTCTATGTAATATGCATTGTCGCACAAGTATATCAGTTTAATGTCGCTAACTAATAGCAAGGTATACAATAAGCATTTGTATTGTGCGTGTCATGGCAATTACCGACAGGGTGTGTGTAGCATATCATTGGTGCTCGTGCAACATGGACTGTCGATAATAGTGTAGTGTACAACAGGTACAATACTAAGCACAAGTAGCTATATGCAACATGAATCATGCAATGTGTCTATATAAGCAAATAAGCATACGGCTAATATTATATCATATCTAGCCCCGACGCGTAGCGCCATACGGGCGATTCCCCGTAGATGTTAAATCTACTCACACTGTGGTCTCCAGCTATAAAGATCCGACCACCTGCTTCCCTTTGTTCGCAGCGTCTGAAGTCCCCGCTTGCGACGCTATAACATCATAAACACAAGAAATAAAGCGAACATCTCAGAAGCAATCACAATAACGTAAAACTACGTATTATAAAACGTATCAACTCACTAAACCACAACACGAATACACGTCTAGTGCAAACACACGAAACGATACCTAAACCCAAACTGAGTACATCGCAGCACGACACACGACTCGTGTCGCAACACGTAACACGCGAACTCAAAACACACGATTATAGGTAATCGATCCCAGATTTTGTATACTGCATTTATTAAGTAAATCAACAGTACCAAACAACCCAAAACCACAGCAGACAACACCCACAGAAACCCCACCCCAACACTCTCCAAGTCGGCCGGCGTCGCCGGCCCCCTCCTTAAGTCTCGTCGGCCCCGGCCGGTGGGATGGTCTCCGTAATTTTGGTGGTGTCTCAGGTCAACCTGCACACTCCTCTAAAGTTGTTGATTCCATCACTAAAATTCCCAGGTCACAGCAGATACCAATATCACTAAAAAGACACTAAAAACCCGATATCGCCTCAAAAGATATAAACTACGTTCTACGCATAATTTAACGATCAAACCCACACAAAAACTACAATTTAACAGTAGAGGGGTTATACCTAACAACTTTGCTCTCAAGTTCCAAGCTTTCCCCTTCTCCAAGTGATCAAGATCAAGAAATCCAAAGCTTTAGGTATTTTTGTGATAGGTTTCAGAATTTTGAGAATTTGTGATAGAAATGAGTTAAAATGATAAGGGAATTGGGCAAGGGCAGTAGAGGGAGAGGGTTTCGGCCAAGGGAGTGAGGAGGTGGAGTTGTGAGGGTTTCCTAGCAATTTCCTCCATTTATTGCTATTAAATGCCTTGCACACATACACACACATGCATGCATCTAAATCCTTCTCTTTTCTTTTCTTTTTCATTTAAATCCTAACTTAAATCCTAGGCCACACATAAAACCCTAGGGTGAAGTGAGAAGGAAATTCTATACTTAAGATTTTAAAGAAAAGATCGCTTAAAGAAATTTTCCCAATATTTGAATACCGCATTAAAATAATATTAAAAATTGGGAAAAATCAAATTGAACCAAAACGTCCCATATACTCCCAAAGTTCGCGCACTAGCTTTATTTTAGCTAATCTAGGTGCTGGCAAGTCTATATGGTCGTTTGTTCACAGTCGGGTAAAAACGGAAAATACCGACAAAGTTACCCTAAAACGGACGAAATCGCATAACGATTTCCAAAACGTTACAATCTCCCCCCCTTATAGAAATTCGGTCCCCGAATTACATTTTCATACTAAAACGTACCTTCAAAAAGATGAGGGAATTTCTTCCGCATCTCGCTCTCGATCTCCCAAGTGATCTCCTCACCAGTCGGACTACGCCACAGAACCTTTACAGAAGGCAAGTCTCTAGACCGAAGCTTCTTCACCTGCCGATCCAAAATAACTATCGGCTGCTCGGTGAACGAAAGATCACGCTCAAGCTGAACGGTCTCGTGCTGAATCATATGAGAAGGATCATGAAGGTATCTACGAAGCATCGACACATGAAAAACGGGGTGAACGTCTGGAAAACTAGGCGGGAGCGCTAAACGATAAGCAACCGAACCCACTCGCTCGAGGATCTCGAAAGGACCTACAAATCTGGGACTGAGCTTCCCTCTCTTCCCAAATCTCATAACGCCCTTCATCGGGGAAATCTTCAGGAATACATGATCTCCCACTGCGAACTCAAGTCTGCGACGACGACGGTCGGCATAAGACTTCTGCCTGCACTAGGCTGCTCTCATCCTGTCCTGAATCAGCTGGATCTTCTCCGTAGTCTCCTGAACAAGCTGGGGTCCCAACACCAAACTCTCACTAAGCTCGGTCCAACAGACTGGCGATCGACACTTCCTACCATATAAAGCCTCAAAAGGTGCCATCTGAATAGTCTCCTGAAAGCTGTTATTATAGGAGAACTCAATCAACGGCAAGTGACGATCCCAACTGCCCCCAAAATCAAGCACACATGCACGGAGCATATCCCCCAGAGTCTGAATAGTCCGCTCCGTCTGACCATCTGTCTGCGGATGAAAAGCGGTGCTAAAACTCAATCTGGTACCCAAAGCTTCCTGAAGCTTCTGCCATAGACGGCTAGTAAACTAGGTACCTCTGTCGGATACTATGGATGTGGGAACACCGTGCAAACGCACAATCTCATCTATATAAAGCTGAGCGTACTGAGCATAGCCGAAAGTGGTCTTCACTGGAAGGAAGTGAGCCGCTTTCGTCAACCGGTCTACAATAACCCAAATGGAGTCATACCCTCTACTGGTCCTGGGTAGACCCACAATAAAGTCCATGGAAATCTGCTCCCATTTCCACTCCGGAATGGGTAAAGGCTGCAACTCTCCAGCCGGTCTCTGATGCTCAGCCTTGACTTGCTGACAAGTCAGGCACCTCGAAACGAAGTCCGAAATATCGCGTTTCATCCCTTCCCACCAGTAGTAGTCTCTCAAGTCTCGGTACATCTTGGTGGAACCTGGATGAACGCTAAAAGCCGACTGATGTGCCTGCTCTAGTATCTCGCGTCTCAACCCATCAACATCCGGTACACACAAGCGAGTCCCGCATCGTAGCACACCCTGGTCATAAATCGTGAACTCCGAAACTGTACCTCGTCGAACAAGCTCAAGAATCTCAGACAAACGAGCATCACTGGGTTGCGCCTCACGAATACGATCAACAAGTAGAGGACGGGCGCGGACATGAGCAAACTGTCCCCCAGTGGAGGTGAACTCGAACTGCACTCTACTATCACACAAGAGCTGCCAATCTGCAGAAGACTGACACCGAACGGCGCTCAGCTGGGACAAGCTACCCACGGGCCTACGACTCAAAGCATCGGCCACCACATTCTCCCTGCCCGGGTGATAAAGGATCTCACAATCATAATCCTTCACTAGCTCCATCCATCGGCGCTGTCTCAGGTTCAGATCTCTCTGCTGGAAGATGTACTTCAGACTCTTGTGATCCGTGAAGATCTGACACGCCTCTCCATACAAGTAGTGCCTCCAGATCTTCAACGCAAAAACTACCGCTGCCATCTCAAGATCGTGAGTGGGGTAATTCTGCTCGTGCTTCTTCAACTGCCTGGAAGCATATGCAATCACCCTATCATGCTGCATCAAAACACAGCCGAGCCCCACTCGAGAAGCATCACAATAAACAACGTAGCCTCCCGATCCAGAAGGTAAAGAAAGAACTGGTGCTGTCGTCAACCGAGTTTTCAACTGCTGAAAACTCTGCTCGCACGCATCAATCCAGAGAAAAGGAACCCCCTTCCGGGTCAGTCCAGTCAGCGGTGCAGCGATACTCGAAAAATCCTGCACAAAACGGCGATAATAACCAACTAAGCCCAAAAAGCTGCGGACCTCAGTCACCGATACAGGTCTGGGCCAAAGCTGTACAGCCTCGATCTTCCTCGGGTCCACAAGAATCCCATCACTAGTCACCACATGACCCAGGAAGTCCACACGATCAAGCCAAAACGCGCACTTTGAGAATTTAGCATACAGCTGGTGCTCTCTCAAAATCTGCAAAGTAATCCCCAAGTGCTGCTCATGCTCCTCTCGACTCCTAGAGTAAACCAGTATGTCATCAATAAACACGATAATGAACTGGTCGAGGAACGGCCTGAAAATCTGGTTCATCAGATCCATGAACACTGCTGGCGCATTGGTGAGTCCGAACGACATCACCAAAAACTCATAATGCCCATAGCGTGTACGAAAAGCAGTCTTCGGAATATCATCATCCCGAACCCGCAACTGATGATAACCCGAACGCAAATCGATCTTCGAAAAATGTTTCGCACCCTAGAGCTGATCGAATAAATCGTCAATGCGGGGTAAAGGATACTTGTTCCGCACCGTAACACGGTTCAACTGACGATAATCCACACAAAGCCTCAAACTGCCGTCCTTCTTCTTGACGAACAGAACAGGAGCTCCCCACGGCGAAACACTCGGACGCACAAGTCCCAAATCAAGCAACTCTTGCAATTGATCTTTAAGCTCTCTAAGCTCTGCCGGAGCCATCCGATAAGGCGGTATAGAAATAGGCTCCGTGCCAGGAATCAGATCAATGCAGAACTCAATATCGCACTCTGGCGGCAACCCAGGTAACTCATCGGGAAAAACATCGGGAAACTCTCGCACGGTAGAAACCTGGTCCAGCAACTCCACTGTGGCTCCAGTATCATGAATGAACGCCAAGAATCCCCGACATCCCCTCCTCAAAAGCCGACTAGCGCACAAAACAGAAATCAAGCTGTGAGGGGCGGCACTACGGTCCCCCTACACAACCAACACTGACTCGCCGGGAAAACAAAATCTAACTGTCTTCTCGCGGCAGTCCACGGACGCATAGCAAGTAGCTAGCCAATCCATGCCCAACAAAACGTCGAAGTCCAACATCTCCAGAAGGATCAAGTCGACGGGCAAATCTCTGTCACCAATATGGACGACACAAGATCGAAACACATAACGCGCAACAAACGACTCTCCCACAGGAGTAGTCACGATCAGCGGCTGATCCAGCAAACACGACTCTCGGCCTAACCTCGGCACGAAGTGCGTAGAAACATACGAATGCGTGGATCCCGGATCAAAAAGAACATGCGCATCATAAGAACATACAGAAAGAGTACCTGAAACCACGGCATTGGACGCCTGAGCGTCCTGGTGAGTCAAGGCAAAAACCCTAGCCTGACCTCTACCGGCTACTGGCTGTCCTCTGCCTCTGCCACCTCGACCTCTCGGTACAAAACCTCCGCGACCACGACCTCGCTGAACAAGAGTCTGACGCGGCGCAACTACAGGAACAAGAGGCAACGCTCTCTGAGGTGGAGAAGGTGGTAAGGTAACCTGCGGTACAGCTGGCTCGTTCACACGCGGCTCTATACAATCTCGAACCCGATGACCCAAACTACCGCACCGGTAACATCCCGAAGCAAACTGCCGATCATCCTGAGGGTAAGAACCATAAAGCCTACCTCGTCCCGAACCGCCACCATCAGAACGAAAACTGTCTCGACGTCTAAACGCCTGCCTTGCTGCCAGATCACCTATACGAACTCTCTTTGGTCCCGGAACAACTGATAACTCAGCTAGACGCTCCTCTACCGAAAGAGCTGCATCCACCGCTGCCGCATACGTGTCACAATGCTGAATGCTGATGGCTAAGAATATCTGGGTAAGCAGGCCTCGAACAAACCTCTTCACCCTCATCTCCTCAGTCGCCACCAGGTATGGAGCATATATCGACAACTCAGTAAACAATACATCATAATCCGACACCGTCATCCCCGGCGTCTGACGTAAAGACTCAAATCTGCGCGCTCGCGCATCCCTGACGCTCGGTGGAAGAAAACGAACGAGAAAAGACGTCACAAACTCAGCCCAGGTCATAGGAGCAAGACCAGCGGCTCTGCCTCTCTCCAACGACTCACACCACTTCTGGGCCATGCCCTCCAGACGAAAACTGGCAAACTCTACCCATCTCTCGTCGGAACATCGGAAGTGAACGACAAATCCTGGCCATCCGGTCGATAAACGACTGCGGATCCTCGGTAACATCTGTACCCGTAAACACCGGAGGTCTCAGCCTCATGAAATCCGTCAACGACACAGAAATAACCCCCGGAGCTGCAACTGCGACTATCGGAACCGTAGGTACCATCGTAGCCTCCGCAGCGGGTGGAACAACTGCCTGCCCCTGCGCTCGGATGGTCTCTACCAAAGTCCCCACAATCTGGCGCAGATCCTGCATACCAGCTCCAATCATAGCAATATACTCCGGTACAACAGGCGTACCATCCCGGTCAGTCCTCGCCTCAGGCGAGTCAACTCTGACCTCGGCCCTCGCGGCCGCTCTTTGAGCCCTCGTAGTCTTCGGCGGCATATGGGCTATAAATTGAAACAAGATTCGATAAGGAAACGGAAATCGAATCACAAGATGTATATCAATCACGGAAGGAATATCAATCAACAAGTCCTAAGGTCACTTAGGCGGAGTACCGTGTCGTAAGTATGCCGCGGAACATACGCACGCTACGTCACTCTGCTTAAGCCACCTACTCCATCATACCAAGGTCATCCTAGACTCCGAAAGGTAAAACCTAACGCTCTGATACCAACTTTGTCACGACCCGAAATTCGGCCCGTAACCGGCACTTAAACTACGTAACGTCTACAGGCGTACGTAACTTAAGTAAGCCGAAAACCCAGAAATCTAAACCACCCAAAACTGGATCAACGGAGAAAACATAATTTAATAGTGTTAGGAGTCGCCATTTAAAATTTTGCTAACTCTAGTTTTCTTTCATAAAAATTTCGGCAGCACCTCCTTTGTAAAACTGGCCCCGTAAACGGGTACAACACAGATAATATATGAAACATCCCAAGTGGGAGAAAAATCACGCCCACCGGCGGAGACAATCACCACAATAAGTATACGACGCCGAAGCGAAGAAATATCAAAGAGAACGACTATATCAAGAAGTAAACATCTCCAAAATAACCTGCTTCTACGAGCACGGTTTCCAAAACCAAAATACAACACTGATATCTCACAAGTCGTCTCTAAGTCATATACAACAAGGGTAGATGGAGAATACTAGATCCAACCAAAATATACAATGTACAACGGATAACCGCAAACCCACCTATAATGCAACGGCCTCACTGCCAAGGTAGCGGTATCCCCAAAAGTAGTGATGATAAGCTGCCCTGCCGCGACTACTCAGAGGGTAAGTCCTGAAAAACACTGTGGCACAACGGGGGTGAGTTGCCAACTCGTGAATAGTAATTAACATCATACAGTAATCGCAAGTATGCACTAACAGCAATGATCAATAACATGTGAACTGATAGCATGAGTATGACAATATGAATATACAACTATCATGATATCCATATCAAGTGAATACTGAGTGCGGAATAGTAAATAATCTCATGCACATATCATAAGCATGGAAAACACGGTGTAACTCAACAACACCCAAATCCCAAAATACTCAGATCGGCCCCTCAAATCCTGTACGTCTCATGAAACCTGAGTGTCCAACATCGACACTCAAAAACATCATGAAAACCGGTGCCTATCATCGACACCTAAATACTGATATCCATACGTTCCTCGAAACCCAAGTATCCTACCTCGACACTTGTATTTCCACGTATCGGTCTTTCTGATATCCATACGTTCCTCGAAACCCAAGTATCCCACCTCGACACTTGCATTTCCACGTATCGGTCTGTCAAATCCCATATATCTCTCGGAAAGTAAGTGCCCAAGATCGACACTTTAATTTCCCATATCGCATCTCAAATGCATAAATCCATATAAAGTAGCATATGCAACATAAACATCAATATGAGCATATCACGGAACGATTCGCCAAATAATGAATCAAGTCATTAAATGTATCTCGCGGTTCCCAAAAATCCAAATCCAGAATACATATATATACCGCGTCCCATACCACCGATATATATGCAATACAAATCATGTAAATCCAAATCCAAAATACATATATATACGGCGTCCCATACCACCGATATATATGCAATAAAAACTGATCACATAACAATAGCAAGGTATATGCGCGAACGAGTAATATAACATGGCATATATATGAGCATGTAGGTATACAGGTATGTTCTATGTAATATGCATTGTCGCACAAGTATATCAGTTTAATGTCGCTAACTAATAGCAAGGTATACAATAAGCATTTGTATTGTGCGTGTCATGGCAATTACCGACAGGGTGTGTGTAGCATATCATTGGTGCTCGTGCAACATGGACTGTCGATAATAGTGTAGTGTACAACAGGTACAATACTAAGCACAAGTAGCTATATGCAACATGAATCATGCAATGTGTCTATATAAGCAAATAAGCATACGGCTAATATTATATCATATCTAGCCCCGACGCGTAGCGCCATACGGGCGATTCCCCGTAGATGTTAAATCTACTCACACTGTGGTCTCCAGCTATAAAGATCCGACCACCTGCTTCACTTTGTTCGCAGCGTCTGAAGTCCCCGCTTGCGACGCTATAACATCATAAACACAAGAAATAAAGCGAACATCTCAGAAGCAATCACAATAACGTAAAACTACGTATTATAAAACGTATCAACGCACTAAACCACAACACGAATACACGTCTAGTGCAAACACACGAAACGATACCTAACCCAAACTGAGTACATCGCAGCACGACACACGACTCGTGTCGCAACACGTAACACGCGAACTCAAAACACACGATTATAGGTAATCGATCCCAGATTTTGTATACTGCATTTATTAAGTAAATCAACAGTACCAAACAACCCAAAACCACAGCAGACAACACCCACAGAAACCCCACCCCAACACTCTCCAAGTCGGCCGGCGTCGCCGGCCCCCTCCTTAAGTCTCGCCGGCCCCGACCGGTGGGATGGTCTCCGTAATTTTGGTAGTGTCTCAGGTCAACCTGCACACTCCTCTAAAGTTGTTGATTCCATCACTAAAATTCCCAGGTCACAGCAGATACCAATATCACTAAAAAGACACTAAAAACCCGATATCGCCTCAAACGATATAAACTACGTTCTACGCATAATTTAACGATCAAACCCACACAAAAACTACAATTTAACAGTAGAGGGGTTATACCTAACAACTTTGCTCTCAAGTTCCAAGCTTTCCCCTTCTCCAAGTGATCAAGATCAAGAAATCCAAAGCTTTAGGTATTTTTGTGATAGGTTTCAGAATTTTGAGAATTTGTGATAGAAATGAGTTAAAATGATAAGGGAATTGGGCAAGGGCAGTAGAGGGAGAGGGTTTCGGCCAAGGGAGTGAGGAGGTGGAGTTGTGAGGGTTTCCTAGCAATTTCCTCCATTTATTGCTATTAAATGCCTTGAACACATACACACACATGCATGCACCTAAATCCTTCTCTTTTCTTTTTCATTTAAATCCTAACTTAAATCCTAGGCCACACATAAAACCCTAGGGTGAAGTGAGAAGGAAATTCTATACTTAAGATTTTAAAGAAAAGATCGCTTAAAGAAATTTTCCCAATATTTGAATACCGCATTAAAATAATATTAAAAATTGGGAAAAATCAAATTGAACCAAAACGTCCCATATACTCCCAAAGTTCGCGCACTAGCTTTATTTTAGCTAATCTAGGTGCTGGCAAGTCTATATGGTCGTTTGTTCACAGTCGGGTAAAAACGGAAAATACCGACAAACTTACCCTAAAACGGACGAAATCGCATAACGATTTCCAAAACGTTACACTCAAAGTACCGACACTGGCCTGGCCGAAAAAATTGGCGAACTTGTAGGGTGTAATTAATCCCGGCTAGTCTTACCATTTTGGGTTTGAAGGAAGATTTGATAAAAATAGTGGGAGCCATCCTGATTAGATAAAATAATAACCAATCTGATCTTGAAAGACCGCACGCAGAGTATTTCTTCTTTCTCTCTCCTGGTAGCGACCATGTCACGCTTTAATCAAGATAATAATATGGATGCATTGACCGAACCTTCTTATTATACTGAGATGAGGAACGTTGGTTCCGCTCTATCTTATAATTGTTATATGTCCGAGCAGGGAATAGGGGAATATCCGAATTCCCATGCCACCCAATTGAGGAATAAGCATGTTGATGCATATTCTTCGGGTGTGTTCATTACCAAGAACAGTTTCTAAGTGTTCTCTACGTCCTAAGTATGAGATACCCGATTAGAATCCCACATATGTAATCTGTTACATGGGCTACGATAGGTAGAGAACTGAGAATGGGTGATATATCTCTAAGAGTTAGAGAATGGTGCAATTGTTGCAGCCAAGTCAGTTGGTAGATAGCACCTTGTATTAATACATTGATTCTGAATGGATGTTATTACATACCGAACCTGATATACAACATTACATCAGTTTCTTTATTCAGTTAAAAAAGGATATAATTCTGTATTGGAGGACAATATTGTGAACGTTTTCCTTAATCAAGAGTTGATTAGATCAGGCACGTTATGTAATGGCATATACGTTCTAAATCAAACCACGGTTCAAAGTAAATAGAACACACACAAGAGGAATAGTTCAGAAATGAACGAATCCTTCTTGAGGCATTATAGACTAGGTCATATCAATGGGACACGACCAGCTAAATTACATCAGGATGAATATGAGAATCTGTTCGAATTTTTATCTTATGATACTTTCCAGTCTTGTCTCAAAGATAAAATAACCAATACTCCGTTTACTGGAAACAGAGAAAGAGTTAATGAACCCTTGGGAAAGATACAAGATGTCACGACCCGAAATTGGCACCTGACGGCCCTAATACTACGCAACGTCTACAGGCGTAACGCAGTAAAAGAAAGCCAAAACCAAGAAATCTAAACCATCAAAAGTAGTAAGAAATAATAACATTTTTAAAACCTTTGAAATCGCAACCCAAATTCTTTAAAAAGACCAACTTTATTTTCATTAAAATTTTAGCAGCACCTACTTTGTAAAAACTAGCCCAAAATATGGGTACAACATAAATATAAGTAAAGCATCCCAAACGGGAGCAAAAATCATGCCCAAAGGCGGAAAACAACCACTACAACAGATATAAGACGCCGTAGCGAAGAAATAGAAGACGATAAAAAGAAACTGTATAAAAGAAAACCAAGTCACAAAATAATATACAATATCGTCCTCACACCAAGTCTCTAAGTCAACATGAAAATAGTATATGGAGAGTACAAGGATACAACGAATATACAATACAACAACGAATAACCACAAAACCCACCTAAGCAAACTGCACATTGTGAGCTGACGCGGTATCCGTAGCAAAAGATGATAAGATAGGTGAATAGCCTGCCTCTGACTATTGTGAGGAAAGACCTGCAAAACAACTGTGGCACAACGGGGATGAGTTACCAACTCATGAATAGTAAATTACATATGCAGATAATCGCAAGTATGCACGTACAACGCGAATCTAACATATGCAATTAATAGCAATAAAAGGTCATATGAATGCAATAATCATGAAAGGTACACGAGCAGGTACAACTAATACATGAAGCAATAATAATATGACAATCGGTATGCAATAATCATGCAATAATGATGTGAAAATGTATATATGCAACAGTCATGAAAGGTACACCAACAGGTATAACTAACACATGAAGCAATGCATATAGAATGAAGTATGTAAATGAGACAGTCATGAAAGGTACACTAACAGGTACTACTAATACATGAAGAAGTGCATGAACAATAAATGTGGAGTATGGAATGAAATATGTCAATTCCACGGAATCCTGATATCGTGGTAGGATCAAAATCCTTTAAGACAATCCAAATCCCAATTTCCTCAAATCAGCCTCCAAATTGGCTCTCATATCATATAAGTCTCACAAAATCTTAATGTACAATATCGAATAAATCTCCTATATCCTGAATGTACAAAATCAAGTGAATCTCATATATTCCTTTAGTACAATATCAAGTAATCTCAAATGTTCTAAATCCAATATCAAATGAATCTCTTAAATCCTAGGTATATTTGCGTGAATAAATATGATGAAGTATATGAATTGATATGTATACATATATTTATTAGCGTATCATTCCATTAATATAAATATATATATATATATGCATATATAATAGTGTCTCATTCCACTGTTATATATACATAGAAGTAAAATATCATGAAAACAATGTGTCAAGTATCGACACAGAAAGGCTGATCTATCAGGTGCTGTCACCAAGACTGGCACCCTGATAGGTACGTATCACACGCTATCCAAAAAGCACGAGTGCCTAGCTCTGACCCTCGTCTTTCCACGTATCCATACGTACATGACTCCCATCGGTATCCCCATGATAACCGCCGAGTCATTGGTAATGTCACCGGAGTGTATAGTTCCCCTGCCAGGCTCAATCGGCAAGGTCCATCAATCGTCTTACCCCGGGGTACCTACGGGCCCCACCATGTACCCTCATACGGGCCACGACGCCTCCTCGCATGGGGTATATATATCAGAACCGATAAATCTCATGGTGGATGCTGAAATATCATATCAAGGGAAATCGGGTTTTTCAAATAATGCATAATTTCATGAAAGTACCACGGTCCCCAAATCCAGAAAAAATCATGAAAAATCCATATCTCAATGCGAAAATCCATGAATAAAGTATACGCAACATAAAACTGTAATGTAAGCATATAAAGGAAAAGCCGCTAATTAACTGCAACAAGTTAATATAAATATCATTTGGTTCCTAATTTCTCCAATTCTAAATAATAAGTAAAGGTAAACATGTAGCTATAACCAGATATATGTGTAAACAGAAAGGTATAGCAAGGTATATGTATCTACCTATAAGTAATGATGTAATATACCCCTGGGTATAAGTGAAGTATGTAAGCAAAGTATACAAGTAGCTATGTTATTATAGTGTATGTACCTATCACTAATGTTACAAAACTCTATAGATATACAGGTAACTAGTCTGTAAGTAGGTCAAGGTATATGTGTAAGCATGTAGGTATACTGGTATACCATATGTCATATGCGATAAGAAATATGAATCAATGTCACAATGTCCCTAACCAAGCAATATCATATCTATAAGTGGGTTGTGCGTATCATGGAAATTATTGACGGTGTGTGTGGCATATAATCAGTGCTCGTGCAACATGAGCCGTCAATAATAGTGCAGTGTCGTAAGGATACTAGACCAAGCACAACAATAAATAAGCATTAGGGTGAATGCACAATTCTAAATATGACATAGAATATGCGACAAGTCAAGTCATCTCTAGCCAAGACGCACAACGCCATGCGGGCGATTCCCCTGTAGATGTTAAATCTACTCACCAACGCTCCTGGCTAAGTGAAGCCTACCGCCTGTTTTCCCTTTGTAGCAGTGTCCGAAGTCCCCGCCTGCGAACCTACAACATTAAAACAATAAAGCAAGTATATATTAGTAAAAGACCCAAAACACGTACAAACTACATTAGACCGACGCAACAACACAAAAATTACTCTCATGTGTCCGTATTGTGGCTAACGTGCATAGCGACACGAAAAAAACAACTTAAGAGCAAAACCACACAAAGTGCACGATCCGTGTAGTATAACATATTGCGCTAAAACGAAACACAAGAAACTACCTAGGTGATCCCAGATTTTGCATACTGAGAAAACTCAACAATCAAATAAGACCAAAAACACCTAAACCACTGCAGACACCTACCCAGAAAAACCCAAACCCTAACTCCTACCCACGGCCGAGGTCGCCGGAAATACCCTGCATGTCGCCGGCCGAGTCCGGGCTCCTTGGGTTCTTGCTCCAGGTGGGGTCCTATGGTCACTGGTACAACACAACTATATTGTTTGGTTTTCTCGTAAGATCTCCAGGTCACAGCAGATCACAGATGTCACAAATAGGCACTAAAAATACGATATTATGAACAAAACCTAACTTTAAACATTCTAAACTAAATCTAAAAATCTACACAACACAAAAACTACATAAACAACAGCAAGAGATCATTACCTACACAAAAGAATTCAAAGATCCAAGCTTTGCATGCCCCAAGGCGTCCAAGTGGAAAAAGATGGTAAAAGGTGTGATTTTTGTGAGATTTGTGAAGGATTGTGATGAATTTGTGAAGAAATGGTGAAGAGAAGCTAAGTGTTCAGTTTGAGGAAAAGAAAGAATAAAAGAGATAGAGAATTGAGAGAGTGTGAGGAAATGAGAGAGGGAGGTGAGTGTAGGGTGAGGTGAGAAGTGAGTGTTGTAAGTCTACGGCAGCGCCCCGGCCGTCTTTCCGAGGCCAAAATGCGGAAATGAAACTTTTTCAAACTAGAAACCGGGGCTATCGTATGCTTAAATCCCGGATCGAACCATTAACCTACTACTAGCTAACTGGAGAAAAGGATAGAGAGGCTATACCGATCAATCCGTGTCCTTCAGTCTTTGGCCACCATCCCAAGCTCCCCACGGCATCTCCGGTCTCGATCTCCTCGTCGGAATGGGCACCACATCACCGAGTCTTTTTACGGGCTCCAACCTTTGAACCGAGGCAACTCGGACACGAAGTTTGCTAGCCGACGTGTCCAAGATTGCTGTAGAATATGTGTAGAACGCTTTGCTTCAACGGTTAATTGAAGTTGCCTCAAAGGAGGGAAGATGAGAATGAACTTTGAAATGGAGCTAATCTTTGTTGCATGAATGATATGAGATCATTTTCTTTTCTCACAAAATTGGGGCTGCTCAAAAAGGAGCTCTTGGCCATGGATCAAAAATTGAGAGGAGAGAGAATTAGCTTAAAGAATATGAGTGGTTATCATAAGGGAAAAGGTCAAAACAAAGTCTTATACTAATCCCATCAAATTAATGCAAGTAATGATGCACAAAAGATCCATCCTAATACAAGATCGTTCCAGAAAATTTCTGGAGCCGCAGCACCACAAAAAAAACCCATTTGCTAATTTGCACATTTGCAAATTAGCCCCTCCATGTAAAACGAACAAAAGAAAGGAAAAAGGCCGAAAAGGGAAAGCAAGCTGGCAGCTTCAAAAAGCGATCCGGTAACAAATTACAAGATAACCCCGCGACTGTATATACATACCCACATTTGTATTCCGACCGAATACAAATGCAATGAGACATAATATACACTGTACAATACTAGGATCCGGCTTAAACCAAAGCCCGCTAATATTATCCGTCCGATCCATGACACATGCACAAGTGCACGCGTACGTTCGAACCCTTCCATCAAACCATATGGCCTCAACAACGTTTCGCCCGAAACTTGAGAAACTGACTGTGGGGGACTCTAAAGACTTGTCAATACACTAGCTGTGGATTTAACCACTAGCACGTCAGAGGTACTAGCTGTACGTAACGGGCTAACAGGTATTAACCAAAAGGGAGGTCGATGAGTGAACTCATCCTGACACCCTACTAAGCCTGTCAGTTACAATATCCGTACAGTCCAGTCCGTTCGTCTATGAGCATCGCATGGCGGGCCTAGGGGGTTGGTAAAAGTCAGACCCCCAAAAACGGTACAAGTCGTGTCGGAGTGTAGTCCAGAACACCCTGAGATACTACTGGAATACTTACCAGTAAATCTCCTGCCTTGGCCAAGGACTTCGTGTAATGGCTCTCCTAGACACAGCACGATCTCACCCCCAATACCGGAAGAGACGAAACCCCTGCAGATCCGCTCACTGCCTCCATGTGGCTCGGGACTGTACCCAACTAAAATTTGTTTGCACGACTCCTTTGAGCCGTGGTAGGGTAGTAATCAAAGCACAGTGGGAACTCACACGAGACAAATGACGATCTCAGGTCGATGAACTAACCAGTACACATGTCACCAGGGAACTGCTATGTGACGTCAGGTATAATACCAACTAGCGTGTTCCCGGCGAGTCCTGTCCGGTATACTCATAACCCAATGAGCACCTGTATACATCTTAGGTGAACCAACTGACACCAATAGCTTGTGAGACCAGCCACCGCCCCTCGTCGGGGTCTCGACTGTATACACTAGTCTACTCCGGAGTATCGATGCACTGTCTCGAAAACTCCCACGACTAGGGACTACTTTAAGGATGTGCTTATAGAACCCCAGCTCCCACGTATATGATAGTCATCATACTGCTGGCAGTCAAGCAAGAATCCTAAGGGCTCTACCAACGTGCAATAGTGATCTGTAATGTCACCTAAAGCAGTACACGATGATAAAGATAAACCAGATTGCATACTATCATCTTGAGTAAGACTGTCCTACCGGCATAGGTCCTCCCTCAATCATTGCAATCACGTGCCTGTGATCCAATAATTGACTCTAAGGGCACTATATCCAACAATCTCCCACTTGCACTTAAGGCTAATTATTGTGATGTCGCATACACACAGCCCGTGTGATACCGAACACCCAACTCCTCTACTAATCAGTTTCACAAAGCCCGTTTGCGAAACTATTGTGTTCGAGGAAT
This sequence comes from Agapanthus africanus, assembly GCA_030015575.1. Taxonomy (NCBI): domain Eukaryota; kingdom Viridiplantae; phylum Streptophyta; class Magnoliopsida; order Asparagales; family Amaryllidaceae; genus Agapanthus; species Agapanthus africanus. Next base: position 124,023,233 of record JASDDO010000004.1, on the reverse strand, counting down.
AGCCTCAGTGAGTGGATCCGCCCTGATGTTTCTTTCTATGTCTCTCTTTATCTCAAGTTCGCGGAGAAAACCATCTCCCGAAATGAGCAATTCCTGTCTTAGAATATGTCTGGATATCTTGTGGGACCTAGCTCATAAATGAACTCCAAATCCAAACTTCTTAGACTGTATCGTCAACTGAACTTAATCATTATCCTGCGCCATACCTCCCTCAGTATCCCCTTGGACCACCTGTCCAAAATACTGCCCCTCGTCAGAGGGAAAACTATAACTCTGACGGTCACTCTGTCATCCAGGTCACCTTGGAAGCCTGGAATGATAACCGTCTCCCGAAAGAGGTTGCCGTTATCAGATCCCTAGAACATCCACTTATGTTCTAAAACTGCTTCCGATCGTTTCTCCAGGATTGGATTAATATCAACTTATTGCATCTCGTGCAAAAACAACATCTGGTGTGGTACTTGACATCTCATGATCAACTCAATTGCCTAAGCAAGTGATCTGCCAATCATGCACATCCCTCTCCCCTTTAGTCTGTAAGACACCTTTAGAAAGGGTGACTCAATCACCTGCAGGTACACTACCGTGCCAGGAGTCGTCCATTCTAAGACACCTTTAGAATGCTGTATAAGTACCCAGATTGGGAAACTACCCAAATTTAGATCTAAAACCATAGATCCAGTAACCAGAATGTCTGATATTACATCTATTTCCTATGTGGAGAAACCACTGTGTGACAACCAAAGTATAACCGATCGTAGTATAGGAATATCACTTCCTACTCTGTGTATGTCATCCAAATACCAGGACATTACACCCTACTAACTCCTTAACAGATCCATCCCCTATTCTGATGAAGTCAAACCCATGACTGCCACATCAGAAATAGATGATCTGTCTCCGCTATATCTGCTTTAGTCTATAAGTAGACTTAAGCCACTTGTCCACTATGCTTCCGCTGCTCCCACTGACTACGACAACCCTCTGGCAGAGTCATATACACGTACACTTCTAAAGCTAGTTCAGAACAACGCTATACTCATCCTCCTGCCGGGTCTCATAGTCTAGAACAACAGTAGTATCAAGTCTGGGTAAACAAGAACCTCCCTGTCACCGTCTTTGAGCATACCGAAGTACCTTTCGAGTGCCTGAGGTTACCCACCATATCTGCGGAGTGGCCAATGGAATGTCAAACCAGATTGAATCTTTAGGTTCTTATCAAATTTTCAGTAATCGTTTGCGGTTCTGGAATCACTTCGAGTTCTACCATACTCTCACTACTGTTTTCTGAAAAAATCCATTTTTATTAAAACTGTGGCGAGTCAAGAATAATATCACTATTAATCTTCCAGATGGTAGAAAGTCAACCCTCGTCATAGCCCGGGTCAACCCACAAATAGCCATTACAGAAACGTGCCTTGAGTTATCTAGAGTCTGGTTTTAAGCATAAGCCGGACAACTCCCCGTACCTTAACAATATTAAGATTTGAACTATTCTATATCCAATATAGAAATAGATGCACTAATTTAATTGGAACCAGATTCAAATCATGCAGCTGTCACCAGTGCATGTCAACTAAATGGAGAAAGGCCGATCATCATTACTGAACTTAGGAATGCTTCCAATTATGAGTAATATGAAAGAGAAGCAAGTTCTCTTAATCATTACTATCAACTGAATACTATATACAAGTATCTACATCATCGATCACCTTGAAGAATCCCGATACTTGCAACACCTGGTTCTCTACTTTATTCATATACCTATAACTTCTAAAAACTTGGACCTTGCATTTCTACAAAACACATGTCTAAGAACTAGAGAAGTCACAAGTAAACCGAATATAGTACGAGGACCAACCCCTCTGTCCTCAGGGACACTGGAAAACATACAATACTCTGTATAAGTTCCCTGAGTCTAATAACTCATTCTCTGTGTGTCGTAGGTTGAAAAACTGTACTTATGGTTAAGAAGAATTACACCGCTGTTCAATGCTCCTTACCTAACCATCAACTGATATAGGTAAATGTCATGGACATAATTTCAAAAGGTTATATCTCACTTTATAAAAATAAACGTACAGATATATCAATTTGAAATTGGTGCATAACAACGGATATTCAAAACCAAATATTTGCCGTCCAGCAAACAACCCAGGCAATTTCCTCAAATATCACCAATTACAACGAATCCCGATATAATGAGGATGATCACCTAATTCCCAATAACTTACTCCCACTCATCATCTGTAAAACCATACAGATGTGAGAATCATACCTGGTAAATACATACCCTGGAGCAAGTGTCTAATTGGGAAATCAGTTTTCTTTTAACAATACACAGTGAAACTGAAACATATAAATGTTTCGAAGGGTTATTCAGGTATTCCTAGTAATGCCTCTTCCATTATCCAGATTCATGACTGTAACCGTATATTTCTTTGCCATCTCTCCAAATCCCTTTATATGTCTTTAGTCGCTACCTTCTGCACACCATCGTTAGGCTAAATGGTTTTCTTCCTTCCCTACCATTCGGCACCAGCCTATGGTTTGGAAGAAGACTATCCAATAAGCGTAATAGGTGTACTGTCCTAATCCTAGGAGCACTCGTAATGCGAGAGAAGGTAAAGATAAAAGACAACTGAATAAATCTTATTCCTATTTCTCCTGAACCAGAATCCATCCCCGAACTGGAACAAGATCCTTCGAGTTCGTATATAACCATACGATGGAGTATCCAATAAACTGTGGATCTTCGTAGTGATACGGGGTGTCCCGGAGAAATACAAAGGTGATGTAGGATTGGCGAAGAAATACTTGGTTTGGTCGTGAATAGCAGTCGCAATTTACTTTGCCCTCTTACTAATCCCTTTATTTGTCTTAACTCATTACCTTCTGTACACCATCATTAGGCTAATTGGTTTTCTTCATTCCCCACCGTTCGGCACCTGCCTATGGTTTGGAAGAAGACTATCCAATTAGCGTAATAGGTGTACCGTCCCAATCCAAGGAATACTCGCAACGTGAGAGAAGGTAAAAAGAAAAGACAACTGAATAGTCCTATTCGTTTTCTTCAGAACCGGAAACCATCCTCGAATAAGTTCCTTCGAGTTCGTATATAACCATACGATGGTTTTATCCAATGGAAGTGGATGTTCGTAGTAATACGGGGTGTTCTGGAGAAAAGGGTAAAAGTAGGAGTGGCAATGAGGTATGCAACTCTGACAATCCAAAAGCCAATGTTTTGAGAAGGTTCGGTTAATCTTGGTCACTGAGTCATAGTCAAGGGTCGGGTCATGGTCGCTGCCAAAGAGAGAGAGAGAAAAGAAACACTCAGCATGCACTCTAACCTAGATCAGAATGGTTATCACTTTATCTAATCCGGAAACCTCCCTCTGTAACCTCAAATTCTCCTCCAAACCTGAAAGAAGAATTAGTCCGGATCACCCGAGGAGTAAACCAACTCATCAGTGGGAATCGGAATCCAACTATCATCGCATGATAACGTGATGGAATCCACTCACGTTATCACACTCCAGAAGGAATGCGCATATCTGGCAAGTTTCAGTTTCTTTAGAAACTCCCGATGTGATTTTTACCCCATGCTCTTATGATCTTGACTAAGGCCAACAAATCATAAGTCACATGTCAAGTTCTACCCGTCATTGTCCAGGTTAATTTGAACCCACCCGTACAAGCCCTTGACTAGGGCCAACAAGGATGTACGACTGTCCCAAACCAACGCATCTATCTATGCTGCAGAAAAGTAACAAATAGCTATCATACACTATGCCTTGACTAGGGCCAACAAACATAGCAAGAATACTAAGTGCTACCCGTCTGAAATGACGGAGGGCTACGAATGGTTTTTGGCGAAAAACCTTTAACGTAATGAACTTGATATCGTTGAAGGAACCGAATAGCTTTTTATAAAAATATAGTGGTGAAAACCTTTGCTAAAGAGGCCACTCCCGGTGAAGGGATCTCGGCTCTTTCCCCGTAGAATGAGGTGCAGAATATTCCAACTGAATACCACGATGCAAAGCAAAAAGTAATTGGCTATAGTGAAGTTATTACCCTGACGCAAACTTCTGTCCAAGGGGTCACTCGCGGTGAAGGGATCTCGGCCCTTGCCTCGTCGACTGAGGTGCAGGATATTCCAACTGAATACCACTGTGCAAAACAAAAGAGAACGTCCTTGCAATAACAGCTTTTTGAAAAATGTTCCAACAACATCAGAATAGGTTTGTTTATCTTGCATTGATCCGAATCAATGCAGTCCCATCAATTGATCACACTACAAAAGAACGAAAATATGATGTACGTATATGCCATCCGCATTCGCCACTGGGTCCCATCATCACCCGTTAGGTTACTTAACTAACGACAGAGCGGGGACTGGACTAGCGCGGGTGCAAAACATATACAACATCTACTAGTATATATATCAATATAAAATATTCGCTCAAGGCGTGATAAAATGCAATATCACAGAAATGTAATAAGAATCACAAAACAATACAGATAATCTGGGATCCCCGGGTTTCATAGAGCCGCTGCTGAAACCCGACGTTCCCCTGGTCGTGTGGATAGCCTGTGCAATGAAATCCTAGACCCCTACGGGCGCGGCAAGTTACCCGCCAAAACCTGAAGCGAGGCATCCCACTTCAACAACGTGAATGGACCACCCAGCACTTCACGGAATCCGGTAACTTGAGCACCCCTCCTTGGGTCAACCTGTACCCCTTACGAGTGCGGCGAATAGCCCGCCAATTCTAAAGTGAAGCCCCCTCCGTCTCAAAGCCATGAGATGCGAGCCCGTTGCCCTCTAGAACCCGGCTATCCGTGCACCCCTCCGCGGGGTAATCCTAGTACAGAAAGTAAAATATACAACGGGTACATCAACCTCAGCCCGGTCGTGCCCCAAAAGTATAATATACAAATAGGCAGTGACGGCAGTCCACATGTCGGACGCTCTCCCCGCAATATCAAATGTACAAATATAACCAAACTGTACTAGCATTGCATCCAGGCTATCCACCACGACAAATCCGCAACATCACAGAACATCAACCTGAATGTCACGTTCGCAAATCCATCTAAAAGAACTATAGCAATTAAACATGATTTACCGATCAAATGACATTCACGGTCGCAGATATAATGTAAATACTGTGAACAAACATGTTTTAAAAATTTCGATCGACAAAGTTTCCTGAAGTGGGCCCCAAGCACAATACCCAGTACTCAAAATAATCTGGGCCCAAACAAAATGTTCCAGAAACCTCTTTTTCAAGTCAGAGACCCATTGTAGAAATTTGGTGTAGCGAAGCCACTGTTCGTCGGTGGAACCGCGGCCAAATCGGAGTTATGGCCGCTGTTCCACGGCGCTACAGTAATATCATGGTACCAATTTTCTGCAGTGTTCTCAGAAAAACCTGCACGTATTTCTGCAACATACCAAATAATTTTTCGAGCACAAATGAAAATCGACAGAAAGTGCATTTTTGAAATTGTGGTTTTTGGAATTTTTGTTCGATCGAAGTTCTAAACACGTTAGAGCAAGCTAGTAAAGGTTAATGACGTGTCTCTGATACCATGTAAGTCTACGGTAGCGCCGCGGCCGTCTTTCCGAGGCCAAAATGAAGAAACGAAACTTTTTCAAACTAGAAACCGGCGCTATCGTATGCTTAAATCCCGGATCGAACCATTAACCTACTACTAGCTAACTGGAGAAAGGGATAGAGAGGCTATACCGATCGATCCGTGTCCTTCGGGCTTTGGCCACCATCCCAAGCTCCTCGCGGCATCTCCGGTCTCGATCTCCTCGTCGGAAAGGGCACCACATCACCGAGTCTTTTTACGGGCTCCCACCTCTGAACCGAGGCAACTCGGACACGAAGTTTGCTATCCGACGTGTCCAAGATTGCTGTAGAATATGTGTAGAACGCTTTGCCCCAACGGTTAATTGAACTTGCCTCAAAGGAGGGAAGATGAGAATGAACTTTGAAATGGAGCTAATCTTTGTTGCATGAATGATATGAGATCATTTTCTTTTCTCACAAAATTGGAGCTGCTCAAAAAGGAGCTCTCGGCCATGGATCAAAATTTGAGAGGAGAGAGAATTTGCATAAAGAATATGAGTGGTTATCATAAGGAAAAAGGTCACAACAAAGTCTTATACTAATCCCATCAAATTAATGCAAGTAATGATGCACAAAAGATCCATCCTAATCCAAGATCATTTCAGGAAATTTCTGGAGCCCCAGCACCACAAAAAAAAACCATTTGCTAATTTGCACATTTGTAAATTAGCCCCTCCATGTAAAATTCAGCCAACGAACAAAAGAAAGGAAAAAGGCCGAAAAGGGAAAGCAAGCTGGAAACTTCAAAAAGCGACCCGGTAACAAATTACAGGATAACCCCGCGACTGTATATACATACCCGCATTTGTATTCTGACCGAATACAAATGCAATGAGACAAAATCTACACTGTACAATACTAGGATCCGGCTTAAACCAAAGCCCGCTAGTATTATCCGTCCGAACCATGACACGTGCACAAGTGCACGCGTACGTTCGAACCCTGCCATAAAACCATATGTCCTCTATAACGTTTCACCCAAAACTTGAGAAACTGTCTGTGGGGGACTCTAAAAACTCGTCAATACATTGGCTGTGGATTTAAACACTAGCACGTCAGATGTACTAGCTGTACGTAATGGGCTAACAGGTATTGACCAAAAGGGAGGGCGATGAGCGAAGTCATCCTGACACCCTACAAAGCCTGTCAGTGACAATATCCGTAGAGTCCGGTCCATTCGTCTATGAGCATCGCATGGCGGGCCTAGGGGGTTGGTAAAATTCAGACCCCCAAAAGCGGTACAAGTCGTGTCGGAGTGTAGTCCAGAACACCCTGAGATACTACTGGAATACCTACCAGTAAATCTCCTGCCTTGGCCAAGGACTTCGTGTAATGGCTCTCCTAGACATAACGCAATCTCACCCCCAATACCGGGAGAGACGAAACCTCTGCAGATCCGCTCACTGCCTCCATGTGGCTCGGGACTGTACCCAACTAAAACCTGTTTCCACGACTCCTTTGAGCCGTGGTAGGGTAGTAATCAAAGCAAAGTGGGAACTCACACGAGACAAATGACGATATCAGGTCGATGAACTTACCTGTACACATGTCACCAGGGAACTGCTATCTGAAGTCAGGTATAATACCAACTAGCATGTTCCCGGCGAGTCCTGTCCGGTGTACTCAAAACCCAATGAGCACCTATATACATCTTAGGTGAACCAACTGACACCAATGGCTTATGAGACCGGCCACCGCCCCTCGTCGGGGTCTCGACTGTATACACTAGTCTACTCCGGAGTATCGATCCCCTGTCTCGAAAACTCCCACGACTAGGGACCACTTTAAGGATGTGCTTATAGACCCCAGCTCCCACGTATATGATTGCCATCATACTCTTGACAGTCAAGCAAGAATCCTAAAGGCTCTACCAACGTGCAATAATGATCTGTAATGTCACCTAAAGCATTACACGATGATAAAGATAAACCAGATAGCATACTATCATCTTGAGTAAGACTGTCCTACCGGCATAGGTCCTCCCTCAATAATTGCAATCACGTGCCTGTGATCCAATAATTGACTCTGAGGGCACTATATCCAACAAGTGTAACCATATCATTAATCAGCATTTAATGCATTCATACAAGTCACCATGCCACCTTATCATCCAAACAAATATCTCCCCTTCTCACTCAACAAATATCTAGGAAAATATTAAGGATTGGATTAACAAGGATTAGGTTAAGTGTCAAGGTTGCTAAGATCAAGATTAGCACAAACAAATCCTCACATTTACGTGCACACGTGCCTGCATACTCATAACAAATAATAATAAATTATTAATTAAATGTTATAAAATGTGAGGAACCCGAATTGGTAAACGTTTTACAGTAAACCCGCATTAACGTCTAAACGAATACTAACCGAAATCTAAGGCGTTACAATCTCCCCCCTTTATAAAAATTCATCCCCGAATTTAAAATTTTCACTAAGCGTACCTTCAAAGAGAAGATTACAAAACTTTCAAATCTTTCTCGTAGTCTTCCAAGTGATTACCTCACTATACAGCTACGTCCAAGAAAAACCCTTCACAGATGGCAAGACCCTTGATCGAAGTTTCTTCACCTGTCGAGCCATTAACACAATTGGCTGTCGGTGTATGAAAGATCGCGTCCAAGCTAAATGGTCTGATGCTGAATCATGTGAGAAAGGCCATGAAGGTAATTGCAAAGTATCGACACAAGGAATACGGGATGAATACTCAATAATCTAGGCAGAAGTGCCAAATTAAAGGCAACGAAACTAACTCGCTTAAAGGATCTCAAAAGGACCTAAAATTCTGGGATAAGCTTCCCAAAACTCAACACGTCATTCATCGGAAAGTCCGTAGGAATACATGATCTCCCACTGCGAACCCAAGTCTGTGACCACCATGGTCGGCATAAGACATCTGTCTGCACTGGGCTGTCATCATCCTGACCTGAACCAACCGGATTATTTCCGAAGTCTCTAGGTTAGCTGGGGTCCAAAAATCCTACTACGCAGAGTCAGAAAAATAGACAGGTGATCGACACGACCTAACCCCTAAACCTAAAGGTTGCCAATTGGAGTGCCTCCTGATAACAGCTATCGAAGGAGAACCCTAACAATGGCAAGTGACGATCCCAACTGCCGACAACAATTAGTACGTACGCACAAGCATATCCTCCAGAGTCAGTATAGCCCACTCTTACAAAACCATCATCCTGTGGATGGAAAAACGGAGCTAAAGCTTAACCAGTACCCAAGGCTTCCTGAAGCTCCTGCCCAAGAGGGCAAGCGAATAGGGTGCCATATTTGGATACGACCCATGAAGGAACTCCGTGCAACGCACGAAATTAACAAAGAACAACTGAGCAAACTGAGTATAACCGGACGACAAACATCCAAATGGAGTCACACCCTGACTAAACCTCGGTAGACACCATAACGAAATTTGTGGAGATCTGCCGCCATTCCCACTTCGGAATGGTTAAAGGTTGCAACTCTCCAGCCGGTCTCAGATGCTCAACCAAAGCACACAACAAGACAGACACTTTGAAACGAAACCCGAAACTTCTCTTTACATACCTGCCCACCCGTAACTATCTTACAAGTCACGTCAAATGTTGGTAGAACTTGAATGAGTATAGAGAGTTGACAGATGTGCCTGCTCTAGGATCTAACGTCTCTACCCAATAGTATCAGGTACACAAACGCGTCCCTAAACTTAGCACACCCTTGTCACAAATCAAGGACTCTGAATCATTACCCAGCCAAGTATGCTCAAGTATCTCTGACGAACGAGCATCGGCGGGCTGCGCCTCGCGAAAGTGATTAACGAAAAGTGGTCGGGCGTGGACATGAGCAAGTTGGCCCCTCAATAGAGGCGAACTTAAGCTGTACTCAACGATCGCACAAGAACTGTAAATCTGCAGAAGACTATATCAACAATCAGAACCTGCTGTAGGAAGATGTATATTAAGCTCTGGTGGCCCGTGAAAATCTGATACGACACTCCGAATAAGTAGTGTCTCTAAATCTCCAACGCAAGACCACCGCGGCCATCTCCAAATCATGAGTGTGATATCCTGCTCGTACTTCCTCCGACTGTCGGGAAGCAAAAGCGATAACTCTATAGTGTCACCTCAGTACGCAATCGACCCCCACTCGCGAAACATCACAGTAAAACAACAAAGTCTCCCGAACCAGAAAGCAAAGAAAGAACTGATGCAGTTGTTAACCGAGTCTCCAACTGCTGAAAACTCCGCACGCATGCCTCGGTCCAAAGAAAAGGAACCTCCTTTCCGGTCAGTCCATTCAACGGTGTATCACTACACTAGCAATACTGCACGAAACGGCGGTAAAAACCTGCTAAGCCCAAAATCAACGGACCTCCGTCCGTACAGAAGTCTGGGCCAAAGCTGTACGGTCTCGATCTTCCTCGGGACCATACGAAAACCGTCTCCCGTAACTGCAAGACCAAGGAGTCAACACAAACAAGCCTGAAGGAACACTCCAAGAATCTAGCAACAGCTGGGGCTCTCCCAATGTCTGCAAAACAAATCCTCAAGTGCTACTCCTGTTCCCCACGACACATTGAATAGACCAGAATGTCGTCAATAACAAAACAATAAATGGTCGAGGAACGGCCTGAAGAAATCTGGTTCATCATATCTACGAATGCTGCTAGGGCATTGGTGAGTCCAATGACACCACCAAAACACACAAAGCCTGTAGCACGCACAAGGCAGTCTTTGGAATGTCATCACTCCGAACCCGCAACAATGATGACCTGATCCCAAACAAACTTAGAAAAATGTCTCGCACTCAGGAGCTGATCGAAGAAATCGTCAATGCGAGGTAAATGATACCTATTCGCACCGTAAGCCGGTTAAATTGACGATCCATCGATACACAACCTCAAACTGCCGTCTTTCTCCTTGACGAACAGAAATAGGAGCTCCCAAATGCGGAACACTCAGACGCACAAACCCCCCCAACAAACTACTCTGCAGCTGATCCTTAAGTTCCTTAAGCTTCGCCGGCTCATCTGGAACAACGTCGGAAAACTCTCGCACGAAAGGAAACCGTTCCAACAAACCCACTGTGACTCGGGTATCACGAATGAATGCCAAGAATCCCCGACATCCTCTCCTCAATAGCCGATTAGCGAAAAAGACTGAATTCAAGCTGTGAGAGGCGGCACCACTGTCCCCCTGCACAACAAGAACTGACTTGCCGGGAAAAAAACCTGACTGTTTTCTCGCTGTAGTCCACAGACGCCTAGCACGCAGCTAACCAGTCCGTGCCCAGGAGAACGTCAAATCTAACATCTCTAGAAGAATCAAGTGACGGATGAATCTCCTAACCGATTGGCACACGACTGAAATACGTGTTGCGGAACAAAAGAATCGCTGACAGAAATCAACACAAAAAATGACTGATCTAGCTAACACGACTCTCCTCGTCCCAAACCTCTGCTACTCCCACGACGGCCACGAAAGCTGTCTCGATGACTAAGATTCAGTCTCTGGACTGGTACACTGGTACGGGTCCTCCATGCATCCGGAACTCCCAAAGTCTCTGGAATACGTGTCTCGTCAACTTGGGCTGCATCCACTGGTGCTGTGTGGGTGACGGAATGCTGTGTGCTGATTTGCAAGGAAGAACTGGGTAATAGGGGTGACAACCTCCTGTCGCTGCGCTCGAATGGCCTCAACCAAAGAACTTATCGTCTGGCGCTTGTCCTGCATCTCTGCCACAAGCCTAGCGATACTATCTGTCGAAGGCAAATCCGTCTGCTCCTGTGCAACGAGTGCGCCATCCTGGTCAGTCCTTGATCCACCCGAGTCAACTCTGACCTCGGCCCTCGCTGCACCTCTGAGTCCCTATGGTCATCGGCGGCAAAGGCAATAAATAGAGATAGGATTCGATATGAACACGGAAATCGAATCACAAGGATATGAATTATCAAGGATGGAATTTCAAGCAATTTATACTGAGGTCACTTTAGGCGGAGCACCGCAATTTGTACACACACTACGTTACTCTGCTTAAGCTACTCTGCTTAAGCTACCTGCTCCATCATACCAAGGTCATCCTACACTCCGAAAGGTAAAACCTAGCGCTCTGATACCAACTTTATCACGGCCCAAAATTGGCACGTGACGGTCCTAATACTACGCAACGTCTACACGTGTAACGCAATAAAAGAAAGCCAAAACCCATAAATCTAAACCATCAAAAGTAGTAAGAAATAATAACATTTTTAAAACTTTTGAAATTGCAACCCAAATTCTTTAAAACGTCCAACTTTATTTTCTTTAAAATTTTAGCAGCACCTGCATTGTAAAAACTAGCCCCAAAAATAGGTACAACATAAATATAAGTAAAGCATCCCAAACGGGAGCAAAAATCACGCCCAAAGGCGGAAAACAACCACCACAACAGATATACGACGCCGTAGCGAAGAAATAGAAGATGATAAAAAGAAACTGTATAAAAGACAACCAAGTCACAAAATAATATACAATATCGTCCTCACACCAAGTCTCTAAGTCAACATGAAAATAGTATATGGAGAGTACAAGGATACAACGAATATACAATACAATAACGAATAACCACAAAACCCACCTAAGCAAACTACACATTGTGAGCTAATGCGGTATCCGTAGCAAAAGATGATAAGATAGGTGAATAGCCTGCATCTGACTATTGTGAGGAAAGACCAGCAAAACAACTGTGGCACAACGGGGGTGAGTTGCCAACTCGTGAATAGTAAATAACATATGCAGGTAATCGCAAGTATGCACGTACATCGCGAATCTAACATATGCAATTAATAGCAATAAAAGGTCATATGAATGCAATAATAATGAAAGGTACACGAGCAGGTATAACTAATACATGAAGCAATAACAATATGACAATCGGTATGCAATAATCATGCAATAATGATATGAAAATGTATATATACAACAGTCATGAATGGTACACCAACAGGTACAACTAACACATGAAGCAATGCATATAAAATGAAGCATGTAAATGCAACAGTCATGAAAGGTACACTAACAGGTACTACTAATACATGAAGTAGTGCATGAATAATAAATGTGGAGTATGGAATAAAATATGTCAATTCCACGGAATCCTGAAATCGTGGTAGGATCAAAATCCTTTAAGACAATCTAAATCCCAATTTCCTCAAATCAGCCCCAAATTGGCTCTCATATCATATAAGTCTCACAAATCCTTAATGTACAATATCGAATAAATCACCAATATCCTGAATGTACAAAATCAAGTGAATCTCATATATTCCTTTACGTACAATATCAAGTAATCTCAAATGTCCTAAATCCAATATCAAATGAATCTCTTAAATCCTAGGTATATTTGCGTGAATAAATATGATGAAGCATATGAATTGATATATATACATATAAATTAGCGTCCCATTCCACTAATATATATATATGCATATATAACAGCGTCCCATTCCACTGTTATATATACATAGAAGTAATATATCATGAAAACAATGTATCAAACATCGACACAGAAAGGCTGATCTATAAGTTGCTGTCACCAAGACTGGCACCCTGATAGGTACGTATCACACGCTATCCGAAAAGCACGAGTGCCTAGCACTGACCCTCGTCTTTCCACGTATCCATACGTACATGACTCCCATCGGTATCCCCATGATAACCTCCGAGTCATTGGTAATGTCACCGGAGTGTATGGTTCTCCTGCCAGGCTCAATCGGCAAGGTCCATCAATCGTCTTATCACGGGTACCTCCGGGCCACACCATGTACCCTCATACGGCACACGACGCCTCCTCGCATGGGGTATATATATCAGAACCGATAAATCTCATGGTGGTTGCTGAAATATCATATCAAGGGAAACCAGGTTTTTCAAATTATGCATAATTTCATGAAACTACCACGGTCCCCAAATCCAGAAAACATCATGAAAAATCCATATCTCAATGCGAAAATCTATGAATAAAGTATACACAACATAAAACTGTAATGTAAGCATATAAAGGAAAATCCGCTAATTAACTGCAACAAGTTAATATAAATATCATACGGTTCCTAATTTCTCCAATTCTAAATAACATCAAGTAAAGGTAAACATGTAGCTATAACCAGATATATGTGTAAACATAAAGGTATAGCAAGGTATATGTATCTACCTATAAGTAATGATGTAATATACCCCCTGGGTATAAGTGAAGTTTGTAAGCAAAGTACACAAGTAGCTATGTTACTATGGTGTATGTACCTATCACTAATGGTACAGAACTCTATAGGTATACAGGTAACTAGCATGTAAGTAGGTCAAGGCATACGTGTAAGCATGTAGGTATACAGGTATGCTATATGTCATATGCGATAAGAAATATGAATCAATGTCACAATGTCCCTAACCAAGCAATATCATATCTATAAGTGGGTTGTGCGTGTCATGGAAATTATTGACGGTGTGTGTAGCATACAATCAGTGCTCGTGCAACATGAGCCGTCAATAATAGTGCAGTGTCCTAAGGATACTAGTCTAAGCACAAGAATAACTAAGCAGTAGGGTGAATGCGCAATTCTAAATATGACATAAAATATGCGACAAGTCAAGTCATCTCTAGCCCAGACGTACAACGCCATACGGGCGATTCCCCTGTAGATGTTAAATCTACTCACCAACGCTCCTGGCTAAGTGAAGCCTACCACCTGTTTTCCCTTTATAGCAGTGTCCGAAGTCCCCGCTTGTGAACCTACAACATTAAAACTATAAAGCAAGTTTATATTAGTAAAAGACCCAAAACACGTACAAACTATATTAGACCAACGCAACAACACAAAACTTACTCTCATGTGTCCGTATTGTGGCTAACGTGCGTAGCGACACGACGAAAACAACTTAAGAGCAAAACCACACAAAGTGCAGGATCCGTGTCGTATAACGTATCGCGCTAAAACGAAACACAAGGAACTACCTAGGTGATCTAAGATTTTGCATATTGAGAAAACTCAAGAATCAAACAAGACCAAAAACACTTAAACCACTGCAGATACCTACCCAGAAAAACCCAAACCCTAACTCCTACCCACGGCTGAGGTCGCCGGAAATACCCTGCATGTCGCCGGCCGAGTCCGAGCTCCTTGGGTTCTTGCTCCAGGTGGGGTCCTATGGTCACTGGTACAACACAACTATATTGTTGGTTTTCTCGTAAAATCTCCGGGTCACAACAAATCACAGATGTCACAATTAGGCACTAAAAATACGATATTATGCACAAAACCTAACTTTAAACATTCTAAACTAAATCTAAAAATCTACACAACACAAAAACTACATAAACAACAGAAAGAGATCATTACCTACACAAAAGAACTCAAAGATCCAAGCTTTGCATGCTCCAAGGCATCCAAGGCATCCAAGGATTGATTTTTGTGAGATTTGTGAAGGATTGCGATGAATTTGTGAAGAAATGGAGAAGAGAAGCTAAGTGTTCAGTTTGAGGAAATGAAAGAATAAAAGAGATAGAGAATTGAGAGTGTTAGTTATATGTATGCCCTAGAGGCCATTACTATACATGAGATATATATTGTAGTGGAAGCTTGGACATATATAGGGAGGACTTTCTTGCTCGACATGATAGTATGCAATCTGTTACTCTTTACCTTAACGTGTACACTGATTGTCTCTGTTACATGTTGGTAAAGCCCTTAGGATGTGTACTTGACTACCTGGACTATGATGCGGATCATACTAGTGGGGACATGGTAGTCCATAAGTACATCCTTCAAGGTCCCTAGTCGTGGGTGTATCGAGACGGGGCATCGATATACCAGAGTAGACTAGCGTATACCTTCTCGACCCATGTAGATGGGGGATGGATGATCCCATATCCATTGGTGTTTGACATCAGAGATGATATACGGTGCTCAGTGAAGACTGGGTACACTGGAAGGACTCGCCGAGAACTCCCAGATGGTATTATACCTTACGTCAGATGGCAGTTCTCTGGTGACACTGGTACAGGTTAGTCTGTAGACCCGAGATCGTCATAGAGTCTTGTGTGATTCCCACTGTTCTTTGATTTCCACCTTACCACGTCCAAGAGGGTGTGCAAAACGGTGGTTTTTGGGTACAGTCCCGAGTCACATGGAGGAAATGAGCGATAGGAGGGGTTTCGTCTCTCCCGGTATTGGGGGTTGATGTTGCGCTATGCTCGATTGGCCATAACAGGTAAGTCCCTGGCGAGGGCTGGTTTAGAGATTTACTGGTAAGTGTTACCAGTAGTTTCTCGACCCGTTATGAGCCTCATATCGCCATGACTTATCGGTTATTGGGGTCTAACGTTTACCACCCCTAAACATGATATGCGACATATCAGACAAGGAGACCGGACTGTACGGTAGTGTCACTGTCAGGCTTTTTACAGGAGTAGGAGCGGGCTTGCTTGCTGATCTTCTGATCGCTCAATACCCGGGTAGCCGTTACGTCCAGCTAGTACCGCTGACAGCTTGTGGGTGCTTGAAATGGTCATCACCTACTGCCGGCGTATTGACGAGTTTGTAAAGTCCTATATAGAGGTTTTACTGGCTCAGGCAAAACGAAATAGGAGCGCATATGTGATATTTGCGGGACCGAGAATAATGCGTGTATGTGATACCGTATTCTATTCTCGTGACTATTGTATCGGCCGGTTATATGTGATATAGCCAGGTTATTGAATCAAGTGTAGATTCGATAAGTTGGTACATTTTGTGTTAGTCGGTTATATATGATATAACCGGATTATTAAGTCAAGTGTTGATTTAATTATTTAGTGTATAATTGTATATATGATATACTAATTTATATTAACTAACATTGGTTCACTTAAGCATTTGTTTTTCTCACTTGTGCACAACTTAATATATATGTGATTTATATTTATTTGTGTTCATTTTGTATCATGGTTGTTGATACAACTTACTTGGGTGTATAAGACTTATACCATACTAATTATAGTGTTAGGTTTTTATATCTAAAGTAATTCTAAAATTAGTGGATAATGAGCTCACATGCATGAAGCTTCATGAAGCTTATGGTTGCATAGACATAGTCCACTAGTTTTGTTTTACTTAAGATATTAATTAACCTAACCACTATAATTAGCCATGTTAATGTCTCTACATGAGTTAGTATATGATACCCACTCACCCATGGTTAGCTCTCTCTCTCTCTCTCTCTCTCTCTTGATTAGATTTCATTCACATTTTGAGCTCATCTTCTTCCTCCTTCAAAATACTTGCTAGGGTTTGATAAAGAGAGAGAAAGATTGTGAGAAAAGAAATTCTAAAGTGTACCCATTTCCTATTTCATCATCCTCTACTAGACTAGCACTTTAGTTTAGGGTGTTTGCTTCACTAATTCTCTAGTTAGTGAAGTAGAAGCTTGAGTTCGTATTCCCTCGACGTAGATCATCTTTGGCCTCGAAGACTTCAAGCAAAACCGTTGCCCTCTTCTCATGGAGCCGTCCGAGAGTCCGGGAGTTCGATGATCGCAGCGAAGGGACTACAACAAGGAGCTTTAGAAGTGAAGGACCGATCTAAAAAGTTTGTATTTCGTATTCACTTAGTGATAACTCTTATTTATTTGCATGTGTTACCCTAATTATCTAGCAAAGATCTTGTTTAGGGTTATTCAACATAGCTAAAATTTAATCGGGCATGGTTGATGCCTTGTAGAACCTTATTAGAGTGCCTAGTAACCCTACAGTGGTATCAGAGCCTAGCTAGAGCATTAGACGACCTGTATACGAAGTTAAAACCCCGATCGAACCACGAAACGTCATTTTAACCCCCTCTCTGGACAAATTTTAAAAATGCGATTTTTTCTGGATTAAAAATACCTAAAAAAATCAGCAGTGAATTTTAAGCATAATTGTGAAAAACGAAGGGCTAAACCGTAGGACCGCCGCGGAACCGTGGCAATAGCTTGCTTGCGCCGCGGATCCGCGGCCATACAGTCGGGTTTGACTTTTCTTTTTGCTCAGTTATGACCGTATCTGCTAGTGTATTCTTCTGGGTATTTTTAATCTGACTCAAGTGTTGAGTGTTCTGGTGTTTATTTTGTATTCGTTGATTCGATCGGAAAAATTTAATTTCGTTGTGTTTTCCGGATATTTAGAAAGTATTAAAAAGTTCGAAAGGATATCAATAACTCACTTTTTCCCGACCCGGAAAATTTCCAAGTGTTGGATTTTTCCGTAGTTTAAGAACGTCTAAATCGTGCAAGTTACGCAATGGACCCTCTAGAAGACAACAAACCTTAACTCGATTATGTGACCGTCTTGAACTGCATTTTGAACCTTAGGGTTTGGGGCAGTATGGCGTTGCCACATGTGAGGCGTTGGCTTGACCCTTCTACGGCTGGACCATTGGTACTGTGTCATGTGATGGATGTTTTTAAACTCCCCTCAAGTGTTGAGAACTATTTGGGAAAACTTGGGTATTTGATTGTTCGATCGGAAAGTTTAACATTGTCTATTTATCTGGAATGTGATACAATATTTGGAATCCATAAGTAGTTATGAGATAACTAATTTGAATGTTATAAACATAGCAGTTTAGTCTCAGATGATCGGTTTCCACTGGATTTTGATGCGATCAAAAGTCCGTTGCAATCACGTAGCGTACGCGGATACTCGCCGGGTAAACTTAATAGACAGCCATGCCCCATAGCCCCGAACAAGTCACTGTAGGAGAACCCCGTCGCCAAAAGCATCCGTTCGGGTTCTCGCGGCAGCGGTGTTCCGCCTTAGTGCACTTCGTCGATGGCATCCGGGGATGCGGCCGTCTACTAAAGTTTGCGACGAGCATTCGATCAGGATGTCGGGAATCTTGTTGAATTGCCCGACTAGATATTGAAAAGTGTTTTCGATATAGAGACTAAAATGCGGGGTTTATAATTGTTAGGCATGCGATGTCTAAGGAATTCATTTGGTTAGGCATGAGATGTCTAAGGAGGTTGCGGATTCCAACTATTGTAGTTTTACACTTTCTTTTGTAGGGCTGGCCTAGCACCTCGTCAAGAGTTCGGTAGCATCACACATGCCATAATCAAAAATTTAGAGGTGTTAAGTTAACCCGACAAGAATCGAAACTAGAAGTTTTAGGGATTATACAACTAAACATCACATGCAATTGTAAAACTATCACTAAGAGGAAAGATTACAACCTTTGTAGATCTCCCTCGGTGACTCCTTGGCACTATGAGAGTTTGGAAC
Organism: Agapanthus africanus; assembly: GCA_030015575.1. Classification (NCBI taxonomy): domain Eukaryota; kingdom Viridiplantae; phylum Streptophyta; class Magnoliopsida; order Asparagales; family Amaryllidaceae; genus Agapanthus; species Agapanthus africanus. Next base: position 124,004,331 of record JASDDO010000004.1, on the reverse strand, counting down.
GGATCGATGGTAGCCTTCCTTGTCCACGATGATCCACTCGAAGTCCCTTTGCCTAAAGCTCCTTACCTTACTTGTTTCGCAAACGAAGTAGAGTAAACACCCTACACAAATCGGCTAGAGGTGTGTAGTATGATGATGTGGTTTATGTTCTTCAATTGAAATCCTTTCTTTTGTCAATCTTCACTCAAGAGAGAAATCTAGAGAGGAAGAAGAAGATAATGGTGGCTTGAGCTTTCTTTCATATCACATATGATAACTTGTATTTTTCACACCCTTGCACTCAATTTTTTTCCTTGTTGTGTGCTTCTTGTTTCATATCACATATGAAGCTATTTATAGTGTTAAGAAAGGAATAATCACCATTATTCCATTACCACCATAATTATGAGTGGAAATTCTTTTCCTAAAAATTAAGCATGGGTGGAAATTCTTTTCATTAAGTTAATTAAAGTTTACCCACTAAATAATAAAGGAGAATTAGTGGATATTCTTTATATTAACTTAAAATGATAAATACAAATTAAAAGCTTCAATATAAGTCTTATATTGCCATCATTCTTGTATCATCAACCATGATACTATGTATGCATGTATGTGTCCATGCACATCATCATGTGCATACATGCACGCATACAAAAGGATTTACTTAAAGGATTAATCTAAATGTAATTAGTTAAATCAACACTTGATTTTACCAAACCGGTCATATCTCATACGATCGGACAAATAGAAAATGCCCGATTAATATACGTTATCACATAACCGTATTTAATCGGGTCCCGCGCATATCTCATATGCACACCACATCGTTTTGCCTGAGCCAGGAAACTTCATTGTGGGACTCTAAGACTCGTCAATACGTCAGCAGTAGATGATGATCATATCAAACATCCACAAGCCGCAAGAGGTCAGCTAAACATAACGGCCACCCGGGTATTGAAACGATCAGAAGAAAACCAGCGAAGCTGTAAAAACTCCCGTCGAGCCAACTGGCAACACTTACCGTACAGTCCGGTCTCTTCGTCAGATATGCTGCATATCAAGTCTAGGGATGGTATCGTCGACCCCAGTAACTCAATAAGTCATGCTTGTGTATGGCTCATAACAGATCGAGAAACTACTGATAACTCTTATCAGTAAATCTCAGCAGCCCTGGCCAGGGACTTCATGTTATAGCCAATCGAGCATAGCACAACATCAACCCCCAATACCGGGAGAGACGAAACCCCTCCTATCGCTCATTGCCTCCATGCGCCTCGGGACTGTACCCAAAGACCACCTGTTTGCACGACTCAGTAGAGCCGTGGTAGGGTGGAGATCAAAGTATAGTGGGAGGACACACAAGACTCTATGACGATCTCGGGTCTACAGACTAACCTGTACCAGTGTTCCTGAGAACTGCTATCCGACGATAGATATAATACCACATAGGAGTTCTCTGTGAGTCCGTTCAGTGTACCCAGTCTCCACTGAGCACCCGCATACAATCTTTGGTGTCTCCTCACCAGATGGATATGGGATCATCCATCGCCCATCATATGGGACAAGAATAGTATACGCTAGTCTACTCTGGAATATCGATGCCCTGTCTCGATACACCCTCGACTAGGAACAGTTCAAGGATATGCTTATAGACTACATGTGCCCCACTAGTATGATCCGCATCATAATCATAGTAGTCAAGCATATATCCTTTGGGCTTTATCAACATGTGTAAATCATTAAATCTACATGTACAGATAAAGTAAACCAGATAGCGTACTATCATTTTGAGCAAGAAATTCATCTATCTCCATAGATAATATGTCCAAGTTTCCACTATCCATATAATGGCCTTTAGGGCATACAAATTACTAACAATCTCCCACTTGCACTAAGGCCAGTTATTGGCGTATCTCATACCCAACATTTCAAACAGTCGCTCATGCTGCGGCTGTGGAAGTGCCTTGGTGAATGGATCCGCTGTGTTATCCTTTGTATCTACTCTCCGAATCTCGATCTCCTGGCGATCCACTATCTCCCGGATCAGATGATATCTCCTTAGGATGTGTCTAGATTTCTGATGGGACCTTGGTTCTTTAGCTAATGCTATAGCTCCATTATTATCGCAATACAATGGTATTGGATCAACAATGGTTGGAACTACTCCTAGTTCCGCAATGAACTTCTTCATCCGGACGGCTTCCTTAGCAGCATCACTTGCAGCAATATACTCAGCTTCCATCATGGAGTCTACAACGGTGTCCTGTTTGGAACTCTTCCAACTAACCGCTCCTCCATTTCGGGTAAATACAAACCCTGAGATTGATTTACTGTCATCCTTGTCACTTTGGAAGCTTGAATCGGTAAAGGCCTCCATCTGGAGATCGCCATTACCATACACCAAGAACAATTCTTTAGTCCTTCGCAAGTACTTAAGAATGTTCTTCACTGCTATCTAATGTTTCTCCCCTGGGTTGGATTGATACCTGCTTACTACAGCCAGTGCATAAGCTACATCAGGGCGAGTACACAACATCGCATACATTATAGATCCCACGGCTGAAGCGTAGGGTATAACGCTCATGCGAGCTCTCTCTTCATCAGTCTTCGGACAGAAGTCCTTAGAGAGAGTGATTCCATGACTAGCAGGCAAGGCACCACGCTTGGAATCTTCCATACTAAACCTCTTTAGAATGGTGTCTATGTACTTTGATTGGGACAATCCCAATAACCTCTTGGATCTATCTCTATAGATCCTAATACCCAAAATGCGCGAGGCATCACCCAGGTCCTTCATGGAGAACCTTTGTGATAAGAATAGTTTGACCGATTGTAGCATAGGAACATCATTTCCTATCAGGAGAATGTCATCTACGTACAATACGAGGAATGTGACAGTACTCCCTACAATCTTCTTATAAATACATGGTTCATCTTCATTTCTGACAAAATCAAACTCTTTGATTGTATCATCAAAGCATATGTTCCAGCTCCTTGAGGCCTGCTTTAATCCATAGATGGATTTAAGCAATCTACATGCTTTCCCGCTGCTCCCACTATCAATGAAGCCCTCTGGCTGATCCATAAAAACGCATTCTTCTAAATCACCATTTAGAAATGCAGTTTTCACGTCCATCTGCCATATTTCATAATCATAGTGAGCAGCAATAGCAAGCAGGATCCTAATGGATTTAAGCATTGCTACCGGAGAGAAAGTTTCATCATAGTCCAAGCCTGGTCTTTGACGAAAACCTTTCGCTACAAGCCTTGCTTTATAGGTCTCCACCTGTCCATCTACACCAATCTTTCTCTTAAAGATCCATTTGCACCCAACGGGTTTTATCCCAGGAGGCGCAACGTCCAAAGTCCATACTTTGTTGGTGTATATTGACTCCATTTCAGATCTCATTGCTTCCAGCCATTTCACTGAGTCACCACTCGTGATAGCTAGTAGGGTCATCATCATCCATGATGCAATCTTCTCTATCACCATCTATGAGAAACCCATAGTATCTCTCTGGTGGGTGAGAAGTTCTACTAGACCTCCTGAGCGGCTGAGGTTCTTGAAGTTCTACTGCAACATCAGTTTCAACCAATTCCTCCTGAGCAATTTGTGTCTCTAGAACCTCTTCTAGTTCTACCACATTGCCATTAGTACTTTCCGTAAAGAACTCATTTTCCAAAAATGTGGCATGCTGAGCAACAAACACCTTTTGTTCCTCTTTGTGGTAGAATAGATATCCATATGAATGTTTTGGATACCCCACAAATTTACACATGACCGATCGTGTCTCGAGTTTGTCTGGATTCTGCTTTTTAACAAAAGCCGGACAACCGCAAATCCTAAACCTTTTAAGAGATAGTCTCTTTCCATTCCACATCTCATATGGAGTGGTAGACACGGTCTTGGTTGGCACCCTGTTCAATAGATACATTGCTGTCTCCAATGCATGTCCCCAAAAGGAAAGCGGTAACTCAGCATCACACATCATGGATCGTACCATATCCAATAGGGTACGATTCCTCCGTTCTGACACACCATTGTGCTGCGGTGTGTAAGGAGGAGTGAGCTGAGAGAGAATCCCATTCTCTTTTAAGAAGTCTAGAAACTCTGTACTTAAATACTCTCCACCTCGATCCGATCGAAGTTTCTTGATGCTCAAGCCTGTTTGCTTCTCTACTTCAAGTTTATACTCTTTGAATTTCTCAAAAGCTTCAGATTTGTGCTTTATCAAAAACACGTGTCCGAATCTTGAGAAATCATCAGTAAAAGTGATGAAGTATGAAAAACCACCTCTTGCAAGTGTAGACATTGGTACGCATACATCACTATGTATGAGGCTTAAGAGTTCACCAGCTCTCTCTCCGTGTCCACTAAACGGAGTTTTGGTCATTTTACCTTTGAAACAAGACTGGCAAGTCGCATAAGATTTATATTCAAACGGATTTAAATATCCATCTTTATGTAGCTTGTTTAGTCTTGTTTCATTAATATGACCAAGTCTACAATGCCAAAGAAAAGCTTCATTTATATCTGAAAACTTTCTTTTACCAGTATGTTGTATATTTAAAACTGTGTGTTGGTTCAGGATGTAAATACCGTTATTTAGTGTACCAAACCCAATCAACTCTTGATTCAGGTTAATGTTCATAACATTATTTTGCAACATAAAATGATATCCTTCATTATCCAACAAAGAAACGGATATAATGTTACACAGCATACTTGGTACAAAATAACACGGGTTCAAAACCAAAATACTTCCTGAAGGCAACCCTAGATGATACTCTCCCACGGATACAGCATGTATATTGGAACCATTTCCAACCCGCAGAGTATGATCTCCAACTTTTAAAACTCTACTATTTCTCAATCCCTGCATACAATTGCAGATGTGAGAACCAGAACCGGTATCCAATACCCAGGATGCAGAGTTTAAAGAAAAACAGTTTTCAGTTACAAACACACCTGAAGTGGAAACATCAGCATGCTTCTTCTTCTTGAGATCAACAAGATATTCAGCACAGTTGCGTTTCCAATGTCCTGACTTTTTACAGTAAAAACATTCTCCTTTTCCACTTCCCATAGCCCCCACTTTGTCTTTCCCCTTCGCCTTTCTAACTCCACCTTTCTGTTTGATGGACTTCTTCTTCTTCTTTCCCTTGGCCTTAGCTTTTGGGAATGAAGAGGAAGATGGCCCAGCAACCAGAGCGGGAGTCCTTGCCGTTTTCAATGTGTTCTCTGCACTCCTCAACATATTGAGAAGTTCAGGCAATGATTTCTCCAAACCATTCATATTGAAATTTACTATGAACGGAGCAAAGGCAGGGGGGAGAGACTGTAGAACAATATCCGTATATTTCTCATTATCCATAGTCCATCCCAGTCCCTCAAGTTCTTCAATAAGACCAATCATTTTCAAAACATGGTCTCCAACTGATGCACCAGCGGCCATTCGCATCTGAAACAGCTTTCTAGATGCCTCGTATCTCAAGGTACGAGTTTGCTCTTCATACAACTCCTTTGTGTGAAGAAAGATGGATTGCACATCCATATTCTCGTGTTGCTTCTGATGGACATTATCCATAGAAGCCAGCGCGAGGCACTTGGCCGTGTTGCAGTCAATTTCCCAAGTTTTTCGGATCTCTCTATCAGCGACAGATGATTCTGGTCCTGGGACGGGTGGGGCTTCAGTATTGAGGACATATGATACGTTATCATATAAGAGTGCAATGTTTAAGTTCCTCAACCATTCTTTATAATTTGGTCCTGTAAGTTTATTTTTCTCAAGTAGAAGCTTGAGTCCTGACATCTGTAACTGCCATTCGGAGAGAGAAAAGGATACACTTAGCGAATTGCTCTTTCAAAGAATTAGATTGGTTATTATTTTATCTAATCAATGTCTCCCACTGTTTTTATCAAATTTTCTTTCAAAACCAGAAAAGAAAACTAGCCAGGAATAAAATTTTCCTAGAAGTAACATTTACTTACAGTGAGCTCGAGATCCAACTATCATATAGATGGTATGCAATCTCATTGCAAATTTCAACTCTTGAAATTCCCGATATGGTTTTTACCCCTAGTCACTTATGACCTTGGCTATGGTCAACATATCATAAGTACTAGTCAAATTCTACCCGTCATTTCGTGATTAACTAGACCCACCCATATGACCCTTGACTATGATCAACATAATCACATGAATGTCCTAACTAATCGCGTCATATGCTTTGTAGGAAGACATCACTTAGCTACCGTACACTACGCCTTGACTATAATCAACATACGCAGCACGAATACTAAGTACTCTACTTCCTAAAATGACGGAGGGTTGCGGATGGTTTTTAAGAAAACCTTTAACGCTTTGAACTTGATCTCGTTGTAGAATCAAACGGTTAAGAAAAGGAGTGGCTTAAGCTCCGCATCCTTTTGAAACTTGCATTTTTCATAAAAAGCCGAGTTTGTTTCAGATCTGATTCTACAACATCATTAGGTTTCTTTTCTTTACATTAATCTTTACATTAATCTCATTAATGTGATCCCATCATTTAATTTCCTAAGCCATCACAGAATAGAACGTATACTTATACCATCCGCATTCGCCACTGTGTCCCGTTATGCACCGTTAGGTTACTTAACTAACGGCATAGCGAGACGGGACTAGCGCGGGTGTAAAATATAAGCAACGTTTATTATATATCATATATATAATACTAATCCATTCATCTCAGATACTAAGTAATCACATTACAGAATATCAACAGCAGAAGCATATAAAAGGATATCTAGGATGTCCGTATTTTGTATCGAGTCAACAATAGAAAATACGGATTCCACGGTCGTGATGTATAGCCAAGCCCACACCCTTAGACCCCTACGAGAGCGGCAAGTGATCCTGCCAATTCTAGAGTTTAGGAGACCCGGTCTCGACTCTTCGAGATGGCCTCCCACTGAACCCTAGAACCCGATCACTTGTGCTCCCCTCCATGGGTCTATCCTAATGCAGAAAAGTAAATAATATACAATTGATTTTACATGAATGAAAAATAAAACTCTCATCTCACAAAAAACCCCCGGCTATTCAGTCACGACAATCCTGCTCATCATATCTCAGCAACACATAATATCTCATATCATCAACGTAAGTAAGTATGCGTATCCCGATTGTCGTTGACGTATAGCAACGAAAACGGCGATACACCGCATACTACACTTACGGTCACAGAAAATAAAATGAAAAACTACAACATTTGGAATCCACAATCACCTTAGACATCATAAATTCGAAATATCACATACTTCGTATTTCATGCCTAACTATATGAATTCCACATATTGTATCACATTTCAGATAAATAGACAATGTTAAACTTTTCGATCGAATATACAAACACCCTAGATTTCCCAAACTGCACAACACTTGAGCCGAGTTCAAAAGTTTCTAGAACATGCCACAGCACCTTATGGACCAACCGTAGAAGGGCCAAACCAACGCCTCACATGTGGCAACGCTAAACTACCACAAACCCTAAGGTTCAGTGATAGTTTTGACGGTCACATAATCGAGTTATGGTTATGTTCTTCTAGAGTGTCCACAAATACGCTTGCATGTTTTTCGAAGATTTTGAACTAGGGAAACATCCAACATTTGGAATTTTTCCAATACGGGAAAAAACTGTGTTTCTAATATTTGTTCAAACATTTTAACAAGTTCTAAAAATCTGAAAATCTGAACAAAATTAAACCTTTTCCAATCGAATCACCAAAACCAATATTTCTCCAGAACACTCAACACTTGAGTGAGTTTTAAACATTTCAGAGGCATCTTTAGAATTTATCAGGTCCACTGTAGAAAACACTGTTCCTAATTCCCCAAAAGGGCCGCGGAAGGGCTGCACAAAGCATGGTTATGCGGCGGATCCGCGGCGCTTTAGTGAGATCACTGAAAAATTTTTATATGGTAATTCTTAGATTTGCCTGCTGATTTTTTTAGGACCTTCAAATTTGGAAAAATCCAATATTTTAAAAAATTTCCAGAGAGCTGTCAAAATTGGTGTTTCGTGGTTCGATCGGACTTTTAATTTCGCCTGCGCATCGCCTAAAGCTCTAGCTTGGCTCTGATACCACTGTAGGGCTGGCCTAGCACCTCGTCAAGAGTTCGGTAGCATCACACATGCCATAATCAAAAATTTAGAGGTGTTAAGTTAACCCGACAAGAATCGAAACTAGAAGTTTTAGGGATTATACAACTAAACATCACATGCAATTGTAAAACTATCACTAAGAGGAAAGATTACAACCTTTGTAGATCTCCGTCGGTGACTCCTTGGCACTATGAGAGTTTGGAACGGATCGATGGTAGCCTTCCTTGTCCACGATGATCCACCCGAAGTCCCTTTGCCCAAAGCTCCTTACCTTACTTGTTTCGCAAACGAAGTAGAGTAAACACCCTATACAAATCGGCTAGAGGTGTGTAGTATGATGATGTGGTTTATGTTCTTCAATTGAAATCCTTTCTTTTGTCAATCTTCACTCAAGAGAGAAATCTAGAGAGGAAGAAGAAGATAATGGTGGCTTGAGCTTTCTTTCATATCACATATGATAACTTGTATTTTTCACACCCTTGCACTCAATTTTTTTCCTTGTTGTGTGCTTCTTGTTTCATATCACATATGAAGCTATTTATAGTGTTAAGAAAGGAATAATCACCATTATTCCATTACCACCATAATTATGAGTGGAAATTCTTTTCCTAAAAATTAAGCATGGGTGGAAATTCTTTTCATTAAGTTAATTAAAGTTTACCCACTAAATAATAAAGGAGAATTAGTGGATATTCTTTATATTAACTTAAAATGATAAATACAAATTAAAAGCTTCAATATAAGTCTTATATTGCCATCATTCTTGTATCATCAACCATGATACTATGTATGCATGTATGTGTCCATGCACATCATCATGTGCATACATGCATGCATACAAAAGGATTTACTTAAAGGATTAATCTAAATGTAATTAGTTAAATCAACACTTGATTTTACCAAACCGGTCATATCTCATACGATCGGACAAATAGAAAATGCCCGATTAATATACGTTATCACATAACCGTATTTAATCGGGTCCCGCGCATATCTCATATGCACACCACATCGTTTTGCCTGAGCCAGGAAACTTCATTGTGGGACTCTAAGACTCGTCAATACGCCAGCAGTAGATGATGATCATATCAAACATCCACAAGCCGCAAGAGGTCAGCTAAACATAACGGCCACCCTGGTATTGAAACGATCAGAAGAAAACCAGCGAAGCTGTAAAAACTCCCGTCGAGCCAACTGGCAACACTTACCGTACAGTCCGGTCTCTTCGTCAGATATGCTGCATATCAAGTCTAGGGATGGTATCGTCGACCCCAGTAACTCAATAAGTCATGCTGGTGTATGGCTCATAACAGATCGAGAAACTACTGATAACTCTTATCAGTAAATCTCAGCAGCCCTGGCCAGGGACTTCATGTTATAGCCAATCGAGCATAGCACAACATCAACCCCCAATACCGGGAGAGACAAAACCCCTCCTATCGCTCATTGCCTCCATGCGCCTCGGGACTGTACCCAAAGACCACCTGTTTGCACGACTCAGTAGAGCCGTGGTAGGGTGGAGATCAAAGTATAGTGGGAGGACACACAAGATTCTATGACGATCTCGGGTCTACAGACTAACCTGTACCAGTGTTCCTGAGAACTGCTATCCGACGATAGATATAATACCACATAGGAGTTCTCTGTGAGTCCGTTCAGTGTACCCAGTCTCCACTGAGCACCCGCATACAATCTTTGGTGTCTCCTCACCAGATGGATATGGGATCATCCATCGCCCATCATATGGGACAAGAATAGTATACGCTAGTCTACTCTGGAATATCGATGCCCTGTCTCGATACACCCTCGACTAGGAAAAGTTCAAGGATATGCTTATAGACTACATGTGCCCCACTAGTATGATCCGCATCATAATCACAGTAGTCAAGCATATATCCTTTGGGCTTTATCAACATGTGTAAATGATTAAATCTACATGTACAGATAAAGTAAACCAGATAGCGTACTATCATTTTGAGCAAGAAATTCATCTATCTCCATAGATAATATGTCCAAGTTTCCACTATCCATATAATGGCCTTTAGGGCATACAAATTACTAACATCTTTTCTGCGACCGTAAGTGTAATATGTGTTATCGCCGGTTTCGTTGCTATATGTCAACGACAATTCAGATGCGCATATTTACTGACGTTGATGACATGTGATGTTATGTGTTGCTGGATATGTTATATTGGATCGTCGCGTTTTGAATAGCCGGGGGTTTTATGTGAGATAAGGGTTTTTATTTTCATTCATGTAAAATTCAATGTACGTAATATTCTTTTATTGGGGCACTTCCGGGATGAGGTTGATGTCACCATTTGTATATTAATACTTTTCCGCACTAGGATAGACCCAAGGGGGAGAACACAAGTAACCGGGTTCTAGAGTCCAGTGGGAGACCAACTCGAGGAGTAGTGTCAGGGTCTCCTAACTCTAGAATTGGTAGGGTTGCTTGCCGCTCTCGTCGGGGTCTAGGGGTGTGGGTTTGGCTATTCAACGCGACCGTGGAATCCGTGTTTTATAGAGGCTCAAAATGAAACACGGACGTCCTAGTATATCCAATGTTTCATATGTTTCTTCTGCTGCGATATCTGTGATGTGATCATTTAATATGTTGTGATAAATACTGTATATAGTATATATGATATATTATATAGACGTTACTTATGTTTTACACCCGCGCTAGCCCTGCCCCGCTCTGCCGTTAGTTACCTAACCTAACGGTGCACGAGGGGACATCGAGGCGAATGCGGATGGCATAAGTGTACGCCGTATTTATCTGTGATGTTTAGGTGACTTAAATGATGGGACTTCATTAATGTGATTAATGAAAGAAAAGAAACCTAAAAGATGTTGTGGAATCGAATTTTCAAAAACAGGTAGCTACAGTTCTTGCTTTGCATCGCGGTGTTCCATGTAGAACATCCTGCACCTTATTCGATAAGAAAAGGGCCGAGATCCCTTCACCGGGAGTGACCCCTTTAGCAATGACTGGCAGATGCTACACCCTTCGGTTTTGTATTTTTATTGCTTTTCTAGTTCTTGCTTTGCATAGTGATATATGTGATATATCCTGCACCTCATTCGACGAGGAAAGAGCCGAGATCCCTTCACCGGGAGTGACCTCTTTAGCGAAACTAGTAAAAGCCTAAAAAACATTCCATTTTAAAATCATTTGATTCTACAACGATATCAAGTTCATTACGCAATAGGTTTTCAGAAAAACCTGTCGTAGCCCTCCGTCATTTCAGATAAGTCCTACTTAGAAATCGTGCTACGTTTGTTGACCTCCGTCAAGGCGTTGTGTGCGGTAGCTAACTAGTATTTCTCTGCTTATGCATATGATGCAGATTGGATTAGGGTAGTCGTACGACCTTGTTGACCTCCGTCAAGGGTCGTGCAGGTGGGTTTGATTCAATTAAGAAATGATGGGTTGAACTTGACTTGCACCCTGTGGTTTGTTGACCTCCATCAAGGTCATGGGATGCTTGGGGCAAAATTATCGGGAATTTCAAGTGTTGGAATTTGCAATGAGATTGCATACCTTCTATGAGATAGTTGGATCCCGATACCCACTGCGAGTAATTGTTACTCCTAGGAGAGTTTTACACATTACAATTAGCCGATCAGGTAGATGTCTAGAAAGGTGTCAACGGGGTTACGCCTATGGGAAAACGAGGTTTATTTTAATTAGGTCCGTGCGAAAGCACGGGGAACCTCCCTCAAAGTACCGACACTGGCCTGGCTGAAAGATTGGCGAAGTTGTAGGGTGTAATTAATCCCGTCTAGTCTTTCCTTTTAGGGTTTGAAGGAAGATTTGATAAAAACAGTGGGAGCCATCCTGATTAGATAAAATAATAACCAATCTGATCTTGCAAGAGCGCACGCAGAGTGTTTTCTTCTCTCACTCTCCAAGTAGCGACCATATCACGCCTTAATCAAGATAATAATATGGATGTATTGACCGAACCCGCTTGTTATACTGAGCTAAGGGAACGTTGGTCCCGCTCCAACTTATAAATGTTATAAGACAGAGCAGGAAACACGGGATTACCAGAATTCCCGTGCCGCCCAAACGAAGAAAGTGCATGATGATGCATCTTCTTCGGGTGTGTTCATTATAGAGAACTGTTTCTCAGTATCCTTTACGTCCTGGGTATGAGATACCGGATCAGGATCCCATATATGTAATTTGTTACATGGGCTACAGATAGGAAGAGAACTGAGAACGGGTGATAAGTTTCATGAGATTGAAACGGTACAACTGTTGCAGCCAAGTTTGTTGGTAGTTATCACCCTATATTACCAGAATACATTGATTCTGAACGAATGTCATTAGATACCGAACCTGATATACAACATCATATCAGTCTCTTTATTAGTAAAGAAGGAAATAATTGTTGGAGATAGTGCCCTCAGAGTCAATTGTTGGATCACAGGCACGTGATTGCAATGATTGAGGGAGGACCTTTCCCGGTAGGACAGTCTTACTCGAGATGATAGTATGCTATCTGGTTTAACTTTATCATCGTGTACTGCTTTAGGTGACCTGACATGTCGCTATTACACGTTGATAGAGCCCCTAGGATTCTTGCTTGACTACCAGCAGTATGATGGCGATCATATACGTGGGAGCTGGTAGTCTATAAGCACATCCTTAAAAGGTCCCTAGTCATAGGAGTTTCGAGACAGGGCATCGATACTCCATTAGTGGACTAGTGTATACAGTCGAGACCCCGACGAGGGGCGGTGGCCGGTCTCACAAGCCACTGGTGTCAGTTAGTTCACCTAAGATGTATACAGGTGCTCATTGGGTTATGAGTACACCGGACAGGACTCGCCGGGAACCTGCTAGTTGGTCTTATACCAGACGTCAGATAGCAGTTCCCTGGTGACATGTGTACAGGTTAGTTCATCGACCTGAGATCGTCATTTGTCTCGTGTGAGTTCCCACCGTGCTTTGATTACTACCCTACCACGGCTCAAAGGAGTCGTGCAAACAGGTTTTAGTTGGGTACAGTCCCGAGCCACATGGAGGCAGTGAGCGGATCTGCAGGGGTTCGTCTCTCCCGGTATTGGGGGTGAGGTCGCGCTGTGTCTAGGAGAGCCATTACACAAAGCCCTCGGCCGAGGCAGGAGATTTACTGGTATGGTATTCCAGTAGTATCTCAGGGTGTTCTGGGCTACACTCCGACACGACTTGTACCGCTTTTGGGGGTCTGACTTTTACCAACCCCCTAGGCCCGCCATGCGATACTCATAGACGAACGGACCGGACTGTACGGATATTGTCACTGACAGGCTCAGTAGGGTGTCAGGATGAGTTCACTCATCGACGTCCCTTTTGGTCAATAGCTGGTGGCCCGTCACGTATTGGCTTATACCTCTGACGTGCTAGTGGTTAAATCCACAGCCATAGTATTGACGAGTCTTTAGAGTCCACCACACTTTCAGTTACTCAAGCTTTCAGGCGAAACGCTGTAGAGGCCGTATGGAGATATGGCAGGGTTCGATCTGATACGTGCGGTATTGCACGGATCAGGATCGGACGGATATTACTAGCCGGCTTTGGTTTCAGCCGGATCCTAGTTTAGTAAAGTGTAGATTTTGTCTCATTGCATTTGTATCCGGTAGGAATACAGATGCGGGTGTGTATGCACATTATTGGGGTTTTCCTGTAATTTATTACGGGACCAGTTTTCTGGAGTTGCCAGTTTGCATTCCGTTCCGGCCGGTTTTCCTTTGTTCTTTCCTGGCTGGACTTTTCCGATGGAGGGGGTTATTTACAAGTTCGCAAATAACATTTGTGGAGGGGGTCCTTTGTAATTGTGTGGCATCATGATGAGATTCCTTTTGCATCAACCTTTTTCATTTATGTTGATTAGAGTTGATTAGGAATTGATTTGAGTTTTGTTATCATGATGTTTTGATATGGTCACCACTTGCTTTACACTACACTCACCTCCCTTCATGCTTCATATTCTTTCCTCCACCATTTTTCTAAGAAGAGAAGTTTTTCCATGGTTGAGAGAAAAAAAAGATGAGAGTTTTCATTCTTGAGAGTTTCATTTTCTTGATCTCATTTTCATGCTAGAAAAATGCAAGCACCATTTCTCTAGTCTTGATTCCTCCATCATCTTCAAAGGCAACAAACCCCAAATGAGACATAGCCTCTACACTACACATTCTACAGCATATCTTGAGCATGTCGAGTTGCCGGCTTCATGCCCGAGTTGCCTCGGTATTGAGGTGGGAGCCCGTAAAAGACGCAGGCGATGTGGTGCCCTTTCCGGCGAGGAGGCGACGATATGGAGACTAGACTTTCCGCGGGAGATCGGGACGATGACGAGAAGACCGGAGGACTCGGATCACTCGGTATACTTCTCTTCCCATCTCTTGTTAGCTAGCATAGGTTAATGGTTAACGATCCGGGTTTTTCATTGTCCGCGGTAGCACCGGTTTCCAAGTAAGGAAAATTTTTTGATTCCGCATTTTGGCCTCGGATAGACGGCCGGGGTGCTGCCGTGGCGCAACATGGTATCAGAGCCACGCCATTAACCTTGTCTAGCTTGTTCTAATGTGTTTTACTTATCCGATCGACCAAAATTCCAAAAACGTCATTTTTGTTCACATCAGTTTCTGTTGAAAATTTTTGGTGTCTAAAAATTTTTCAGGTTGTATAAAACTAATGTACTGGAAATTGTAAGACTGCTGTAAAAATTCGACGCATTCAGTCGACCACTTGAGCGCGGAACCGCGGCCAAACCCCCCCTTGGGCCGCGGTTCCGCCGCACTCTGGTGTCGTCACTGTGTCCAATTTTTCCAGTGGGCTTGTGGGCTGATTTTGGTGGTTTTGGAATATTAAATTTGGGCCCAGAATCTCTCTGAGTGCTACAGTATTGCTTGGGGGCCCACTTGTTAATTATTTGATCGATCGGATATTTTAAACACATTATTTCACAATATTTACATTATATCTGCGACCGTGAATGTCACTTGATCGGTAAATCCTGTCTAACTGCTATAGCCCGGTTAGACGGATTTGCGAACGTGACTTTCACGTTGATGTTCTATGTTTATGCTGTGTTGTTGCGGATCGGTCGTGGGGGATAGCGTGGATGCAATGCTAGTACTGTTTTGTTGTATTATGTACATTTGATATTGCGGGGCGAGCGTCCGACATGTGGACTGCCGTCACTGCCTGATTGTATTATTCTTTTGGGGCACGACCTGGTTGCGGTCGATGTACCCGGTGTATGTATATTTTACTTTCTGTACTAGGATTACCCCGCGGAGGGGTCCATGGATAGCCGGGTTCTAGAGGGCAACGGGCCCGCATCTCATGGCATTGAGACGGAGGGGGCTTCACTCTAGGATTGGCGGGCTATTCGCCACACTCGTAGGGGGTACAGGTTGACCCAGGAGGGGTTCCCAAGTTACCGGATTCCACGAAGTGCTGGGTGGTCCATTCACGGTGCTGAAGGGGGCTGCCTCGCTTCAGGTTTTGGCGGGTGACTTGCCGCGCCCGTAGGGGTCTAGGATTTCATTGCACAGGCTATCCACACGACCAGGGGAACGTCGGGTTTCAGCAGCGGCTCTGTGAAACCCGGGGATCCCAGATATCTGTATTGTTCTGTGATGCTGTACATTTCTGTGATGTTGCATTTTATCACGCCTTGAGCGAAATATAATATATTGGTATATATATTAGTAGATGTTGTATATGTTTTGCATCCGCGCTAGTCCAGTCCTCGCTCTGTCGTTAGTTAAGTAACCTAACGGGTGATGACGGGACCCAGTGGCGAATGCGGATGGCATATACGTACATCAGTATATTTTCGTTCTTTGTGGTGTGATCAATTGATGGGACTGCGTTGATTCGGATCAATGCAAGATAAACAAACCTATTCTGATGTTGTTGGAACACTTTTCAAAAAGCTGTTATTGCAAGGACGTTCACTTTTGTTTTGCATCGTGGTATTCATTTGGAATATCCTGCTCCTCAGTCGACGAGGCAAGGGCCGAGATCCCTTCACCGGGAGTGACCCCTTGGACAGAAGTTTGCGTCAGGGCATTGAATTCACTATAGCCGATTACTTTTGCTTTGCATCGTGGTATTCAGTTGGAATATCCTGCACCTCATTCTACAGGGAAAGAGCCGAGATCCCTTCACCAAGAGTGACCTCTTTAGTAAAGGTTTTCGTCACTATATTTTCTAAAAGGTTATCCAGTTCCTTCAACGATATCAAGTTCATTACGTTAAAGGTTTTTCACCAAAAACCAGCCGTAGCCCTCCGTCATTTCAGATTAGTATTGCTTAGTATTCGCGCTACGTTTGTCGTTGCTATTCGCCGAGGCGTAGTGTGCGGTAGCTCTGTAATGCTTTCTGTCGTATGGATATATGGATTGGTTAGGACAGTCGTACGACTTTGTTGATTATTCGTCAAGGGTCGTGCGGGTGGGTTTAACGCAATCAAGATAATGACGGGTTGAACTTGACTAGGACCTTTTGATTTGTTGATTATTCGTCAAGGTCACTTGGGTCCTAGGGGTAAAAATCACATCGGGAGTTTCAAAAGAACTGAAACTTGCCAGGCATGCGCATACCTTCTGGAGTGTGGTGACTTGAGTGGATTCCGTCAAGTTATCATGCGATGATAGTTGGATCCCGACTCCCACTGATGAGTTAGTTTACTCCTCGGGTGACCCCGACTAATTCTTCTTTCAGGTTTGGAGGAGAATTTGAGGTACAGTGGGAGGTTTCCTGATTAGATAAATTGGTAACCATTCTGATCTAGATTAGAGTGCACGCTGAGTGTTTCTTTTCTCTCTCTCTTTAGCAGCGACCTTTGACCCGACCCTGGACTATGACTCAGTGACCAAGTTGACCGAACTTTCTTAACACTGGCTTTTGGATTGTCAGAGTTGCAAACCTCATTGCCACTCCTACTTTTACCCTTTTCTCCAGGACACCCCGTATTACTACGAACGTCCACTTCCATTGGGCAAAACCATCGTATGGTTATATACGAACTCGAAGGACTTCGAGGATGGTTTCCGGTTCTGGAGAAAACGGATAGGATTATTCAGTTGTCTTTTCCCTTTTACCTTCTCTCAAGTTGTGAGTACTCCTTGGTTTAGGAGATAGCACACCTATTACGCAAATTGGATAGTCTTCTTCCAAACCTTAGGCTGGTGCCGACCGGTAGGGAATGAAGAAAAACAATTAGCCTAAACGGTGTGCAGAAGGTATTAAGATTAAGACAAAGCAAGGGATTAGTAAGAGGGCAAAGTAAATTGCGACTGTTATTCACGACCGAACCAAGTATTTCTTCGCCAATCCTAAATCACCTTTGTATTTCTCCAGGAAACTCCGTATCACTACGAAGATCCACGGTTTATTTAGATACTCCATCGTATGGTTATATACGAACTCGAAAGGAACTTGTTCCAGTTCGGGGATGGATTCTGGTTCAGGAGAAATAGGAATAAGGTTTATTCGGTTGTCTTTTATCTTCACCTTCTCTCGCTTTGCGAGTGCTCCTAGGATTAGGACAGTACACCTTTTATGCTTATTGGATAGTCTTCTTCCAAACCATAGGCTGGTGCCGAACGGTAGGGAAGGAAGAAAACCATTTGGCCTAAAGGGGTGTGCAGACGGTAATGACTAAAGACATATAAAGGGATTTGGACAGATGGCAAAGAGATATACGGTTACAGTTGTGAATCTGGATAATGGAAGAGGCATTACTAAGAATACCGGATTACCCCATCGAAACATTTCAATGTTTCAGTTCAACTGTGTACTGTTAAAAGAAAACTGATTTCCCGATTAGACACTTGCTCCAGGGTATGTATTTACCAGGTTGGATTCTCACATCTGTATGGTTTTACAGAAGATGAGTGGGAGTAAGTTATTGGGAATTAGGTGACCATCCTCATTATATCGGGATTCGTTGTAATTGGTGATATTTGAGGAAGCCACCTGGGTTATTTGCCGGTCGGCAAATATTTGGTTTTGAATATCCGCTGTTGTGCACCAATTTCAAATTGATATATCTGTACGTCTATTTTCATAGAGTGAGATATACCTTTTGATATTATGTCGATGACATTTACCTATATCAGTGGATGGTTAGGTAAGGAGCATTAAACAGCGGTGTAATTCTTCTTAACCATAAGTACAGTTTTCAACCTACGACACACAGTGAAAGAGTTGTTAGACTTAGCGGAATTATACAGAGTATTGTATGTTGTCCAGTGTCCATTAGGACAGAGGGGTTGGTCCTCATACTATATTCTGTTTACTTTTAACTTCTCTAGTTCTTAGACATGTGTTTCGTGAAAACACAGGGTCTAAGTTTTGAGGAGTTATAGGTATTTGAATAGAGTAGAGAACCAGGTATAGCAAGTATCGGGATTCTTCAAAGTTATCGAAGATGTAGATACTTGTGTATGGTATTCAGTTGATAGTAATGATAAAGAGAAATTGCTTCTCTTTCAGGTTACTCATAATTGGAAGTATTCCTAAGTTGAGTAACGCTGATCGGCCTCTTTCCATTTAGTTGACATGCACTGGAGACAGCTGCATGATTTGAATCTGGTTAAATTAAATCAGTGCCTCTGGTTCTATATTGGATGTAGAACAGTTCATATCTTAACGTTGTTAAGGTACGGGGAGTTGTCCGGCTTATGATTAAAACCAGACACTGGACAACTCAAGGCACGTTTCTGTAATGGCTGTTTGTGGGTTGACCCAGTCTATGACGAGGGTTGATTTTCGACCATCTGGCAGATCAATAGAAATATTGTTCTAGGCTCGCCACAGTTTTATTAAAAATGGATTTTTTCAAAAACAGTAGTGGGAGTATGGTAGAACTGGAAGTGATTCCAAAACCGCAAACGATTACTGAAGATTTGATAAGGAACCTAAAGATTCAATCTGGCTTGACATTCCATTGGCCACTCCGCAGATAAGGTGGGTAACTTCAGGCACCCGAGAGGTACTCCGGTAGCCTCAAGGACGGTGACAGGGAAGTTCTTGTTTACCCACACTTGCCATTGCTGTTGTTCCAGGCTGCGAGACCCGGCAGGAGGATGAGTATAGCGTCGTTCTGAACTAGCTTCAGAAGTGTACGTGTATATGACTCTGCCAGAGGGTTGTCGTAGTCAGTGGGAGCAGCGGAAGCATTGGTGGACAGGTAGCTTATGTCTACTTATAGACTAAAGCAGATGTAGCGGAGATAGATCATCTATTTCTGACGTGACAGTCATAGGTTTGACTTTCATCAGAATAGGGGATGGATCTGTTGAGAAGGTAGTAGGGTGTGATATCCTGGTATTTGGATGACATACACATAGTAGGAAAAGAAACTCCTATACTACGATCGGTTATACTTTGGTCGTCACACAGTGTTTTCTCCACATGGGACTTGGACATAATATCTGACATACTGGTTACTAGATCTATGGTTTTAGATCTAGATTTGGGTGGTTTCCCAATCAGGGTACCTTGACAGCATTCTATGAGTATTTAGAATGGACGACTCCTGGCACGGTAGTGTACCTGCAGTTGATGGAGTCGCCCTCTCTAAAGGTGTCTTACAGACTAAAGGGGAGAGGGATACTCATGATTGGCAGATCACTTGCTTAGGCAATTGAGTCAATCATAAGATGTCAAGTACCACACCAGATGTTGTTCTTGCAGTAGATGCAATAAGTTGATATTGATCCAATCCTGGAGAAACAGTCGGAAGCAGTTTTAGAACATAAGTGGATGTTCTAGGGATATGATAACGACAGCCTCATTTGGGAGACAGTTATCATTCCAGGCTTGCAGGGTGACATGGACGACAAGGAGGTTGTCAGAGTTATAGTTTCTCCTTCTGAAGAGGGGCAGTATTTTGGACATGTGGTCCAAGGAAATACTGAGGGAGGCTTGGCGCTGGGTACTGATTAAGTTCAGTTATCGATACAGTCTAAGAAGTTTGGATTTGGAGTTCATTTATGAGCTAGGTCCCATCAGATATCCAGACATACTCTAAGACAGGTATTGCTCATTTCGGGAGATGGTTTTCTCCGCGAACTTGAGATATAGAGAGACATAGAAAGAAACTTCTCTGCGGATCCACTCACTGAGGCTATTCCTCGAACGCAATAGTTTCGCAAACGAGCTTTGTGAGACTGACTAGTAGAGGAGTTGGGTGTTCGGTATCACACGGGCTGTGAGTATGCGGCATCGCAATAATTAGCCTTGAGTGCAAGTGGGAGATTGTTGGCGATAGTGCCCTCAGAGTCAATTGTTGGATCACAGGAACGTGATTGCAATGATTGAGGGAGGACCTATCCCGGTAGGACAGTCTTACTCGAGATGATAGTATGCTATATGGTTTAACTTTATCATCGTGTACTGCTTTAGGTGACCTGACATGTGGCTATTACACGTTGATAGAGCCCCTAGGATTCTTGCTTGACTACCAGCAGTATGATGGTGATCATATATGTGGGAGCTGGTAGTCTATAAGCACATCCTTAAAAGGTCCCTAGTCGTAGGAGTTTCGAGACAGGGCATCGATACTCCATTAGTGGACTAGTGTATACAGTCGAGACCCCGACGAGGGGCGGTGGCCGGTCTCACAAGCCACTGGTGTCAGTTAGTTCACCTAAGATGTATACAGGTGCTCATTGGGTTATGAGTACACCGGACAGGACTCGCCGGGAACCTGCTAGTTGGTCTTATACCAGACGTCAGATAGCAGTTCCCTGGTGACATGTGTACAGGTTAGTTCATCGACCTGAGATCGTCATTTGTCTCGTGTGAGTTCCCACCGTGCTTTGATTACTACCCTACCACGGCTCAAAGGAGTCGTGCAAACAGGTTTTAGTTGGGTACAGTCCCGAGCCACATGGAGGCAGTGAGCGGATCTGCAGGGGTTCGTCTCTCCCGGTATTGGGGGTGAGGTCGCGCTGTGTCTAGGAGAGCCATTACACAAAGCCCTCGGCCGAGGCAGGAGATTTACTGGTATGTATTCCAGTAGTATCTCAGGGTGTTCTGGGCTACACTCCGACACGACTTGTACCGCTTTTGGGGGTCTGACTTTTACCAACCCCCTAGGCCCGCCATGCGATACTCATAGACGAACGGACCGGACTGTACGGATATTATCACTGACAGGCTCAGTAGGGTGTCAGGATGAGTTCACTCATCGAAGTCCCTTTTGGTCAATAGCTAGTGGCCCATCACGTATTGGCTTATACCTCTGACGTGCTAGTGGTTAAATCCACAGCCATAGTATTGACGAGTCTTTAGAGTCCACCACACTTTCAGTTACTCAAGCTTTCGGGCGAAACGCTGTAGAGGCCGTATGGATATATGGCAGGGTTCGATCTGATACGTGCGGTATTGCACGGATCAGGATCGGACGGATATTACTAGCCGGCTTTGGTTTAAGCCGGATCCTAGTTTAGTAAAGTGTAGATTTTGTCTCATTGCATTTGTATCCGGTAGGAATACTGATGCGGGTGTGTATGCACAGTATTGGGGTTTTCCTGTAATTTATTACGGGACCAGTTTTTTGGAGTTGCCAGTTTGCATTCCGTTCCGGCCGGTTTGCCTTTGTTCTTTCCCGGCCGGACTTTTCCGATGGAGGGGGTTATTTGCAAGTTCGCAAATAACATTTGTGGAGGGGGTCCTTTGTAATTGTGTGGCATCATAATGAGATTCCTTTTGCATCAACCTTTTTCATTTATGTTGATTAGAGTTGATTAGGAATTGATTTGAGTTTTGTTATCATGATGTTTTGATATGGTCACCACTTGCTTTACACTACACTCACCTCCCTTCATGCTTCATATTCTTTCCTCCACCATTTTTCTAAGAAGAGAAGTTTTTCCATGGTTGAGAGAAAAAAAAGATGAGAGTTTTCATTCTTGAGAGTTTCATTTTCTTGATCTCATTTTCATGCTAGAAAAATGCAAGCACCATTTCTCTAGTCTTGATTCCTCCATCATCTTCAAAGGCAACAAACCCCGAATGAGACATAGCCTCTACACTACACATTCTACAGCATATCTTGAGCATGTCGAGTTGCCGGCTTCATGCCCGAGTTGCCTCGGTATTGAGGTGGGAGCCCGTAAAAGACGCAGGCGATGTGGTGCCCTTTCCGGCGAGGAGGCGACGATATGGAGACTAGACTTTCCGCGGGAGATCGGGACGATGACGAGAAGACCGGAGGACTCGGATCACTCGGTATACTTCTCTTCCCATCTCTTGTTAGCTAGCATAGGTTAATGGTTAACGATCCGGGTTTTTCATTGTCCGCGGTAGCGCCGGTTTCCAAGTAAGGAAAATTTTTTGATTCCGCATTTTGGCCTCGGATAGACGGCCGGGGCGCTGCCGTGGCGCAACAATAATTTTGTATTGTTGGATAATGTTTTGAACATTTCCTATATCAAAACTTGATCGGTTCAGGCACGTTATCTAAAAGCATAAACGTTCTAAATTAAACTGCAGTTCTTAGTATACAGAACACACACAAGTGGAAGAGTTCAGAAATGAATGAATCCTTCTTGAGGTATTATAGACTAGGTCATATCAATGTGACCCGACTAGCTGATGTTACATATAGATGCATATTTAAATTAGTTTGAATTTACATCTTGTGAAACTTGTCGGTCATGTCATAGAGTTAAATGACCATAGCTCTGTTTATAGGAAACAGAGAAAGAGTTAGTGAACTCTTGGGATGATACATGTTGATGTATGAAGGTCCCCTGTTTACACATGCCAAGACCGGTTCTTTGTAGTTCATTACATTCTCTGATGATCTCTCAAGATTCAGACATATGATCCAGTTGAAACATAAGTCTGAACCTTTTGAGATATTCCCAGAATATAAGTTAGAAGTAGAGAACCAAAATGGGTATAAGTATTATGTCCTTTGATATGATCAAGGAGGAGAATACATGAGCACGGAATTCCTGGATTATTCTAAAGGAGAATGAGATTCTCTCTCAGCATTACTCCCTCGTATACACCACAGCACGTTGGTGTATCGGGGCGGAGCAATAACACCCTATGTGATAAGGTGTGCTCTATGATGAGTATTACTGAGTTGCCTATTTCCTTTTGGGGGTTATGCACTGGAGAAGTTGCATACCTATTGAATAGGGTTCCAACCAAATCAGTTGCCTACCACTTCATATGAGATATGGAAAGGGAAGAGCCCATATCTTAAGTTTGTTAAGATTTAGGGTTGTCCAGCCTATGTCTAAAAGCATAATCCGAACAAGCTCGAGGCAAAGTCAGTTCTGTAGAATTTGTTGGATATCCCAAGCATGCGCAAGGGAATATCTTCTACCAAACCGAGGAACAAAAAATGTTTTGTTTCTCAATATG
Source organism: Agapanthus africanus (assembly GCA_030015575.1). Classification (NCBI taxonomy): domain Eukaryota; kingdom Viridiplantae; phylum Streptophyta; class Magnoliopsida; order Asparagales; family Amaryllidaceae; genus Agapanthus; species Agapanthus africanus. The sequence continues at coordinate 123,980,802 of JASDDO010000004.1, read as the reverse complement.
CCACCTTTTTGAAAGGGAATTTCTTGTGAAGAAATTAATGGTCATAAGGTAGAACTGGAAAGAGTTCCAGCTATACAAACTGCAGCTGATGATTTGGTAGAACCAAAGGATTCAATAGCAACCAACGAACATCAGCCTCTCCGCCGATCTAGTAGGGTTCCTCACCCACCCGAGAGATACTTTGGTTTCTCTATGACAGTGGGAGCGAGGATTGCATCATGAGATGATGGCCCATCTGGTTTCGAGCAGGCCATCAAGAGTGGGGACTCTGTAAGAATGGCTGGATGCTTAACGATCTGAGATGGAATCCTTATACACCAACAAAGTATGGACTTTCGTTGCCTTATCTGAAGGGTTAAATCCCCATCAGGAGCAAGTATATCTTGAGAAGATTACTTGGTGTACATGGAAAAGTTGAGACTTTCAAAGCTAGACTTGTTAAAGGTTGGTATCATTGACCAGGTATGGATTATGATGAAACCTTTTCTAAGTAACTATGCTTAAGTCCATCCAGATCCTATTTGCCACGGCTACATACCATGACTACGATATCTGGCGGTTGGGTGTCATGACCGCTTTTTTAAATGTTGATTTGGAAGAGAGCGTCAATAAGTACACATCCAGAGAGCCTCGTAGACAGTGGGAGCAGCGGAAACGTATGCAAGATGTTTTATGTGATAAAGCAGGCATCACGGAGTTGGAAAGTCTGTTTTGATGTGTTAGTCAAAGAGTTTGACATCATAAAAATGGTAGATGAACCTTGTATATACAAAAAGGTAGTAGAGAGTATGGTGGTGATCCTCATAGAGTACGTGGATGACATACTCTTGATAGGAAGGGAGTTTCCTATGCTACGCTCGGTCAATCTCCGCTTATCACAAGGATTCTACATATAGGATCAAAGTGATACCTACTAAATCCTGGGTTTTGGATCTATGAGATAGATCTAATTGGATGTTAGGATACTCACTAGTTGTAGTGAGATGGTATCAAACGATCCTGGGGAGAATCACTGGAAAAGCTCCAGAGTGATAAGGACGACTGAAAGTCAGTCGCAGGCATTGTCTTTACCCTTAGTAAAGGGACGGTATGTTAGAAGAGTTCCAAGTTAGATACCGTGGCATACTAGACGATAAAGGCTGGATACATCGTTACCAAAGATGCTACCAAAGAGGAAGTCTGGGTGTATATTAGTTCATGAGATGAACTTCGTTCCATCCATTATGTGACAATGGAGTTGTGGCTTATGCCAAGGATCGCCCGTCCCATCAGGGATCCAGACATATTCTAAGGCAGTGTCACCTGATCATGGAGATGGTTGATCTCCAGGGGATCGAGGTCAGGATAGTAGACTCAGAGGACAACACGGCGGATCCACTCACAAAGGCCTTTTCCCAAAGAGAGACTTTTAAGGGATGGTTGAGTATGAGATACTACAACCACTGTTATCAGATGGCCCTAGTGCAAGTTGGAGATTGTTAGTTATATGTTTGCCCTAGAGGCAATTACTATACATGAGATGTATATTGTAGTGGATGCTTGGACATATATAGGGAGGACTTTCTTGCTCGACATGATAGTATGCTATCTGGTTACTCTTTACCTTAACGTGTACACTGATTGTCTCTCTGTTACATGTTGGTAAAGCCCTTAGGATGTGTACTTGACTACCTGGACTATGATGCGGATCATACTAGCGGGGACATGGTAGTCCATAAGTACCTCCTTCAAGGTCCCTAGTCGTGGGTGTATCGAGACGGGGCATCGGTATACCAGAGTAGACTAGCGTATACTTTCTCGACCCATGTAGATGGGCGATGGATGATCCCATATCCATTGGTGTTTGACATCAGAGATGATATATGGGTGCTCAGTGAAGACTGGGTACACTGGAAGGACTCGCCGAGAACTCCTAGATGGTATTATACCTTATGTCAGATGGCAGTTCTCTGGTGACACTGGTACAGGTTAATCTGTAGACCCGATATCGTCATAGAGTCTTGTGTGATTCCCACTGTGCTTTGATTTCCACCTTACCACGTCCAAGAGGGCGTGCAAAACGGTGGTTTTTGGGTACAGTCCCGAGTCACATGGAGGCAATGAGCGATAGGAGGGGTTTCGTCTCTCCCGGTATTGGGGGTTGATGTTGCGCTATGCTCGATTGGCCATAACAGGGAAGTCCCTGGCCAGGGCTGGTTTAGAGATTTACTGGTAAGTGTTACCAGTAGTTTCTTGACCCGTTATGAGCCTCATATCTGCATGACTTATCGGTTATTGGGGTCTGACGTTTACCACCCCTAGACATGATACGCGACATATCAGACGAGGAGACCGGACTGTACGATAGTGTCACTGTCAGGCTTTTTGTAGGAGTTGGGGCGGGCTTGCTTGCTGATCTTCTGATCGCTCAATACCCGGGTAGCCGTTATGTCCATCTAGTACCGCTGACGGCTTGTGGGTGCTTGATATGATCATCATCTACTGCCGGCGTATTGACGAGTATTTAGAGTCCTACATAGAGGGTTTACTGGCTCAGGAAAAACGAAATAGGAGCGCATATGTGATATGTGCGGGACCGAGAATAATGCGTGTATGTGATACCGTATTCTATTCTCGTGACTACTGTATCGGCCGGTTATATGTGATATTGCCGGGTTATCGAATCAAGTGTTGATTCGATAAGTTGGTACATTTTGTGTTAGTCGGTTATATGTGATATAACCGGATTATTAAGTCAAGTGTTGATTTAATAATTTAGTGTATAATTGTATATGTGATATACTAATTTACATTAACTAACATTGGTTCACTTAAGCATTTGTTTTTCTCACTTGTGCACAACTTAATATATATGTGATATATATTTATTTGTGTTCATTTTGTATCATGGTTGTTGATACAACTTACATGGGTGTATAAGACTTATACCATACTAATTATAGTGTTAGGTTTTTATATCTAAAGTAATTCTAAAATTAGTGGATAATGAGCTCACATGCATGAAGCTTCATGAAGCTTATGGTTGCATTGACTTAGTCCACTAGTTTTGTTTTACTTAAGATATTAATTAACCTAACCACTATAATTAGCTATGGTAATGTCTCTACATGAGTTAGTATATGATACCCACTCACCCATGGTTAGCTCTCTCTCTCTCTCTCTTGATTAGTTTTAATTCTCATTTTGAGTTCATCTTCTTCCTCCTTCAAAATACTTGCTAGGGTTTGCTAAAGAGAGAGAAAGATTGTGAGAAAAGAAATACTAAAGTGTACCCATTTCCTATTTCATCATCCTCTACTAGACTAGCACTTTAGTTTAGGGTGTTTGCTTCACTACTTCTCTAGTTAGTGAAGTTGAAGCTTGAGTTCGTATTCCCTCGACGTAGATCCTCTTCGGACTCGAAGACTTCAAGCAAAACCGTTGCCCTCTTCTCATGGAGCCGTCTGAGAGTCCGGGAGTTCGATGATCGCAGCGAAGGGACTACAACAAGGAGCTTTAGAAGTGAAGGACCGATCTTCAAAGGTTGTATTTCGTATTCACTTAGTGATAACTGTTATTTACTTGCTTGTGTTACGCTAATTATCTAGCAAAGATCTTGTTTAGAGTTATTCGGCACGGCTAAAATTTTAATCGGACATGGTTGATGCCTTGTAAAACCTTATTAGAGTGCCTAGTAACCCTACAGAGAGAGTGTGAGGAAATGAGAGAGGGAGGTGAGTGTAGGGTGAGGTGAGAGGTGAGTGTAACCATAGCATTAATCGCCATTTAATGCATTCGTACAAGTCACCATGCCACCTTATCATCCAAACAAATATCTCCCCTTCTCACTCAACAAATATCTAGGAAAAGATTAAGGATTGGATTAACAAGGATTTGGTTAAATGTCAAGGTTGCTAAGATCAAGATTAACACAAACAAATCCTCACATTTACGTGCAAACGTGCATGCATGCTCATAATAAATAATAATAAATTATTAATTAAATGTTATAAAATGTGAGGAATCCGAATCGGTAAACTTTTTACAGTAAACCCGCATTAATGTCTAAACGAACACTAACCGAAATCTAAGGCGTTATACAAGATAATGTATACGGTCATATGTCTATAAATGCCAGGGTTGGTTCTTTGTACTTCATTACATTCATCGACGATCTCTCAAGATTCTGACATATGTTCCTGTTGAAACACAAGTCTGAAGCTTCTGAGAAATTCAAGGAATATAAGCCTGAAGTTAAGAACCAGACGGGTAGAAGTATTAAAGTCCTTCGATGTGATCGAGGAGGCGAATACTTACGCATAGAGTTCCTGGAGTTTCTAAAAGGTGAATGAGATTCTCTCTCAGCTTACTCCTTCGAGCACACCACAGCACAACGGTGTATCGGGGTGGAGATATCGCACCCTTTGAGATATGGTGCACTCTATGATGAGTACTGCTGAGTTACCTGTTTTCTTTTGGGTGTTATGCAATTGAGAAGCTGCATACCTATTGAATGGGGTTCCATCCAAATCAGTGCCTACCACTACATATGAGATATGGAATGGGTAGAGACCATGTCTTAAAACGAGTCAAGATATGGGGTTGTCCGGCATATGTTGAAAAGAAAAATCCGGACAAGCTCGAGGCAAGGTCAGTTCTGTAAGTTTGTTGGATATCCCAAACATTTGTGAGGGTATATCTTCTACCTAATTGAGGAGCAAAAAGTGTTTTGTTTCTCAGCATGCCACCTTTTTAGAAAAGGAATTTCTTGTGAAGAAATTTGTGGTCATGAGGTAGAACTGGAAGGAGTTCCAGCTAGACAAACTAACAGCTTATGATTTGGTGATACCAAAGGATTCGATAGTCTCCAACGAAGCTCAGCCTTACCGCGAATCCGGTAGGGTTCCTCATCCACTTGAAAGATACTACGGTCTTCTCGGTGAGAGTGGGAGCGAGGATTGCATTATGGTAAATGATGGCCCAACTAGGTTTAGGCAGGCCATCACAAGTGGAGACTTTGTGAAATGGCAAGATGCTATGCAATCAAAGATGGAATCCATGTACACCAACATAGTATGACTTTGATTATTGCACCTATAGGGGTAAAACCCATTGGGAGCAAATAGATCTTGAGTAGATTCTTTGTGTAAATGGAAAAGTTGAGACTTTCAAAGCTATGCTTAAGTCCATCAGGATTAAAGCAGGAATCGCGAAGTTGGAACATCTGTTTTGATGTGGCGGTCAAAGAGTTTGACTTCATAAAAAAGGTAGATGAACCTTGTATATACAAGAAAGTTGTAGAGAGTAAGGTTGTCTTCCTCGTATTGTACGTTGATGACATTCTCTTGATAGGAAATGGTTTCCTATGCTACACTTGGTCAAGCTCCTCTTATCACGAGGGTTCTCCATGGAAGATTTGGATGATACCTACTACATCTTGTGGATTATGATCTATGGTGATAGATCTATGTGCATGTTGGGAGTGTCCCAAATTCAGGTATATTAACACCATACTAAAGGGGTTTAGTATGGAGGATTCTAAGCATGGTGGTTCGCCCACTTACTCAGGAATCACTCTCTCCAAAATGATGTCTTCTAAGACTGATTTGGAGAGAGCTCGCGTGCAAGGGATACCCTATGCTTCGGCAGTAGGCTCTATCATGTGTGCGATGTTATGTACCAGACCCGATGTAGCTAACTCACTAGGTGTAGTGATCAGGAATCAATCGGATCATAGAAGAATCACTGGATAGCTGTGGAAGACATTCTTAACTACTTGAGAAGCACTAAATGAATGTTCTTGGTTCGAGCTTCCAGAGTGATAAGGTCGACTGAAAGTCAGTCACATGCATTGTCTTTACCCTCAGTGGAGGGACGGTATGTTGGAAGAGTTCCAAGCTAGATACCGTGACATACTAGACGATAAAGGCTAGATACATCACTACCAACGATGCTACCAAAGTAGATGTCTGGATAATTCTTATTCATGAGATGAACATGGTTCCTACCATTGAGCGTCCAAAAACTATTATTATGACAACAATGGAGTTGTGGCTTTGGCATAGGAACACCGGTCCCATCAGCGATCCAGACATATTCTGAGGACAGTATCACCTGATCAGGGAGATGGTTGATCTCCAAGGGATCGAGGTTAGGAGAGTAGACCCAAAGCGTAACACAGCGGATCCACTCACAAAGGCCTTACCCTAGAGAGACTTCTATAAAACGTTGAGTATGAGATACCGCATCAAATGTCCTTAGTACAAGTGGGAGATTATGTAAGTCCATGCTACCTCTCCCGGTACTTTAGGGCATGCGGAATTTGGTGAAAAACAATTTTCTAGAGGCGGTAACATGGACTCAAAACCGGATCTTTGTTAAACATCTAACTAACAACCTAACTAGGAGTTGTTAACTACTCGGTTAGGGGGTTATACCTTTCTTTCTTGAACTCCTTCGTCTTCAAGCCTCGATGGTTGTCCGGATCGGCTTCACCCCATCGTCTCCTTGCGCCGAAGATCGATCCACCTGAAAGATTCTACCTTTTGCTTCTTCTTCGAGCTTTGAAGAAACTAGTTCACTCGGTTTGCTAAACCTTGTGAACTAGAGTGAGTAGAGGAGAGTGTGTTGGGATTTTTCTCTATGGTTCTTGGTTCTCAACACATGAGACAAGTGAACCATAGACTAAAGAGAGGGAGAGCAAGAGGAAGAAGATGAGAGCTCAAGAACAAGAGAGAGAATGAAAAAAATAGAATGAGAAAGACTTTTCTCTCTTGGCTCTCATAATCCAAAGCCATCATAACAAATCATAGCAATCAAGTATATGTGATGGTTTAAGCTACAATAGCCATATCATTTCATGCACACATTTTTCACAAGAGAACAAGCAAGCAAAAAGTCTTTGCCATGAAGTGATAGCCATTGTCATCATGATGGTCAACTAGTCAAACCTAGTCAACCGGTCCACAAAGTCAACCGGTCAACAAAGTCAACAAGTCAACAACCATGTCACCATAATACTTAATTAATATTATTGTTAATCATATATCATATTCTCATTAGGGTTGAGCAAAAAGTCAATAGTCAACAGTCAACAGACAACAACCCTAATGAGAATCCTCTGCCTCTGTCTCTCCGTCAACTGTGCATACACACCCGCATCCGCGTTTCGTGGAACACGAATACATACTGGATAAAACCAATCCCAAAACATATACTAGGATCAGGCTTAAACCAAAGCCCGCTAGTGTTAACTGTCCGGACACTGTACGTGCACAAGTGCACGGATGTGACCGAACCCTGTCGCAAAACCATGCGACCTGTCGCAAAACCATGCGACCTCTACTCTTTTGCCTAAAGGCGAATAGCTTTCTGTGTGGGACTCTAAAGACTCGACACTACGTTGGCAGTGGGTTTAACCACAGACCGCAAGCGGCACTAGCTGTGCGTAACGGTCCCCAGGTAGAAGCCGACAAGAAGACTGACGAGGTGAAACCTATCTGAACTCCTACTGAGCCTGAATGTGACAGTCTCCGTACAGTCCGGTCTGTTCGTCTGATACATCGCATGGCGGGCCTAGGGGGCGGTAAATGTCAGTCCCCTAATAGCGGTACAAGTCGTGTCGGAGTGAAGCCCAAAACACCCTGAGATAACACTGGAAGCCTACCAGTATATCTCGATTGCTCTGGCCAGGGACTACTCGTGTAATGGCTCTCCTAGACACAGCGCGATGTCAACCCCCAATACCGGGAGAGACGAATCCCGTCTAACCGTCACTGCCTCCAAGTGCTTCGGGACTGCACCCAACTACTACCTGTTTGCACGACTCCTTTGAGCCGTGGTAGGATAGTAATCAAAGTACAGTGGGAACACACTCGAGGCGAAGTGACAGTGTCAAGTCAGCGGACTAAGCTGTACTCATGTCACCTGGGAACTGATAACTGACGATTGGTATAATACCAACCGGTCAGTACCCGACGAGTCCTGTCCAGTGTACTCCTAACCTAACGAGCACCCGTATACTATCTCCAGTACGACGTACTGATGGCTGTGGGACATACCATCTCCCACACTGTGATGAGAAGCGCATACGCTAGTCTACTCCGGAGTATCGATGCCCTGTCTCGATAGTCCGGCGACTAGGGACCTATATAAGGATGTGCTTATAGATTACCCAGCCCTCATTAGTGTGACTGCCATCACAACGCTGGTAATCAAGCAAAGATCCTAAGGGCTCCACTAATGTGTATAGGTGATATACTAAAATAAACACATGTACACATTGAAGTAGAGACAAACCAAGTAGCATACTACTATATTGAGCAAGATTGTTTATACAAGGTGAATATCCCAAGCTTCCATTAAGTAATATACAAGCTAGTATGATACAGTAATGGCCTCTAGGGAATATACACTAACAATCTCCCACCTGCACTAAGGCCATTTACTGGCGTATCGAAGACCTATCATCTCGATCAGCCGCTCGAACTGAGTCTGAGGCAAGGCCTTAGTGAATGGATCTGCAGTGTTATCTTCTGAATCAACCCTCCGGACCTCGATCTCCTGGCGATCCACGATCTCCCTGATCAGGTGATACCGCCTCAAGATGTGTCTGGTTCTCTGATGGGACCTGGGTTCCTTCGCTAAAGCTATAGCCCCGTTGTTGTCGCAATACAGAGGTATTGGATCAACAATGGACGGAACCACCTGAAGTTCTTTCAAGAACTTCCTCATCCAGACAGCTTCTTTTGCGGCATCAGATGCAGCGATGTATTCCGCTTCCATCATCGAGTCTGCAACGGTTTCCTGTTTGGAACTCTTCCAACACACCGCCCCTCCATTGAGGGTAAAGACAAAACCCGACATGGACATGGAATCATCCTTGTCACTCTAGAAGCTGGAGTCAGCAAAGGCCTCGATCTGGAGGTCTTTTCCGCCATATACCAAGAACATCTCCTTAGTCCTTCTCAGGTACTTGAGAATGTTCTCTACCGGTATCCAGTGTTTCTCCCCAGGGTTTGACTGATACCGGCTTACCACACTCAGTGCATAAGCTACATCCGGTCTGGTACACAACATCACATACATTATAGAGCCTACCGCAGAAGCGTAGGGTATAATAGACATGCGATCCCTCTCCAAATCAGTCTTGGGAGACATCTCTTTGGAGAGGGTGATCCCGTGACAAGCCGGTAGGTTACCGCGCTTGGAATCTTCCATACTGAATCTTTTCAGTATGGTGTCGATATACCTGGACTGTGAAAGTCCTAATATCCTCTTGGATCTATCACGATGGATCCGGATCCCCAGGATGTATGAGGCATCACCCAGGTCTTTCATGGAGAACCTGTGTGACAAGAACCCCTTGACAGAATGTAGCATAAGAATGTCATTTCCTATTAAGAGAATGTCATCCACGTATAAAACGAGGAATACTACAGTTCTCGCTACAAATCTACTATAGATGCATGGTTCATCTAGATTTTTGATAAAGCCAAATTCCTTGACCGTCTCATCAAAACAGATGTTCTAACTCCGCGATGCCTGCTTTAGTCTGTAAATGGACTTAAGCAACTTGCACACCTTTCCGCTGCTCCCACTCTGAATGAAACCCTCTGGCTGGTCCATATAGACACACTCCTCCAAATTTCCATTTAGAAAAGCGTTCTTTACGTCTATCTGCCAAATCTCATAATCGTGGAAGGCAGCAATGGCAAGAAGGATCCGAATGGATTTCAGCATAGCTACTGGAGAAGAAGTCTCGTCATAGTCCAAACCAGGTCTTTGACGAAAATCCTTTGCAACCAGTCTAGCTTTATAGGTCTCAACCTGTCCATCTACACCAATCTTCCTTTTGAAGATCCACTTGCATCCTACGGGTTTTACCCCGTCTGGAGCAATGCCCAACGTCCATACTTTGTTGGTGTACATGGACTCCATTTCGGTCCACATTGCATCCAGCCATTTTACCGAGTCGACGCTCTGAACGGCTTGCTGGAAGCTAGTAGGCTCATCATAATCTATGATGTAATCCTCTCTATCCCCGTCTATGAGAAAACCGTAGTATCTCTCGGGCGGATGAGACTGCCTACTACTCCTGCGGAGCGGCGTAGGAATGTCCTATTCTTTTGAACCCTCTGGTTCCACTAAGCTTTCAGTAATAGCTCGTGGTTCTGGAATTTCTTCCAGTTCTACCGCGCTCCCACTTATTTTCTTTTCTAAGAACTGGTGTTCTAGAAAGTGGGCATGACGAGAAACAAAAACCTTTTGTTCCTCTTCGCAGTAGAAGAAATATCCCTTGGAGTTCTTTGGATATCCCACAAACTTGCACTGTACTGAGCGTGTCTCGAGCTTGTCCGCATGATGCTTTTTGAAAAAAAGCTGGACTTCCCCATGTCTTAATGTGATTAAGATAGGGTCTCATCCCACCCCACATCTCATATGGTGTAGTAGGCACAGTCTTAATTGGAACTCGGTTCAAAAGGTATGCAGCTGATTCTAGTGCATACCCTCAGAATGATCGCGGTAACTCAGCGTTACTCATCATGGACCGTACCATATCCAATAGGGTTCGGTTCCGTCTCTCCGATACACCGTTATGTTGCAGAGTGTATGGAGGAGTAAGCTGAGAGAGAATTCCGTTCTCTTTTAAATAGTCCAGGAACTCGGCACTCAAGTATTCACCACCTCGATCCGATCTTAGAATCTTGATACTTTTGCCGGTTTGTTTTTCTACTTCATCCTTATATTCCTGGAATTTTCCAAAGGCTTCGAACTTATGTTTCATTAAGAAGACATAACCGTACCTTGAAAAGTCATCCGTAAAAGTAATGAAGTAAGAATAACCGCTTCGCGCATGTGTAGACATTGGACTGCACACGTCGCTGTGTACGAGTCCCAAGAGCTCGCTCGCTCTTACTCCGTGTCCAGTGAACGGAGTCTTTGTCATCTTTTCTTTGAGACAGGATTGACAAGTGGCATACGATTGATATTCGAACGGATTCAAATATCCTTCTGTATGTAACTTCGTCAACCTTCCCTCATTGATGTGACCCAGTCTACAATGCCATAAGAAAGTCTGATTTATTTCCGGAGACTTTCTTTTGTGTGTATTCTGGATATTGAAAATCTGTGGTTGGTTTAATACGTATATACCATTGCTTAATGTACCTGACCCAATCAGAACTTGATTAAGGTGAATGTTCACAACATTACTTACAAACGCAAATTCATAACCTTCTTTAGAAGTCAAAGATACAGAAATGATATTACAAGTTGCGTTGGGTACAAAAAAGCAATTACGCAAAACCAAAACGTGTCCATCTGACAACCCCAGGTGATAGTCCCCCACGGCCTTAGCATCCATGCTAGCTCCGTTTGCAACTTTGAGGGTCATGTCACCTACCTTCAAATCCCTACGGTTTCTCAACGCCTGCAAAGAATTACAGATATGAGATCCTGATCCGGTATCCAATACCTAGGAAGTAGAGTTTATTGATAGACAGTTTTCAATAACATACACACCTGAAGCTGAAGCCGCAACCTGCTTCAGTTCCTGTGTCCTGGCTTTCCAAGCCCTGCAATCATTCTTCCAGTGTCCCTTCTTATGACAATAGAAGCATTCTTCTTTATCCACAAGCTTCCCTACTTTCTTTGTTGCTTTTGCCTTTCCCTTCGTATCCACTTTACTAACACCGCCCCTTGGTTTGGCGGGGCCTTTCTTCTTCTTTCCCTTGGCTTTCGCCTTGGACCTAGAAGAGGAAGATCCTCCTACAAACAAAGTGGATGTTTTCCTACCTTTCTGTAGGGTGCCCTCTGCGCTCCTCAGCATGTTGAGGAGTTCTGAAAGTTCAACTTCCTTTTCTTGTAAGTTGAAGTTCAGGATAAACTGGGCGTAAGTGGAAGGAAGGGACTGGAGAATTAAGTCTGTATAGAGCTCACTCTCAACGTGGTCCCAAGGTCCGCGAGCTCTTCTATGTACCCAATCATCTTAAGCACGTGTTCCGCTACCGATGATCCGATGGCCAACCTTACCGAAAATAACTTCTTCGACACTTCGTATCTTGCGATACGAGACTGCTCTCCATACAGTTCTTTTGTATGGAGAAATATGGATTCGAGGTCCATATTCTCGTGCCTCCTCTGATGTTCGTTGTCCATAGAGGCAAGCACGAGGCACCTGGCCTTCGCGCAATCAATCTCCCAAGTCTTACGGATTTCCTTATCCGCGACGCTGGAGGTGGGACCTGGGACGGGGGGAGCTTTGGTGGTAAGAAGATACCCCAGCTTGTCATAAGTGATTGCCATTTTGACATTCCTGAGCCAATCTTTGTAGTTTGGCCCTGTCAGTATGTTTTTATCTAGAAGTAACTTAAGTCCAGTCATGTCGATTGGTCGCTGCAATTAGGAGAGAGAAGAAGAAACACTCAGCATGATGCACTTGCAAGTTTAGAGTGGTTTTTAGTTTTTCTAAACAGGATGGCTCCCACTGTTTCTCGAATCCCTCCTCAAACCAAAAAGGAAGAATTAGTTAGGATCAATCTCACCGTACAATTCTTGCTTAACCGTTCAGCCAGGCCAGTGTCGGTACTTCGAGGGAGGTTTTCCAACGCATTCGCGAAGTTCCTTAATTTAAGAACCTCTTTTCCCTGGGGGCGTGTTAGCTTCATTTCGTTCACTTGATCGGATAAAGTTGCAAGCTTGGACAAAGCGGACTCCGGGTGGATCATCGGTGACTTCGAGGAGTTCAAGCGGAGCTTTTTCAAACCCCAAGTAGCCGAGAAGTCTAGCGTAGGGAGCTACAAAGGTTGTACTCTCTAAACCCTAGCATTTCTTTCATATGATGATGTGATAATTTTGAAACCCTAATTTTTCGAGGATAGATCCTTTGTAAGTTTACTTAGCACCACAAAAATTCATTCTTTGGTTCATGTGATGCTTCCAAACCCTTCATGAGGTGCTAGGTAGACCTTTCATTGGTATCAGAGCCGACCTAGAACATTAGGCGACAATTTTATGAAGTTAAAACTCCGATCGAACCGAAAATACGGCTTTTTGGGTGCTCTCTGGACTTTTTTCAAAATCTGGTCATTTTCAGAATTAAAAATATGTAAAAAATTCAATAGGTAAAACTAAGAATTACGGTATAAAATTATTTCTATGAACAGTAATTATTGCCGCGGAAACGCGGCCTAAGCTTGCTTAGGCCGCGTTTCCGCGGCCGTATACCTCAATCACTTTAAAAAATTTATGCCGTAATGCTTACTTCTGCTAGTATATTTTTTTAGGGTATTTTTAATCTGTTTTTAGTTCTGAAAAATTCTTGAGATGGTTTTGGACTCGTCGATTTTCTCGGAATTTTGATTTCGTGTCTTTTCCGTGTAAATTAGAAAGTAGTGAAATGTTTGAACGAGTATCATTTGCTCACTTTTCACGGGGTTTAAAAGCTTTCGGAAATACGTGCAAGTTTGTTTGTGGTGGACCCTCTAGAAGACAACAAACCTTAACTCGATTATGTGACCGTCTTGAACTGCCCTTTGAACCTTAGGGTTTGGGGCAGTACGGCGTGCCACATGTGAGGCGTTGGCTTGACCCTTCTACGGCTGGACCGCTACCACTGTGTCACACTCCAGGTTTTTGAACCCCGCTCAAGTGTTGAGCTTTAGTGAATCTTGGGTATTTGATCGTTCGTTCGAAAACTTTAATACTGTCTAATTATCTGGAATGTGATGCAATGTGTGGAATTCATATTATAAGACATGAAATACGAGGTATGTGATACTTCGCATTTACGATGTCTAAAGAGAATGTGGATTCCAGATATTGCAGTTTTACACTTTCTTTTATGTGACTGTAAGTGTATTATGTCGATATCGCCGGTTTCGTTGCTATACGTCAACGACAATTGGGGTACGCATAGTTACTTACGTTGATGATATGTGATATTATGTGTTGCTGAGATATGATGTGCAGGATTGTTGGGATAGAATAGCCGGGGGTTTTTTTTTTTATGTGAGATGAGAGCTTTATATTTTCATTCATGTAAATTCAAATGTAATGTAATATTCTTTTATTTGGGGCACTTCCGGGTTGAGGTTGTGTCACCAGTGTTGTATATTATTTACTTTTCCGCATTAGGATGGACCCAAGGAGGGGAGCACAGGTGACCGGGTTCTGGTGTTCAGTGGGAGGCCATCTCGAGTAGTCGAGACCGGGTCTCCTAAACTCCAGAATTGGTAGGGTCGCTTGCCGCTCTCGTAGGGGTCCAGGGTGTGGGCTTGGCTATTCATCGCGACTGTGGAATCCGTATTTTCTATTTTGGCTAAATACTAAATACAGACGTCCTAGTATATCCCACATTATATCTATGTTTCTGCTGCGATATCTGTGATGTGATCATTAGATATGTTCTGATGGATACAGTATATAGTATATATGATATATTATATAGACGTTACTTATGTTTTACACCCGCACTAGCCCTGCCCTGCTCTGTCGTTAGTTACCTAACCTAACGGTGCACGAGGGGACATCGAGGCGAATGCGGATGGCATAAGTGTACGTCGTATTTATCTGTGATGTTTAGGTGACTTAAATGATGGGACTTCATTAATGTGATTAATGAAAGAAAAGAAACATAATAGATGTTGTAGAATCAAATTTTTAAATAAAAAGGGTAGCTACAGTTTTGCTTTGCATAGCGGTATATATGATATACCCTGCACCTTATTCGATGAGGAAAGGGCCGAGATCCCTTCACCGGGAGTGACCCCTTTAGCAATAACTGGCAGATGCTACACACTCGGTTTGTTTTTTGGTTGCTTCTATAGTTTCTGCTTTGCACAGTGATATATATGATATATCCCGCACCTCATTCGACGAGGAAAGGGCCGACGATCCCTTCACCGGGAGTGACCCCTTTAGCAAAACTAGAAAAGCCTCAAAATCACTCCATTTCAAAACTTCACTTGATTCTACAACGATATCAAGTTCATTACGCAATAGGTTTTCAGAAAAACATGCCGTGGCCCACCGTCATTTCAGATAAGTCCTGTTTAGTATTCGTGCTGCGTTTGTTGACCTTATCAAGGCGCAGTGTGCGGTAGCTGACCAGTATTTATCTGCTGATGCATACGATGCAGATTGGATTAGGATACTCGTACGACCTTGTTGACCTTGTCAAGGGTCGTGCGGGTGGGTTTAATTCAATCAAGAAATGACAGGTTGAACTTGACTTACGGTCTATGGTTTGTTGACCTTGTCAAGGTCATAGATCGTTTGGGGCAAAATATTATCGGGAATTTCAAGTGTTGAAATTTGCAATGAGATTGCATACCTTCTATGAGATAGTTGGATCCCGATACACACTGCGAGTAATTGTTACTCCTGGGAGAGTTTTACACAGGACAATTAGCCGATCAAGTAGGTGTCTAGAAAGGTGTCAACGGGGTTACGCCTTTGGGAAAACGAGGTTTACTTTAATTAGGTCCGTGCGAAAGCACCGGGAACCTCCCTCAAAGTACCGACACTGGCCTGGCTGAAAGATCTGCGAAGTTGTAAGGTGTAATTAATCCCGGCTAGTCTTTCCTTTTAGGGTTTGAAGGAAGATTTGATAAAAACCAGTGGGAGCCATCCTGATTAGATAAGATAATAACCAATCTGATCTTGCAAGAGCATTCGCTAAAGTGTTTTCTTCTCTCTCTCTCCAGGTAGCGACCATGTCATGCCCTAATAAAGATAATAATATGGATGTATTGACTGAACCCGCATGTTATACTGTGCTGGGGAACGTTGGTTCCGTTCTTTCTTATAAGAGTTATAGGAATGAACAGGACATAGGGGAATACCAGGATTCCCAAGCCACCCGAATGAAGAAAGTACATGCTGATGCATTTTCTTCGGGTGTGTTCGTTACAGAGAACTGTTTCTCCATCTGCCCTACGTCCTGGGTATTAGATACCGGGTCAGGATCCCATATATGTAATCAGTTACATGGGCTCAGGAGAGGTAGAGAACTTGGAGAAGGTGATAAAGACATTAGAGTTGGAAATGGTGCAATTGTTGCAGCTACGACTGTCGGGGAATATCACCTTGCATTACCAACAGGTAATACATTGGTTCTGAACGAATGCTATTACGTGCCGAACCTGATATGCAACATTATATCGGTTTCTTTGTTGAGTAAAGAGGGATATAATTTTGTATTACAGGACAATGTTATGAACATTTTCCGTAACCAAAAGTTGGTTGGATCAGGCACGTTGTGCAATGGCATTTATGTTCTAAATCAATCAACAGTTCTGAGCATAACAAACACACACAAGAGGAAGAGTTCAGAACTGAACGAATCTTTCTTGTGGCATTATAGACTGGGTCACATCAATGCGACACGACTGGCTAAGTTGCATAAGGATGGATATTTGAAACCATTCGAATTTTCATCTTATGACACTTGCCAGTCATGTCTCGAAGGCAAGATGACCAAAACTCCGTTTACGGGACACGGAGAAAGAGTTATCGAACTCTTGGGACTGATACATAGTGATATATGCGGTCCCATGTCTAAACATGCAAGGGATGGTTCTTCGTACTTCATTACATTCACTGACGATCTCTCTAGATTCGGATATGTGTTCCTGATGAAACACAAATCAGAAGCTTTTGAGAAATTTAGAGAATATAAACAAGAAGTCGAGAACCAAACCGGAAAAAGTATTAAAATCCTTCGATCTGATCGAGGAGGTGAATACATGAGCAATGAATTCCTGGACTTCCTAAAAGAGAATGGGATTCTCTCTCAGCTGACTCCTCCATATACACCACAGCACAACGGTGTATCAGAAAGGAGGAACCGCACCCTATTAGATATGGTGCGCTCTATGATGAGCACAGCTGAGTTACCTATTTCCTTCTGGGGATATGCGCTGGAGACAGCAGCATACCTATTGAATCAAGTTCCATCTAAATCTGTACCTACCACACCATATGAGATATGGAGTGGGAAGAGGCCATATCTTAAACGAGTTAAGATATGGGGTTGTCTAGCCTATATCAAAACACAAAATCCGGACAAGCTCGTGGCACGGTCAGTTCTTTGCAAGTTTGTGGGATATCCAAAGAACTCATATGGGTATTTTTTCTACCACGGTGAGGAACAAAAAGTGTTTGTTGCTCAACATGCCACCATTTTAGAAAAGGAATTCCTTGAAAAATAAATTAGTGGCAAAGTGGTAGAGCTGGAAGAGGTTCCAGATACACAAACCGAATCTGAAGATTTAGTGGAACCAGAAGATTCAGTAGCTCCCAATGAACCTCAGCCTCTCCGCCGATCTAGTTGGGTTCCTCGCCAACCCGAGAGATACTACGGTTTTCTCATGGATGGTGGGAGCGAGGATTGCATCATGGAGGATGATGACCCAACTAGCTTCGAGCAGGCCATCACGAGTAGGGACTCAGTGAAATGGCTGGATGCAATGCGGTCCGAGATGAAATCCATGTACACCAACAAAGTATGCACTTTGGAAGTTGCTCCTGAAGGGGTAAAACCCATTGGGAGCAAGTGGATCTTCAAGAAAAAACTTGGTGTAGATGGGAAAGTGGAGACTTTCAAAGCTAGACTTGTTGCAAAGGGTTTTCGTCAAAGACCGGGTGTGGACTATGACGAAACCTTTTCTCCAGTGGCTATGCTTAAATCCATCCGGATCATGCTTGCCATCGCTGCATATCATGATTACGAAATCTGGCAAATGGATGTTAAGACCGCCTTTCTAAACGGTGATTTAGAAGAGTGCGTGTACATGACTCAGCCAGAGGGCTTCGTAGATAGTGGGAGCAGCGGAAAGGTGTGAAAGCTGCTTAAATCCATTTATGGATTAAAGCAAGCGTCGCGGAGTTGGAACATCTGCTTTGACGTCGTTATCAAAGAGTTTGATTTCTTCAAAAACGTAGATGAACCTTGTATCTACAAGAAGGTGGCAGAGAGAAAGGTTGTCTTCCTCGTATTGTACGTAGACGACATACTCTTGATAGGAAATGACATTCCTATGCTGCAATCGGTCAAGCTCTTCTTGTCACAAAGATTCTCGATGAAAGATCTTGGTGATGCCTCCTGCATATTGGGAATCAGGATCTATAGAGATAGATCCAAATGGATATTGGGATTGTCCCAATCCAGGTACATTGACACCATACTAAAGAGGTTTAGTATGGAAGAATCCAAGCGTGGGAACTTACCCACAATCTCTGGAGTCACTCTCTCCAAAGAGATGTCTCCCAAGACTGATTTGGAGAGAGCTCGCATGCAAGGGTTACCCTATGCTTCGGCTGTAGGCTCTATCATGTACGCGATGCTGTGTACCAGACCCGATGTAGCATACTCACTAAGTGTAGTGAGCAGGTATCAAGCTGATCCTGGAGAGAGTCACTGGACAGCTGTGGAGAGCATTCTCAAGTACTTACGAAGGACTAAAGAGATGCTCTTGGTGTATGGTAACGGAGAACTACAAGTGGAGTCCTTTACCGATTCGAGCTTCCAGAGTGATAAGGACGACTCTAAGTCGCAGTCGGGATTTGTCTTTACCCTTTACGGAGGGGCGGTTAGCTGGAAGAGTTCCAAGCAGGAAACCGTGGCAGACTCGACGATGGAAGCTGAATACATCGCTGCCAACGATGCTGCCAAAGAGGCTGTCTGGATCAAGAAGTTCATTATTGAACTTGGAGTGGTTCCATCCATTGAGCATCCAATACCTTTGTATTGCGATAACAATGGTGCAGTGGCTTTGACCAAGGAACCCAGGTCCCATCAGCGATCTAGGTATATTCTGAGGAGGTATCACCTGATCCGGGAGATAGTTGATCGCCAGGAGATCGAGGTCAGGAGGGTTGACACGAAGAATAACACAACGGATCCACTCTCGAAGGCCATTCCCCAGATACAGTTTGAGAGACTCTTCGGGATGCTCGGTATGCGATACTACAGTAGCTGGCCCTAGTGCAAGTGGGAGATTGTTAGTTGTATGTATGCCCTATAGGCCAGTATTGTACAGATGATGTATATTATATTGGATGCTTGGACATATATAGAGATGACTTTCTTGCTCGATATGATAGTATGCTATCTGGTTGCTCTTTATCTTAACATGTATACTAGTCTCTTTATACTGTCTTATAGTTACATGTTGGTAAAGCCCTTAGGATGTGTACTTGACTACCTGGACTATGATGCAGATCATACTAGTGGGGACATGGTAGTCCATAAGTACATCCTTCATGGTCCCTAGTCGTAGGTGTATCGAGACGGGGCATCGATATACCAGTGTAGACTAGCGTATACGCTTCTCGACCCATGAGATGGGCAATGGATGATCCCATATCCATTAGTGTTTGACATCAGAGATGATATACGGGTGCTCAGTGGAGACTGTGTACACTGGACGGACTCACCGAGAACTCCCAGATGGTATTATACCTCACGTCAGATGGCAGTTCTCAGGTGACACTTGTACAGGTTAGTCTGTAGACCCGAGATCGTCATAGAGTCTTGTGTGATTCCCACTGTGCTTTGATATCCACCTTACCACGTCCATGAGGGCGTGCAAAACGGTGGTTTTTGGGTACAGTCCCGAGTCACATGGAGGCAATGAGCGATAGGAGGGGTTTCGTCTCTCCCGGTATTGGGGGTTGATGTTGCGCTGTGCTCGATTGGCCGTAACAGGGAAGTCCCTGGCCAGGGCTGATCAGAGATTTGCTGGTAAGTGTTACCAGTAGTTTCTCGACCCGTTATGAGCCTCACATCGGCATGACTTATCGGTTATTGGGGTCTGACGTTTACCACCCCTAGAATTGATATGCGACATATCAGACGAGGAGATCGGACTGTACGGGAAGTGTTGCCGGTTGGCTCGACGGGAGTTGTAGCAGGTTCGCTTGTTCTCTTCTGATCGCTCAATACCCGGGTGGCCGTTACGTTTAGCTGACCGCTTGCGGCTTGGGGGTTGCTTGATATGATCATCACCCACTGCCGGCGTATTGACGAGTCTCAGAGTCCCACAATGGAGTTTCCTAGTCCAGGCGAAACGTTGTGGTGCCCGTATGCGATATGCGCATGGACCCGATTAAAATGCGTGTATAGGATACCGTATATTGATCGGGCGGCTTGCTTTTGGTAGGGGTCATATGTGATATGGCCGGATTGATAAATCAAGTGTTGATTTATCATTTAACCATTAGCTTCTCACTTGAAATCCTTTCTTGAGTTAGTTGGATGTATGCATGCATGTATGCCTTCTTTTTGATTCATGCACATATGGATGTACATATACACATACATACATACATACATCTTTCATGGTTGATTATACAAGGAAATGGTGGCAATATAAGACTCACACCATGGTTTTATTTATGAATTATTATTGTTTTTATATTAAAACATAAAAGGAAAGAAAATGTTCATTATTGATTTGTTCTACACTCTTCTTTTGACCTAACCATTCTCACCCACCTTTTAACCTTTGGTAAAGTTTCCTTTTGTTTTTTAACTATAGTACAATAATGATTCAACCATGGTTTGAGATGATAGATAGAAAATATAAAATGATATATTTTTCCTTTTTCAAAATAGATTGATTCTTATCATCTTCTCATATTGCCATCATCTTCTTCTTCCTCTCTCAACTTGCTCTCTAGTTCTTTATAGTGAGCAATATACTCATCAAGATTGGATTTTGAAGTGAGAAAGAGAACCACAACACCATTCTACACAAGTCTAGCCCACTTGTTTAGAGTGTTAGCTTCATTTCGTTCACTTGATCGGATAAAGTTGCAAGCTTGGACAAAGCGGACTCCGGGTGGATCATCGGTGACTTCGAGGAGTTCAAGCGGAGCTTTTTCAAACCCCAAGTAGCCGAGGAGTCTAGCGTAGGGAGCTACAAAGGTTGTACTCTCTAAACCCTAGCATTTCTTTCATATGATGATGTGATAATTTTGAAACCCTGATTTTTCTAGGATAGATCCTTTGTAAGTTTACTTAGCACCACAAAAATTCATTCTTTGGTTCATGTGATGCTTCCAAACCCTTCATGAGGTGCTAGGTAGACCTTTCAGGGCGTAGCCCCGCTAACACCTTTCTAGACACCTACTAGGTTTATACCATTGATCGTTAAGTGAGAAATTTCCCGAGGAGTACCATATACTCACAGTAGGATCGGGATCCAAATATCATCGCGTGACGAAACTGAAGGAATCCTACCAGAATCATCACACTCCAAATGGTATGCAACACTAGCAAGTTTCAGTTCTTTTGAAACTCCCGATGTGGATTTTTGCCCCATGCTATTATGACCTTGACTTTGGCCAAAATATCATAAGTCACATGCCAAGTTCTACCCGTCATTCTCCAGGTTAATTTGGATCGACCCGTACCTACCCTTGACTTTGGCCAAAATGGCAGTACGACTGTCCCAAACCAACGCATCTATCTATGCTAAACATGAATACCCAATATCTACCAATCACTATGCCTTGACTTTGGCCAACATACATAGCTTGAATACTGTTGACTATCCATGTGAAACGACGGAGGGCTACGAATGGTTTTGGAGAAACCGTGAACGTAGTGAACTTGATATAATCGATGGAACGAGATAGCTTTTAAAAAGGAGTGGCTCAAACTCCGTATTTTAAAAGTTGGTTTTGAAAAGAACCGAGTGGTTTTTCGAAAATGTTCCAACGACTTTTACTTGGTTTATTTTCTTGCATTAGTTCTTTTAATGCGTGATATTCTTGCATTAGTTCTTTTAATGCGTCCCATCATTTAATCCTACCATTGCAGAAAACAACCAAAATATGACATACGCTTATGCCATTCGCATTCGCCACGGGGCCCCGTCATTACCCGTCAGGTTACTTAACTAACGACAGAGCGGGGGCTGGGCTAGCGCGGCTGTAAAACATAAGCAACGCCTAAATAATATCATACATAGATATATTGCAATGATAGCCATTTCAGATCACAGATGAACACATTGGATATACTAGGAACCCGCAATTCGTACGAGCCTGTAACGAAAAGCAGATTACACGGTCGCGGTGAATAGCTAAAACCCAACCCAAGACCTCTACTGGTACGGCAAACTACCCGCCAAGTACCCGAAGCGAAGCAACCTCCCTCAACCACGTGAGTAAGCCACTCGGCATTTCGGCATACCCGGTAGTTTGTGTACCCCCTCCATGGGTCTATCCTAGGAGCAAAAACAGTAAAAAGAAATTATACAATGACGGCTACAACCCCGACCCGGTTGTGCGGCCATACAAATAATTATTAAATCAATTTACAAATTTACATGAATTGAAAGAAAAGAAAACTCTCGTCTCACAACCCCCGGCTATTCACCCGCGACAATACAATGAATTCATATACACAAACCAATAACATTACAGATCACAGATTTGTATAACCCCCACTAATCGACATATAGCGATTAGCAGACGTTCAATACAAATATCACATCACAGAAAAACCCGTCAGCTTAAGTCTTAGAAATTCGATCAAAAATACGGATTTTTAGGCCCCAAACACAAAATTTTCTTTCTGGAAAATCTGGGCTGAATAGACATATTCCAAAAATCCCAAAACAACCCCAGAAATACACTGCACCAAATTTGGACATCGGCCGAGTCAACTCTGCCGCGGAACCGCGGCGGGAGCATGCTCCCGCCACGTTTCCGCGGCGCTTTGAACGGTTCGTGGGACCAAATTTTGTGATTATTCAATAAAAAGCCTGAGCCGATTTTTAAGATGAAATTTATCATTTTTACAGAACTTTAAAAATCGACAGCAACTTTGAATTTCGGGTTTATTTCGGAACATTTTCTCCGATCGAATTTCTAGCTACTATGCTAACATGTTAGATAGAGTTTAACTAGGCTCTGATACCACTCTAAGTCCATGCTACCTCTCCCGGTACTTTCGGGCATACGGAATTTGGTGAAAAACAATTTTCTAGAGGTGGTAACATGGACTCAAAACCGGATCTTTGTTAAACATCTAACTAACAACCTAACTAGGAGTTGTTAACTACTTGGTTAGGGGGTTATACCTTTCTTTCTTGAACTCCTTCGTCTTCAAGCCTCGATGGTTGTCCGGATCGGCTTCACCCCGTCGTCTCCTTGCGCCGAAGATCGATCCACCTGAAAGCTTCTACCTTTGGCTTCTTCTTCGAGCTTTGAAGAAACTAGTTCACTCGGTTTGCTAAACCTTGTGAACTAGAGTGAGTAGAGGAGAGTGTGTTGGGATTTTCTCTATGGTTCTTGGTTCTCAACACATGAGACAAGTGAACCATAGAGTAAAGAGAGGGAGAGCAAGAGGAAGAAGATGAGTGCTCAAGAACAACAGAGAGAATGAAAATAATAGAATGAGAAAGACTTTTCTCTCTTGGCTCTCATAATCCAAAGCCATCATAACAAATCATAGCAATCAAGTATATGTGATGGTTTAAGCTACAATAGCCATATCATTTCATGCACTCATTTTTCACAAGAGAACAAGCAAGCAAAAAGTCTTTGCCATGAAATGATAGCCATTGTCATCATGATGGTCAACTAGTCAAACCTAGTCAACCGGTCAACAAAGTCAACCCCTCAACAACTATGTCACCATAATACTTAATTAATATTATTGTTAATCATATATCATATTCTCATTAGGGTTGAGCAAAAAGTCAATAGTCAACAGTCAACAGTCAACAACCCTAATGAGAATCCTCTGCCTCTGTCTCTCCGTCAACTGTGCATACACACCCGCATCCGCGTTCCGAGGAACACGAATACATACTGGATAAAACCAATCCCAAAACATACACTAGGATCTGGCTTAAACCAAAGCCCGCTAGTGTTAACTGTCCGGACACTGTACGTGCACAAGTGCACGGATGTGACCGAACCCTGTCGCAAAACCATGCGACCTGTCGCAAAACCATGCGACCTCTACTCTTTTGCCTAAAAGCGAATAGCTTTCTGTGTGGGACTCTAAAGACTCGACACTACGCTGGTAGTGGGTTTAACCACAGTCCGCAAGCGGCACTAGCTGTGCGTAACGGTCCCCAGGTAGAAGCCGACAAGAAGACTGACGAGGTGAAACCCATCTGAACTCCTACTGAGCCTGAATGTGACAGTCTCCGTACAGTCCGGTCTGTTCGTCTGATACATCGCATGGCGGGCCTAGGTGGATGGTAAACATCAGTCCCCTAATAGCGGTACAAGTGGTGTCGGAGTGAAGCCCAAAACACCCTGAGATAACACTGGAAGCCTACCAGTATGTCTCGATTGCCCTGGCCAGGGACTACTCGTGTAATGGCTCTCCTAGACACAGCGCGATGTCAACCCCCAATACCGGGAGAGACGAATCCTGTCTAACCGTCACTGCCTCCAAGTACTTCGGGACTGCACCCAACTACTACCTGTTTGCACAACTCCTTTGAGCCGTGGTAGGGTAGTAATCAAAGTACAGTGGGAACACACTCGAGGCGAAGTGACAGTGTCAAGTCAGCGGACTAAGCTGTACTCATGTCACCTGGCAACTGATAACTGACGATAGGTATAATACCAACCGGTCAGTTCCCAACGAGTCCTGTCCAGTGTACTCGTAACCTAACGAGCACCCGTATACTATCTCCAGTACGACGTACTGATGGCTGTGGGACAGACCATCTCCCACACTGGGATGAAAAGCGCATACGCTAATCTACTCCGGAGTATCGATGCCGTGTCTCGATAGTCCTGCGACTAGGGACCTGTATAAGGATGTGCTTATAGATTACCCAGCCCCCACTAGTGTGACTGCTATCACAACGCTGGTAATCAAGCAAAGATCCTAAGGGCTCCACTAATGTGTATAGGTGATATACTAAAATAAACACATGTACACATTGAAGTAGAAACAAACCAAGTAGCATACTACTATATTGAGCAAGATTGTTTATACAAGGTGAATATCCCAAGCTTCCATTAAGTAATATACAAACTAGTATGATACTGTAATGGCCTCTAGGGCATATACACTAACAGATTATTAGTTATATGTATGCCCTAGAGACCATTACTGTACATGTGATGTATATTGTAGTGGATGCTTGGACATATATAGGGAGGACTTTCTTGCTCGACATGATAGTATGCTATCTGGTTGCTTTTTATCTTAACATGTACACTTATTGTCTCTCTATTACATGTTGATAAAGCCTTTGGGATGAGTACTTGACTATCAGGATTATGATGCGGATTATACTAATGGGGCAGAGGTAGTCGGTAAGTACATCCTTAGATTGTTCCTAGTCGTGGGGGTATCGAGACAGGGCATCGATACTCCATAGTAGACTAGCGTATACGCTTCTCGACCCATATGATGGGCGATGGATGATCCCATATCCATTGGTGTTTGACATCAGAGAAGGTATACGGGTGCTCAGTGGAGACTGGGTATACAGGAAGGACTCGCCGAGAACTCCTAGATGGTATTATACATACCGTCAGATAGCAGTTCTCTGGTGACACTGGTACATGTTAGTCTGTCGAACCGAGATAGTCATAGAGTCTTGTGTGATTACCACTGTGCTTTGATTTCCACCATACCACGTTCAAGAGATCGTGCATAAAGGTGGATTTTGGGTACAGTCCCGAGTCACATGGAGGCAATGAGCGATAGGAGGGGATTCGTCTCTTCCGGTATTGGGGGTTGATGTTGCGCTATGCTCGCTTGGCCATAACAGTAAATCCCTGGCTAGAGTTGCTGAGATCTACTGGTAAGTGTTATCAGTAGTTTCTCGAACCGTTATGGATCTTGCATCGGCATGACTTATCAGGCTATTGGGGTCTGACGTTATACCACCCCCAATCTGCGATATGCGACATATCTGACGAAGAGACCGGACTGTACAGCAGTGTTACTGATTCGATTAGCAGGAGTATGAGCATGCTTTCTTATTGATCTTCTGATCGCTCAATACCCGGGTGGCCGTTACGTTTAGCAGACTGCTTGCGGCTTGTGGGTATTTGATATGATCATCAACTACTGTCGGCGTATTGACAAGTCTTTAGAGTCCTATACAGAGGTTTCCTGGTTCATGCGAAACGAAGTAGGAGCACATATGTGATATGTGCGGGACCAAGATTAATGCGCGTATGTGATACTGCAATCTATTCTCACGATATGTGATATCGGTCGGTAATATGTGATATAGCCGGGTTCTCAGATCAAGTGTTGATTCGATAAATTGATTCATATGATATTAGTCGGTTGTATGTGATATAGCCGGATTATTAAATCAAGTGCTGATTTGATAATTTAATGTATAATTATATATTTGATATATTAACTTACATTAACTAATATTTGATCACTAAGTATTCTTTTTCTCACTTATGTGCACATAATATATATGTGATATATATTAATGTACATTTTATTTGTGTCATGCTTGATGCCACATACTTCATGGGTGTATGAGACTCACACCATGCTTGATATAATGAGGGGGTTTTATTTATCAAAGTAAATCAAAAATGGTTGGATATTTAGCATGGCTACAAGATTGTAGAAGCTTATGGAACCATTGACCAAGTCCACCACTTTTGTTTCACTTGTAGGTAGTTATTAACCTAACCATTATACTGTAACGCCTTAGAATTCGATTAGTGTTAATTAAGCAATAATGCGGGTTTTCTGTTAAAATTTTACCAATTTGGGTTCCTCACTTTTTATAACATTTAATTAATAATTTATTATTATTTGTTTTGGGCTTGCACACACGTGTGCACGTTAATGTGAGAGTTTGTTTGTGTTAATCTTGTTTAGTGACCATGACAACATTAAGTTAATCCTAATCCTTATTTTACTTTAATCCTATCCTTTGTTTAAACTTTAAACTTAAACCTCTTAATATTTGTGAGAGATATTTTCTTTTGGGTTTTTTTTGGATGATAGGTGTCATGGTGAGTCATGGTTGCATTGATGATGCATGGTGCACTCACCCTTATCCTCACCTCTCTCTCTCATTATCCTCACCTCACTCATTTCTCTCTCACTTCATCTCTTTCTCATTATATTTTCATCTCCTCATAGCTCTCAACTGAACACTTATCCATTCTTCACTAATCCTTCACTAAACTTCATCAAATCATCACCAAATCACTTCATAAACCTTGTTTTGCCTCTTAGATACCTTGGAGCTTGGAAATCTAGGATCTTTGAGCTTGTGGGAGTAGGTAATGATCTCTATCTGTTAAGTAGGTCTTTTTAATGTTGCGTAGCTCGTTAGTTTCAGTTTAGAACGCATAATGTTTCGTTTCGTGCAAATATCATATTTTTAGTGTAGATTTGGGTCTCGGATGATCTGCTATCAAACCAGGTATTTATTGGAAAAGTTTCCATCACAGTGACCTTGTGTAGTGACCTAGAACCCACCATAAAAATCCGAACCCATTCCCTCTAGGGCAGGCCGCAGATTTATTGGTTCTGGCGGCAATTTGCAGCCAGAGTAGGGGCTAAGGGGTTATGTTTTGGTCTGGGGGTCTCTGGGGTTGTTTGTGGTCTCGTGGTACTTGCAACTTTCACAAATTGTTGGTATAGAAAAATATGGAATCACTTTACTTGTTTTCTAGTGTTTCGATTACGCGGGTTACGTTATATGATACGGTTCGTGTTCTTGTGTTGCTATTGCTCTTGGGTTAGTTTCATAGTGTCGCTATGTGCGTTAGCCACTAGACGAACACCTGAAAGTATGTTTGGAGTTGGTGCGTCGGTCAAATGTAGTTTGTACGTATTATTCGTCGATTGCTAATATACACTTGTTCTATGGTTTTATGATCTTAGGGTCGCAAGCAAGGACTTCGGACGCTGCGAAGAAGGGAAAGCGAGTGGTTGGTTTTACTAAGCCCAAGATCATCGGTGAGTAGATTTAACATCTACAGGGGAATCGCCCGCATGGCGTTATGTGTCTGGGCTAGATTTAAATGATATGATTCTTGATATTAAGTATATGGACATTGATTGTGCATGTGTACCTTCGTTGCGTATCTTATTTTCCTATTTGCATATGGACATAGTATTGATGAAACACAAGGCCAATATTGACGGTTCATGTTGCACGAGCACTAATTGTATGCTACACCCACTCCGTCGATAATTACCATGACACGTACAACCCTTATACATACGAGATATAGTTGACACCTATACTTATGTGATATAGTATCGGTTAGGGACATTAAGACATCGATTCAAATTTCTTTGTGCATATGACATATAGCATACCTGTATACCTACATGCTTACACATATGCTTTGACATGCCTACATGCTAGTTACCCATATACCTATATGGTAATGTACCATTAGTGACAGGTATATACACATATGAGACATAGCAACATGTACATCTTGCATACATACTTACACATACACCCGTATAGTATTACATCATTATTGATAGGTACATGCTCATACACCTTGCTATAGTTACATATTCACCTTTATATGATGTAGCGTTTGGTTTCGGAGGATTAGGAACCGCATGATATATTAATAACTTGTTTCAGTTAAATAGCGGTTTTTCCTTTATATGCTCATATTACTGTTTTATGTTGCATATATTATATTCATGGATTTTCGCATTTAGATATGGATTTCATATGATGTTTTACTCCTAAGTATATATATCAGTGGTATGGGACGCTGATATATATATATATATATATATATATATATATATATATATATATATATGTGTGTGTGTGTGTGTGTGTGTGTGTGTGTGTGTGTGTGTGTGTCAGTGGTATAGACTCTATAATATATGTACACATATATAATGATCTATGCAATTATATTTATTGAATTCTTGATGTTTTCTGGATTAGAGGACCGTGGTGTTTTCATGAAATTATACATTATTTGAAAAACCCGATTTCTCTTGATATGATATTTCAGCATCCACCATGAGATTTCTCGTTTCTGATATATACCCCATGCGAGGAGTGGAGTGGGCCGTGTGCGGGTACAAAGTGGGGCCCGGAGGTACCCTGGGGCATGAAGATCGCAGGTGATGGCGATGAGTTAGTGGGGGAATCCTACCTACCGGTGATAGTATTGGACTCGTCGGTGATCGCAGAGATATCGACCAGAGTCATGTACGTATGAATACGTGGAATTTCGAGTTTCGAAGCTGGGCATTCGGGTTTCGATATCGTATGATACGTACCTATCAGGGCCAGTCGTGGTGACGACGCCTGATAGACCAGTTGTTATGTGTCGATGCTGGGCACTAGTTTTCATGATGTTTTCGGGTGTCGATGTTTGACACTCAGTTTCCATGAGACTTACAGGTTATGAGGACCGATATTAGGGTCGATATTATGGCCGATATGAGGGCCGATCCGAGGGCCGATTTGAGGAAATTGGGATTTATATTGTCTTGATGGACATTAGTCCTGCCACGATGAGGATTCCGTGAGGATTGTTAGTGATATGTATGCCCTAGAAGCCATTACTAGTGGGGATAGAGTAGTCGCTAAGTACATCCTTCAAGGTCCCTAGTCGTGGGTGTATCGAGACAGGGCATCGATATACAGAGTAGACTAGCGTATAACTTCTCGACCCATGTAGATGGGCGATGGATGATCCCATATCCATTGGTGTTTGACATCATAGACAGTATACGTGTGCTCAGTGGAGACTGGGTACACTGGATAGACTCGCCGAGAACTCCCAGATAGTATTATACCTCACGTCAGATGGCAGTTCTCTGGTGACACTGGTACAGGTTAGTCTGTAGACCCGAGATCATCATAGAGTCTTGTGCGATTCACGCTTTGCTTTGATTTCCACCTTACCACGTTCAAGAGAACGTGCAAAACGATGGCTTTTGGGTACAATTCCGAATCACATGGAGGCAATGAGCGATAGGAGGGGTTTTGTCTCTCCCGGTATTGAGAGTTGATGGTGTGCTGTGTTCGATTTGCTATAACTGGAAATCCCTGGCCAGGGTTGCTGAGATTTACTGGTAAGAGTTATCAGTAGTTTCTTGAACTGTTATGGACCGCATATCGACACGACTTATCGGTTACTGGGGTCCGACGTTTACCACCCTTAGACTAGATATGCGACATATCAGACGAAGAGACCGGACTGTATGGGAGTGTTACTGGTTGGATTCACAGGAGAATGTACAGGCTTGCTTGTTGATCTTCTGATTGCTCAATACCTGGGTGGCTGTTACGTTTAGCTGACCGCTTGCAGCTTGTGGTTGTTTGATATGATCATCACCTACTGCCGGTGTATTGACGATTCTTTAGAGTCCTACACAGAGATTTCCTGGTTCAGGCAAAATGGAGTAGGAGCACATATGTGATATGTACGGGACCGAGAAGAATACGTGTATGTGATACCGTATTCGATTCTCGCGATATGTGATATCGGCCGGGTATATGTGATTAGCCGGGTCATCGGATCAAGTGTTGATTCGATGAACTGATACATGTTATATTAGTCAGTTATATGTAATATGGCCAGATTATTTGATCAAGTGTTGATTCTATAATTTAATGTATAATTATATATGTGATATATTACGTTACATTAACTAATATAAGCTCCCTTTAAAGATTCTTTTTCTCACTTAGATAATACATTGATGTATATATATATATATATATTAATTGTATTATTTTCTTTTGTTACATTAAATATTATATATGTGATATATAATATTGTACCATATTAGGGTTTGGATTAGGGTTAAGCTTTTGGATTAGGGTTTTGGATGAGCTTTGAGGAAGCTTCATGAATGTTTGACTTTGTCAATTTTCTTTGTTATTTTGGAGAGATATTTGTTAACCCAACCCAAACCTTAACACATGGTAAAGTCTCTACAAGGGTAAGCATGTCATGCTTAACCCTAGGTTGCATTTCTAACCTCAACAACATTTTCATTATTCATAACAAAAGGATTTCTTCTTCTTCATCCTCTTGAAAAAGCTTCACTAGATTTTGGGTTTGTGATGATTTTGAGTGAGAAATTGAAAATAAAAGAGAGCAAAATTCCTACTTCATCATCCTCAACTATTCTAGCCACTTAAATTAGGGTGTTTGCTCTACTAATACTTGATTAGTTAAGCAAGAGTTTGGGTTTGAGATTCTTCAAGGTAGATCATCTTGGATTAGTGAAGTCTTCAAGCAAGGATGCATTATTCTCTTCATGGAGCCTTTCTAGAGTCCAGGTACTTGATGATCGAAGCGAAGGGACCTCAACACGGAGGTTATGAAGCGAAGGAACGGACTACAAAGGTTGTAATCCCTAACTCTTAGATGTTAAAGTGTTAGCATGCTAGTTTTGTTTGATTCTCTAGTTAAATTTTCTATGTTTAGGGTTATCTATAATGGAAAAATTTGAAATTGGCATGAGAGATGCCACCCGAAACCTTGCTGCCGTTGTAGGTTTCCCAACAAGGATGACATGTTTTATCCCATATTCCGCATTTATTTTATATGCATTACTTTATGTATTGGTTGTACCTGATAGAGTACTTTTCATGACTGTTGTATAAACATATTGTCATATTATAGCTTCATGTATTAGTTGTACCTGATAGAGTACCTTTCATGACTGTTGCATACATATGGCCATTTATTGCTTTTAGCTTGCGTGTGACAGATTCGCACAGTACGTGCATACTTGCGATTACCTGCATATGTTATTTACTATTCACGAGTTGGCAACTCACCCGCGTTGTGCCACAGAGTTTGCAGGTTGTTCCTCAGAGTAGTCGAGGCAGGGCTTCTACCTATCGTATCATCTTTTGCAGTGGATACCGCTACGGCTGACTGTGTGCAGTTTTGCTATAGGTGGGTTTTGCGGTTATCCGATATTGCTCATTGTATATCTTTGTACCATGTACTCTCCATCTACCACTTTCTTGTATTGACTTAGAGACGTGATGTGAGGACGATATTGTATATTATTTTGTGATTTGGGATCTTTTATGCAGTTCCACTTTATATCGTCTTTTTTTTCGCTACGGCGTCGTATATCTGTTGTGGTGGTTGTTTTCCGCCTTTGGGCGTGGATTTACTCCCGTTTGGGGATGCTTTACTTATATCTTTGTTGTACTCCATTTTGGGGCTGGTTTTTTTACAAAAGAGGTGCTGCAAAATTTTTTAAGAAATAAAGCTGGACTTTAAAGAATTTGTATTTGAGATTTCAAAAGTTTTAACAATGTTCTTATCACTTACTATTTTTGATGGTTTAGATTGCTGGGTTTTCGCCTTACTTAAATTGCGTTACGCCTATAGACGTTACGTAATTTAAGGGCCGTCACGTGCCAAATTTCGGGTCGTGACAAAGTTGGTATCAGAGCGCTAGGTTTTACCTTTCGGAGTGTAGGATGACTTTGGTATGATGGAGTAGGTAGCTTAAGCAGAGTAACGTAGTGTGTGTATGTCCGCGGCATACTTACAATAAGGTACTCCGCCTAAAGTGACCTAAGTACTAATTGCTTGAAATTCCTTCATTGATGATACTTATCCTTATGGTTCGATTTCTGTGTTCTTATCAAATCCTATTTCCATTTATATCCTTATGCCGTCGATGACTATGAGGGCTCAGAGAGGTGCAGCGAGAGCCGGGGTCAGAGTTGACTCGTGTGGTACGAGGATTGACCAGGACGGTACGCTCGCTGTACAGGAGCAGATTGATCCGCCTTCGATAGATCGTATCGCTAGGCTTGAGGCAAATATGCAGGACTTGCGCCAGATGATGAGGTCGTTGGTTGAGGCCAGTCGAGCGCAGCGACAGGAGGTTGCCACCTCTGTTACCTAGTTATTCCTTACGATCAGCACCCAGCAATGTGTTACGTATACAGAACCATTGGACGCAGCCCTATTAGATGAGGAGCGTCTTTCCGAGACTTTGGGAGTTCAAGAACAGAGGAGGACTCGTGCAGGTGTACCATCCCAGAGACAGAGACTTAGTCGTCGTGACAGATTCCGTGCACGTTGCGGGAGTAGCAGAGGCTTGGGACGAGGATAGTCGTTTAGCTCTTATTCCCAGGAGGGTCAGCAGTTTTTATCTGGATGTTACCGGTGCGGGAGTTTGGGTCATCGGGTTCGAGATTGTACTGAGCCACGTGAGCGCGAGGTAGCTATACCGCGGAGAGGTCGTGGTCGCGGAAGATTTGTTCCGAGTGTACAGGATAGCACAGGAGGAGGACAGCCAGTTGCGGGTAGAGGGCAGGCACGAGCGTTTGCTTCTACTCATCGGGACGCGCGGGCGTCCAATACAGAGTTTTCAGGTATTCTTAATTCGTATGTTCTTTTGATTCGTATGTTTGTTTAATTCGGGATCTATGCACTCGTTTGTTCTACGCAATTAGTGTCGTGGTTGGGCCGAGAGTCGTGTATGCTAGATCAGCCGTTCGTTGTGTTAACTTCTATCAGCGATTCTTTTGTTGCGCGACACGTGTTCCGATCGTGTGCCAATCGGATAGGAGATAGAGATTCGTCCGTCGATTTAGTCCTTCTAGAGATGTTGGGCTTGACGTTCTCCTGGGCACGGACTGGTTAACTACGTGCTATGCGTCTGTGGACTGCCGTGAGAAAACAGTCAGGTTTTGTTTTCTCGGCGAGTCAGTTCTTGTTGTGCAGGGGGGACTGTGGTGCCGCCCCTCACAGCTTGAATTCAGCCTTTTTCGCTAGTCGGCTTTTGAGGAGAAGATATCGTGGATTCATGGCTTTCATTTGTGATACGGAGCCACAGTGGGTTCGTTGGACCGGGTTCCTATCGTGCGAGAGTTTTCCGACGTTGTTCCAGATGAGCCGGCAGAGCTTACGGAGCTTAAGGATCAGCTGCAGAGTTGCTAGATAGGGGGACTTGTACGTCCAAATGTTTCGCTTTGGGGAGCTCCTATTCTGTTAGTCAAGAAGAAGGACGGCAGTTTGAGGTTGTGTATTGATTAATCGTCAATTGAACCGAGTTACGGTGCGGATAGGTATCCTTTACCCCGCATTGACGATTTCTTTGATCAGCTCTAGAGTGCGAGACATTTTCTAAGTATTTTTGGGATCGGGTCATCATTGGTTGCGTGTTCGGAGTGATGACATTCTGAAGACTGCTTGTGCGCGCGCTACGGGCTTTATGAGTTTTGGTGGTGTTGTTGGACCGACCAATGCCCTAGAAGCATTCATGGATGTGATGAACCAGAATCTTCTGGCCGTTCCTCGACCAATTGACTGTTGTGTTATTGATGACATTCTGGTCTTTTCCAAGAGTCGTGAGGAACATAAGCAGCACTTGAGGATTTCTTTGTAGACATCGGGAGAGTACCAGCTGTTTGCTAAACTCTTGAAGTATTCCTTTAGGCTTGATAGTGTTGACTTCCTAGGTCATGTGGTTACGGGAGATGGTATTCGTATGGACCTGAGTGAGATCGAGGCTGTACAGCTTTGGCCCAGACCTGATCAGGGACAGAGGTCCGCAGATTTTTGGGCTTAGCCGGTTTTTACCGCGGTTTCGTACAGAATTTCTTGAGTATCGCTGCACCGTCGACCGTACAGACAAGGAAGGGGGTTCCTTTTCTTTAGACTGAGGCATGTGTGATGAGTTTTCAGCAGTTGAAGACTCGGTTGACGACTGCACCAGTTCTATCTTTGCTTTCTCGATCAGGCGACTTTGTTGTTTTCTGTGATGTTTCGTGAGTGGGGCTCGATTGTGTACTGATGTGGCATTATGGAGTTATCGCTTATGCTTCCCGACAGTTGGAGGAAGTACGAGCAGGATTTATCCCACTCATGATCTGGAGATGGCCGCGGTGGTCTTGCGCTGGAGATTTGGGGACACTACTTGTACGGAGAGTCGTGTCAGATTTTCACGGACCACCAGAGCTTAGTGTAATCTTCCTGCAGCAGGTGTTGTTTGTTGAGACAACGCTATTGGATGGAGCTTCTGAAGGATTGTGTTTATGAGAACCTTTGTTACCCGTGGCAAGGAGATTGTGGTAGCTGATACTTGAGTCATAGGCCCGGGGGTAACTTGTTCCAGTTGTGCGCAGTTCAGAGACAGTCTTATGCAGATTTAGTGTTCTTGTGCGACAGATGAGTACAGTTTAAGTTTTCCTTTACTAGGGGACAGCTTGCTCATGTCCACGCCCGTCCACTTTTACTTAATCATTTTCGTGAGGCACAGCCCGCCGATGCTCGTTTGTTTGAGATTCTGAGCATGTTCGGCAGGGTAAAGATTCGGAGTTCTTGATTTATGACCAGGGTGTGCTACGTTTAGGGACGCGTTTGTGTGTACCTGATATTGAT
This sequence comes from Agapanthus africanus, assembly GCA_030015575.1. Taxonomy (NCBI): domain Eukaryota; kingdom Viridiplantae; phylum Streptophyta; class Magnoliopsida; order Asparagales; family Amaryllidaceae; genus Agapanthus; species Agapanthus africanus. The sequence continues at coordinate 123,945,477 of JASDDO010000004.1, read as the reverse complement.
GGGTAGAGACACGAGGTCCTAGAGCAGGCATTTCAGTCATCTTTTTGTGTCCATCCGAGTTCCACCGAGATGTAGCGTGACTTGTGAGATAGTTACGGGTGTGCAAGGATGACGAGTGGAGTTTCGGATTTTGTTTCGAGGTGTCTGACTTGTTGCGAGCTAAGGTTGAGCATTTGAGACCGGGTGGAGAGTTGCAATCTTTAACCGTTTCGTTGTGGGAATGGGAGCAGATCTCTATGAATTTCGTTGTGGTGTCTACCCAGGTCTAGACAGGGTGTGACTCCATTTGGGTGTTGTTGTCCGGTTATGCTCAGTTTGCTCAGTTGTTCTTCGATGAGTTTGTGAGTTTGCATGGATTTCCTTCATGTGTTGTATCTAATAGAGGCACCCAGTTCGCTTGTCGTCTTTGGCAGGAGCTTCAGGAAGACTTGGGTACTAGTTGAGCTTTAGCGCCACGTTCCATCTGTAGACCGATGGTTAGTGAGAGCAGGCTATATAGACTCTAGAGGATATGCTTGTGCGTACGTACTAATTGATTGTTGGCAGTTGGGATCGTTACTTGCCATTGATAGGGTTCTCCTTCGATAGCTGTTATCAGGAGACATTCCAATTGGCAACCTTTAGGCTCTGTTTGGTAGGTGGTGTCGATCGCCAGTTTGTTTTACTGACTCTGCGAGAGTAGGATTTTTGGACCCCAACTAGCCGAGAGGCTTCGGAGAAGATCTAGTTGGTTCAGGTCAGGATGAGAGCAGCCTAGTGCAGACAGAAGTCTTATGCCGACCGTAGTTGTCGCACACTTGAATTCGCAGTGGGAGATCATGTATTCCTACGGATTCTTCCGATGATTGGCGTGTTGTGTTTTGGGAAGCTTAGTTCCAGATTGTAGGTCCTTTTGAGATCCTTGAAGCGAGTTAGTATCGTTGCTTATATTTTGGCACTTCCGCCCAGATTTTTGAGTTTTCATCCCGTTTTCCTTGTGTCGATACTTCGCAATTACCTTCATGACCTTTTCACATGATTTAGCACCAGACCATTTAATTGGGACGCGATATTTCGTTCACCAGCAGCCGATGGTTATAGTGGATCGGCAGGTGGAGAATTTTCGGTTAAGGGTCTTACCATATCTGGAGGTTTTTCTTTGGCGTAGCCGTATAGTGAGGAGATCACTTGGAAGGCTGCGTGCGAGATTTGGGAGTTTTGCACTCATCTCTTTGAAGGTATGCATGGTAAGAATTTTAATTCGGGAACGAATTTTCTTTAAGGGGGGTAGATTGTAACGCCTTAGAATTCGATTAGTGTTAATTAAGCGATAATGCGGGTTTTCTGTAAAAAGTTTACCAATTTGGGTTCCTCACATTTTATAACATTCAATTAATAATTTATTATTATTTGTTTTGGGCTTGCACACACGTGTGCACGTTAATGTGAGAGTTTGTTTGTGTTAATCTTGTTTAGTGACCATGACAACATTAAGTTAATCCTAATCCTTATTTTACTATAATCCTATCCTTTGTTTAAACCTTAAACTTAAACCTCTAGATATTTATGAGAGATATTTTCCTTTGGGTTTTGATTGGATGAGAGGTGGCATGGTGAGTCATGGTTGCATTGATGATGCATGGTGCACTCACCCTTATCCTCACCTCTCTCTCTCTCATTATCCTCACCTCACTCATTTCTCTCTCACTTCATCTCTTTCTCATTATATTTTCATCTCCTCATAGATCTCAACTAAACACTTATCCATTCTTCACTAATCCTTCACTAAACTTCATCAAATCATCACCAAATCACTTCATAAACCTTGTTTTGCCTCTTAGATACCTTGGAGCTTGGAAAGCTAGGATCTTTGAGCTTGTGGGAGTAGGTAATGATCTCTATCTGTTAAGTAGGTCTTTTTGATGTTGCGTAGTTTGTTAGTTTCAGTTTAGAACGCATAATATTTCGTTTCGTGCAAATATCGTATTTTTAGTGTAGATTTGGGTCTCGGATGATCTGCTATCAAACCAGATATTTGTTGGAAAAGTTCCCATCACAGTAACCTTGTGCAGTGACCTAGAACCCACCATAAAAATCCGAGCCCATTCCCTCAAGAGCAGGCCGCAGATTTATTGGTTATGGCCGCAATTTGCGGTCAGAGTAGGGGCTGGGGGTGTGTTTTGGTCTGGGGGTCTCTGGGTTGTTTGTGGTCTCGTGGTACTTGCAACTTTCACAAATTGTTGGAATAGAAAAATCTGGGATCACTTTACTTGTTTTCTAGTGTTTCGATTACGCGCGTTACGTTATACGATACGGTTCGTGTTCTTGTGTTGCTGTTGCTTTTGGGTTGGTTTAGTAGTTTCGCTACGCGTGTTAGCCACCAGAAGAACACTTGAGAGTATGTTTGGAGTTGGTACGTCGGTCAAACGTAGTTTGTACGTATTATTGGTCGATTGCTAATATACACTTGTTTTATGGTTTTATGATCTTAGGGTCGCAGGCGAGGACTTCGGACGCTGCGAAGAAGGGAAAGCGAGTGGTTGGCTTTACTTAGCCTAAGATCATCGGTGAGTAAATTTAACATCTACAGTGGAATCGCCCGCATAGCGTTATGCGTCTGGGCTAGATTTAAATGATATGATTCTTGATATTAAGTATATGGACATTGATTGTGCATGTGTACCTTCGTTGCATACCTCATTTTCCTATTTGCATATGGACATAGTATTGATGAAACACAACACCATTATTGATGGTTCATGTTACACGGGCACTAATTGTATGCTACACACACTCCGTCGATAATTGCCATGACGCGCACAACCCATATATATACGAGATATAGTTGACACCTATACTTATGTGATATAGTATCGGTTAGGGACATTAAGACATTGATTCATATTCCTTTTGTGCATATGACATATAGCATACCTGTATACCTACATGCTTACACATATGCTTTGACATTCCTACATGCTAGTTACCCATATACCTATATGGTATTGTACCATTAGTGGCAGGTATATACACATATGAGACATAGCTACATGTACATCTTGCATACATACTTACACATACACCCGTATGGTATTACATCATTATTGATAGGTACATGCTTATACATCTTGATATTGTTATGTTTGTCACAGAAAATTGCATTTCAATACCGCTCATTCATTATCTGTTTTGTTATATATCGGTACTATTAACCAGTGTCTGCTTAGTAATTACATATTACATGTATCCGTGACAAAAAACTGGAAATACACTTAAAATCACGGATATATCGTTTGTGAGCCGATACTGCAAACAGAACAGAAAACCGATCATTGTCCAAAGAGTTCTTTTTGCAAATAGATGTGTGCACACAATTTTGGTCCAACACAATGTAAGTGTGCATATGGACCATGGTGGGGCTGCCTAGGCGACTTGACATGATGAAATGGTGCAAGTAGGGAACATGTGCATTAAATGCTAAAAGAGGTGATGCGATGTGCATTAAATGCTAAAGAGGTGATGCGATGTGCATTAAATGCTAAAGAGATGATGTGATTTAAAGCATCATGATTTCCCTCCAAAAGCTACTAAGCAACCCATGTTGCCTATAAATACCAAGTCATGGACAAGGGGAGAACATACTTTCTCTTTAGTTTTGCTTTAGAACTCTTGTAATTTGTAACTTGTTTTACTTTGAACCCTTGAGTTCTTTGCCTTCTCTTGATCATGCAAACTCTTTATTAAGCTTGCAAATTTATTTTTTGGTTATTAATCTCAAGGGTTGTATCTTCATTTGGAATCAATAAAACTTTCTTTTTGCCTTCATTTGCCTTATGTTCTTAGCCTTCTCTTGATTTTGCAACCTCTTCATTGAGCTTGCAAGTTTAAGTTTAGGCTATTGAACCCATAGTTTGGAATGTGTTCTATGGTTCCTAGTATCTTTATTTCTTGCTTTACTTTCTTGCAGTTTATTTCCATGCTGTACTTACTTTCAATTTTATTACTATGTCATTTACATTCTTACAATGCTCTTTTCTTTTCTTTGTTTATCTTTTCTTTGCTCTTTTTGTTTGTTGTTGTGATTAGTTGTGAATATGTTGATGTTAGGAAAGAAACCAATATTGTAAATTAAGATTTCCTTTCTCATTTCCTTTTCCCGATCTTTTCCATTAAACTTCGCCCAAACCATACGCAAGCGCTCCGTTAGGCACCCTACCCTACCAAGGTATCGGTGATTCCTAATCGTGACCGGTTGCGTTCGGATTGGCCGGAGGCGAAAGCAAGCGACAAGAACGGACGAACAAGGGTCAATAAGCCGGATTTCACAATACCATGGTTAAGCACCCTAATCCACGTTGTTGTTGATTGCTCTAGCTTTAGTGGTCAATCTCGGCTCAAAGGATTGAGTACGGATTTTCTTAACTTACACTATCATATCTAATCCTAACAGCTTATTCTTTTGCATATATACACATAGGGTAGATACGAACATTTTCGACATGCGTATTAACTCATCAAAATAAGAACGTAAAATGCTCTGTCTCCCTGCGGACGACCCGTACTCATCGTGCCTAGCTGCAAAGCGATACCGTCATGAATGTGGTTAACTTTAGAACTTAAAACTCGACATGCCAAAAGTGTATCAATCAAGTTACATGTTCACCTTTATATGATGTTGCATTTGGTTTCGGAGTATTAGGAACCACATGATATATTAATAACTTGTTGCAGTTAAATAGAGCTTTTTCCTTTATATGCTCATATTATTGTTTCATGTTACATATATTATATTCATGGATTTTCGCATTTAGATATGGATTTCATATGATGTTTTACTCCTAAGTATATATATCAGTGGTATGGGACGCTGATATATATATATATATATATATATATATACATATATACATATACATATACATATATACATATATATACATATACACATATATATATGTAAATATAGATATATATATCTATCTATATATATATATATATATATATATATATCAGTGGTATGGGACGTTATATTTGTACACATATATACTGATCTATACAATTATATTTATTGAATTCTTGATGTTTTCTGGATTTGAGGACCGTGATGTTTTCATGAAATTATGTATTATTTGAAAAACCTGGTTTCTCTTGATATGATATTTCAGCATCCACCATGAGATTTCTCGGTTCTGATATATACACCATGCGAGGAGTGGAGTGGGCCGTGTGCATGTACATGGTGGGGCTTGGAGGTTCCTGTAACGTTTCTGAAATCGTTATGCAAATTTTTTCCGTTTTAGGGTAAAATAGTCGGTATTTTCCGTTTTAACTCGATAGTGATCAAACTTCTGTATAGACTTGTTTGCAACTAGTTTTACTAGAATGAAGCTAGTTTGCGAGTTTTGTGGGTCACTTGGAAGTTTTGGTTCACTTTGATACTTTCCCTAATTAAAGTATTATATTAAGTTGTTAATTATGCACTTAATTAGTGGTAATTATAATTTTGGCTTGGGTTAATTATTTCTAATGTGAATCTATGCTAATCTAATCCCTAGATTTTTAGTTAATCCATCCATAGAAATATCTAGATATTTCTAATTAAATTGAACTATTAAAAGAAAAGAAAAGGTGGCAAAAAGACTTTATTGCACTTATTAGCATTTATCGTTGATTTTGCTAGATATTTCCACACATTTTACACAAACGCCCCCCCTCTTTCTACTTGGCCGAGCCCTTCTCCATGCTGCCCTCACTTGCTCATTTTCATCTTCTTCTTGCTCAAATAAATGATCAAAAATCATGAAATATTCACACAAACTCAAATAAAGATCCTTACTCCTTAATCTTTAGCCTAAACTAGCTTAGTTCTTCATTAAAGTTAGCATTTTGGGAGTCTATTTTGGAATTCAATTTGCAAGTTTGATAGCATGTTTGTGAGCTATAAATCCTAACCCTAATCCTTTATTATTGCTTAATTCTTTAATCTAGCTATTTAAATGTTTAATATAACTTCAATTTCATGTTTTGAATTTTCATGATAAGCTTTATGAATTTCAAGTTTGGGTTTTGATGTGTTTAAGCGGTTAATCTTGAAGTGTAGACTTGGATAACCTAATCATTTTGTGAGAATGATATTTGTTAAATTCCTATTTGTCTAATTGAGATAATTAGCAAAATAGGTTTTACTAAATCATGTTTTGGGTGAGATTAAAATGGGAGTAAAGGTTTGGATGACTTAATTAAGCCGCTTTGTGATGATTGTGATCACTAGATTGTTTAAAACATCTAGCTTTGTGTTAAATGAGCTAAAATGATATAAACTGCTTACTAGGTTTTTGGTAAAAATTAGACGTGGGTTTTAATGGACATGGTGATGATGTATATATTTTTTATCTACAATAATTATATGTGTTGTGAATGAGTATTGGTGCGATTGGATTTTTGGCGTGGCAGTTTTCATGTATAGAGACACTAGTGAGGGTTTTCGCTATGTTTTCCGGTATTTTGAATTCTTGGATTTGCGACTGGATATTGTATTTGGGCGTTGGATACTTTTACATAAACGACGACAGTTGTTTGGTTGTTTTTCATGTGTAGGCTATAGGTTCTAACCTATGAGCGCACCGCGTGCCGTTTTTGTATTTCGGAATTTGATGTTAATAGCATTGCGATTTCATATTGATTGTAGGTACCTTCGCATGTATTTTGAGATGACGAAGCGCATCGACACAACTAAACGAGGAGTTTAGAAGGTGAGTAGATTTATATCTACGGGGGAAGTCGGGTGGATGGCGTATAGCACCCCCGCAAACATTGATATGGAATATCGTTTGATTATTTTATCCTGATAAATGATATGCGACGGATATGATTGTAGGATTTACAAAAATAATATGATAGAAGTTGATACTAATGAACATATTGATATATGAGAATATGAAATGAGAAGTGAATCATGATAGGTACGAATTTGAAAGAGAACTAGTTTGACGTTTTTTTTATGCGAGATATTAATGTGACGAATGAGTATACAATGTGATATGATGACTTAGTGTGATATGTCGTTATATGGAATATGAGATTGTTGATACCTTTGTAGGTCCTCTGATATGAGTTTGACATGGATGTGACCTGAGAGATAGGTATATATATATGGATAATATTTTACATATTGAGTGATATGTCGTACGAGACTTAGATCCGTACCCCGATATTGTATAGGTTGATAGAATCCTTATTTGTTTAATGCTGTCGTACGATAGATTACCGTACGCGATGAGTTTTACTTGTTGATTTATCCATACCCTTGTTTATAGGAGGCCGTACGATGGATTGTACCGTACGTGATATTGTGAGGTTGGATGCCGATTGATGGATTCACCGACTCGGATATATATTGTAGAAAAGTATACCTTATAGCTTTTAGCAGATGATTTACTTTATGCTACAATCATGTTATTCTCATTGCATTAAATACACCTATGCTAGTACACCTACACCATTATCGATAATGCGCATGTTACACTTACACAGATTTTCCGGTTCACATTGTTGGATATAGTGCCCTCAAAGTCAATTATTGGATCGCAGGAACGTGATTGCAATTATTGAGGGAGGACCTATACCGATAAGACTGTCTTACTCGAGATGATAGTATGCTATCTGGTTTGTCTTTATCATCGTATACATTCTTTAGTTCACTATTTCATGATGATAGAGCCCATAGGATTCTTACTTGACTGCCAGCAGTATGATGGTGATCATATACGTGGGAGCTGGGGTCTATAAGCACATCCTTAAAGTGTCCCTAGTCGTGGGAGTTTCGAGACAGGGAATCGATACTCCAGAGTAGACTAGTGTATACAGTCGAGACCCCGATGAGGGGCGGTGGCCGGTCTCACAAGCCACTGGTATCAGTTGGATCACCTAAGATGTATACAGGTGCTCATTGGGTTATAAGTACACCGGACAGGACTCGCCGGGAACATGCTAGTTGGTATTATACAAATCGTCAGATTGCAGTTCCCTGGTGACATGTGTACAGGTTAGCTTGTCGACCTGAGTGTAGGGTTGCTGGGCATGCTCACAAGGTTCTACGAGGTATCAACCATGCCCGATTAAAAAATTAGCCATGTCGAACAACCCAAAACCGGATCTTTAAACTAGAGTTTATGCGAAAACTAACATGTTAAACTCTTTAACACTAAGTGAGAGGGATTACAACCTTTGTAGATCCGGTCCTTCACTTCTTAAGCTCCGTGTTGAGGTCCCTTCGCTGCGATCATCGTGTTCCGGACTCTCGAGAGGCTTCACGAAGAGAAAGATGCGGTCTTGCTTCCGATCTTCGATAACAAAGATGATCTACCTTGAAGTTTCATTAACACAAGCTAACACTCACCAAATGAAGTGAACACTCTCATCTAAAGGGCAAGGATAGATGAGAATGATGAATTAGGATTTTTGCCCTCTTTTATTTTCTAATTCTCACTCATTTTCATCACTTGGAAAAAGCTAAAAAGCTTTTTCCATGAAAGAAAGAAGAAGAAAGAAGAAGAAGAATATCATAATCCTTTTGTGATGAATAATGTAAAGAAGATAATGATCAATAATGCAACCATGGTTGCTAAACCTTTGTAGAGAATTAACCAAGGGCTAGGGTTTGGGTTGGGTTAAAGCATGAGTCATTTGAAAATATCTTGCACAAAACAAAATGAAACCTTCGAGGATCATCAAGAAGGAACTAACCCAAAACAAACCCTAACCTTGTTTAATCTCCACTAAACATGTTGCATTAATTATTATATCTTGTTACAATATTATATATCACATATATAATATTTATTGTAACAATATAAAATAATACAATTAACATATATCGCATATATATCAATGTATTACCCGAGTGAGAAAAAGAATCTTTTAGTGAGCTAATATTAGTTAATGTAATTTAATATATAATATATATTATTATACATTAAATTATCGAATCAACACTTGATCCGACAATCCGGCTATATCGCATATAACCGACTAATTCGATGACCCGGCTATATCACATATACCCGGCCGATATCTCATATCGCGAGAATCCAATACGGGATCACATACCACATTATCCTCGGTCCCGCACATATCACATATGTGCTCCTACTCCATTTTGCATGAGCCAAGAAACCTCTATGTAGGACTCTAAAGAATCATCAATACGCCGGCAGTAGGTGATGATCATATCAAACACCCACAAGCTGCAAGCGGTCAGCTAAACGTAACAGTCACCCAGGAATTGATCGCTCAGAAGATCAACAAGCAAGCCTGTACATTCCCCTGTGAATCCAAACAGTAACACTCCCATACAGTCCGGTCTCGTCGTCTGATATGTCGCATATCTCGCCTAGGGGTGGTAAACGTCAAACCCCAGTAGCTCGATAAGTCGTGTCGATTTGAGGTCTATAACAGTTTGAGAAACTACTGATAACACATACCAGTAAATCTCAGCAACCCTGGCTAGGGATTTCCAGTTATAGCCAATCGGACATAGCACAACTTCAACTCCCTATACCGGGAGAGACGAATCTCCTCCTATCGCTCATTGCCTCCATGTGATTCGGGACTGTACCCAAAAGCCACCTTTTTGCACGCCCTCTTGGACGTGGTATGATGGAAATCAAAGCACAGTGGGAATCACACAAGACTCTATGACGATCTCGGGTCAACAGACTACTCTGTACCAGTGTCACCGGAGAACTGCCATCTGACGTGAGGTATAATACCATCTGGGAGTTCTCGGCGAGTCCGTCCAGTGTACCCAGTCTCTACTGAGCACCCGTACACCATCCTTGATGTCAAACACCGATGGATATGGGATCATCCATCGCCCATCATATGGGTCAAGATGCGTATACGCTAGTCTACTCTGGTGCATCGATGCCCTGTCTCGATACACCCTCGAATAGGAACAGTTATAAGATATACTCGCCGACTACCGTGGCCCCACTAGTATGATCTCATCATAGTCCCAGTAGTCAAGTACATATCCTAAGGGCTTTATCAACATGTAACATAGAGACAATCAGAGTACATGTTAAGATAAAGTACAACCAGATAGCATACTATCATGTCGAGCAAGAATGTCCTCCCTATATATGTCCAAGCATCCATTACAATATATATCATATGTACAGTAATGGCCTCTAGGGCATACATATAACTAACAATCTTCCACTTGCACTAGGGTCATCTGTTGTGGTATCGCATACTCAACAATTAGCTGTGGTTGAAGTATCTCATACTCAACCATCCCATAAAAGTCTCTACTGGGAAAAAGGTCATTGTGAGTGGATCCGCGCTGTCGTCCTCTGTGTCTACTCTCCTAATCTCGATCTCCCTGGAGATCAACCATCTCCATGATCAGGTGATACTGCCTAAGAATTATATCTGGATTTATGATGGGACGGTAGTTCCTTGGCATAAGCCACAACTCCATTGTCACACAATGGTAGGAACGAAATTCATCTCATCAACCTATATATCCAGACTGCCTCTTTGGTAGCATCCTTGGTAACGATGTATCTTGCCTTTAATCGTCTAGTAAGTCACGATATCTAGCTTGGAACTCTTCCAACATACCGTCCCTCCACTCAGGGTAAAGACAATGCCTGCGACTGACATTCAGTCGTCCTTATCACCCTGGAACCTTTCCAGTGATTCTCCCCAGGATCGATTGATACCATCTCACTATATCTAGTGAGAATCCTAATATCCAATTAGATCTATCTCATAGATCCAAAACCCTGGATTTAGGAGGTATCACTTTGATCCTATATGGAGAATCCTTGTGATAAGCAGAGATTGACCGAGCGTAGCATAGGAAACTCCTTTCTTATCAAGAGTATGTCATCCACGTACTCTACGAGGATCACCACCATACTCCCTACTACTTTTTTGTATATACAAGGTTCATCTACCATTTTGATGAAGTCAAACTCTTTGACTACCACATCAAAACAGACGTTCCAACTCCGTGATGCCTGCTTTATCACATAAAACATCTTTCACACGTTTCCGCTGCTCCCACTGTCTACGAAGCCCTCTGGCTGTGTACTTATAGACGCTTTCTTCTAAAACAACATTTAGAAAAACGGTCATGACACCCAACCACCAGATATCGTAGTCATGGTATGTAGCAGTGGCAAATAGGATCTGGATGGACTTAAGCATAGCTTTGAAAGTCTCAACTTTTCCATGTACACCAAGTAATCTTCTCAAGATATACTTTCTTCTGATGGGGATTTAACCCTTCAGATAAAGCAGCCAAAGTCCATACTTTGTTGGTGTATAAGGATTCCATCTCAGATCACTAAGCATCCAGCCATTCTTACAGAGTCCCACTCCTGATGGCCAGCTCGAAACGAGTTGGGTCATCATCTCATGATGCAATCCTCGCTCCTACTGTCATAGAGAAACCGAAGTATCTCTCAGGTGGGTGAGGAACCCTACTAGATCGGCAAGGAGGCTGAGGTTCGTTGGTTACTATTGAATACTTCGGTTCTACCAAATCATCTGCTGTAGTTTGTATAGCTGGAACTCTTTCCAGTTCTACCTCATGACCACTAATTTCTTCACAAGAAATTCCCTTTCACAAAGGTGGCATACTGAGAAACAAAACATCTTTCGTTCCTCGGTTTGGTAGAAGATATTCCCTTGCGAATGCTTGGGATATCCAACAAACTTCCACAGAACTGACATTGCCTCGAGCTTGTCCAGATTTTGCTTTTAGACATAGGCTGGATAACCCCAAATCTTAACAAACTTAAGATATGGGCTCTTCCCATTCCATATCACATATGAAGTGGTAGGCAACTGATTTGATTTGAACCCTATTCAATAGGTATCCAGCTTCTCAAGTGCATATCTCCCAAAAGGAAATAGGAAACTCAGTAGTACTCATCATAGAGCACACCATATCACATAGGGTGCTATTGCTCCGCCCCGATACACCGACGTGCTGTGGTGTATACGGAGGAGTGATGCTGAGAGAGAATCTTATTCTCCTTTAGAATAGTCTAGGAATTCCGTGCTCAAGTATTCTCCTCCTTGATCTCATCAAAGGACAAAATACTTATACCCGTATTTTGGTTCTCTACTTCTTACTTATATTCTGTCAATATCACAAAAGGTTCAGACTTGTGTTTCAACAGTAACATATGTCCGAATCTTGAGAGATCATCAGAGAATGTGATGAAGTAGAAAGAACTAGTCTTGGCATATGTAGACAGGGGACCATCATACATCATCATGTATCAATCCCAAGAGTTCACCAACTCTTTCTCTGTTTCTAAGAAACAGAGCTATGGTCATCGTATCTTTGTGACACGACCGGCAAGTTTCACAAGATGTAAATTCAAACTAATTTAAATATGCATCTGTATGTAACTTCAACCAGTCGGGTCGCATTGATATGACCTAGTCTACAATGCCTCAAGACGGATTTATTCATTTCTGAACTCTTCCTCTTGTGTGTGTTCTGTACGTTAAGAACTGTGGTTTGATTTAGAACGTCTATGCTTTTAGATAACGTGCCTAAACCGATCAACTCTTGATATAAGAAATGTTCAAAACATTATCCAACAATACAAAATTATATCCTTTCTTTACTAATAAAGAGACTGATATGATGTTGTATATCAGGTTCGGTATCTAATGACATTCGTTCAGAATCAATGTATTCTGGTAATACAGGGTGATAGTGACCAACAGACTTGGCTGCAACACTTGCACCGTTTCTATCTCATGAAATTTATCACCCGTTCTTAGTTCTCTACCTATCTGTAGCCCATATAACAAATTACATGTGCGGGATCCTGATCTGGTCTCTCATACCCAGGACGTAAAGGATACTGAGACACTGTTCTCTGTAATGAACACACCCAAAGATGATGCATCAACATGCACTTTCTTCGTTTGGGCGGCACGGGAATTCTGGTAATCCCCAATTTCCTGCTCTGTCTTATAACAATTATATGTTGGAGCGGGACCAACGTTCCCCAGCTCAGTATAACAAGCTGGTTCGGTCAATTCATCTGTTTTATTATCTTGATTAAGGCGTGATATGGTTGCTATCTGGAGAGAGATAGAAGAAAACACTCAGCGTATGCTCTTGCAAGATTAAATTGGTTATCTAATATATCTAATCAGGATGTCTCCCGCTGTTTTAGTCAAATCTTCCTTCAAACCCTAAAAGGAAAGACTAGCCGGGATTAATTACACGCTACAAGTTCGCCAATCTTTCAGCCAGGCCAGTGTCGGTACTTTGAGGGAGGTTCCCCGTGCTTTCACACGGACCTAATTAAAGTAAACCTCGTTTTTCCAGGGGCGTAACCCCGTTAACACCTTTCTAGACACCTGCTTGATCGGCTAATTGTAATGTGTAAAACTCTCCTAGGAGTAACTCTTACTCGCAGCGGGTATCGGGATCCAACTATCTCATAGAAGGTATGCAATCTTATTGCAAATTCCAACACTTGAAATTCCCAATAATATTTTACCCCTAGCGTCCTATGACCTTGACGGAGGTCAACAAACCATAGGCTACTAGTCAAGTTCAACCCGTCATTTTCTGATTGAATTAAACCCACCCGCACGACTCTTGACGGAGGTCAACAAAGCCGCATGACTACCCTAATCCAATCTGCATCATATGCATAAGCAGATAAATACTAGTCAGCTACCGCACACTACGCCTTGACGGAGGTCAACAAACGTAGCACGAATACTAAGTAGGACTTATCTGAAATGACGGAGGGCTACGACAAGTTTTTAAGAAAACCCTTTGCGTAATGAACTTGATATCGTTGTAGAAACGAGTGATTTTAAATGGAGTGTTTTTTAGGCTTTTCTAGTTTTGCTAAAGGGGTCACTCCCGGTGAAGGGATCGTCGGCCCTTTCCTCATCGAATAAGGTGCAGGGTATATCATATATACCGCTGTGCAAAGCAAGAACTATAGAAGCAATCAAAAGACAAACCGAGTTTGTAGCATCTGCTAGTTTCGCTAAAGAGGACACTCCCGGTGAAGGGATCTCGGCTCTTTCCTTATCGAATAAGGTGCTGGATGTTCTACAAGGAACACAGCTATGCAAAGCAAGAACTAGAGCTACCAGTTTTTAAAAAAGTTTCTACAACATCTTTAGGTTTCTTTTATTTCAATAATCTCAATAATGAAGTCCCATTTTATTATGCTTCACAAGCAACAGATATGAAACGAAATAAACAATATATAATATATATCTCATATATATAATATAAGCATTCGTCTCATGCAGTAATATGATCTCATCACAGAACATTGCAGCAGAAGAACATATATGAAATATTGGATATACTAGGACGTCCGTGTTTTCAATACGAGCCTGTATAAAACACGGATTCCACGGCCGTGAGGAATAGCCAAACCCACATCCCTAGACCCCTACGAGAGCGGTAAGTAACAATGCCAATTCTAGGGTTAGGAGACCCGGTCTCGACTCCTAGAGATGGTCTCCCACTGGACCCTAGAACCCGGTTACTTGTGCTCCCCGCCTTGGGTCTACCTAATGCGGAAAAGTAAATAATATACAATGGTGATATCATCCTCAGCCCGGAAGTGCCCCAATAAAAGAATATTACATACAATGAATTTTACATGAATGAAAAAGAAAAACTCTCATCTCACATAAAACCCCCGGCTATTCAGAACACGACGATCCAATATAACATATCACAGCAACACATAATATCTCATATCATTAACGTAAGCAATTATGCGTATCCCGATTGTCGTTGATATATAGCAACGAAGCCGGCGATACACCACATACTACGCTTACGGTCACAGAAAAGAAAGTGTAAAACTACAACAGTTGGAATCCGCAACCTCTTTAGACATCGCATGCCTAACCAAATGAATTCCTTAGACATCGCATGCCTAACAATTATAATCCCCGCATTTAAGTCTCATTATCGAAAACTCTTTTCAATATCAAGTCGGGCAATTCAACAAGATTCCCGACATCCAGATCGAATGCTCGTCGCAAACTTTAGTAGACTGCCGCACCCCCGGATGCCGTCGACGAAGTGCACTAAGGCGGAACACCGCTGCCGCGAGCACCCAAACGGATGCTTTTGGCGACGGGGTTCTCCTACAGTCACTTGGTCGGGGCTATGGGGCATGGCTGTCTATTAAGTTTACCCGGCGAGTATCCGCGTACGTTACGTGATTGCGACGGACTTTTGATCGCATCAAAATCCCGTGGCAACCGATCATCTGAGACTGAACTGCTAGATTTATAATATTCAAATTAGTTATCTCATAACTACCTGTGGATTCCAAATATTGTATCACATTCCAGATAAAAAGACAGTGTTAAACTTTCTGATCGAATAATCAAACACCCAAGATTTCCCCAATATATCTCAACACTTGAAATCAGTTTAAAAACATCCATCCCATGCCACAGTACCAATGGTCCAACCGTAGAAGGGTCAAGCCAACGCCTCACATGTGGCACGCCGTACTGCCACAAACCCTAAGGTTTAGAGGCAGTTCAAGACGGTCACATAATCGAGTTAAGGTTTGTTGTCTTCTAAGGAGTCCACCGCGTTACTTGCACGACTTAGAAAGTTCAAACTCGAGAAAAAATCCAACTTTTCAAAAAATTTCCGACTGGGAAAAAAGTGAGTTATTGATATCCGTTCGAACTTTTTAACAGTTTCTAAAATTATCCAGAAAAAAAATTAAACGAAGTTAAATTATCCGATCGAATCAACGAGTCCCCAATACAACCCTAGAAAACTCAACATTTGAGTGGAATTAAAAAATTCCCATAAATAAATGACAAGAAAGGACCTAAGAATAAATATATGAAGTTTCAGGGACTAATTCAAAATTTTGGCCGCGGAACCTCGGCCAAACCCTTGCTTTGGCCGCGGTTCCGCGGTCATATAATTGAGTTAATGGACCATACTTCACAGTAATTCTTAGTTTTTCCTGCTCTATTTTATGAGAATTTTTAATACAGAAAAAATCAACTTTTTGAAAATTATCCAGAGAAGGGTTCAAATTAGGGTTTCGGGGTTCGATCGGACTTTAAACTTCGTTTAAACTTCGCCTAAAGCTCTAGCTTGGCTCTGATACCACGGTAGGGTTGCTGGGCACGCTCACAAGGTTCTACGAGGCATCAACCATACCCGATTAAAAAATTAGCCGTGCCGAACAACCGAAAACCTGATCTTTAAACTAGAGTTTATGCGAAAACTAACATGTTAAACTCTTTAACACTAAGTGAGAAGGATTACAACCTTTGTAGATCCGGTCCTTCACTTCTTAAGCTCCGTGTTGAGGTCCCTTCGCTGCGATCATCGTGTTCCGGACTCTCGAGAGGCTTCACGAAGAGAAAGATGCGGTCTTGCTTCCGATCTTCGATAACAAAGAAGATCTACCTTGAAGTTTCATTAACACAAGCTAACACTCACCAAATGAAGTGAACACTCTCATCTAAAGGGCAAGGATAGATGAGAATGATGATGTAGGATTTTTGCTCTCTTTTATTTTCTTATTCTCACTCATTTTCATCACTTGGAAAAAAGCTGGAAAGCTTTTTCCATGAAAGAAAGAAGAAGGAAGAAGAAGAAGAATATCATAATCGTTTTGTGATGAATAATGTAAAGAAGATAATGATCAATAATGCAACCATGGTTGCTAAACCTTTGTAGAGAATTAACCAAGGGCTAGGGTTTGGGTTGGGTTAAAGCATGAGTCATTTGAAAATATCTTGCACAAAACAAAAAGAAACCTTCTAGAATCATCAAGAAGGAACTAACTCAAAACAAACCTTAACCTTGTTTAATCTCCACTAAACATGTTGCATTAGTTATCATATCATGTTACAATATTATATATCACATAAATAATATTTATTGTAACAATATAAAATAATACAATTAACATATATTGCATATATATCAATGTATTACCCGAGTGAGAAAAAGAATCTTTTAGTGAGCTAATATTAGTTAATGTAATTTAATATATCATATATATTATTATACATTAAATTATCGAATCAACACTTGATCCGACAATCCGGTTATATCGCATATAACCGACTAATACGATGACCCGACTATATCACATATACCCGGCCGATATCTCATATCGCGAGAATCCAAAACGGTATCACATACCACATTATCCTCGGGCCCGCACATATCACATATGTGCTCTTACTCCGTTTTGCCTGAGCTAAGAAACCTCTATTGTAACAACCCTAATTTTCTTATACACTTTTTCCTATACAAATGTTTTTCAAAATATTTTTAAAATCCACAAAGGTGTATTTTAGCCTGAGCACAAGATTTAGGTAATTATTTTTGTTTTTAATTACAAGCTACAAGAATGAAATAACTCCATTTTTAGTGTACAAGAAATTACTTTAAATTTAATGTATACTAGGAGTATTTATTCTTGCTGCTATCAGTTTAAGTAATTAAAAACCATAATAATTACAAGAAGGAGCTTGTAGCTCATTGGTAATACCTTGCACTGCTGAATCAAGTCACCGGAGTTCAAATCCCACGCCCCACATTATTTTTGTATTTATTTTGTTTTAATTTTTTTGGGAAGTCAACGGGTAAAAAGGCCATAATTCCCAAAATATGTACTGGACTTGAAAAAGTAAATATACCAAATTGTACCCCCAGAAAATCCCCGGCCAATGGACACCCGACTCGGCCCGACTCGGCGCTACCGGCCGGCGACTCGGCCGACTCGGTCCGGCGCCGCCGGCCGGACTTGGCCGGACGGCCGAGTCACCAACTGAGAAAAGTTGGCTCTTGACTTGGTCAACCCTCCTGCACACTTATTATACCTGGATCGGTTTTCATTTGGCCAATAAATCCCTTTTACTCCTAGGTTTAATGATTTTTAATGAATTTTTAATGTTTTTTATATTTTCTTTTAATATTTTTTAACCCTAACTCTAACCCTAGCCTAGCCTTATATAAAGAACCCTACCCTCTACCATTTCACCTCACAACTCTAAGTCCACTCTCCCAAATTCTCGAGAACTCTGTACGAAGAGCGAGGAGCGAAGCGCTGCCGAAATCGACGACGGATTTCGGCGACCGGATCAGAACCTTCGTGACGTTTTCGACGAATCGACAACCACCACATCCCTTAGCTTCCTTAGCTTGTCCAAACCGTAAGTCCCACCTTCTTCCATCACTCTTTTCTTTAAAGTAAAAATACGACTTTTTGGAACCCGACGGAAATCGGACAAACCGATTTCCGATTCGGTTTTTTCTATAAATTTCCACTTGTCACCTAATACATATTATCTACCCATATTCTTGTTGACTATTAATCACCCATAAACCAATTTAATCAAACTTTTTCACATAAAATGATAAGTTCTTTGCAAAACCGTATTCCTTTCATAAAAATAACATGAAGTTCATTTTTCTTAGTTTAATTAATTCCCTCACTCCTAAATAGGTTTATCTTGATCACTAAACTTGTAGAACCCACTTTGAATGAAATTTCACACATAAAATGATAACGTTTTCGAATACCGTATTCTTGCACTTTAATACCTTCAACTTTAACTTGTCATGTTTTACCTTTAAACTTCACAAAAACTTAATATAAGTCACGGGGTAATGACCTACCCCTACACACACTCAATCTAACCCTAATTGATAAATATCAAAAAATACTGAATACGAAATTACAGGACTTTTCACTAAAATACCATAATCTTTATAACTTTTATTTAAAGATTTAAGTTGCAAACTTTTCTAGATAAAATCTTTTAATAAAATGAAAATACAATTGGTCATGGACATCGATCGTTTATCTAAACTGTCTTGTGGTGCCTAGGCAAGTGTGTCTAAGGCTAGTGGTTTTTAATTAGGCCCACGACTGTGAAGAGGCGATTTGAGGCTTCTAATGACTCATCGTTTAGACTTAGAAGTAGGCTAGTTGGCTTAGGAAACCCTAATAACTAAAATACGGAAAACTGTACTCTTTTGCAAATAAATACCCCATATTTATAAAACCGTTTTCCCAAATGAAAAGTATTTGTTAAACCTAAGCAAAGCTCCACTACAACCCACTTTTGGGGAACCTGTTAGGGATAGTACGGTTCATCGTGCACCCGCAGGCTAGTAGTGCTGATTCAGACCTCCGCAAGGAGCATTCGGTCTCGAAGGGTTTAAAATACGACATTTAAGGAAAATGAGATTTTTGAAAATAAAATATTTATATAAAATTATTCATGTGTTAATATATATATAATTATCATTTAAACATCTATTTTATCATAATATAAGTTTCCACATTTTCCTAAAAAATTACAAGATTAAAAGTTACATTAAAATACCATGAATTTCAAATAAAACAATTAATACTTTTATTAGGATATATTCACTAGAATAACACAAATAAAATTCACATTCATTATAATATTGAAGACGAATATTAAATACTTGAGGTGTATTTTGAAAAATATACAAAAGTACTTTTTACATAAAACCCCCTCAAGTTTCACAAATTACAATAAGGCCCCTAGCTAATATTGAACTTCAAATTCTGTTCTTTTAGTCTGACTCGGGTTAGAGTCTGACTATTTCTGACTTGAATATGATTCAAGTCAATCTATATTCTTTTATATTCAAATACAATTTGAATATATGAAACCCTGAATCCAGTTAACAACATATTCTTTTTGACTGAATCAAACCATGGATATTCATCCATTATCCTGATATTCCATTTACCTGATTATACAGTTGCAATATATTTACTGATATCATGGTTTTGGTCAGTCATCCAACTTACATATTCCAATACCACA
This sequence comes from Agapanthus africanus, assembly GCA_030015575.1. Taxonomy (NCBI): domain Eukaryota; kingdom Viridiplantae; phylum Streptophyta; class Magnoliopsida; order Asparagales; family Amaryllidaceae; genus Agapanthus; species Agapanthus africanus. Next base: position 123,925,611 of record JASDDO010000004.1, on the reverse strand, counting down.
TTACTGTTAAAACACCACGGGGTTTAAGGGGTAGATTGGTACGGAAGGTGTTAAAGGTGGCACGAGGTGGTCAGATTAAGACACCTAACATGAATCCTATTGCTGTTGTACCGTGGCATAACGGTTCCTTGTACTTTCCTTTTGCCCTGATCTCAAGCATATAGAGATCCCCCTCGTATACACCGGCATCCTTCTGTACCAAGCTACAAACAACAGCGTTACACAATGTTCCATAATATTCACAATATAATACTTTAGAAAATACTGTTACTCTATCATTCTCATTCTTCGTATTCTTTTGGGACTTACCGAGTGACCTGTTCGCCAACGACATTCTATCTCTTTCTTCTTTGAATTTCGTCAGGTGCGTTGGACCAAGCTGAGATCGAGCCCACCGGTGAAGATTTGGAGCAGTTCCAGGAAGACCCAGAGCTCTAGATAATTGTACCTTGTTCCTTCCAGTTTATTTCATTCCCTGTTATGCCACTGTTTAGGCATTGCTTTTCATTCCAGTTGTATTTTCTTTTCGTGCATTGTAAAAAGAATGTTATTAATAAAAGTTGCTGTTATTTCTATATTATTCGTCTCTTGTGATTTACTTTATATTGCTTAGTTACGCTTAGCGTATGTACTTCTGAGTACATACGTAGCGGGCCTCGTCGCGTCCACTTCGCCGTACACTGGGAAGCGGGACGTGACAGGTTTTGTTGGTGGCCCATTCAGGTGAGAGCTGTATGAATCCTGTCATGCAGTTCTGGTCTGCGTGAACAACTTAAGCAATATAACATAAGAACCAGCAACTAAAACATTCTTTACAATCATGTTCCTTGAATCCCATCATTTCTTATTCTTTGAATCATATACCTTGAATCTGTCCTAACCCAAAATTCCCTCACCTCTTTTACAATTTTACCAAAACCTTCGCATCCTTTCATTCCTTCACATTCTTCACATTTCTAAAACCCTTGCACCACCTTGTTATTTTTCACATACTGTCTGTACACCAGCACCGAACTTTCCTTGGAATTGTTACACTTTTCTTTTACAAATTTCGAGGACGAAATTTTTATAAGGAGGGTAGAATGTAACAACCCTAATTTTCTTATACACTTTTTCCTATACAAATTTTTTTCAAAATATTTATAAAATCCACAAAGGGGTATTTTAGCCTGAGCACAAGATTTAGGTAATTATTTTTGTTTTTAATTACAAGCTGCAAGAATGAAATAACTCCATTTTTAGTGTACAAGAAATTACTTTAAATTTAATGTATTCTAGGAGTATTTATTCTTGCTGCTATCAGTTTAAGTAATTAAAAACCATAATAATTACAAGAAGGAGCTTGTAGCTCATTGGTAATACCTTGCACTGCTGAACCAAGCCACCGGAGTTCAAATCCCATACCCCACATTATTTTTGTATTTATTTTGTTTTAATTTTTTTGGGAAGTCAACGGTAAAAAGGCCATAACTCCCAAAATATGTACTGGACTTGAAAAAGTAAATATACCAAATTGTAACCCCAGAAAATCCCCGGCCAATGGACCCCCGACTCGGCGCCGCCGGCCGGCGACTCGGCCGACTCGGTCCGGCGCCGCCGGCCGGACTTGGCCGGACGGCCGAGTCACCAACTGAGAAAAGTTGGCTCTTGACTTGGTCAACCCTCTTGCACACTTATTATACCTGGATCGGTTTTCATTTGGCCAATAAATCCCTTTTACTCCTAGGTTTAATGATTTTTAATGAATTTTTAATGTTTTTTATATTTTTCTTTTAATATTTTTTAACCCTAACCCTAACCCTAGCCTAGCCCTATATAAAGACCCCTACCCTCTACAATTTCACCTCACAACTCTAAGTCAACTCTCCCAAATTCTCGAGAACTCGGTACGAAGAGCGAGAAGCGAAGCGCTGCCGAAATCGACGACGGATTCCGGCGACCGGATCAGAACCTTCGTGACGTTTTCGACGAATCGACAACCACCACATCCCTTAGCTATCTTAGCTTGTCCAAACCGTAAGTCCCACCTTCTTCCATCTCTCTTTTCTTTAAAGTAAAAATACGACTTTTTGGAACCCGACGGAAATCGGACAAACCGATTTCCGATTCGGTTTTTTCTATAAATTTCCACTTGTCACCTAATACATATTATCTACCCATATTCATGTTGACTATTAATCACCCATAAACCAATTTAATCAAACCTTTTCACATAAAATGATAAGTTCTTTGCAAAACCGTATTCCTTTCTTAAAAATACCATGAAGTTCATTTTTATTAGTTTAATTAATTCCCTCACTCCTAAATAGATTTATCTTGATCACTAAACTTGTAGAACCCACTTTGAATGAAATTTCACACATAAAATGATAACGTTTTCGAATACCGTATTCTTGCACTTTAATACCTTCAACTTTAACTTGTCATGTTTTACCTTTAAACTTCACAAAAACTTAATATAAGTCACGGGGTAATGACCTACCCCTACACACACTCAATCTAACCCTAATTGATAAATATCAAAAAATACTGAATACGAAATTACAGGACTTTTCACTAAAATACCATAATCTTTATAACTTTTATTTAAAGATTTAAGTTGTAAACTTTTCTAGATAAAATCTTTTAATAAAATGAAAACACAATTGGTCATGGACATCGATCATTTATCTAAACTGTCTTGTGGTGCCTAGGCAAGTGTGTCTAAGGCTAGTGGTTTTTAATTAGGCCCACGACTGTGGTTCCTTCCCACTTACCTGGCACTTACCTGGCCGCAATTGACGGTGAAGAGACGATTTGAGGCTTCTAATGACTCATCGTTTAGACTTAGAAGTAGGCTAGTTGGCTTAGGAAACCCTAATAACTCTTTTGCAAATAAATACTCCATATTTATAAAACCGTTTTCCCAAATGAAAAGTATTTGTTAAACCTAAGCAAAGCGCCGCTACAACCCACTTTTGGGGAACCTGTTAGGGATAGTACGGTTTATCGTGCACCCGCAGGCTAGTAGTGCGAGATTCAGACCTCCGCAAGGAGCATTCGGTCTCGAAGGGTTTAAAATACGACATTTAAGGAAAATGAGATTTTTGAAAATAAAATATTTATATAAAATTATTCATGTGTTAATATATATATAATTATCATTTAAACATCTATTTTATCATAATATAAGTTTCCACATTTTCCTAAAAAATTACAAGATTAAAAGTTACATTAAAATACCATCAATTTCAGATAAAACAATTAATACTTTTATTAGGATATATTCACTAGAATAACACAAATAAAATTCACATTCATTATAATATTGAAGACGAATATTAAATATTTAAGGTGTATTTTGAAAAATATACAAAAGTACTTTTTACATAAAACCCCCTCAAGTTTCACAAATTACAATAAGGCCCCTAGCTAATATTGAACTTCAAATTCTCTTCTTTTAGTCTGACTCGGGTTAGAGTCTGAGTATTTCTGACTTGAATATGATTCAAGTCAATCTATATTCTTTTATATTCCAATACAATTTGAATACATGAAACCCTGAATCTAGTTTACAACATATTCTTTTTGACTGAATCAAACCATGGATATTCATCCATTATCCTGATATTCCATTTACCTGATTATACAGTTGCAACATATTTACTGATATCGTGGTTTTGGTCAGTCACTCAACTTACATATTCCAATACCACATTACTGTTAAAACACTACGGGGTTTAAGGGGTAGATTGGTACGGAAGGTGTTAAAGGTGGCACGAGGTGGTCAGATTAAGACACCTAACCTGAATCCTATTGCTGTTGTACCGTGGCATAACGGTTCCTTGTACTTTCCTTTTGCCCTGATCTCTAGCATATAGAGATCCCCCTCGTATACATTGGCATCCTTCTGTACCAAGCTACAAACAACAGCGTTAAACAATATTCCATAATATTCATGTAAGTGCACGGCGGCGCCCCGGCCGTCAATCCGACGCCGGAATGCGGAAGCGGTGATAAACATTAATTTTGAGGACTTAGAAATCCGGCACCACCGCGCACTAAACCCCGGATCGGGCCATTAAACTAGATCTAGCAAAGTACAAGAAGGGGAAGAGATATACCGACTGATCCGAGTCCTCCGGTCTTCATCTCCACTTCGATCTCCTTGCGGGATCTCCGTCCATCTCCTCCTCGTCGGAAAGGGCACCACGAAGCCGGGTACTTATACGGGCTCCCACCTCAATACCGAGGCAACTCGGGCGCGAATTTGGCTAGCCGACGCGCCCAAGATTTGCTGTAGAATGTAGAGTAGAGTGCATGTCTCACTTTGGGGTTATGTTGCCATTGATGGAGAAGAGAATGATTTGGAGAGAGCTTGTGAACTTTGATACAAAGATGAGAATGAGAATAATTTCCATACAACAAAGGAAAAACATCTCTCATTTTTCCCACCACTTCAAAATGGTCGGCCCCCCCTTCAACAAAAAAAAGGTGGAGTGGAATATCCAAGGGAGGTGATGGTAGGGAAGGAAAAAGGTGACCATATCAAAACCAAGTGTGATGATGACAAAGTCAAATCCATTTCAAATCTAATCAAATCTCATTAATGCATGAAAAGCAAAGATGCTTAACATATCAAACCTTATGCAATAAACCCCTCCTCTAAGTGTTATTTGCAAACTTGCAAATAACACCCTCCATCGAAAAAGTCCGGCCGGGAAAGATCAAAGGAAAACCGGCCGGAACGGAATGCAAACTGGCAACTCCAGAAAACTGGTCCCTTAATAAATTACAGGAGAACCCCGATACTGTGCATACACACCCGCATCTGTATTCCGTCCGGATACAAATGCAATGAGACAAAATCTACACTGTACTAAACTAGGATCCGGCTTAAACTAAAGCCAGCTAGTAATATCCGTCCGATCCTGATCCGTGCAATACCGCACGTATCTGATCGAACCCTGCCATATAACCATACGGCCACTAGTACAAACTGTCCGATCCTGATCCGTGCAATACCGCACGTATCTGATCGGACCCTGCCATATCTCCATACGGCCTCTACAGCGTTTCGCCCGAAAGCTTGAGTAACTGAAAGTGTGGTGGACTCTAAAGACTCGTCAATACTATGGCTGTGGATTTAACCACTAGCACGTCAGAGGTATAAGCCAATACGTGACGGGCCACCAGCTATTGACCAAAAGGGACGTCGATGAGCGAACTCATCCTGACACCCTACTGAGCCTGTCAGTGACAATATCCGTACAGTCCGGTCCGTTCGTCTATGAGCATCGCATGGCGGGCCTAGGGGGTTGGTAAAAGTCAGACCCCCAAAAGCGGTACAAGTCGTGTCGGAGTGTAGCCCAGAACACCCTGAGATACTACTGGAATACCTACCAGTAAATCTCCTGCCTTGGCCAAGGTCTTCGTGTAATGGCTCTCCTAGACACAGCGCGACCTCACCCCCAATACCGGGAGAGACGAACCCCTGAAGATCCGCTCACTGCCTCCATGTGGCTCGGGACTGTACCCAACTAAAACCTGTTTGCACGACTCCTTTGAGCCGTGGTAGGGTAGTAATCAAAGCACAGTGGGAACTCACACGAGACAAATGACGATCCTCAGGTCGATGAACTAACCTGTACACATGTCACCAGGGTACTGCTATCTGACGTTAGGTATAAGACCAACTAGCATGTTCCCGGCGAGTCCTGTCCGGTGTACTCATAACCCAATGAGCACCTGTATACATCTTAGGTGATCCAACTGACACCAGTGGCTTGTGAGACCGGCCACCGCCCCTCGTCGGGGTCTTGACTGTATACACTAGTCTACTCTGGAGTATCGATACCCTATCTCGAAACTCCCACGACTAGGGACCTTTTAAGGATGTGCTTATAGACTACCAGCTCCCACGTATATGATCACCCTCATACTGCCGGTAGTCAAGCAAGAATCCTAGGGGCTCTATCAACGTGCAATAGCGACCTGTCATGTCACCTAAAGCAGTACACGATGATAAAGGTAAACCAGATAGCATACTATCATCTCGAGTAAGACTGTCCTACCGGGATAGGTCCTCCCTCAATCATTGCAATCACGTGCCTGTGATCCAATAATTGACTCTGAGGGCACTATCTCCAACAATCTCCCACTTGCACTCAAGGTTAATTATTGCGATGTCGCATACTCACAGCCTGTGTGATACCGAACACCCAACTCCTCTACTTGTCAGTCTCACAAAATCCGTTTGTGAAACTATTGCGTTCGAGGAATAGCCTCAGTGAGTGGATCCGCCATGATGTTTCTTTCTATGTCTCTCTATATCTCAAGTTCGCGGAGAAAGCCATCTCCCGAAATGAGCAATACCTGTCTTAGAATGTCTGGATGTCTGATGGGACCGAGCTCATAAATGAACTCCAAATCCAAACTTCTTAGACTGTATCGTCAACTGAACTTAATCAGTATCCTGCACCATGCCACCCTCAGTATTGCCTTGGACCACCTGTCCAAAATACTGCCCCTCGTCAGAGGGAAAAACTATAACTCTGACAACCTCCTTGTCGTCCATGTCACCTTGGAAGCCTGGAATGATAATTGTCTCCCAAATGAGGCTGTCGTTATCATATCCCTAGACCATCCACTTATGTTCTAAAACTGCTTCCGACTGTTTCTCCAGGATTGGATCAATGTCAACTTATTGCATCTAGTGCAAGAACAGCATCTGGTGTGGTAGTTGACCTCTCATGATTGACTCAATTGCCTAAGCAAGTGATCTGCCAATCATGCGCATCCCTCTCTACTTTAGTCTATAGGACACCTTTAGAGAGGGTGACTCCATCACCTGCAGGTACACTACCGTGCCAGGAGTCGTCCATTCTAAATATTCTTAGAATGCTGTCAAAGTACCCTGATTGGGAAACCACCCAAATCTAGATCTAAAACCATAGATCTAGTAACCAGTATGTCCGATATAATGTCCAAGTCCTTTGTGGAGAAACCACTGTGTGACGACCAAAGTATAACCGATCGTAGTATAGGAATATCACTTCCTACTACCTTCTCAACAGATCCATCCCCTATTCTGATGACGTCAAACCTATGACTGTCACATCAGAAATAGATGATCTATCTCCGCTACATCTGCTTTAATCTATAAATAGACATAAGCCTGATATCCACCAATGCTTCCGCTGCTCCCACTGACTACGACAACCCTCTGGCAGAGTCATATAGACGTGCACTTCTAAAGCAAGTTTAGAACGACGCTATACTCATCCTCCTGCCGGGTCTCGCAGCCTGGAACAACAACAATGGCAAGTGTGGGTAAACAAGAACTTCCCTGTCACCATCCTTGAGGCTACCGGAGTACCTCTCGGGTGCCTGAAGTTACCCACCTTATCTGCGGAGTGGCCAATGGAATGTCAAATCAGATTGAATCTTTAGGTTCCTTATCAAATCTTCATTAATCGTTTGTGGTTCTGGAATCACTTCCAGTTCTACCATACTCCCACTACTGTTTTCTGAAAAAATCCATTTCTTTTAAAATTGTGGCGAGTGAAGAACAATATCACTATTGATCTTCCAGATGGTAGAAAGTCAACCCTCGTCATAGCCTGGGTCAACCCACAAACAGCCATTACAGAAACGTGCCTATGAGTTATCCAGAGTCTGGTTTTAAGCATAATCCGGACAACTCCCCGTACCTTAACATCGTTAAGATATGAACTGTTCTATATCCAATGTAGAACCAGAGGCACTGATTTAATTGAACCAGATTCAAATCATGCAGCTGTCTCCAGTGCATGTCAACTAAATGGAAGGAGGCCAATCAGTATTACTCAACTTAGGAATGCTTCCAATTATGAGTAACCCGAAAGAGAAGCAAGTTCTCTTAATCATTACTATCATCTGAATACCATACACAAGTATCTACATCTTCGATCACTTTGAAGAATCCCGATACTTCCAATACCTGGTTCTCTACTTTATTCAAATACCTATAACTTCTCAAAATTCAGACACTGTGTTTCCATGAAACACCTGTCTAAAAACTAGAGAAGTCATAAGTAGATCGAATATAGTACGAGGACCAACCCCTCTGTCCTGATGGACCCTGGACAACATACAATACTCTGTATAAGTCCCTTGAGTCTAGTGACTCATTCACTGTGTGTCGTAGGTTGAAAACTGTACTTTTGGTTAAGAAGAATTACACCGTTGTTCAATGCTCCTTACCTAACCATCCACTGATATAGGTAAATGTCATCGACATAATATCAAAAGGTATATCTCACTCTATGAAAATAGATGTACAGATATATCAATTTGAAATTGGTGCACAACAACGGATATTCAAAACCAAATATTTGCCGACCGGCAAACAACCCAGGTGGCTTCCTCAAATATCACCAATTCCAATGAATCCCGATATAATGAGAATGATCACCCAATTCCCAACAACTTACTCCCACTCATCATCTGTAAAACCATACAGATGTGAGAATCCAACCTGGTAAATACATACCCTGGAGCTAGTGTCTAATTGGGAAATCAGTTTTCTTTTGACAGTACACAGTGAAGCTGAAACATTGAAATGTTTCGATGGGGTATCTAGGTATTCCTAGTAATGCCTCTACCATTATCCAGATTCACAACTATAACCGTATAATTCTTTGCCACCTTTCCAAATCCCTTTATATGTCTTTAGTCATTACCTTCTGTACACCCCTTTAAGCCAAATGGTTTTCTTCCTTCCCTACCGTTCGGCACCAGCCTATGGTTTGGAAGAAGACTATCCAAAAAGCATAAAGGGTGTACTGTCCTAATCCTAGGAGCACTCGCAATGCGAGAGAAGGTGAAGATAAAAGACACCTGAATGTACTTTATTCCTATTTCCCCTGAACCAGGATCCATCCCCGAACTGGAACAAGTTCCTTTCGAGTTCGTATATAACCATACGATGGATTATCCAATAAAATGGGATCTTCATAGTGATACGGAGTGTCCTGGAGAAATACAAAGGTAATTTAGGATTGGCGAAGAAATACTTGGTTTGGTCGTGAATAGCAGTCGCAACTTACTTTGCCCTCTTACTAATCCCTTTATTTGTCTTAACTTAATACCTTCTGTACACCGTTTAGGCTAATTAGTTTTCTTCATTCCCTACCGGTCGGCACCAGCCTATGGTTTGGAAGAAGACTATCCAATTTGCACAATAGGTGTACTACTCCTAAACCAAGGAGTACTCGCGACCTTAGAGAGGGTGAAAAGAAAAGACAACTGAATAATCCTATCCGTTTTCTCCAGAACCAGAAACCATCCTCGAATTCCTTCGAGTTCGTATCTAACCATACGATGGTTTTGTCCAATGCAAGTGGACGTTCGTAGTAATACGGGGTGTCCCGGAGAAAAGGGTAAAAGTAGGAGTGACAATGAGGTCTGCAACTCTGACAATCCAAAAGCCAGTGTTAAGTAGGTTCGGTCAACTTGGTCACTGAGTCATAGTCTAGGGTCGGGTCAATGGTCGCTGCCAGAGAGATAGAGAAAAGAAACACTCAGCGTGCACTCTAACCTAGATCAGAATGGTTATCACGTTTCCTAATCAGGAAACCTCCCACTGTACCTCAAATTCTCCTCCAAACCTGAAAGAAGAATTAGTCGGGGTCACCCGAGGAGTAAACTAACTCATCAGTGGGAACCGGGATCCAACTATCATCGCATGATACGTGACGGAATCCGCTCACGGTATCACTGTCACGACCCGAAAGAGCACGTGACTGGCCCTTGAACCATATGAAGCCTATAGGACTCCATCTGATCCAAGTAAGCCAAAAGCCCAGAAATCTAAAACCATTTTGAAGAATAAGTAAAGAAAACTGGTTTAAAGAAGTGAAGAAATACAGGTTTGAAATCAAGGTTTTTAAATAACTAAGCCGAAGGACGTTTTGAAAACAATAAAGTCTTTTCTAAAAATTTCGGCAGAGTTTCTTTTGTAAAAATGGCCCCGAATGGGGTAAGACAAGAATAACAATATATATATTGAATGATAAAGGCATCCCCAAGCGGGAGCTAGCTCTTCGTCAATCGACGGTCACAACCACACAATGATATGATAATATACAACGCCAAGTGGCGAGGATCAAATCCAAAGAAGCTCAAAAGCAACAAGAAAATCGCAATACAACTAAGCGCGACTCTAGGTCGAACAATACAACATTGTCTCTAAGTCTGAAAGAATATACAAGTTTTGGTTGATGGACAATTTCTAGATACAACGAAATAAATAAATACAATGGTGATTCTTGATGCGAAAGAATCCACCTACCAAAGCAAATCACCCGCAAGAAGAAAGTGTGCCAGAAATGCCGCAATAGAACCTGTACGGCAGAACCTGCAAGAACTGTGGCACAACGGGGGTGAGTTGCCAACTCGTGAATAGAAACATCTACAAGCAGAAACCGAATGCAAGACATAATCCTAAGTCAACAATCAGTAATACAATCCACAAGTGTACATCTGAGTGTGATAAGGTGGTAAGGTAACATCTAATCTTGTATGTAGTGCCAGGTACTCAGGTAAAAACATGTCATCAGTATAAGGTATGTCTGCATGAAGTAAATATGGTGAAATATCAATGATATCAATACACATATATTAGCGTCCCATACCACTAATATTGGTGTAAGGGTATATATAACAGCGCCCTCATACCCTGTTATATATACAAATGAAGTATGATAAGTGTAAATCCAGTCTGTATATAAACCATGTCTGTAAATATGTGGAACCCGTCCACCTGTCACCCACTGACAGTAAGCATCATGTATGCAATGTGAGGATATAAACAAAATCATGGAAAAGCATCATGAAACCCGTGCCTAGCATCGACACGTAAATCCTCATCCATATGGGGCTCCGTCTGCGGTATCGGCCCTCGGCCCCCGGCAGTACGAGTCGACCCATGTCCATCTCTGGGCTCCGTCTGCGGTATCGGCCCGTCGGCCCCGGCAGTACGCCCATCTCTCTGCTCCAGACGGTATCCCCCGGATATCCGCCGAGCTCAAATACAATCACCGGTAGGTACTCGCCCGCCTCCAGGCTCAATCGGCATAACCCATCGATCATCTCGCCGAGGGGAACCATACCGGGCCCACCACGAACCCGCAATCGGATCATCCACTCCTCGAATCGGGTTTCAAGCACACGTCTCAGCACCGAGAAAACGCGTGGTGGACGCACCGAAATATCATATCATGAGGTACCGGGTTTTCATAAAAGTGCCTCTTTCTTAAATAACCCCACGGTCCTCAAAAACCAGAAATCACATGAAAATCCAACATCAGGAAGTAAATCCAATGCGATGTACAATACAGTCAATCCATGATGTATGCGACATGTAAAGAACAATAATCATATCGGAAATCATGCAACATGGAATAGTAATGTGCATATGTCGAATGAAGAATCATCTCATGAATACAATAGTACTACAGTGTAGTGGCATGGCAATTATCGATGATGAAGTGTGTGAGCCGGCAAATAGTGTACGTGAAACATACGCATCATCGATAATGGTGCTGGTGTCCTAACAGCAAGATGATAATATAACAATGATCATATACTAGCAATGCGAATAGCATGAAATGCAGAAATCTAGTAGTCAACACCACAGTGAAGTATCTACTATGCAAACTACATCTACGTATCAGGTCAATCAGGAGGGGTAGGTGTGGAAACCACCTAAATCTGAGTCAAAGTATATATATATAGATATATAGTCGGTGATCCCGCCTCAATGTCATATCGTAAGATATCCTCTAGTTATGAGTGCGGATCTATCATCAATATTGGCTCGTACGGTACATCATCGTACGGCATCCCTAAAAGCTGGGTACAGGTCAATATCTCGCTATCTCGTCACATAACAGGTATCACTATCATCAGATCATATAGTCTGGGGGTACTACTCTATGTCTAGTACAAAACGATACCATCAAAGAAATATACATGCGGGGGTAAACACATATCCCAAACCCGCAAGAATCACAAATCATATCCCACATATGAATCGTATCAAATCACCGATCTCAGGGCACCACGCCCACATCATCGACTCATCTCCAAGGTCATCCCATATCATCAATCACAGTGCAAGCACAAGTGATAAGCAAGGGTATGTGTGTGGGTGTAATTCTATCCTAGGGTTCGCGACTATGACTACACTAGTCATTACTAACCCTAAACTATCCACAATACACCTATTATCACAATAAACTACATAGTAATCTATCTACGGACTGCGGGGGTGCTATACGCCATCCACCCGACTTCCCCCTGTAGATATAATCTACTCACCTGTATCCTGCGTGTCGGTGTCGATGTCTCCGTCACCTTCCGCATCGCCTCGGATCGTCGCGGTGTACCTACACAAATCACACGTATCGCATCGCATCAAAACCAAATCAACACTTGAAACGACACACTAAATCCAATACGATACGCTGAAACCGACACGATACGCAAAAGGGCTTATAGGTTAGAACCTACGGTTAGCCTTCGCAAAACAACTCGGAATCACTCGATATAGACGTACAAACGTCACACCATCGAGATAACACACCAATATCAAAATCTGGAAATCAAAATACACGAAACCAAATCCAATTTCAAAGCTGCAACTCAAGAAAATGATCCCAGATTTCATCTCAGGCAAAACTAGATCAATTCAACAACTCCAGGGTGCTATGCAGGGTGTATGGGAGGTACAGAAGCAAAATGGGGGGATTTCATCACAGAGGGGCCGGCCAAAATCACTGTTTGGCCGGCTTCGCCGGCCCACCTGAGGAATTGGGTGCTCGTATTCCTAGGGTGGCCTCCTGAGGTCTAACGTGGGTCTCTGGTATTGCTGATTTTGTCTAAAAATGCCTCAGTATACTCCAGATTTTCCTGCACACACTAACACTCACAAACCGACATGAAAGTCCCGAAATTCCGTATTTTTGGTTTCCAGTGGGATTGGGCTGGGTTTCTAGCTCTAGGGTGTTCTTATGGTCTCCATTGAACTCAATTTTCCCATCACAACTCACAATTCCCTCAAACCCTAACTAGTTTTCACCAAGTCCACAAATTCTCCCGATATCGATTCTAAACATGCATAGGGGTATAGGAAATGCTAAAACTAAGATCATGGTTCAGAAATTACCTCAATTGGCAACTCAAGAACTTTCTTGAGTTGCCCCAAGTGGCCAAAACCCAAGCTTTCTTGGTCCATCTTGTAGATCTCGAGCTTGTGCATCATTTTAATGAAACTGACATGGGGTTTTGGGATGGTTTTTGAGATGAAGAGAGGGATTGAAGATGGAGGAAGAATGAGGCTAGGGCAGCAGCAGCACAAGGAGGAAGAGGGAGAGAAATGAGAGGGAGAGAAATGGCTAAGGGTTAAAAGTCAAAGGTCCACTCTCTCTCTCACCTACCCTCATCATTACTTTTTCTTTTCTTTTTCCCTTTCCTTTTAATCCCTAATCCAAACCTTCTCACCTCAATAGTAAACCCAAATGATAAATCATGGCAAGAAAAATACACAAGTGTAGGAAAAAGTGATATGTGCAAGTCTTGCACAAATTGCCAAAAAACCCGATTAGCGATTTTAATCGCGATTAGCACTAAATTAGTGTCAAACTAATCACAAAAACTTAAAATGTCAAAATTCACTAATTTATCCTATTTTGGAATTTTCCATAATTTTTCTCAAATTTTTCCTATTTATTTGCATTTAATTATAGATTTAATATTAAAATAATCAATAAAATAATATTAAATTATAAAAATTCCCAAATTAATATTTTATATTTTTGAAAATGTTACAATCTACCCCCCTTAAAGAAATTCGGTCCCCGAATTTAAATTTAAACCCCCAATACTAAAACAATTCCCGTAATAATCTAATTTGTCGGGGCTCCGAAAATATCAACACATAGAGAATATCATAAAATGCACTGCTCTACTAGAAATCAATCCCCAAAATGCATATATAAGAATATCCTATGCGTCTGGTGCGCAAGGAAATCAAAATCCATAAATGTGTCAAACAGAGGTACAAAACAACATCTAGGTGCAACTGGTGTGCACGAAACATCTGTCGTAGGCAACGTGTGTGCCTGACAGAAAAATAAATCAGGTGCATGTGACATGCACGAAGAATCCGATTTAGTGCATCTGGCGTGCACCAAAATCGTAAATCAAAATACTAAAGGTATATGAAAACCAAGCTGGAAGTGCAAATCAAATCACTGCATACTGTAGGCATGAAATCTCAATCAATACCTCAAATGTAATAACTCTGCGCAAAATATATAAATATCCAGTGGGTGCATGAAACCAATATCATGAACTCGGTCATCAAAACTAAATCATGCAAACAGAACGCCCAAAATACCGAAATCCAAAATGACGGATACGTGATAATCGAATCACAAAATCACAAATCATAAATACCGTCGTCGGTAGTTCCTCCTTCAAGGTCGAGAAGGAGTCGGTGCAATCCACTGCTAGCAGTGCAGGATATCTTCCTGCCTCTTGCTCACGATCTGGCATCCTCTGGCTCTCTGGGTCCTTATCTTCTCTGTGGGTTACCAATCTCACATCCAATCGGCTCATCGGCCCTGTCAGATGTGCTAACGTGGACGATTCCGTTCTGGCACTTCTCTGGTCACCTCTCGGTCAATCCTCACGACCACTCGTAAGGCAGCATATCACTGGCGTCGGCCTCTGGCTCTCTGAATGCACGTCACCTCTGATCCTGGGTGCAAACATCATTGCAGCAACGTCCTGGAAGGAATCCTGCTCAAGGTCTCTTCCAATCATGCCTATGCCGATCTGTACAGAGGCTGGCTTTCCTGCACAACCTCTTCTCGCTCAAAATACATCTGTGTCCTCAGCACAACAACTCTCAGAAACTGGTCACATCCCAACGTCTCTGTAAGCATATCAGGTCTCTAGTCTCGACGGGAAGCAATGACAGCTCATCAGTGTCTCACACGAACCTCTTGTTCCAACTGTCTCTATCGTCGTCCACTATGACGTCACGCCAAGCTACTATGCACTGCACTGTTCTCTCGGCCACGGTCAATCTGAAGTCTCTCACACGGACTCGAAATCGCGTATTCTGTAGCTTCATCACTCTGTAGCAGATGTCAGGCCGAACTGGTCCTTGGGAACACGTCCCAACCATCGGAGGAATACTCATCACTCGTCCATCCTTGATCAATTCGCAAAGCATCTGGTTAAGTTCCTTATCTGAACCTGGTCAACTACCTCGTCGACAAGGCTGAACTCTATCTTGCTGGGTGTGCGCAAAACGACCACTCCTGGTCTAGGTCTTCTCGTATCGTACTCCAGAAAAGTCCTGTCAAGGTTCCTTTCTCAAATCTCAATCCTGCCGAAATGCCCGGAAGTCGTCATCCAATGCTGAAGCTAAAGCTTATTCCGGAACGGCTGCATACTTATCGCGCTTCTTTCTGGAAGATATATCCATATACCACGCCTCGGGGTGCATATCACATCTCTAATGTCAGCGGAGTGGGACGTCATCTCGTCGAAATCTCGTACGAACTCTTTTCTTCACTCTGCTCAAATGTCGACTGATGCGGACTTATCTCATCATGGCTACACGAACTGCGCTCCGACGGCTACGCTCGCATCTGGAGTCTCCCAAGCAGTGTCCCATCACGATATCCGAAAGATGTCGAACCATCCGATCGACTCGTCAGATCCTTATAATCCCCCAAGAGCTCACATCTCGGGTACAGTTTAATAGTATCGAGTACATGCCACAGCGTCGGTGGTCCAGCCGTAGAAGGGTAAACCCAAGCCTCACTAATGGCGCCGCGGTACCGCCGTAAACCCTAAGGTTCAAAGGCTGTCACACGGTCATTAAGTCGAGTTAGGGTTTCATTCTTCTAGAGGGTCCATAGAATCACCTGCATGTCTTTCCGTATACTTTAAACTTGGAAAATAGGCTCCTGACATTCGATCGTCTCTATCGACTCTCAACGAACCTGCGTGAAGTCGTCTCTATCTGGAAACAAACTATCTGATGACCTCGCATCGGTAATCGAATGAACCAAATGTCCTAGTCATTCATCCTCAGGTGACTAGCGACTCACTATCATCTCTCTAAGAACATGCTCATGCTGCAGTAGCTCCAATCATCTGGGCGATATCTCGTCATTTGCAGCAGCAACTGGCTCATACGCCTGTACGCCGAACAACGCCTCAATCCTCCAGGAAAGGCAACACATAAGCGGTCATCTCTGAGTCGATCTGCTCTAGATCTGAGTAAGACTCTCCACACTGAAAATCTTCAACTCAACTGGGCCCGCTCTGGCGCAAAATCGGACGAATCACCTTCGTCTCTCAAATCGGGTAGACTAGCTATCAACTGTCGCATATCTGCCCGGAAGCTCCGGCAGTCTCAGCTCGTAAGCTCCGAAGGCAACATCCTGTCAATCTCAGCCACAGCTGGTCCATCTGTCTTCACGGTAGGCGACATCACAATCTCCGAGGTAGGCTGTACATCAACAGTCCTCTCTCAACTGGCGGCTCTAACAATGGCCTGATCATCCGGTGCAAGACCAAGCACTCGCCTCCACTAGAGGTCACAATCACCAACACTAACTCGAGACGTTCCCATGTCACCAGAAAACACAATGGTCGGCCCTCGTACCAAACGAGCTCACACCGGCCGTAACCCTAGCAGCAGCCCCAACTGCGCTCAAACATGGTGACATGAACCTCAATCGAGTATCAAAGAGAGCACATCAATGGCAAGAAAGGAAACAACAGATCCAAAGTGGATACATGATCATAGGAAGGAACAGCATCAATGAAGGTATGATCATGAAACTAATAGAATCGGGGATCTCAAATGGATGTATAATCCTGGATATGAAGAGAATCACTGATCTCGAAAGAAATGTACATCCTAAGGTTCCTTAAGCGGAGTGGCGTGTCGTAAGTATGCCGCGGAACATACCAACGGTACGTCACTCTACTTTAGTCACCTATTCCATCAACCAAGGGTCATCCTAATACGACGAAAGTTCGGGTCGAATACCCCCTCGACCAAGTCTATATTCCGTAAGGTCAAGCCTAAGTTCCGTATATAAACAACTCCCTAGGCTCCACATAGTCAAACTTAGACTCGAACCAAGGTCAACCTAGCGCTCTGATACCAACTTTGTCACGACCCGAAAGAGCACGTTTCTGGCCCTTGAACCATATGAAGCCTATAGGACTCCATCTGATCCAAGTAAGCCAAAAGCCAGAAATCTAAAACCATTTTGAAGAATAAGTAAAGAAAACTGGTTTAAAGAAGTGAAGAAATACAGGTTTTTAAATAACTAAGCCGAAGGACGTTTTGAAAACAATAAAGTCTTTTCTAAAAATTTCGGCAGAGTTTCTTTTGTAAAAATGGCCCCGAATGGGGTAAGACAAGAATAACAATATATATATGCAATGATAAAGGCATCCCCAAGCGGGAGCTAGCTCTTCGTCAATCGACGGTCACAACCACACAATGATATGATAATATACAACGCCAAGTGGCGAGGATCAAATCCAAAGAAGCTCAAAAGCATCAAGAAAATCGCAATACTACTAAGCGCGACTCTAGGACGAACAATACAACATTGTCTCTAAGTCTGAAAGAATATACAAGTTTTGGTTGATGGACAATTTCTAGATACAACGAAATAAATAAATACAATGGTGATTCTTGATGCGAAAGAATCCACCTACCAAAGGAAATCACCCGCAAGAAGAAAGTGTGCCAGAAATGCCGCAATAGAACCTGTACGGCAGAACCTGCAAGAACTGTGGCACAACGGGGGTGAGTTGCCAACTCGTGAATAGAAATATCTACAAGCAGAAACCGAATGCAAGACATAATCCTAAGTCAACAATCAGTAATACAATCCACAAGAGTACATCTGAGTGTGATAAGGTGGCAAGGTA
This sequence comes from Agapanthus africanus, assembly GCA_030015575.1. Classification (NCBI taxonomy): domain Eukaryota; kingdom Viridiplantae; phylum Streptophyta; class Magnoliopsida; order Asparagales; family Amaryllidaceae; genus Agapanthus; species Agapanthus africanus. The sequence continues at coordinate 123,907,611 of JASDDO010000004.1, read as the reverse complement.
ACATCTAATCATGTATGTAGTGCCAGGTACTCAGGTAAAAACATGTCATCAGTATAAGGTATGTCTGCATGAAGTAAATATGGTGAAATATCAATGATATCAATACACATATATTGGCGTCCCATACCACTAATATTGGTGTAAGGGTATATATAACAGCGCCCTCATACCCTGTTATATATACAAATGAAGTATGATAAGTGTAAATCCAGTCTGTATATGAACCATGTCTGTAAATATGTGGAACCCGTCCACCTGTCACCCACTGACAGTAAGCATCATGTATGCAATGTGAGGTTATAAACAAAATCATGGAAAAGCATCATGAAACCCGTGCCTAGCATCGACACGTAAATCCTCATCCATATGGGGCTCCGTCTGCGGTATCGGCCCTCGGCCCCCGGCAGTACGTGTCGACCCATGTCCATCTCTGGGCTCCGTCTGCGGTATCGGCCCGTCGGCCCCGGCAGTACGCCCATCTCTCTGCTCCAGACGGTATCCCCCGGATATCCGCCGAGCTCAAATACAATCACCGGTAGGTACTCGCCTGCCTCCAGGCTCAATCGGCATAACCCATCGATCATCTCGCCGAGGGGAACCATACCGGGCCCACCACGAACCCGCAATCGGATCATCCACTCCTCGAATCGGGTTTCAAGCACACGTCTCAGCACCGAGAAAACGCGTGGTGGACGCACCGAAATATCATATCACGAGGTACCGGGTTTTCATAAAAGTGCCTCTTTCTTAAATAACCCCACGGTCCTCAAAAACCAGAAATCACATGAAAATCCAATATCAGGAAGTAAATCCAATGCGATGTACTATACAGTCAATCCATGATGTATGCGACATGTAAAGAACAATAATCATATCGGAAATCATGCAACATGGAATAGTAATGTGCATATGTCGAATGAAGAATCATCTCATGAATACAATAGTACTACAGTGTAGTGGCATGGCAATTATCGATGATGAAGTGTGTGAGCCGGCAAATAGTGTACGTGAAACATACGCATCATCGATAATGGTGCTGGTGTCCTAACCGCAAGATGATAATATAACAATGATCATTTACTAGCAATGCGAATAGCCTGAAATGCAGAAATCTAGTAGTCAACACCACAGTGAAGTATCTACTATGCAAACTACATCTACGTATCAGGTCAATCAGGAGGGGTAGGTGTGGAAACCACCTAAATCTAAGTCAAAGTATATATATATAGATATATAGTCGGTGATCCCGCCTCAATGTCATATCGTAAGATATCCTCTAGTTATGAGTGCGGATCTATCATCAATATTGGCTCGTACGGTACATCATCGTACGGCATCCCCAAAAGCTGGGTACAGGTCAATATCTCGCTATCTCGTCACATAACAGGTATCACTATCATCAGATCATATAGTCTGGGGGTACTACTCTATGTCTAGTTCAAAACGATACCATCAAAGAAATATACATGCGGGGGTAAACACATATCCCAAACCCGCAAGAATCACAAATCATATCCCACATATGAATCGTATCAAATCACCGATCTCAGGGCACCACGCCCACATCATCGACTCATCTCCAAAGTCATCCCATATCATCAATCACAGTGCAAGCACAAGTGATAAGCAAGGGTGTGTGTGTGGGTGTAATTCTATCCTAGGGTTCGCGACTATGACTACACTAGTCATTACTAACCCTAAACTATCCACAATACACCTATTATCACAATAAACTACATAGTAATCTATCTACGGACTGCGGGGGTGCTATACGCCATCCACCCGACTTCCCCCTGTAGATATAATCTACTCACCTGTATCCTGCGTGTCGGTTTCGATGTCTCCGTCACCTTCCGCATCGCTTCGGATCGTCGCGGTGTACCTACACAAATCACACGTATCGCATCGCATCAAAACCAAATCAACACTTGAAACGACACACTAAATCCAATACGATACGCTAAAACCGACACGATACGCAAAAGGGCTTATAGGTTAGAACCTACGGTTAGCCTTCGCAAAACAACTCGGAATCACTCGATATAGACGTACAAACGTCACACCATCGAGATAACACACCAATATCAAAATCTGGAAATCAAAATACACGAAACCAAATCCAATTTCAAAGCTGCAACTCAAGAAAATGATCCCAGATTTCATCTCAGGCAAAACTAGATCAATTCAACAACTCCAGAGTGCTATGCAGGGTGCTATGCAGGGTGTATGGGAGGTACAGAAGCAAAATGGGGGGATTTCATCACAGAGGGGCCGGCCACAATCACTGTTTGGCCGGCCTCGCCGGCCCACCTGAGGAATTGGGTGCTCGTATTCCTAGGGTGGCCTCCTGAGGTCTAATGTGGGTCTCTGGTATTGCTGAATTTATCAAAAAATGTCTCAGTATACTCCAGATTTTCCTGCACACACTAACACTCACAAACCGACATGAAAGTCCCGAAATTCCGTATTTTTGGTTTCCAGTGGGATTGGGCTGGGTTTCTAGCTCTAGGGTGTTCTTATGGTCTCCATTGTACTCAATTTTCCCATCACAACTCACAATTCCCTCAAACCCGAACTAGTTTTCACCAAGTCCACAAATTCTCCCGATATCGATTCTAAACATGCATAGGGGTATAGGAAATGCTAAAACTAAGATCATGGTTCAGAAATTACCTCAATTGGCAACTCAAGAACTTTCTTGAGTTGCCCCAAGTGGCCAAAACCCAAGCTTTCTTGGTCCATCTTGTAGATCTCGAGCTTGTGCATCATTTTAATTAAACCGACATGGGGTTTTGGGATGGTTTTTGAGATGAAGAGAGGGATTGAAGATGGAGGAAGAATGAGGCTAGGGCAGCAGCAGCACAAGGAGGAAGAGGGAGAGAAATGAGAGGGAGAGAAATGGCTAAGGGTTAAAAGTCAAAGGTCCACTCTCTCTCTCACCTACCCTCATCATTACTTTTTCTTTTCTTTTTCCCTTTTCTTTTAATCCCTAATCCAAACCTTCTCACCTCAATAGTAAACCCAAATGATAAATCATGGCAAGAAAAATACACAAGTGTAGGAAAAAGTGATATGTGCAAGTCTTGCACAAAATTGCCAAAAAACCCGATTAGCGATTTTAATCGCGATTAGCACTAAATTAGTGTCAAACTAATCACAAAAACTTAAAAATGTCAAAATTCACTAATTTATCCTATTTTGGAATTTTCCATAATTTTTCTCAAATTTTTCCTATTTATTTGCATTTAATTATAGATTTAATATTAAAATAATCAACAAAATAATATTAAATTATAAAAATTCCCAAAATTAATATTTTATATTTTGGAAAATGTTACAATCACACTCCAGAAGGTATGCGCATATCTGGCAACTTTCAGTTCTTTTGAAACTCCCGATGTGATTTCTGCTACATGCTCTTATGACCTTGACGAAGGTCAACAAATCATAAGTCGCATGTCAAGTTCCACCCGTCATTGTCCAGGTTAATTTGAACCCACCCGTACAAGCCCTTGACGAAGGTCAACAAGGCTATATGACTGTCCCAAACCAACACATCTATCTATGCAGCAGAAAGGCAACAAGCAGCTACCATGCACTATGCCTTGACGAAGGTCAACAAACATAGCATGAATACTACGTGCTACCCGTCTGAAATGACGGAGGGCTACGAATGGTTTCTGGCGAAAACCTTTAACGTAATGAACTTGATATCGTTGAAGGAACTGATAGCTTTTTAGAAAATATAGTGACGAAAACCTTTACTAAAGAGGTCACTCCCGGTGAAGGGATCTCGGCTCTTTCCCCGTAGAATGGGGTGCAGGATATTCCAAATGAATACCACAATGCAAAGCAAAAGTAATCGGCTATAGTGAAGTTAATGCCCTGACGCAAACTTCTGTCCAAGGGGTCACTCCCGGTGAAGGGATCTCGGCCCTTGCCTCGTCGACTGAGGAGCAGGATATTCCAAATGAATACCACGATGCAAAACAAAAGTGAACGTCCTTACAATAACAGCTTTTTGAAAAATGTTCCAACAACATCAGAATAGGTTTGTTTATCTTGCATTGATCCGAATCAACGCAGTCCCATCAATTGATCACACCACAAAGAACGAAAATATAATGACGTACGTATATGCCATCCGCATTCGCCACTGGGTCCCGTCGTCACCCGTTAGGTTAGCTAACTAACGGCAGAGCGGGGACTGGACTAGCGCGGATGTAAAACATATACAACATCTACTAATATATATACCAATATATTATATTTCGCTCAAGGCGTGATAAAATGCAACATCACAGAAATGTACAGCATCACAGAACAATACAGATATCTGGGATCCCCGGGTTTCACAGAGCCACTACTGAAACCCGACGTTCCCCTGGTCGTGTGGATAGCCTGTGCAAAGAAATCCTAGACCCCTACGGGCGCGGCAAGTTACCCGCCAAAACCTGAAGCGAGGCAGCCCCCTTCAGCGCCGTGAATGGACCACCCAGCAGTTCACGGAATCCGGTAACTTGGGCACCCCTCCTGGGTCAACCTGTACCCCCTACGAGTGCGGCGAATAGCCCGCCAATTCTAGAGTGAAGCCCCCTCCGTCCCAATGCCATGAGATGCGGGCTTGTTGCCCTCCAGAACCCGGCTATCCGTGCACCCCACCGCAGGGTAATCCTAGTACAGAAAATAAAATATACATACAACGGGTACATCGACCACAACCAGGTCGTGCTCCAAAAGAATAATACAATCAGGCAGTGACGGCAGTCCACATGTCGGACGCTCGCCCCGCAATATCAAATGTACATAATACACCAACACTGTACTAGCATTGCATCCAGGCTATCCCCACGACCGATCCGCAACATCACAGCAAAATACATAGAACATCAACGTGAAAATCACGTTCGCAAATCCGTCTAACCGGGCTATAGCAGTTAGACCGGATTTACCGATCAAGTGACATTCACGGTCGCAGATATAATGTAAATACTGTGAAATAATGTGTTTAAAATATCCGATCGATCAAAAATTAACAAGTGGGCCCCCAATCAATACTGTAGCACTCACAGAAAACATGGGCCCAATTTTAATATTCCAAAACCCCTAAAAATAGCCCAGAAGCCCACTGGAAAAAATTGATGCATTGACGACTCCAATGTGCGGCGGAACCGCGGCCCAAGGGGGGGTTTGGCCGCGGTTCCGCGCTTCATTAGTCGACTGACTGTGTCGAATTTTTCCAGTAGTCTTAGAATTTCAAGTACATTAGTTTTCTACAACCTGAAAAAATTTTCGAGCAAGAAAAAATTCAACAGAAAACTGATGTGAGGAAAAAAGTAGATTTTGGAATTTTGGTCGATCGGAAATGCAAAACACATCAAACGAAGCTAGACGAAGTTAATGGCGAGGCTCTGATACCACTGTAAGTGCACGGCGGCGCCCCGGCCGTCAATCCGACGCCGGAATGCGGAAGCGGTGATAAACTTTAATTTTGCGGACTTAGCAAACCGGCACCACCGCGCACTAAACCCCGGATCGGGCCATTAAACTAGATCTAGCAAAGTAAAAGAAGGGGAAGAGATATACCGACTGATCCGAGTCCTCCGGTCTTCATCTCCACTTCGATCTCCTCGCGGGATCTCCGTCCGTCTCCTCCTCGTCGGAAAGGGCACCACGAAGCCGGGTACTTATACGGGCCCCCACCTCAATACCGAGGAAACTCGGGCGCGAAGTTGGCTAGCCGACGCGCCCAAGATTTGCTGTAGAATGTAGTGTAGAGTGCATGTCTTACTTTGGGGTTATGTTGCCATTGATGGAGAAGAGAATGATTTGGAGAGAGCTTGTGAACTTTGATACAAAGATGAGAATGAGAATAATTTCCATACAACAAAGGAAAAACATCTCTCATTTTTCCCACCACTTCAAAATGGCCGGCCCCCCCTTCAACAAAAAAAAAGGTGGAGTGGAATATCCAAGGGAGGTGATGGTAGGGAAGGAAAAAGGTGACCATATCAAAACCAAGTGTGATGATGACAAAGTCAAATCCATTTCAAATCTAATCAAATCTCATTAATGCATGAAAAGCAAAGATGCTTAACATATCAAACCTTATGCAATAAACCCCTCCTCTAAGTGTTATTTGCAAACTTGCAAATAACACCCTCCATTGAAAAAGTCCGGCCGGAAAAGAACAAAGGAAAACCGGCCGGAACGGAATGCAAACTGGCAACTCCAGAAAACTGGTCCCTTAATAAATTACAGGAGAACCCCGATACTGTGCATACACACCCGCATCTGTATTCCGTCCGGATACAAATGCAAAGAGATAAAATCTACACTGTACTAAACTAGGATCCGTCTTAAACTAAAGCCGGCTAGAAATATCCGTCCGATCCTGATCCGTGCAATACCGCACGTATCTGATCGAACCCTGCCATATAACCATACGGCCACTAGTACAAACTGTCCGATCCTGATCCGTGCAATACCGCACGTATCTGATCGGACCCTGCCATATCTCCATACGGCCTCTACAGCGTTTCGCCCGAAAGCTTGAGTAACTGAAAGTGTGGTGGACTCTAAAGACTCGTCAATACTATGGCTGTGGATTTAACCACTAGCACGTCAGAGGTATAAGCCAATACGTGACGGGCCACCAGCTATTGACCAAAAGGGACGTCGATGAGCGAACTCATCCTGACACCCTACTGAGCCTGTCAGTGACAATATCCGTACAGTCCGGTCCGTTCGTCTATGAGCATCGCATGGCGGGCCTAGGGGGTTGGTAAAAGTCAGACCCCCAAAAGCGGTACAAGTCGTGTCGGAGTGTAGCCAAGAACACCCTGAGATACTACTGGAATACCTACTAGTAAATCTCCTGCCTTGGCCAAGGTCTTCGTGTAATGGCTCTCCTAGACACAGCGCGACCTCACCCCCAATACCGGGAGAGACGAACCCCTGAAGATCCGCTCACTGCCTCCATGTGGCTCGGGACTGTACCCAACTAAAACCTGTTTGCACGACTCCTTTGAGCCGTGGTAGGGTAGTAATCAAATCACAGTGGGAACTCACACGAGACAAATGACGATCCTCAGGTCGATGAACTAACCTGTACACATGTCACCACGGAACTGCTATCTGACGTCAGGTATAAGACCAACTAGCATGTTCCCGGCGAGTCCTGTCCGGTGTACTCATAACCCAATGAGCACCTGTATACATCTTAGGTGATCCAACTGACACCAGTGGCTTGTGAGACCGGCCACCGCCCCTCGTCGGGGTCTCGACTGTATACACTAGTCTACTCTGGAGTATCGATGCCCTTTCTCGAAACTCCCACACGACTAGGGACCTTTTGAGGATGTGCTTATAGACTACCAGCTCCCACGTATATGATCGCCCTCATACTGCCGGTAGTCAAGCAAGAATCCTAGGGGCTCTATCAACGTGCAATAGCGACCTGTCATGTCACCTAAAGAAGTACACGATGATAAAGGTAAACCAGATAGCATACTATCATCTCGAGTAAGACTGTCCTACCGGGATAGGTCCTCCCTCAATCATTGCAATCACGTGCCTGTGATCCAATAATTGACTCTGAGGGCACTATCTCCAACAATTCAATAATATAATAGTTAGAAAATACTGTTACTCTTTCATTCTCATTCTTTGGGACTTACCGAGCAACCTGTTCGCTGACGACATTCTATTTCTTTCTTCTTTGAATGTCGTCAGGTGCGTTGGACCAAGCTGAGATCGAGCCCACCGGTGAAGATTTGGAGCAGTTCCGGGATGATCCAGAGCTCTAGTTATTGTACCTTGTTCTTTCCAGTTTATTTCATTTTCTGTTATGCCACTGTTTAGGCATTGCTTTTCATTCCGGTCGTATTTTTCTTTTCCTGCATTGTAAAAAGAATGTTATTAATAAAAGTTGCTGTTATTTCTATATTATTCGTCTCTTGTGATTTACTTTATATTGCTTAGTTACGCTTAGCGTATATACTTCTGAGTATATACGTAGCGGGCCTCGTCGCGTCCACTTCGCCGTACACTGTGAAGCGGGGCGAGACATCTATGTAGGAATCTAAAGAATCGTCAATACGCCGGCAGTAGGTGATGATCATATCAAACACCCACAAGCTGCAAGCGGTCAGCTAAATGTAACAGCCACCCAGGTATTGAGCGCTCAGAAGATCAACAAGCAAGCCTGTACATTCTCCTGTGAATCCAAACAGTAACACTCCCGTACATTCCGGTCTCGTCGTCTGATATGTCGCATATCTCGCCTAGGGGTGGTAAACGTCAGACCCCAGTAGCTCGATAAGTCGTGTCGATTTGAGGTCTATAACAGTTTGAGAAACTACTGATAACACTTACCAGTAAATCTCAGCAACCCTGGCAAGGGATTTCCAGTTATAGCCAATCGGACACAGCACAACATCAACTCCCTATACCGGGAGAGACGAATCCCCTCCTATCGCTCATTGCCTCCATATGATTCGGGACTGTACCCAAAAGCCACCTTTTTGCACGCCCTCTTTGACGTGGTATGATGGAAATCAAAGCACAGTGGGAATCACACAAGACTCTATGACGATCTCGGGTCAACAGACTACTCTGTACCAGTGTCACCGGAGAACTGCCATCTGACGTGAGGTATAATACCATCTGGGAGTTCTCGGCGAGTCCGTCTAGTGTACCCAGTCTCTACTGAGCATCCGTACACCATCCTTGATGTCAAACACCAATGGATATGGGATCATCCATCGCCCATCATATAGGTCAAGATGCGTATACGCTAGTCTACTCTGGTGCATCGATACCCTGTCTCGATACACTCTCGACTAGGAACAGTTATAGGATGTACTCGCCGACTACCGTGGCCCCACTAGTATGATCTCATCATAGTCCCAGTAGTCGAGTACATATCCTAAGGGCTTTATCAACATGTAACATATAGACAATCAGAGTACATGTTAGTACATGTTAAGATAAAGTACAACCAGATAGCATACTATCATGTCGAGCAAGAAAGTCCTCCCAATATATGTCCAAGCATCCATTACAATATACATCATATGTACAGTAATGGCCTCTAGGGCATACATATAACTAACACTGAGATCGTCATTTGTCTCGTGTGAGTTCCCACTGTGCTTTGATTACTACCCTACCACGCTCAAAGGAGACGTGCAAACAGGTTTTAGTTGGGTACAGTCCCGAGCCACATGGAGGCAGTGAGCGGATCGTCGGGGATTCGTCTCTCCCGGTATTGGGGGTTGATGTCGCACAGTGCACGGGTGGCCATCACTAGAAATCCTCGGCCGGGGTAGTGGAGAATTACTGATTTGGATCAGTAGTTTCTCAGGAGGTGATGGGCTTCATACCGACACAAATTATCGCGTTATTAGGGGTCTGACTTTATCCACCCCCCTAGACTCGATATGCGATACTCTTAGACGAACGAACCGGACTGTACGGATATTGTCACTGTCAGGCTCAGTAGGGTTTCTGGATGAGTTCGCTCGTTAGCTTCCCTTCCAATCAATACATAGGCAACCATTACGTACAGCTTGTACCTCTGACGTGCTAATGGTTATACCCAGTGCTAGTGTGTTGATGAGTCATTAGAGTCCCACACAGACAGTTTCCCATGTTCGGGCGAAACGTTGTAGAGGCCGTATGGTTTTATGGCAGGATTCGGAAAATGCACGTGCGTTTACGCACGTGTCATATTTCGGGTAGATAATACTGGTGGGTTTTGGTTTAAGCCGGATCCGAGTATTATACTGTGTAGATATAATATCTTTGTCTCAGTTGCATTTGTATTCGGTCGTAATACAAATGCGGGTTTGTTTATACTGTTACGGGGTTATCCTGAAATTCGTTTCGGGAAAGCTTTTGGAAGTTGCCAGTTTTCAGTTTTCTATCACCCGTCTTTAACATTCGGTTAAATGCGGATTTATCTTTTCTTGGGTGAGTCATAGTTCTAGAAGGTTCTAGAAATGGTGACTAGATTCATGTATCTTTCTTAGCATTAAATGAAATGGTGATGTTTTATTATGAATCACCATTTTGCATTTAATGATTTTAGTGATTCATTCATTCATTAATGTGAAGTGATAAGCTTTCTTCTTATGGTCACCATTTTTCCTCCGACACTCACCCCCTTCCTCTTTATAGTGGCCAGCCCCTTGTGAGTGAGAGAGATTGATTCATTGGGAAAAAAGTATATGGAATTTGGTTCATGAAAATTAGAATTGCTCATTTCTCATTTACCCGATTCAAATGGCAACTTCATTAACCGTTCGTCCATGGTTTTGGATGAAGTGAGACAAAGTGTTCTACTCATTCTCTACATCAATCTTGGTCATCTCTTTTAGCAAACTTGATGATCGAGTTGCCTCAGTTCAGAGGCGGGAGCCCGTTTAAAGATCTGTCGACGTGGTGCCACTTGGATGAGAAGACTGGAGATTCTGGAGATCGGAGCAGCCGCAACAAAGCGTGGGATGATGGTTAAAGACCGAAGGACTCGGATCGTTCGGTATAACATTTCTACCCACTTTGTAGTTTGTTAGTTTAGTTTTAATGGCAAATCCGGGTTATAGTATACGATAGCGCCAGTTAAAAAGTTTTTGTTCCGCATTTAGCGTCTGTTAGACGGCCGGGCCGCTACCGTGTACTTACAGTTCACACTCCATCATCGATAATTGCCATGTCACTACACAGTAGAATTGCTACATCATGCCATGATATATTAGCTATGTTCATATCACTGTTCCACGTTGCATGAGATATATGGACAGGCTTGCATCCTGTTAAATGTTGCATACATATTGACATGTACTTCATGCATACATACTGACATGTACACCCACATATCTTGCTATAGCTGCATATACCCCTAAGTGGTATTGTATTGACATGTGATTTTGAGACGTTGATTATTGTGCTATTTCGCTTATGAAATGCATCATACATACTTGCTTACATGTAGATACTTATACCTTGCCACAGTTACATGTACACCTCATGTGATACTGCACTTGATTTCGGAGGATTTGGGAACCACATGATATATTTTAAAACTGATTCATTTAAATGAGCGGTTTTCCCTTAATATGCTCATATTGCTGTTTTATGTTGCATATATTAGTTTTTCATGGATTTACGCATTTAGATATGGATTTCATGTGATTTATGGATTTGAAAACCGTGGGTGTATTTCAAGAAACTATGTGTTGTTTGAAAACCCTGTTTCTATTGATATGATATTTCGATGCGTCCGCCATGAGATTTCTCGGTTCTGAGATTTGTGATATATACCCATGCGAGGAGTGGAGAGGGCCGTGTGCGGGTACATGGTGGAGCCCGGTATGGTTCCCCTCGGAAAGAAGATCGCAGATGATGGCGATGAGCCTGGAAGGCTGGGCAAGTACCTACCGGTGATAGTATTTGGACTCGGCGGTTATCGTGGGGATACCTACCGGAGTGATGTACAGACATGACATCAGGGCCAGCCGTAGGGACGGCGCCTGAGGCATGAGGATTTACGTGTTGATGCTAGACACGGGTTTCATGATGTTTCGAGTGTCGAGATTAGACACTCAGGTTTCCATGATTTTGTTGTGTCGCGAGGGACACACGTTGATTTATATCCTCATTTTACCTGCAAATGCTTTTATGATAATTATATGCAGGGGTTGTTGTGTCAGTGATTATATTGTGGACGAGATCCACTGAATACGTGCAGTGATTATATTGTTGGACGAGATCCACTGCATACATGCATTGATTATATTGTGGAAGAGATCCACTGGATACGTGCGTTGATTATATTGTTGGACGAGATCCACTGCATATATGCATTGATTATATTGTTGGATGATATACACTTGCTGATAGGCGTTTATTATGTGTTGGCACTTATTCAGATACGGTTACCCTAGATATCATAGCATTACCTTTATGATATAGTTGACCTAGGAATCGTTGTTTATTTCTATTTCTATTTGGTGATGTTTTTCTATTCACGAGTTTGCAACTCACCCCCGTTGTGCCACAGTTCTTGCAGGTTGACCGCATGGATCAGTTGCGGCATCGCTGGCACACAGCTGTTTTCGGCTGACTTACTTGTGGTAGGTGGTACATGTTGGATCGTGCCCCTCTTATATTCATTATTGATATTGTATCTAGTCAATCCATCAATTCAGAAACTAGTTATTGTATATGTTGTAGACTTAGAATACTTATAGTTGCGAGAATTGAGCGATGGGTTTTATGTTCGCTTTTGGGGTTGATGTCTTGCTTTACTTTTCCTTGTGTGGATCTTCGTCGTTGGGCGTCGTATACTTGTTTTTATACTTGTGGTGGATGTTTTCGCCGTTGGGCATGATTTGCTCCCGTTTGGGGATGCTTTGTTTATTTTCAATGTTGTATCCGTTTTTGGGGTTAGTTTTTACAAAGGAGGTGCTGCCCAAATTTTCAAAAGACAAAACATGATTTATTGTATATCTATTTCTTAAAAAGGTTTAGATTGCTGGGTTTCAGCTTACTTGAATTACGTTACGTCTGTAGATGTCGCGTGATTTAAGTGCTGGTCGCGAGCTAATAATTTGGGTCCTGACAAAGTTAGTATCAGAGCCCTAGGTTTAACCATGGTTCGAGTCTAGGTTTGACTATGTGGGGTCTAGGGCGTATATATTTTGGAACCTAGGCTTGACCTTACGGGACTTAGACTTGAACAAGGAGTGTTAGACCCGAACTTTCGTTTCATAGGCTTACCCTGATTGATGGAGTAGGTAGCTTGAGTAGAGTGACGTACCGTAAGTATGTTCCGCGGCATATTTACGATACGATACTCCACTTAAGAAACCTTAGGTTGTACATATCTTGAGACTGGTGATTCTCTTTGTTTTCCTTGATTATACATCCATTTGAAATCCTTGATTCTATTCGTTTACATGATCATGCTCTCACCGATTCTGTTCCTCATTATGATCATATATTCTTTCTGGATCTGTTGACTCTTTTCATCCCTTTGATCTTTTTCGTCGATACTTGTTTGAGGTTCCTGTCACCATGGTTTGAGCGCAGTTTGAGCTGCTGCTGGTGATGCGTTTAGGGCGAGCTCATTGTGGACGAGGACTGACCATCGTGTTTTCTGGTGACATGGGAACGTATCGATGTAGTGTGGTGTTGTGACCTCTCGTTTGAAGAGAGTGTACGTTTTTGTACCGGATGATCAGGCCATTGTTAGAGGCTGCCTGCTGTGTGAGGACTGTTGATGTACAGCATATCTCAGAGTTTGTGATGTCGTCTACCGTGCAGACAGATGACCCACCTGTTGCTGAGATTGATGTGATGTCGCTTCTATAGCTTACGAGCTGAGATCGCTGGAGCTTCCAGGCAGAGATGAGACAGGTGATAACTAGTCTATCTTCAGTTGAGAGACGGAAGTGTTTCATCAGATTTGATGTGCCGACGCAGGCCCTGTTGAGTTGAAGATTTCCAGTATGGAGAGTCTTACTCAGATCTAGAGTAGATCGATCCATAGATGACGTTGTTCGTCGGATGTTCCGATGTAAGATCGGTAAGCTGACCAGTTTCAGATAGAGGACCTCACTCAGATGTGTTGTGAGTTGATCGAGAAACGGATGAGTTTTGAGTATTGTTCCGATGGTTGGGACAAGTTCCCGAGGATGTGTTCGACTAAAGATCTTCAACAGAGTGATGAAGTTACCGAGTTCGTGATTTCGAGTCCGTGCGAGAGATTCCGGATTGATTGTCGCCGAGAACATTTGCAGTTCGTAGATAGCATGACATGATGTCAAAGTGGACTATAATAAGGACGAGTGGAACAAGAGATTCATGCGTGATGCTGACGAGCCGTTTGTAATGTTTTTAAAATTCGTTTAGATCAAGTTCGTGTTAATTAGCTAATGCGTTTTTTCATAAAGTTTCTTAATTATTAAATTTCCACATAAACTGGAATAAATCAATATTTATTGGTGAAAACATGTAATTATATATATAATTATGTTTTATTAATTATTAATTAGTTTAGTGTTCACTTAATTAGAAAAATTTCTTAATTATATTTCCTAAGCAAAATTAGTGTAGCATGCACAATTTCACCTTAGGCCAAGTTTTAACAAGTCTACCATTTCAAATTATCATTTCATTCCTTTTAAAGAGAAAACCCAAAACAAAATTAAATTTTTTTTAATGAAATAAGATAAAGAAAAGAATAGGGGAAAGCATGGTGCATTAAATGAACATGGAGGCTTTGACTTTGACAGCATTCTCTCTCTCTCATTCCTCTCTCCCCTCAACTCCAGCAGCAACTCAGCAGTAGCAACAGCAGCACCTTCATCTCTTCTTCTTCTTGCATCCAAGCCTCATCCCCATCCAAAAAAAACATCTTTTCTTCATTAAACCCTTCCAAAACACCTCCTTTGTTGGTCTTGATGGCAAGTCTTTGCCTTTGAAGGCAAGTGCAGCAAGTTTAGACCCCCCCCAAGACCAAATTGAGGTATCAAGCTCACCTTAATCACTTTATTGCTAAACTTGTAGTTTAATTATCTTAAACTAGTGTTTTAGTGAGTTTTAGTGCTAATGATGTGGTTTAAGTGATGATTAGGTTAAGTTAGGGTTGTTAGGGTTTGATTAGCTTAATTAAGTGCTATTAGTGTCGTTTAACCCAAATCTTTGTTTCAGTTTACACTAAAATACCATATTGTACTAAATTAGTGTTAATTAAACATTTTAGTTAAGATTTTGGGGAGTTTGGTGATCTGCTTTTGAACCGAGTGTTTCAGGCAAAGGTTGCAAATACTGGGACTTGGTTACTGGACTAGGAACACATTCACAAAGCACGAGAGCCCACTTCCCATCCCAGGCCGTAGAAATATTCATTCTGGCCACAATTTGCGGCCAGAGGGTTGAGTTTGGTGTCTGGGTTTGGGCTTTGGGAGTCTGCTACATATCTAAGATGTTTGGTATATGCAACCTTTCTTAATTCAGTTCGTATCAAAATTTGGAACCTAATTCCTTGTTTTTGTGCTTTTAAACTTGCACGACACGTACGTTTTGTGAGTGGGTTTGGTGGTTTCTGTGTGTGTCGCAGCGTGTTAGGGTGGTTTCAGATGAGTTTACACACATTTTGGCGTATCGAGTATACACGCGTTTAGCTTGCGACGCTAGTTTCTCGTGTGGTCTTGTTATCGCGTTTTTGCAAGATTTTAGCCTTATGAATGTTGCTTGTGTAAATTCTAGGTTAGCAGGCGGGTACTTCAGACGCCATAAAGAAGGGGAAGTAGGTAGTCGGCTATACTTAGCATGAGATCACGGTGAGTAGATTTAACATCTACGGGGAAATCTCCCGTATGGCGTTATGCGTTAGGGCTTGATAGGATATTGTAGTCGCGTGTTATATTCATATATATGTATTGGTTGTGCATATGTACCATTGTAGCGTACCCCTCTCTTGTTGCACATAGACATAGTATTTATGAAACACCGCACCGTTACTACTGGTTCATGCTGCACGAGCACTAATTGCATGCTACACACACACCGTTAGTTATTGCCATGACACTCGCACTATAGAATTGCTATGACCCATACATCGTTAGCATACCTTATCACTGATGATTAGACATGATTATGTTCCTTTGTGCGTATACATATTGTACACCCATGCTTGCGTATATACCCACTTATACATCCATATTGGCACACATACATATTGTACACTCATGCTTGCGTATATACGACTTGTACATCCATATTAGCACACATACATATTGTACACTCATGCTTGCGTATATACCCACTTGTACATCCATATTGGAACATATACATATTGTACACTCATGCTTACGTATATACCCACTTTTACATCCATATTGGCACACATACATATTGTACACTCATGCTTGCGTATATACCCACTTGTACATCCATATTGGCACATATACATATTGTACACTCATGCATACGTATATACCCACTTGTACATCCATATTCGCACATATACATATTGTACACTCATGCTTGCGTATAAACCCACTTGTACATCCATATCGGTACATATACATATTGTACACTCATGCTTGCGTATATACCCACTTGTACATCCATATTGGCACATATACATATTGTACACTCATGCTTGCGTATATACCACTTGTACATCCATATTGGCACATATACATATTGTAAACTCATGCTTGCGTATATACCACTTGTACATCCATATTGGCACATATACATATTGGACACTCATGCTTGCGTATATACCACTTGTACATCCATATTGGCACATATACATATTGGACACTCATGCTTGCGTATATACCGCTTGTACATCCATATTGGTACATATACATATTGTAGACTCATGCTTGCGTATATACCCACTTGTACATCCATATTGGCACATATACATATTGAACACTCATGCTTGCGTATATACCACTTGTACATCCATATTGGCACATATACATATTGTACACTCATGCTTACGTATATACCCACTTGTACATCTATATTGGCACATATACATATTGTACACTCATGCTTGCGTATATACCACTTGTACATCCATTTTGGCACACATACATATTGTACACTCATGCTTGCGTATATACCCACTTGTATATCCATATTGGCGCACATGCATATTGTACATCCATACTTGCGTGTGTGTGTGTGTGTGTGTGTGTCTCTTTCTGCATCCATGCCTACATATATACTATTGCACATATATAGATGATGCTGACTTTGATTTTGGAAAATTGGGGACCGCATGAAATATTTTCAACTGGTTCCATTTAAAAGAGCGGTTTTCGCTTTTTACTCATAATACGATTTTATGTGGCATACGACACATTGCATGGATTTACGCATTGAGTTTTGGATTCATGTGATTTCTGGATTTGAGAGCCGTGGTATTATTTTAAGAAAGTACGCACTGTTTTGAAAAGCCTGCTTTCTCTTGATATGATATTTCAGTGCGTCCACGATGTGTTTTCTCGGCTCTGAGATGTATGACATGTGAAACCCGATTCGAGGAGGAGGATGATCCGTTTGCAGGTACATGGTGGACCCGGTATGGAACCCCGGGGCGAGAGAGAGATTTTGTGTTGATGACGATGAGCCTGGCAGAGGAACACCTACCTACCAGTGATTGGTTGGACCTGGCGGTTATCCGGAGGATACTGACCAGAGTCGAGACATGGATACGGGCCGACCCGTACTGCCAGGGCCGAGGGCCGATCTCGCAGACAGAGCCCGTGGGCCGATCCGGACTGACGGAGCCCGATATATGAGGATTTGCGTGTCGATGCTGGACACGAGTATTTCATGATGTTTTCGGGTGCCGATGTTGGGCACCCCGTTTCTATGAGATTTACAGGATTGAGGTCCAGATAGAGTGACGGCGCCTGAGTTATCGGGATTTTGGGGTGTTTTTGGTAGACGCCGGGGTTTTCCACGATGATGATTCGTGTAGATGATATTTTATCCCATGCTCAGCATTCATTGTTATGCATTGCATCATGTAGTCGTAGTACCTGATAGATTACTTTGCATGATTACTGCGTACCCAGTTCATCATATAGATGTTATTAGATTTCACATGTTATGCATGATTATTTCATACCCGGTTCATCATATAGATGTTATCAGATTGCACATGTTTGAGTATCGCAGTACGTGCATACTCACGATTAAATTTATATGTTATTTACTATTCACGAGTTGGCAACTCACCCATCTTGTGCCACAGTGTTTGCAGGTCGACCCTCAGAGTAGTTGCGGCAGGGCTATCTCATCGTATCTTTTTGGCTACAGATACCATTGCAGTTGGCGAGTGAGCCGATTTGCCTTTGGGTGGGTTTTGCGGTATCCGTTTATTTCCATTATACTCTCTTTTGTATCTAGTACTTTCCATCTACCATTTCATGTATTGACTTAGAGACCAGTTGTGAGGACGATGTTGTATATTATTTTGTAATCTAGATGTCGAGCTCGTGTGAGCCGACTTTACTTATGCAGTTTTATCTTTTATGATGTTTTCACTAATATTGCTCATTTCTTCGCTACGGCGTCGTATATTATTCTTATGGTGGTTGTTTCCTCCGTTGGGCATGATTGCTCCCACATGGGGATGCTTTATTCTTATCGTCAGTCATTTTACTTATATCATGTGTTGTACCCATTTCGGGGCTAGTTTTTGCAAAGGAGGTGCTGCCGAAATTTTTAAGAAAATAACTTAAACTTTAAAGATTTTTACTCATGGTTTTCTAAATGTTTTAAATTAATGTTTTCTTCACTCACTATTTTTAATGGTTTTGATTTCTGGGTTTCAGCTTACTTAATCGCGTTACGCCTGTAGACGTCACGTGGTTAAATGCCGGTCACGGGCCGAATTTTAGGGTCTTGACAAAGTTGGTATCAGAGCGTAGGTTTTACCTTTCGGAGTGTAGGATGACATTGGTATGATGGAGTAGGTAGCTGAAGCAGAGTGGCGTAGCGTGTGTATGTTCCGCAGCATACTCACGAAACGGTACTTTGCCTATGTGACCTTAGGACTTATTGGTTGAAATTCCTTCGTGATTATATACATTCTTATGATTTGATTTCCGTATTCTTATCGAAACTTGTTTCATTTCCAGCCATTATGCCGCCGAAGACTACGAAGGCACAGAGAGCAACTGTTAGTGTATATGCCCTAGAGGCCATTACTGTATCATACTAGCTTGTATATTACTTAATGGAGGCTTGGGATATTCAAAGTTGTATAGACAATCTTGCTCAAAATGGTAGTATGCTACTTGGTTTGTATCTACTTCAATATGTGCATGTGTTTCTTTTAGCATATCGCTTATACATATTAGTAGAGCCCTTAGGATCTTTGCTTGATTACCAGCGTTGTGATGGCAGTCACACTTGTGGGGGCTGGGTAATCTATAAGTACATCCTTATACAGGTCCCTAGTCGTAGGACTATCGAGACAGGGCATCGATACTCCGGAGTAGACTAGCGTATGCGATTCTCATCCCAGCAGGGGAGATGGTCTGTCCCACAGCCATAAGTACGTCGTACTGGAGATAGTATGCGGGTGCTCGTTAGGTTACGAGTACACTGGACAGGACTCGTCGGGAACTGTTGGTTGGTATTATACCTATCGTCAGTTATCAGTTCCCAGGTGACATGAGTACAGCTTAGTCCGCTGACTTGACACTGTCACTTCGCCTCGAGTGTGTTCCTACTGTACTTAGATTACTACCCTACCACGGCTTAAAGGAGTCGTGCAAACAGGTAGTAGTTGGGTGCTGTCCCGAAGCACCTGGAGGCAGTGACGGTTAGACAGGATTCGTCTCTCCCGGTATTGGGTGTTGACAGCGCGTTGTGTCTAGGAGAGCCATTACACGAGTAGTCCCTGGCCAGGGCAAGCGAGATATACTGGTAGGTTTCCAGTGTTATCTCAGGGTGTTCTGGGCTACACTCCGACACGACTTGTACCGCTATTAGGGGACGGACGTTCACCGCCCCTAGGCCCGCCATGCGATGTATCAGACGAACAGACCGGACTGTACGGAGATTGTCACATACAGGCTCAGTAGGAGTTCGGATGGGTTTACCTCATCGGCCTTCTTATCGACATCTACCTGGGGACTGTTACGTACATCTAGTGCCTCTTGCGGTCTGTGGTTAAACCCACTGCCAATGTTGTGTCGAGTCTTTAGAGTCCCACACAGAGAGTTTCCCTGCCCTGAGCGAAACGTGTAGAGGCCGTATAGTTTTACGGCGGGGCTGCGATCACTTACGTGCACTTGTGTGCGTATGCAGTTCGAGCAGGCAATGCTAGTGGGCTTTGGTTTAAGCCGGATCCTAGTATTGCACGGATGGATTTGTTTTGTCTTCTGTGCATTCGCATTCTACGGAATGCGGATGCGGGTATGTATGCACAGTTTTGAGGAGCGATGAAGGAGGAGGTGCCTCATTAGGTTTTGGCAGTTGGTTCGGCCAAAACCGTTATGTGGCAGGCTCATCAGGGTATTGACAATTTGTTCGGTCAAAACCATTGTGAGCCAGAGACATTATTTACTAATCCTTTTAGTGATAATTTTGTGATGGCTAATTGCTTTGACCACCTTGACCACTCTTGACTTTGTTGACCCGTTGACCAAAGTTGACCTTGACCTTCATGAAAGGTCTACACTCTTCTTTGGTTTTCTTTTTCTTTTTGGATTATGAAAATGGTCATGTCAATGTAGCCATCAACTTTATCATGATAGGATTAGTAATGATGATGTTTAGTATTATTGCAACCATGGTGCCTTTTTTCTTGAGTTGATAATTTCATTTCTCTTTTCTCACTCTCTCTCTTGCAATTGAGAAGAAAGAAAGAGAGCTCCATGTTTGCTTGATCTCCTTCATCTTCCTCCTCTTGAAATTTTCTTTTGATCTCATGTGTTAAGAGAAAAAGAATCCACAAAGACAAACACTTCCATCAACCTCTTCTACATAACCTAGGACTTCAAGGCTAGCGATCTTCTTGCCCTAGTTGCCTCAGCTCAAGGCGGAGCTCGGTGTACATCTCTCGGGTGGATCGTCTTTGACTCAAGAAGGCCGCGGAGGTGACCAAGATCCGGATCGACCCTCGGAGCGTGGATGGACGAGCCAGACAGCGGAGAGAAGACCCGAAGGACCGGTTTCGTGAGGTATAACTTCTATGGCATAGTAGATAACGCCTCTTGTTGTTTGCTAGTTTGTAGTTTAGAAAAGATCCATGCTTTAGTCCATGTTGCTTTTGCGCCAAAAATTGTTTTTCGCCGTTTCCGCCTCCCCGTAAGAACCGGGGTGAGCAACATGGACTTACAGTGGTATCAGAGCCTAGCTAAACATAAACTAGCAAGTTAGCAAAGTATTTGGAATATCGATCGGAAAAAAAATCACAAAAACACGTCCGGGAAAAATCCACTTTCTGTCGATTTTTTATACTGTTCAAAAAAATATTTGACAAACATGAAAAATCGTCTCAGGGTTTTTATAGAACACACAGCAAAAATGATCCGCTGACTCGGCCAACTCACCGCGGAACCGCGGCCAAACCATGCGTTTGGCCGCGGATCCGCGGCCAAGTTGACTCGGCCGCGACTCCGTTTTGCTGCAGTGTTCTTACTGTGTTGTTTTGGGATTTTTGATATAGTTTGTTTCTGCCCAGATTTTCCAGAGAACAAATTTGTTTTTGGGGTGGTTACAAATCCGTGTTTTGATCGATATTCCGTAGACTTTGGCTAATGGATATTATCTGTAATGTGATATATGTATTGAACGTCTGCAAATCGCTATACGTCGATTAGTGGGGGTTATACATATCTGTAGTCTGTAATGTTGATGGTTTGTGGATATGAACTCGTTGGATTATCGCGGATGAATAGCCGGGTGGATGTGAGATGAGAGTTTCTTTTTCTTTCATTCATGTAGAATTTGTAAATTGATGTAATATTATTTGTTTGGCCGCACATCCGGGATGAGGTTGTAGCCTCCATTGTATAATTTCTTTTTACTGTTTTTGCTCCTAGGATAGACCCAAGGTGGGGTGCACAAACTACCGGGTATCT
Source organism: Agapanthus africanus (assembly GCA_030015575.1). Lineage (NCBI taxonomy): Eukaryota > Viridiplantae > Streptophyta > Magnoliopsida > Asparagales > Amaryllidaceae > Agapanthus > Agapanthus africanus. Next base: position 123,885,976 of record JASDDO010000004.1, on the reverse strand, counting down.
CGAAGTGCCGAGTGGCCTACTCACGGGTTGAGGGGGGTTGCTTCGCTTCGGGTACTTGGCGGGTAGTTTGCCGCACCCGTAGTGGTCTAGGGTAGGGTTTGGCTATTCATCGCGACCGTGTAATCCGCCTTTCGTTGCAGGCTCGAACGAATCGCGAATTCCTAGTATATCCAAAGTGTTCATCTGTGATCTGGAATGGCTATCATTGCATCTGACGAATGTATATATCTATATATGATATCTATTTAGGCGTTGCTTATGTTTTGCATCCACGCTAGTCCAGCCCCCGCTCTGTCGTTAGTTAAGTAACCTAACGGGTGATGACGGGACCCCGTGGCGAATGCTGATGGCATAAGCGTACGTCATATTTTCGTTGTTTTCTGCAATGGTAGGATTAAATGATGGGACGCATTAAAATTAATGCAAGAAAATAAACCAAGTAAAAGTCATCAGAACACTTTAAAACCACTCGGTTCTTTTCAAAAACCAGCTTTTTAAACGCGGAGCTTGAACCACTCCTTTTAAAAACTATTTCGTTCCATTGATTATACCAAGTTCACTACGTTCACGGTTTCGCCAAAACCATTCGTAACCCTCCGTCGTTTCATGTGAATATTCAATAGTATTCAAGCTGTGTTTGTTGGCCTTAGTCAAGGCACAGTGTTTGGTAGCTGGTGGGTATTCATATGTTGCATAGATAGATGGGTTGGTTTGGGACAGTCGTATTACTTTGTTGGCCATAGTCAAGGGTATATACGGGTGGGTTCAAATTAACCTGGACAACGACGGGTAGAACTTGACATGTGACTTATGATTTGTTGGCCTTAGTCAAGGTCATAAGAGCATGGGGTAAAAATCCACATCGGGAGTTTCAAAAGAACTGAAACTTGCTAGCACTGCATACCATTTGGAGTGTGATGATTCTGGTAGGATTCCTTCAGTTTTGTCACGCGATGATATTTGGATCCCGATCCTACTGTGAGTATATGCTACTCCTCGGGAACTTTCTCACTTAACGATCAATGCTATAAACCAAGTAGGTGTCTAGAAAGGTGTTAGCGGGGCTATGCCCACAGGGAAAAGAGGTTATTTAATTAAGGAACTTCGCGAAAGCGTTGGAAAACCTCCCTCGAAGTACCGACGCTGCCCTGGCTGAACAGTTAAGCAAGTATTGTACGGTGAGATTGATCCTGACAAATTCTTCCTTTATGGTTTGAGGAGGGATTCGAGAGACAGTGGGAGCCACCCTGTTTAGATAAATTAAAAACCAATCTAAACTTGCAAGAGCATCATGCTGAGTGTTTTCTTGTCTCTCTCTTAATTGCAGCGACCTATTGACCGCACCTAGGTTACATCTAGACAATAAAATGACTGAATCTTATGATTGGCAAAGGTCTGTCCAGATGTCCATTGCCTATGAAAAGCTGGGACACCTCTTGACTGATCCAACCCCTGCCGTCTCAGGTCCAGTTTCCCCTGTCACGGATATTCATATCCGTGAGACATCGGAAAAGAACTGTGCGAAAGCCAAGTGCCTCGTGTTAGCCTCAGTTGATGGTGCATACCAGAGGCAGCACGAGAAGATGGACTTAGTTTCTATCTTCCTCCATAACAAAGATTTATATGGAGAGCAATCTCGTATCGCAAGATATGAGACCTCGAACGAATTTCTTCCAGCGGGGTTGGCTATCGGGTCATCTGTAGGGGGCAACGTCCTTACAGAGACTAGCTCTTTTGAGCTCACGGACCTGAAGACCACGTTGAAGAACGGGTCAGATGCTGACTTAGATCAACGGTCTCTACCTACTACCCTGAAGGAAACCAGGGAAGTAGAAAGAAAGGGAAGGGCAGAAGTTTCGGGACTGGATGTAGTAAAAGAGGAATGTTCCTATTGTTACAGGAATGAACATTGGCAGAAGGATTGCAGAGCTTGCATAGCCAGTAGCCAGGATTCGAAGCATGTTGTGGTTTCGGCTTCGGGTTTGTTTGTGATAGAGAACTGTATGTCAGTTAACCCTGCCTCCTGGGTATTGGATACCGGGTCAGGATCTCACATCTGTAATTCGTTACAGTCTTTGAGAAACCGTAGGGTTTCAGGATAGGTGATATGACTCTCAGGATGGCTAACGGAATGAGCATGTATGCTAAATCCGTAGGGGAGTATCATCTTGGACTGACAACTGGGCAGATATTGATTCTGCATGACTGTTTTTATGTACCAGTTGCGACTTGTAATATCATATCTGTATCCTTACTTTCTAAGAAAGGATATGACTTTACTTTTGTAAGCGATGTGGTCAACATCCACCTAAATCAAGTTCTAATTGGGTCAGGTACATTAAAGAACGGGATCTATGTATTGAATCAAGCTCAGATTTTCAGTGTCCCGAACACACTTAAAAGAAAGTCTCCGGAATTAAATCAGACTTTCTTATGGCATTGTAGACTTGGTCACATTAATGAGACACGGTTGACGAAGTTACATAAAGAAGGATACTTGGATCCGTTCGAGTACCAGTCTTATGCCACTTGTGAATCTTGTCTCATGGGAAAGATGACAAAGACTCCGTTCACTGGACACAGAGAAAGAGCAAGCGAGCTCTTGGGACTCATACACAGTGATGTGTGTGGTCCAATGTCTACACATGCGCGTAGTGGTTATTCATACTTCATTACTTTCACAGATGTTTTCTCTAGGTTTGGACATGTCTTCTTGATGAAGCATAAATCCGAAGCCTTTGAGAAATTTCGGGAATACAAGAATGAAGTTGAAAAACAAACAGGCAAAAGTATCAAGACACTAAGATCTGATCGAAGTGGAGAATACTTAAGTGCCGAGTTTCTGGGCTACTTAAAAGAGAATGGAATTCTCTCTCAGCTTACTCCTCCATACACACCACAACACAACGGTGTATCGGAATGGCGGAACCGAACCCTATTGGATATGGTTCGTTCCATGATGAGTAAGGCTGAGTTACCGCGATCCTTCTGGAGTTATGCACTAGAAAGAGATGCATATCTTTTGAACCAAGTTCCTACTAAGTCAGTGCCTACCACACCATATCAGATGTGGAGTAGGAAGAAACCCTGCCTTAAACACTTTAAGACATAGGGGTGTCCAGCTTTTGTTAAAACGCAGCATGCGGAAAAGCTCGAGGCACGTTCAGTACAGTGTATTTTTGTGGGATACCCAAAGAACTCCAAGGGGTATTTTTTCTATTACGCAGAGGAACAAAAAGTTTTTGTTTCTCGTCATGCCCGCTTCTTGGAAACTGAGTTTTTGGAAAATCAGATAAGCGGGAGCGCAATAGAACTGGAAGAAATTCCAGAACCACGAGCTATTATTGAAAGCTTAGAAGAACCGGAGGGTTCGAAAGAACAGGACATTCCTACGCCGCTCCGCAGGAGTAGTAGGCAGTCTCATCCGCCCGAGAGATATTACGGTTTTCTCATAGACGGGGATAGAGAGGATTGCACTATGGATTATGGTGAGCCTACTAGCTTCCAGCATGCCATTCAGAGCGGTGACTCGGTAAAATGGCTGGATGCAATGCGGACCGAGATGGCGTCCATGTACACCAACAAAGTTTGGACTTTGGACTTTGCTCCAGAAGGGTTAAAACCCCTAGGCTGCAAATGGATCTTCAGAAAGAAGATTGGTGTAGATGGGCAGGTTGAGACCTATAAAGCTAGACTTGTTGTAAAAGGGTTTTCGTCAAAGACCTGGTTTGGATTATGACGAGACCTTTTCTCCAGTGGCTATGCTGAAATCCATTCGGATCCTTCTTGGCATTGCTGCCTTCCACGATTATGAAATCTGGCAGATGGACGTAAAGACGGCTTTTCTAAATGGAAATTTAGAGGAGTGCGTCTATATGGATCATCCGGAGGGATTCATTCAGAGTGGGAGCAGCGGTAAAGTGTGCAAGTTGCTCAAGTCCATCTATGGACTAAAGCAGGCATCGCAGAGTTGGAACATCTGCTTCGATGATACTGTCAAAGATTTCGACTTTATCAAAAACCCAGATGAACCATGCATTTACAGTAAGATTGTACGGAGAACTGTGGTATTCCTCGTCTTGTACGTGGATGACATTCTCCTAATAGGAAAAGATATTCCTATGCTACAGTCAGTCAAAGGATTCTTGTCACAAAGGTTCTCCATGAAGGACCTGGGCGATGCCAACTACATTCTGGGGATCCAGATCTATCGTGATAGATCTAAGAGGATGTTGAGACTTTCACAGTCAAGGTACATCGACACCATACTGAAAAGATTCAGTATGGAAGATTCCAAGCGCAGTAATTTACGGGCTTGTCACGGGATCACCCTCTCCAAAGAGATGTCTCCCAAGACTGATTTGGAAAGGGGTCGCGTGTCTATTATACCCTACGCTTCTGCGATAGGCTCTATAATGTATGCGATGTTATGTACCAGACCAGATGTAGCATACGCATTGAGCGTTGTAAGCCGGTATCAGTCGGACCCAGGGGAGAAACACTGGATAGCGGTAAAGAACATTCTCAAGTACCTGAGAAGGACTAAGGAGATGTTCTTGGTGTATGACGGAAAAGACCTCCAGATCGAGGCCTTTGTTGACTCCAGCTTCCAGAGTGACAAGGATGACTCCAAGTCCATGTCGGGTTATGTCTTTACCCTAAATGAAGGGGCGGTTTGCTGGAAGAGTTCCAAGCAGAATACCGTTGCTTCCAAGCAGGAGACCGTTGCTAACTCAAGTATGGAAGCGGAGTATATAGCTGCTTGCGATGCTGCAAAGAAAGATGTCTGGATTAAGAAGTTCCTCACGGAGCTTCAGGTGTTTCTTACCATTGTTGATCCAATACCGCTGTATTGCGACAACAACGGCACTATAGCTTTAGCGAAGGAACCCAGGTCCCATCAGAAGTCCAGGCACATTTTGAGGCGGTACCACCTGATCAGGGAGATTGTAGATCGCCGTGAGATCGAGGTGAAGAGAGTAAATTCGGAGAATAACACAGCAGATCCACTCACGAAGGCCTTACCCCAGACTCAGTTCGAGCGGCTGATCGAGATGATAGGTCTTCGATACGCCAGTACATGGCCTTAGTGCAAGTGGGAGATTGTTAGTGTATATGTCCTAGAGGCCATTACTGTATCATACTAGCTTGTATATTACTTAATGGAAGCTTGGGATATTCACAGTTGTATAGATAATCTTTCTCAAAATGGTAGTATGCTACTTGGTTTGTATCTACTTCATTATGTGCATGTGTTTCTTTTAGCATATCGCTTATATATATTAGTAGAGCCCTTAGTATCTTTGCTTGATTACCGGCATTGTGATGGCAGTCACACTTGTGGGAGCTGGGTAATCTATAAGCACGTCCTTATACAGGTCCCTAGTCGTAGGACTATCGAGACAGGGCATCGATACTCCGGAGTAGACTTGCGTATGCGCTTCTCATCCCAGCAGGGGAGATGGTCTGTCCCACAGCCATCAGTACGTCGTACTGGAGATAGTATGCCGGTGCACGTTAGGTTACGAGTACACTGGACAGGACTCGTCGGGAACTATTGGTTGGTATTATACCTATCGTCAGTTATCAGTTCCCAGGTGACATGAGTACAGCTTAGTCCGCTGACTTGACACTATCACTTCGCCTTGAGTGTGTTCCCACTGTACTTAGATTACTATCCTACCATGGCTCAAAGGAGTCGTGCAAACAGGTAGTAGTTGGGTGCTGTCCCGAAGCACTTGGAGGCAGTGACGGTTAGACAGGATTCGTCTCTCCCGGTATTGGGTGTTGACAGCGCGTTGTGTCTAGGACAGCCATTACACGAGTAGTCCCTGGCCAGGGCAAGCGAGATATACTGGTAGGTTTCCAGTGTTATCTCTAGGTGTTCTGGGCTACACTCCGACACGACTTGTACCGCTATGAGGGGACTGACGTTCACCACCCCCTAGGCCCGCCATGCGATGTATCAGACGAACAGACCGGACTGTACGAAGATTGTCACATACAGGCTCAGTAGGAGTTCGGATGGGTTTACCTCATCGGCCTTCTTATCGACATCTACCTGGGGACCGTTACGTACAGCTAGTGCCGCTTGCGGTCTGTGGGTAAACCCACTGCCGGCATAGTGTCGAGTCTTTAGAGTCCCACACAGAGAGTTTCCCTGCCCTGAGCGAAACGTGTAGAGGCCGTATGGTTTTACGGCGGGGCTGCGATCACTTACGTGCACTTGTGTGCGTATGCTGTTCGGGCAGGCAATACTAGTGGGCTTTGGTTTAAGCCGGATCCTAGTATTGCACGGATGGATTTGTTTTGTCTTCTGTGCATTCGCATTCTACGGAATGCGGATGCGGGTGTGTATGCATAGTTTTGAGGAGCGATGACGGAGGAGGTGCCTCATTAGGGTTTTGGCAGTTGGTTCGGCCAAAACCGTTATGTGGCAGGCTCATTAGGGTTTTGACAATTTGTTCGGTCAAAACCATTGTGAGCCGGAGACATTATTTACTAATCCTTTTAGTGATAATTTTTTGATGGCTAATTGCTTTGACCATTTGACCACTCTTGACTTTGTTGACCCGTTGACCAAAGTTGACCTTGACCTTCATGAAAGGTCTACACTCTTCTTTGGTTTTCTTTTTCTTTTTGGATTATGAAAATGGTCATGTCAATGTAGCCATCAACTTTATCATGATAGGATTAGTAATGATGATGTTTAGTATTATTGCAACCATGGTGCCTTTTTTCTTGAGTTGATAATTTCATTTCTCTTTTCTCACTCTCTCTCTTGCAAGTGAGAAGAAAGAAAGAGAGCTCCATGGTTGCTTGATCTCCTTCATCTTCCTCCTCTTGAAATTTTCTTTTAATCTCATGTGTTGAGAGAAAAAGAATCCACAAAGACAAACACTTCCATCAACCTCTTCTACATAACCTAGGACTTCAAGACTAGAGATCTTGTTGCCCTAGTTGCCTCGGCTCGAGGTGGAGCTCAGTGTACATCTCTCGGGTGGATCGTCTTCGACTCAAGAAGGCCGCGGAGGTGACCAAGATCCAGATCGACCCTCGGAGCGTGGATGGATGAGCCGGATAGCGGAGAGAAGACCCGAAGGACCGGTTTCGTGAGGTATAACTTCTATGGCATAGTAGATAACGCCTCTTGTTGTTTGCTAGTTTGTAGTTTATCAAAGATCCGTGCTTTAGTCCATGTTGCCTTTGCGGAAATTTTTTTTTTTCGCCGTTTCCGCCTTCCCGTAAGAACCGGGGTGAGCAACGTGGACTTACAGCAGCCGCGAGAGCCGAGGGCAGAGTTGGCTCGTCTGAGACGAGGACTGACCCGGGCATTCCTCCAGTTGTACCGGAGTAGATTGATCCCCCTTCGACGGACCATGCTGCTATGTTAGGGGCTGGTATGCAGGAGTTGCGCCAGATGATGGGGTCGTTTGTTGAGGCCCTTCGAGTGCAGCGACCAGAGGTAGTTCCACCCGTTACGGGGACCGCGATGGTACCTACGGTTCAGGAAGTTGCACCTGCAGCTACAGAGGTGATCACAGTATCGTTATCTGAGTTTATGAGGCTGAAGCCTCCGGTCTTAACAGGTACCGATGCAGCCGAGGATCCACAGTCTTTTATCGATCAGATGGCCAGGATATACCGTTCACTGAGATTCTCCGACGCGAGATGGGTAGAGTTCGCGAGCTTTCGTCTGGAGGGTCTTGCGCAGAAGTGGTGCGAGTCGGTAGAGAAGGGCAGAGCAGAAGGTCTTCCTCCTATGACCTGGACTGAGTTCGTGACGGTATTTCTAGCTCGTTTCCTTCCACATAGTGTTAGGGATGCTCGAGCGTGCAGGTTTGAGTCATTACGCCAGACGCTGGATATGACGGTGGCGGAGTATGATGTGCAGTTCCCCGAGCTATCTGTTTATGCCCCGTATTTAGTGGCTACTGAGGAGATGCGGGTCAAGAGATTTGTTCGAGGCCTGCTTACCCCGCTGTTTCTTGCGATCAGCGCACAACATTGCAATACCTATGCAGCAGCTGTAGATGCAGCCCTATTAGTCGAGGAGCGTCTTGCCGAGACTTCGGTAGTTCCGGGACCGAAGAGAGTTCGCACTGATATGTTTTCCCAGAAGCAGAAGAGTAGGCGCCGCGACAGACCCCCTCCAGGCCGTGATGATGGCAGAGGTTTGAGACGAGGTCGGTTATACAGCACCTATCCACAGGGCCGGCAGTCACCGTCTAGATGTTTCCGGTGTGGGAGTACTTATCATCGTGTTCGAGATTGTCCGGAGCCACATGAGGGCGAGACAGTCGTACCACATGTTACTTTACCACCTTTTCCACCTCAGAGAGCATTTTCTCTTGTACCTGCTGTTGCTCCGCGTCAGACTTATGCGCAGAGAGGTCGTGGTCGCGGAGGGTTTGTTTAGAGAGGACGAGGTGGCCGAGTCAGAGGACAGCCAATTGCCGGTATAGGGCAGCCAGTTGCAGGTAAGGGGCAGGCACGAGAATTTATCTTGACGCACCGGGACGCACAGGCGTCCAATGCAGTGGTTTCAGGTACTATTTCAGTATGTTCCTGTGATGCACACGTGTTGTTTGATCCGGGATCTACGCACTCGTATGTTTCTACACACTTCGTGCCGAGTTTAGGCAGAGAGTCGTGTTTGTTAGATCGGCCGCTTGTTGTGAGCACTCCAGTAGGCGAGTCGTTTGTTGCTAGATTTGTATATCGATTGTGTACTGTCCGTATCGGGGAGAGGGATTCGTTGGTTGATTTTATTCTCCTTTATATGTTGGATTTTGATGTTCTTCTGGGCATGGACTGGCTAACCATTTGTTATGCATCTGTGGACTGCCGTGAGAAGGCATTCAGCTTTAGTTTTCCGGGAGAGACAATTCTTGTTATTCAGGGAGACCATAGCGTCGCCCTTCCCAGCTTGATTTCGTCTCATCGCGCTGGACAGCTCTTGAGGAAGGGATGTCAGGGATTCCTAGCGTATGTTTGTGATACTAGAGCTGCAGAGGTCCCGTTGGACCAGGTTCCGATTGTTAGCGAGTTTCCTGATGTTTTCCCTGACGAGCTTCCTGGGCTACCGCCTGAGCGCGATATTTTGTTCTGCATTGTCTTGATCCCCGGCACGGGGCCTATTTCCATACTGCCTTATCGGATGGCCCCAGCGGAGCTTAGAGAGCAGAAGGGTCAGTTGCAGGAGTTGTTAGATAAAAGGCTTATTCGACCTAGTGTATCTCCTTGGGGTGCTCCTGTCCTGTTCGTCAAGAAGAAGGATGGCGGTTTGCGCTTTTGTATCGATTACCGCCAGCTAAACCGCGTTACAGTGCGGAACAGATATCCCTTACCGCGTATCGATGATTTGTTCGACCAGCTTCAGGGTGCGGGGACACTTCTCGAAGATTGATTTGCGATCGGGCTACCATCAATTGCGAGTTCGGCAGGATGATATTCCGAGGACGGCTTTTCGCACGCGTTACGGACACTATGAGTTTTTGGTGATGTCGATCGGACTCACCAATGCCCCAGCAACGTTTACGGACTTGATAAACCGCGTTTTCAGGCCGTATCTTGATCAGTTCGTCATCGTCTTTATTGACGACATCTTAGTGTATTCCTGGAGCCGAGAGGAGCACGAGAAGCACTTGTGAATGACTTTGCAGACTTTGAGAGAGCACCAGCTGTTCGTGAAATTCTCCAAGTGCGCATTCTGGCTTGATAGCGTTGATTTCTTTGGTCACGTGGTTATGAGTGACGGTATACATGTAGACCCGAAGAAGATCGAGGCCGTTCAGCATTGGCCCAGACCAGCCTCAGTTACAGAGATCCGCAGCTTCCTAGGACTGGCCGGCTACTACCGTCGATTTGTACATGACTTCTCCTGTATTGCAGCACCGTTGACCGGGTTGACCCGCAAGGGAGTTCCTTTTGTTTGGACGAAGGCATGCGAGCATAGCTTTCAGAAGATGCAGACTCGTTTGACTATGGCGCCGGTATTATCTTTGCCTTCGGGATCGGGCGGATTTGTGGTTTATTGCGACGCTTCTCGAGTGGGGCTAGGCTGTGTATTGATGCAGCATGGCAGGGTTATCGCGTATGCTTCTTGGCAGCTGAAGAAGCATGAGCAGAACTACCCCACCCACGATTTGGAGATGGCTGCAGTGTTCTTTGTACTCAAGATCTGGCGACATTACCTATACGGAGAGTCATGCAAGATATTCACGGATCACAAGAGCTTGAAGTATATATTTCAGCAGCGAGACCTGAATCTTAGACAGCGTCGTTGGATGGAGTTGGTGAAGGACTACGATTGTGAAATCCTTTATCAACCGGGCAGGGCGAATGTAGTGGAGGATGCTTTGAGTCGGAGGCCTGGGGTAGTCTATCTTGTTTGAGCGCAGTGCAGAGGCAGGCGTTGGCAGATTGGCGGATTTTATGCGACAGCCGAGTAAAGTTCGAGTTCACTCCGATCGGGGGACAGCTTGCGCATGTTCGTGCACGTCCACAGTTGCTTGACCGTATACATGAGGCACAGTACAGTGATGACCGTTGTTCAGAGATCATGGCACAGATTGGACAGGGCAGATTTTTCGAGTTCATGATCGATGATCAGGGGATACTAAGATTTGGAACTAGACTGTGCGTACCAGATGCTAAGGGACTGAGGCGTGAGATTTTTGAGGAGGCACATCGATCGGTGTACTCTGTTCATCCGAGTTCCACCATGATTTACCATGATATGAGAGATGTTTACTGGTGGGACAGGATGAAGAGGGATATCACAGACTTCGTGTCGAGATGCCTGACTTGTCAGTAAGTCAAGGCCGAGCACCAGAGGCCAGCGGGAGAGCTGCAGCCTTTGCCCATTTCGGAGTGGAAATGGGAGAAGATTTCTATGGACTTCATCGTGGGTCTACCCAGGACCAGTCGAGGGCATGACTCTATTTGGGTAATCATGGATCGATTGACGAAAGCGGCTCACTTCCTTCCAGTGAAGACCACTTTCGGATTTACTCAGTACGCCCAGATTTACATCGACGAGATCGTACAGTTGCATGGCATCCCGACGTGTATTGTGTCCGACCGAGGCACCCAGTTCACCAGCCGACTATGGCAGAGACTTCAGGAGGCTTTGGGCACCCGCTTGAGTTTCAGCACAGCCTTCCATCCGCAGACCGACGGCCAGTCAGAGCGGACTATTCAGACTCTTGAGGACATGCTCCAAGCGTGCGTTTTAGATTTCGGTGGTAACTGGGATCACCATTTGCCTTTAGTAGAGTTCTCCTACAACAACAGTTTCCAGGAGACCATTCAGATAGCACCATTCGAGGCTCTATATGGGAGGAGATGCAGATCGCCCGTCTGTTGGACAGAGCTCAGCGAGAGCAATATTTTGGGGCCGCAGATTGTTGAGGAGACGACCGCGAAGATCTAGTTGATTCGTGATAGGATGAGAGCAGCCTAGAGCAGGCAGAGATCTTATCCGGACCGTCGTCGGCGCAGACTTGACGGTCTCCCCAATGAAAAGTGTGATAAGATTTGGGAAGAAGGGGAAACTTAGTCCCAGATATGTAGGCCCCTTCGAGATCCACGAGCGTATTAGTGCAGTTGCGTATCGGTTAGCTCTTCTGCCCAGTTTTCCTGACGTACACACCGTATTTCACGTTTCGATGCTCCGAAAGTATCTTCATGACCCATCTCATGCGATTTATCACCCGACGATCCAGCTGGAGAGCGACTTTTCTTTGCAGATCGGCCGGTGGTCATCCTGGATCGACAGGTGAAGAAGTTGAGATCGAAGGTTATACCGTCCGTCAAGGTCCTTTGGCGTCGCCCGAGCAACGAGGAGGTCACCTGGGAGACCGAGGACGAGATGAGGAAGAAATATCTCCATCTTTTTGAAGGTACACGTAGCTAGATTTTTAAATTTGGGGACCGAATTTCTTTAAGGGGGAAGATTGTAACGTTTTTGAAATTCGTTTAGATCATGTTCGTGTTAATTACCTAATGCGTGTTTTTCATAAAGTCTCTTAACTATTAAATTTCCACATAAACTGGAATAAATCAATATTTATTGGTGAAAATATGTAATTATATTTATAATTGTGTTTTATTAATTATTAATTAGTTTAGTTTTCACCTAATTAGAAAAATTTCTTAATTATATTTCCTAAACAAAATTAGTGCAGCATGCACAATTTCACCTTAGGCCAAGTTTTAACATGTCTACCATTTCAAATTATCATTTCATTCCTTTTAAAGAGAACCCGAAACAAAATAAAAAAAACTTTAATGAAATAAGATAAAGAAAAGAATAGGTGAAAGCATGGTGCATTAAATGAGCATGGAGGCTTTGACTTTGGGAGCATTCTCTCTCTCTCTTTCCGCTCTCCCATCAACTCCAGCAGCAACTCAGCAGCAGCAGCAACAACACCTTCATATCTTCTTCTTATTCTTCTTCTTCTTCTTCATCTTGCATCCAAGCCTCATCCCCATCCAAAAATACATCTTTTCTTCATTAAACCCTTGCAAAACACCTCCTTTGTTGGTCTTGATGGCAAGTCTTTGCCTTTGAATGCAAGTGCAGCATGTTTAGACCCCCTTAAGACCAACTTGAGGTATTAAACTCACCTTAATCACTTTATTACTAAATTTGTAGTTTAATTAGCTTATGTAGTGTTTTAGTGAGTTTTTGTGCTAATGATGTGGTTTAAGTGATGATTAGGTTAAGTTAGGGTTGTTAGGGTTTGATTAGCTTAATTAAGTACTATTAGTGTCGTTTAACCCAAATCTTTGTTTCAGTTTACACTAAAATACCATATTGTACTATATTAGTGTTAATTAAACGTTTTAGTTAAGATTTTGGGTAGTTTGGTGATCTGCTTTTGAACCGAGTGCTTCAGGCAAATGTTGCAAATACTGGGACTTGGTTACTGGACTAGGAACACACTCACAAAGCACGAGAGCCCACTTCCCATCCCAGGCTGCAGAAATATTCATTCTGGCAGCAATTTGTAGCCAGAAGGTTGAGTTTGGTGTCGGGGTTTGGGCCATGGGAGTCTGCTACATATCTAAGAAGTTTGGTATATGCAACTTTTCTTAATTCTGTTCGTATCAAAATCTGGATCCTAATTCCTTATTTTTGTGCTTTTAAACTTGAGCGACACATACGTTTTGTGAGTGGGTTTGGTGGTTGCTGTGTGTGTCGCAGCGTGTCAGGGTGGTTTCAGACGAGTTTAAACACGTTTTGGCGTATCGAGTACACACGCGTTTAGCCTGCGACGCTAGTTTCTCGTATGGTCTTGTTATCGAGTTTTTGCAAGATTTTAGCCTTAGGAATGTTGCTTGTGTAAATTCTAGGTTCGTAGGCGGGTACTGCGGACGCCGCAAAGAAGGGGAAGCAGGTAGTCGGCTACACTTAGCATGAGATCACGGTGAGTAGATTTAACATCTACGGGGAAATCGCCCGTATGGAGTTATGCGCCAGGGCTTGATAGGATATTGTAGTCGCGTGTTATATTCATATATATGTATTGGTTGAGCATATGTGCCATTGTAGCGTTCCCCTCTCTTGTTGAACATAGACATAGTATTTATGAAACACCACACTGTTACTAACGGTTCATGCTGCACGAGCACTAATTGCATGCTACACACACACCGTTAGTTATTGCCATGACACTCCAACTATAGAATTGCTATGACCCATACATCGTTAGCTTACCTCATCACTGATGATTAGACATGATTTTGTTCTTTTGTGCGTATACATATTGTACACTCATGCTTGCGTATATACCCACTTATACATCCATATTGTCACACATACATATTGTACACTCATACTTGCGTATATACCACTTGTACATCTATATTGGCACACATACATATTGTACACTCATGCTTGCGTATATACCCACTTGTACATCTATCTTGGCACACATACATATTGTACTCTCATACTTGCGTATATACCCACTTATACATCCATATTGACACATATACATATTGTACATTCATTCTTGCGTATATACCCACTTGTACATCCATATTGGCACATATACATATTGTACACTCATTCTTGCGTATATACCCACATGTACATCCATATTGGAAAATATACATATTGCACACTCATGCTTGCGTATATACCACTTGTACATCCATATTGGCACATATACATATTGTACATTCTGTTGGATATATGTATGCCCTAGAGGCCATTATATGATAGTGGATGTATTTATATATGTATATATATATATATTCAGTATACATTCTTGCTCGACATGATAGTATGCTATCTGGTTCTTCTTTATCTGACATGTTGATTTGATCATGCTTTTATTCATTCACACATGTTGATAAAGCCCTGAGGATATAGGCTTGACTACTGTGATTATGATAGAGATCATACTAGTGGGACATCTGTAGTTTATAAGCATATCCTGGAATGTCCATAGTCGTAGGTGTATCGAGACGGGGCATCGATATACCAGAGTAGACTAGCGTATATGATACTAGACCCATATGATGGGCGATGGATGTTCCCACATTCATCGATGTTTGACATCGAGATCGTATACGGGTGCTCAGTGGTGACTGGGTACACTGGACGGACTCACCGAGAACTCCTATATGGAATTATATCTATCGTCGGATAGCAGTTCTCAGGTGACACTGGTGCAGGTTAGTCTGTAGACCAGAGATCGTCGTAGAGTCTTGTGTGTTCTCCCACTGTACTTTGATTACCACCCTACCACGGCTCTACTGAGTAGTGCAAACTGGTGGCCGTTGGGTACAGTCCCGAGACACACGAAGGCAATGAGCGATAAGAGGGGTTTCGTCTCTTCCGGTATTGGGAGTTGATGCTGTGCTGTGCTCGATTGGCTATATCAGTAAGTCCCTGTCCAGGGCTGTTGAGATTTACTGATAAGTGTTATCAGTAGTTTCTCGATCTATTATAGACCATTTATCGGCACGACTTATTGAGTTATTGGGGTCGACGTTACCATCCCTAGACTCGATATGCAGCATATCTGACGAAGAGACCGGACTGTACGGTAGTGTTGCCGGTTGGCTCGACGGGAGTTGTGACAGGTTCGCTTGTTTTCTTCTGATCGCTCAATACCCGGGTGGCCGTTACGTTAAGCTGACCGCTTGCGGCTTGTAGGTATTTGATAGGATCATTACCTACTGCCGGCGTATTGATGAGTCTTAGAGTCCCACAATAAAGTTTCCTAGCTCAGGCGAAAAGATGTAGTGTGCATATAAGATATGCACGGGGACCCGATTAAATACGGATATGTGATACCGTATATTAATCGGGCATTTTCTATTGGTCGGGTCGTATGCGATATGACCGGTTTGCAAAATCAAGTGTTGATTTAACAAATGACTTTTAGATTAATTCTTTAATCAAACTCTTTTTCTATTTTTGTATGCATGCATGTATGCACATGATGATGTGCATGGATACATACATACATACATTGTATCATGGTTGTTGATACATATTTGGTGGCAATGCAAGACTTATATTGTAGTTATTATCTATTTATTTATCATTTTGAAAAAGAGAAAGGATAATTCACACAAGGTTAATGCTTATCATCTTTGACCATGCTTCAACCACTTTTTAACCTTGAGTTAATTATCCTTTTGCCCTTTAACTCATTTGATAAAGATCTAGATAGTTCTAACCATGGTTGAAGTGAGAAGGATTAATATAGATTATTCTTTTCTCATTTCAATTATTCACTCTCATAACATTTCCTTTTGTGAGAAAGCTTAACCACCATCTTCTTGATAATTTCTTTGAGTGAGGTTGATAAAAAGAAAGAATTTTGATTATAGAATACAAACCACATCATCATACTACATACATCTAGCCCATTTGTGTAGGGTGTTTGCTCTACTTCATTCACATATCAAGTAAAGCAAGGAGCTTTGGGCAAAGGAGCTTCGGGTGGATCGTCGTGGACCTAGAGGATCTCAAGCAAACCTTTTTCCAACCCTCAAGTAGCCAAGGAGTATAGCGTAGGGAGCTACAAAGGTTATACTCTCAATACCCTAGCTTTTACTACTTGTGATGATGTCAAAGTAATGAAACCCTAAATTTCTAGTGATGATTCTTTGTATGTTCACTTAGCACCTTAAAAATTTGATTTTGGCATATGTGATGCTTCCAAACCCTTCATGAGGTGCTAGGTAAACCTAACACATTCATGCTTGCGTATATACCACTTGTACATCCATATTGGCACATATACATATTGTACACTCATGCTTGCGTATATACCTACTAGTACATCTATATTGGCACATATACATTTTGTACACTCATGCTTGCGTATATACCACTTGTACATCCATATTGGCACATATACATATTATACACTCATGCTTGCGTATATACCCACTTGTACATCCATATTGGCACATAAACATATTGTACACTCATGCTTGCGTATCTACCTACTTGTACATCCATATTGGCACACATACATATTGTACACTCATGCTTGCGTATATACCACTTGTACATCCATATTGGCACACATACATATTGTACACTCATGCTTGCGTATATACCCACTTGTATATCCATATTGGCGCTCATGCATATTGTACATCCATACTTGCATGTGTGTGTGTGTGTGTGTGTCTTTGTGCATCCATGCCTGCATACATACTATTGCACATACATAGATGATGTTGACTTTGATTTTGGAAAATTGGGAACCGCATGAAATATTTTCAACTGGATCGATTTAAAAGAGCGGTTTTCCCCTTTTACTCATAATACAATTTTATGCGGCATACGACACATTGCATTGATTTACGCAGTGAGTTTTGGATTCATATGATTTCTGGATATGAGAACCGTGGTATTATTTTAAGAAAGTATGCACTGTTTTGAAAAATCCGGTTTCTCTTGATATGATATTTCAGTGCGTCCACCATGCGTTTTCTCAGTTCTGAGACGTGTGACATGTGAAACCCGATTCGAGGAGGAGGAGGATCCGTTTGCGGGTACATGGTAGACCCGGTATGATACCCCGGGGTGAGAGAGAGATTTCGTGTGGATGACGATGAGCCTGGCAGAGGGACTCCTACCAACCGGTGATTGGTTGGACTTAGCAGTTATCCGCAGGATACTGACCAAAGTCGAGAGATGAATACGAGCCGATCCGTACTGCCGGGGCCGAGGGCCGATTCCGCAGATGGAGCCCATGGGCCGATCCGGACTGACGGGGCCCGATATATGAGGATTTGCGTGTCGATGCTGGACATGAGTATTTCATGATGTTTTCGGGTGTCGATGTTGGGCACCCCGTTTCGATGAGATTTACAGGATTGAGGGACGGATTGTAAGTGCACGGCGGCGCCCCGGCCGTCAATCCGACGCCGGAATGCGGAAGCGGTGATAAACTTTAATTTTGCGGACTTAGCAAACCGGCACCACCGCGCACTAAACATCCGGATCGTAACCATTAACAAGTCTAAGCTACTAACAAGATAGGGATGCGAAGTATACCGACAGATCCGAGTCCTCCGGTCTTCTCGTCGTCGTCCCGACCTCCTGCGGAATGTCCCGTCTCCTCCTCGTCGCCGGATGTGCACCACATCGCCTACATCGTTTACGGGCTCCCACCTCAATGCCGAGGCAACTCGGGGACGAAGCCGGCTACTCGACGTGCCCAAGATTTGCTGTAGAATATAATGTGGATTGCATGTCTCATTTTGGGATTATGGAGTTGCCTTTTTGTGGAGGAAGAAGAACTTGGAGAGAGGTGAGGAAAAATGCATCATACAAAAGAATGAGAGTGACATTTTTTTTTCACCACCAAAAGAAAAGCCCCCACCCTCACTAAAGGCCGGCCAAGCATGATGGTGGTAGGTGGGAATGGAGTGAAGTCAATGAAAGACAAGGGAGTGGGTGAGCTATCAAGCAAGGATGAATAATGAGTGATGATCAAAACAATATCATCACAAACAAAAACAAACACTCCAAAACCAACCATGATGACCCCAAATGGTCAAGCCATCATGAAGAAGTCAAGAAGTCAAGGTCAATGGAGCAACCATCATGATCCAACCAATATGCAAAAGACCCCCTCCACAATTGCCTATTTGCAACAATGCAAATAAGCCCTCCTCCACCAATCTTCGGCCAATGAACGATACAAAGGAAATCGGCCGAAACTAAAAGCAAACTGGCAACTCCAGAAAACTGGTCCCGTAATAAATTAGAGGAAAACCCCAATACTGTGCATACACACCCGCATCTGTATTTCGACCGAAATACAAATGCAATGAGACAAAATCAACACTGTACTATACTAGGATCCGGCTCATACCAAAACCGGCTAGCAATATCTGTTCGATCCTGATCCGTGCAATACCGCACGTATCTGATCGAACCCTGCCATATAACCATACGGCCTATAGTACAAACTGTTCGATCCTGATCCGTGCAATACCGCACGTATCTGATCGGACCTTGCCATATCTCCATACGGCCTCTACAACCTTTCGCCCGAAAGCTGAGTAACTGAATGTGGGGGACTCTAAAGACTCGTCAACACCTTGGTTGTGGATTTAACCACTAGCACGTCAGAGGTATAAGCCAATACGTAACGGGCTACCAGGTATTGACTAAAAGGCACGTCTGTGAGTGAACTCAGCCAGACAACCCTACTGAGCCTGTCAGTGACAATATCCGTGCAGTCCGGTTCGTTCGTCTATGAGCATCGCATGGCGGGCCTAGGGGGTTGGTAAAAGTCAGACCCCCAAAAGCGGTACAAGTCGTGTCGGAGTGTAGCCCAGAACACCCTGAGATACTACTGGAATACCTACCAGTAAATCTCCTTGCCTCGGCCGAGGGCTTCGTGTAATGGCTCTCCTAGACACAGCACGACCTCACCCCCAATACCGAGAGAGACGAACCCCTGAAGATACGCTCACTGCCTCCATGTGGCTCGGGACTGTACCCAACTAAAACCTGTTTGCACGACTCCTTTGAGCCGTGGTAGGGTAGTAATCAAAGTACAGTGGGAACTCACACAAGACAAATGACGATCCCCAGGTCGATGAACTAACCTGCACACATGTCACCAGGGAACTGCCATCTGACGTCTGGTATATGACCAACTGGCATGTTCCCGGCGAGTCCTGTCCGGTGTACTGATAACCCAATGAGCACCTGTATACATCTTAGGTGATCCAACTGACACCAGTGGCTTGTGAGACCGGCCATCGCCCCTCGTCGGGGTCTCGACTGTATACACTAGTCTACTATGGAGTATCGATGCCCTGTCTCGAAACTCACACGACTAGGGACCATTTCAGGATATGCTTATAGACCCCAGCTCCCACTTATATGATCGCCCTCATACTGCTGGTGGTCAAGCAAGAATCCTAGGGGCTCTATCAACGTGTAATAGCGACGTGTCAGGTCACCTAAAACAGTACACGATGATAAAGGTAAACCAGATAGCGTACTATCATCTCGAGTAAGACTGTCCTACCGGGATAGGTCCTCCCTTCAATCATTGCAATCACGTGCCTGTGATCCAATAATTGACTCTGAGGGCATTATCTCCAACAATCTCCCACTTGCACTCAAGGCTAATTATTGCGATGTCGCATACTCACAGCCCGTGTGATACCGAACACCCAACTCCTCTACTAGTCGGTCTCACAAATCCCGTTTGTGAAACTTTTGCGGTCGAGGAATAGCCTCAGTGAGTGGATCCGCCTTGATGTCTCTTTCTATGTCTCTCTATATCTCAAGTTCGCGGAGAAACCCATCTCCCGAAATGAGCAATACCTGTCTTAGAATGTGTCTGGATGTCTGATGGGACATAGCTCATAAATGAACTCCAAATCCAAACTTCTTAGACTGTATCGTCAACTGAACTTAATCAGTATCCTGCGCCATGCCACCCTCAGTATTGCCTTGGACCACCTGTCCAAAATACTGCCCCTCGTCAGAGGGAAAACTATAACTCTGACAACCTCCTTGTCGTCCAAGTCACCTTGGAAGCCTGGAATGATAACTGTCCCCCGAATGAGGTTGTCGTTATCATATCCTTAGAACATTCACTTATGTTCTAAAACTGCCTCCGACTGTTTCTCCAGGATTGGATCAATATCAACTTATTGCATCTAGTGCAAGAACAACATCTGGTGTGGTACTTGACATCTCATGATTGACTCAATTGCCTAAGCAAAGTGATCTGTCAATCATGCACATCCCTCACTACTTTAGTCTGTAAGACACCTTTAGAGAGGGTGACTCCATCACCTGCAGGTACACTACCGTGCCAGGAGTCGTCCATTCTAAATACTCTTAGAATGCTGTCAAAGTACCCTGATTGGGAAACCACCCAAATCTAGATCTAAAGCCATAGATCTAGTAACCAATATGTCTGATACAAAATCCATTTCCTTTGTGGAGAAACCACTGTGTGACGACCAAAGTATAACCGACTGTAGTATAGGAGTTTGTTTTCCTATTCTGTGTATGTCATCCAAATACCAGGATATCACACCCTACTACCTTCTCAACAGATCCATCCCCTATTCTGATGAAGTCAAACCCATGACTGTCACGTCAGAAATAGATGATCTATCTCCGCTACATCTGCTTTAGTCTATAAATAGAGATAAGCTACTTGTCCACCAATGCTTCCGCTGCTCCCACTGTCTACGACAACCCTCTGGCAGAGTCATATACACGTACACTTCTGAAGCAAGTTCAGAACGACGCTATACTCATCCTCCCGCCGGGTCTCGCAGCCTGGAACAACATCAATGGTAATTGTGGGTGAACAAGAACTTCCCTGTCACCGTCCTTGAGGCTACCGTAGTACCTCTCGGGTGCCTGAAGTTACCCACCTTATTTGCGGAGTGGCCAATGGAATGTCAATCCAGATTGAATCTTTAGGTTCCTTATCAAATCTTCAGTAATCGTTTGTGGTTCTGGAATCACTTCCAGTTCTACCATACTCCCACTACTGTTTTCTGAAAAAATCCATTTTTAATAAAACTGTGGCGAGTCTAGAACAATATCGCTATTGTTCATCCAGATGGTAGAAAATCAACCCTCGTCATAGCCTGGGTCAACCCACAAACAGCCATTACAGAAACGTGCCTTGAGTTATCCAGAGTCTGGTTTTAATCATAAGCTGGACAACTCCCCGTACCTTAACAACGTCAAGATACGAACTGTTCTATATCCCATATAGGACCAGAGGCACTGATTTAACTGAACCAGATCCAAATCATGCAACTGTCTCCAGTGCATGTCAACTAAATGGAAGGAGGCCGATTAGCGTTACTCAACTTAGGAACACTTCCAATTATGAGCAACCTGAAAAAGAAGCAAGTTCTCTTTATCATTACTATCAGCTGAATACCATACACAAGTATCTACATCTTCGATTGCTTTGAAGAATCCCGATACTTGCTACACCTGGTTCTCTACTCTATTCAAATACCCATAACTTCTCAAAATTCGGACCCTGTGTTTCCGCGAAACACTTGTCTAAAAACTAGAGAAGTCATATGTAAACCGAATATAGTACGAGGACCACCCCCTCTGTCCTGATGGACCCTGGACAACATACAATACTCTGTATAAGTCCCTTGAGTCTGATAACTCTTTCACTGTGTGTCGTAGGTTGAAAACTGTACTTATGGTCAAGAAGAATTACACCGCTGTTTAATGCTCCTTACCTAACCATCCACTGATATAGGTAAATGTCGTAGACATAATTTCAGAAAGGTATATCTCACTCTATGAAAATAGACGTACAGATATATCAATTTGAAATTGGTGCATAACAGCGGATATTCAAAACCAAATATTTGCCGACCGGCAAACAGCCCAGGTGATTTCCTCAAATATCACCGATTACAACGAATCCCGATATAATGAGGATAATCACCCAATTCCCAATAACCTACTCCCACTCATCATCTGTAAAACCATACAGATGTGAGAAACAAACCTGGTAAATACATACCTGGAGTAAGTGTCTAACTGGGAAATCAGTTTTCCTTTAATAGTACACAGTGAAACTGAAACATTGAAATGTTTCGATGGGGTATCCCGGTATTCCTAGTAATGCCTCTTCCAGATTCACGACTGTAACCGTATAATCCTTTGCCACCTCTCCAAATCCCTTCATATGTCTTTAGTCATTACCTTCTGCACACCCTTTTAGGCCAAATGGTTTTCTTCCTTCCCTACCGTTCGGCACCAGCATATGGTTTGGAAGAAGACTATCCAATAAGCATAATGGGTGTACTGTCCTAATCCTAGGAACACTCGCAAAGCGAGAGAAGGTGAAGATAAAAGACAACCGAATAAACCTTATTCCTATTTCTCCTGAACCAGAATCCATCCCCGAACTGGAACAAGTTCCTTTCGAGTTCGTATATAACCATACGATGGAGTATCCAATAAACTGTGGATCTTCGTAGTGATACGGAGTGTTCTGGAGAAATACAAAGGTGATTTAGGATTGGCGAAGGAATACTTGGTTTGGTCGTGAATATCTGTTGCAATTTACTTTGCCCTCTTACTAATCCCTTGCTTTGTCTTAACTTAATACCTTCTGCACACCATCGTTATGCTGATTGGTTTTCTTCATTCCCTACCGGTCGGCACCAGCCTAAGGTTTGGAAGAAGACAATCCAATTTGCGTAATAGGTGTACTACTCCTAAACCAAGGAGTACTCGTAACCTGAGAGAGGGTAAAAGGAAAAGACAACTGAATAATCCTATCCGTTTTCTCCAGAACCTGAAACCATCCTCGAATAAATTCTTTCGAGTTCGTATCTAACCATACGATGGTTTTGTCCAATGGATGTGGACGTTCGTAGTAATACGGGGTGTCCTGGAGAAAAGGGTAAAAGTAGGAGTGGCAATGAGGTTCGCAACTCTGAAAATCCAAAAGCCAGTGTTTAAGAAGGTTCGGTTAATTTGGTCACTGAGTCATAGTCTTAGGGTCGGGTCAATGGTCGCTGCCAAAGAGAGAGAGAAAAGAAACACTCAGCGTGCACTCTAACCTAGATCAGAATGGTTACCAATTTATCTAATCTGGAATCCTTCCACTGTACCTCAAATTCTCCTCCAAACCTGAAAGAAGAATTAGTCGGGGTCACCCGAGGAGTAAACTAACTCATCAGTGGGAATCGGGATCCAACTCTCATCGCATGATAACGTAACGGAATCCGCTCACGGTATCACACTCCAGAAGGTATGCGCATATCTGGCAAGTTTCAGTTCTTTTGAAACTCCCGATGTGATTTCTGCCCCATGCTCTTATGACCTTGACGAAGGCCAACAAATCATAAGTCACATGTCAAGTTCTACCCGTCATTCTCCAGGTTAATTTGAATCCACCCGCACAAGCCCTTGACGAAGGCCTACAAGGCTATACGACTGTCCCAAACCAACGCATCTATCTATGCTGCAGAAAGGCAACAAGCAGCTACCATACACTATGCCTTGACGAAGGCCAACAAACATAGCATGAATACTACGTGCTACCCGTCTGAAACGACGGAGGGCTACGAATGGTTTCTGGCGAAAACCTTTAACGTAAAGAACTTGATATCGTTGAAGGAACGAATAGCTTTTTGAAAATATAGTGACGAAAACCGTTGCTAAAGAGGTCACTCCCGGTGAAGGGATCTCGGCTCTTTCCCCGTAGAATGGGGTGCAGGATATTCCAACTGAATACCACGATGCAAAGCAAAAGTAATCGGCTATAGTGAAGTTAATGCCCTGACGCAAACTTTTTGTCCAAGGGGTCACTCCCGGTGAAGGGATCTCGGCCCTTGCCTCGTCGACTGAGGAGCAGGATATTCTAACTGAATACCACAATGCAAAACAAAAGTGAACGTCCTTGCAATAACAGCTTTTTGAAAAGTGTTCCAACAACATCAGATTAGGTTTGTTTTTAACTTGCATTGATCCGAATCAATGCAGTCCCATCAATTGATCACACTAAAAAGAACGAAAATATACTGATGTACGTATATGCCATCCGCATTCGCCACTGGGTCCCGTCATTACCCGTTAGGTTAGCTAACTAACGACAGAGCGGGGACTGGACTAGCGCGGATGTAAAACATATACAACATCTACTAATATATATACCAATATATTATATTTCGCTCAAGGCGTGAAAAGAAATGCAACATCACAGAGAATGAACAGCATCACAGAACAATACAGATATCTGGGATCCCCGGGTTTCACAGAGCCACTACTGAAACCCGACGTTCCCCTGGTCGTGTGGATAGCCTGTGCAATGGAATCCTAGACCCCTACGGGCGCGGCAAGTCAGCCGCCAAAACCTGAAGCGAGGCAGCCCCCTTCAGCACCGTGAATGGACCACCCAGCACTTCACGGAATCCGGTAACTTGGGCACCCCTCCTGGGTCAACCTGTACCCCCTACGAGTGCGGCGAATAGCCCGCCAATCCTAGAGTGAAGCCCCCTCCGTCTCAATGCCAAGAGATGCGGGCTTGTTGCCCTCTAGAACCCGGCTATCCGTGCACTCCTCCGTGGGGTAATCGTAGTACAGAAAGTAAAATATACATACAACGGGTGCATCGACCGCAACCTGGCCGTGCCCCAAAATAATAATACAAACAGGCAGTGACGGCAGTCCACATGTCGGACGCTCGCCCCGCAATATTAAATGTACATAATACAACCACAACTGTACTAGCATTGCATCCAGGCTATCCCCCACGACCGATCCGCAACATCACAGCATAAACATAGAACATCAACGTGAAAGTCACGTTCGCAAATCCGTCTAACCGGGCTATAGCAGTTAGACCGGATTTACCGATCAAGTGACATTCACGGTCGCAGATATAATGTAAATACTGTGAAAAATGTGTTTAAAATTTTCCGATTGACCAAAAAATTAACAAGTGGGCCCCCAATCAAAACTGTAGCACTCACAGAAAACCTGGGCCCAATTTTAACATTCTAAAACCCATATTTTAAACCCAGAAAGCCTCTGTAAAAAATTGGTGCAGTGATCCCCACAGTGTGCGGCGGAAGGGCGGCGGGAAGGGGGTTTTCGCGGCGGTTCCGCGCTCCCACTGTGGAGTCACCTCATCGAATTTTTACAGAGCTCTTAGATTTTCCAGTACATCAATATTTTACAACCTGAAAAATTTTTCGACACTAAAAAATTCCAACAGAAAACTGATGCGACTAAATACGGGTTTTTGGACTTTTTGATCGATCGGAAATGCAAACACATTACACAAAGCTAGACTAAGTTAATGGCGAGGCTCTGATACTACTGTAAGTGCACGGCGGCCCCCCGGCCGTCAATCCGACGCCGGAATGCGGAAGCGGTGATAAACTTTAATTTTGCGGACTTAGCAAACCGGCACCACCGCGCACTAAACATCCGGATCGTAACCATTAACAAGTCTAAGCTACTAACAAGATAGGGATGAGAAGTATACCGACAGATCCGAGTCCTCCGGTCTTCTCGTCGTCGTCCCGACTTCCTGCGGAATGTCCCGTCTCCTCCTCGTCGCCGGATGTGCACCACATCGCCTACATCGTTTACGGGCTCCCACCTCAATGCCGAGGCAACTCGGGGACGAAGCCGGCTACTCGACGTGCCCAAGATTTGCTGTAGAATATAATGTGGATTGCATGTCTCATTTTGGGATTATGGAGTTGCCTTTTTGTGGAGGAAGAAGAACTTGGATAGAGGTGAGGAAAAATGCATCATACAAAAGAATGAGAGTGACATTTTTTTTTTCACCACCAAAAGAAAAGCCCCCACCCTCACTAAAGGCCGGCCAAGCATGATGGTGGTAGGTGGGAATGGAGAGAAGTCAATGAAAGACAAGGGAGTGGGTGAGCTATCAAGCAAGGAAGAATAATGAGTGATGATCAAAACAATATCATCACAAACAAAAACAAACACTCCAAAACCAACCATGATGACTCCAAATGGTCAAGCCATCATGAAGAAGTCAAGAAGTCAAGGTCAATGGAGCAACCATCATGATCCAACCAATATGCAAAAGAACCCCTCCACAATTGCCTATTTGCAACAATGCAAATAAGCCCTCCTCCACCAATCTTCGGCCAATGAACGATACAAAGGAAATCGGCCGAAACTAAAAGCAAACTGGCAACTCCAGAAAACTGGTCCCGTAATAAATTACAGGAAAACCCCAATACTGTGCATACACACCCGCATCTGTATTTCGACCGAAATACAAATGCAATGAGACAAAATCAACACTGTACTATACTAGGATCCGGCTCATACCAAAACCGGCTAGCAATATCTGTTCGATCCTGATCCGTGCAATACCGCACGTATCTGATCGAACCCTGCCATATAACCATACGGCCTATAGTACAAACTGTCCGATCCTGATCCGTGCAATACCGCACGTATCTGATCGGACCTTTCCATATCTCCATACGGCCTCTACAACCTTTCGCCCGAAAGCTGAGTAACTGAATGTGGGGGACTCTAAAGACTCGTCAACACCATGGTTGTGGATTTAGCCACTAGCACGTCAGAGGTATAAGCCAATACGTAACGGGCTACCAGGTATTGACTAAAAGGCACGTCTGTGAGTGAACTCAGCCAGACAACCCTACTGAGCCTGTCAGTGACAATATCCGTGCAGTCCGGTCCGTTCGTCTATGAGCATCGCATGGCGGGCCTAGGGGGTTGGTAAAAGTCAGACCCCTAAAAGCGGTACAAGTCGTGTCGGAGTGTAGTCCAGAACACCCTGAGATACTACTGGAATACCTACCAGTAAATCTCCTTGCCTCGGCCGAGGGCTTCGTGTAATGGCTCTCCTAGACACAGCACGACCTCACCCCCAATACCGAGAGAGACGAACCCCTGAAGATACGCTCACTGCCTCCATGTGGCTCGGGACTGTACCCAACTAAAACCTGTTTGCACGACTCCATTGAGCCGTGGTAGGGTAGTAATCAAAGTACAGTGGGAACTCACACAAGACAAATGACGATCCCCAGGTCGATGAACTAACCTGCACACATGTCACCAGGGAACTGCCATCTGACGTCTGGTATATGACCAACTGGCATGTTCCCGGCGAGTCCTGTCCGGTGTACTCATAACCCAAAGAGCACCTGTATACATCTTAGGTGATCCAACTGACACCAGTGGCTTGTGAGACCGGCCACCGCCCCTCGTCGGGGTCTCGACTGTATACACTAGTCTACTATGGAGTATCGATGCCCTGTCTCGAAACTCACACGACTAGGGACCATTTCAGGATATGCTTATAGACCCCAGCTCCCACTTATATGATCGCCCTCATACTGCTGGTGGTCAAGCAAGAATCCTAGGGGCTCTATCAACGTGTAATAGCGACGTGTCAGGTCACCTAAAACAGTACACGATGATAAAGGTAAACCAGATAGCGTACTATCATCTCGAGTAAGACTGTCCTACCGGGATAGGTCCTCCCTTCAATCATTGCAATCACGTGCCTGTGATCCAATAATTGACTCTGAGGGCACTATCTCCAACACGGATAGAGTGACGGCGCCATAGTTATCTGGATTTTGGGGTGTTTTTGGTAGACACCGGGGTTTTCCTTGATGATGATTCATGTTGATGATATTTTATCCCATGCTCAGCATTCATTGTTATGCAATGCATTATGTTGTCGTAGTACCTGATAGATTACTTTGCATGATTACTGCGTACCCAGTTCATCATATAGATGTTATTAGATTTCACATGTTATCCATGATTATTGCATACCCAGTTCATCATATAGATGTTATCAGATTGCACATGTTTGAGTATCGCAGTACGTGCATACTCGCGATTACCTTTATATGTTATTTACTATTCACGAGTTGGCAACTCACCCCCGTTGTGCCACAGTGTTTGCAGGTCGACCCTCAGAGTAGTTGCGGCAGGGCTACCTCATTGTATCTTTTTGGCTACGGATACCATTGCAGTTGGCGAGTGAGCCGTTTAGCCTTTGGGTGGGTTTTGCGGTATCCGTTTATTTCCATTGTACTCTCTTTTGTATCTAGTACTCTCTATCTACCATTTCATGTATTGACTTAGAGACCAGTTGTGAGGACGATGTTGTATATTATTTTGTACTCTGGATGTCGAGCTCGTGTGAGTCGACTTTACTTATGTTGTTTTATCTTTTATGATGTTTTTCACTAATATTGCTCATTTCTTCGCTACGGCGTCGTATATTATTCTTGTGGTGGTTGTTTCCGCCGTTGGGCGTGATTGCTCCCGCTTGGGGATGCTTTATTCTTATCGTCGGTCATTTTACTTATATCATGTGTTGTACCCGTTTCGGGGCTAGTTTTTGCAAAGGAGGTGATGCCAAATTTTTTAAGAAAATAACTTAAACTTTAAAGATTTTTACTCAAGGTTTTCTAAATATTTTAAACTAATGTTTTCTTCACTTACTATTTTTAATGGTTTTGATTTCTGGGTTTCGGCTTACTTAATCGCGTTACGCCTGTAGACGTTACGTGGTTAAGTGCCGGTCACGGGTCGAATTTCCGGGTCGTGACACTGTTGTTACTCCCCGTCGAGATTATAGATCTATATACATGCAGAGCGTTAGGATACGGACAGTTCCTGAGAAAATGTTGTGCTGAGAACGCAGATGTCTAGAAAGCGAGAAAAGATTATGTAAGTGTTTCAGCCTCCGTACTGTTCGGTATAGGCAAGATCGGAAGACATGAGCCAGTTCCTTCTATTGGGTTCCTAGGCACACACATGAGGTTCCACAACAGATCAAACATGCCAAAATAAAATTTTTCTATGTGCCAAAGAACCCTAATGCTAGATCGTTAACTAGAGGTAAGGCGAAACATGCAAGCAAACTACTTTGCTATAAAGTGAAAGTGACTACAACCTTTGTAGATCCGGTCCTCCACCTCTCTAGCTCCGTGTAGACGTCCCTCCGCTGCGATCATCGGATCCCGGACTCTAGCGTCGGTTTCATCGGAGAAATGGGCGGGCTAGGTCGTCGACTTCGATGCCGAAGATGATCTACGTCGAGGCAACTCAAGATCAAGCTCCATCTTCACTTGGTCATAAAACTTGTGAAGATAACACACTCTACTATATGGCAAGTGATAGAGGATGAAGAAATAGGAAGTGGGTTCACTTTGGATTTGGATTTCTCACACTTTTTCTCATGGCACCATTGGAGGTAGCAAGGTTTCTTCTTCTTGAAGAAGAAGAAGAAGAAGAAAGAATATATGATGAGAATAATAAAATTGTCGGGACCCGGTTCTTGCTCATGGAGCAAAGTGCCACACGGAACAAAGTGCCACGCCAAGTGTCGTGTTAAGTGGGCGCGGGCCACCTCTTGAGTCCGTGGGGGCCACCTCTTGAGTCCGTGGGACCCACTGTAGAACAATGGGGAATCTTCGGAATACATTCCGAAAGGGGACAGATCTGTACTATAAATGGAATGATACCACTCTTCAATACAGAGGCGCCTTTTAAGTGAACCAGAACTAAAAGGAGCTTGAGAACTCCGTAGTTAAGCGTGCTCGGGCCAGGGAAGTCTTGGGATGGGTGACCTCCTGGGAAGTGGCCCCTGGCCGGGTCCGGTTCGCCCCGTAGGACAAAACCGTGCGGCTTCGGCCAGAGCGGACAATATTCTCTGTATTGGGGGTGGGGCGTGACAGAATGGTATCAGAGCCGGTTCCTCAATAGTAGGTCTGTGGTTCGAGGACGAACCATTGTTCAAAGGTGGGGAGAATGTCGGGACCCGGTTCTTGCTCACGGAGAAAAGTGCCACACAGAACAAAGTGCCACTCCAAGTGTCGTGTGAAGTGGGCGGGGGCCACCTCTTGAGTCCGTGGGGGCCACTGTAGAACAATGGGGAATCTTCGGAATACATTCCGAAAGGGGACAGATCTGTACTATAAATGGAATGATACCACTCTTCAATACAGAGGCGCCTTTTAAGTGAACCGGAACTAAAAGGAGCTTGAGAACTCCGTAGTTAAGCGTGCTCGGGCCAGGGAAGTCTTGGGATGGGTGACCTCCTGGGAAGTGGCCCCTGGCCGGGTCCGGTTCGCCCCGTAGGATAAAACCGTGCGGCTTCGGCCAGAGCGGACAATATTCTCTGTATTGGGGGTGGGGCGTGACAAAAATCAATTGATGAATAATAATAAATCAAGTGATCTTATCATAATGCAACCATGGGTGAGGCTAACACATGTAAAGAATAAACTAGGGTTTAGGTAAATGGTTAGGGTTAAGGAATAAAACAAAATGGTTACTTTGTCAAATATGCATGAAGCATCAAGAAGCTTCTTGCATAAAGACAAAGAAAGCAACCATTCTATTTTACCAAAATGAATGAATAAATAAATAAATAAGGTAATGGAAACCCTAACCATTAACTAAACATGGTGTATAGCATACACTCACCCAAGTTTGCATGTATCATCAAACATGATACAATCTAGTGCACAAAAATATATCACATATACTACTTGTGCACATCAACTGAGAAAATCCATCTTAAGTGAACAAATACTAGTTAATGTAAAGTAATATATCAAATATATAATTATACATCAAATCATTAAATCAACACTTGATTTAATGATCTGGTCATGTCGCATATAACCGACTAATATCAAGTGTATCAATGTATCGAATCAACACTTGATTCGGTAACCCGGCTATATCATATATAACCGTCCAATGATACAAATCGCGAGAATAGAATACAGTATCACATAATGGTATTATTCTCGGTCCCGCACATATCTCATATGCGCTCCTATTTCGTTTCGCTTGAGCCAGGAAACCTCTGTGTAGGA
Source organism: Agapanthus africanus (assembly GCA_030015575.1). Lineage (NCBI taxonomy): Eukaryota > Viridiplantae > Streptophyta > Magnoliopsida > Asparagales > Amaryllidaceae > Agapanthus > Agapanthus africanus. The sequence continues at coordinate 123,855,085 of JASDDO010000004.1, read as the reverse complement.
CTCTAAAGACTCGTCAATACGCCGGCAGCAGGTGATGATCATATCAAAAACCCACAAGCCGCAAGCGGTCTGCTAAACATAACGGTCACCCGGGTATTGAGCGATCGGAAGATCAACGAGCTAGCCCGCTCACACTCCTGTGAATCTAACCAGTAACACTTGCCGTACAGTCTGGTCTGTTCGTCTGATATGTAGCATATCTCGCCTAGGGGTGGTAAACGTCAGACCCCAGTAACTCGATAAGTCATGCCGATATAAGGTCCATAACAAGCGTGAAACTACTGATAACTCTTACCAGTATATCACTGCAACCCTGGCCAGGGATTTCCAGTTATGGCCAGTCGAGCATAGCGCAACATCAACCCCCAATTCCGGGAGAGACGAATCCCCTCCTATCGCTCATTGCCTCCATGTGAATCGGGACTGTACCCAAAAACCACCTATTTGCACGACTCAATAGAGCCGTGGTAGGGTGGAAATCAAAGCACAGTGGGAGACACACAAGACTCTATGACAATCTCGGGTCAACGGAGTAAGCTGTACCAGTGTCACCAGAGAACTGCCATCTGACGTGAGTTATAATACCATCTGGGAGTTCTCGGCGAGTCCGTTCAATGTACCCAGTCACCACTGAGCACCCGCATACCATCTCATGATGTCAAACACCAATGAATATGGGATCATCCATCGCCCATCACATGGGTCGAGAGGATATACGCTAGTCTACTCTGGAATATCGTTGCCTCGTCTCGATATTCCCACGACTAGGAACATTGAAGGATGTACTCATGGACCACCCAGTCCCTACTCGTATGATCTACATCATATTCCTGGAAGTCGAGTACACATCCTAAGGGCTTTATCAACATGTAACAGAGAGACCGAAAGTATACATGTTAAGATAAAGAGCAACCAGATAGCGTACTATCATGTCGAGCAAAAAAGTCCTACCTATATATGTCCCAGCATCCACTACAATATACATCCAATGTACAGTAATGGCCTCTTGGGCATACATATAACTAACAATCTCCCACTTGCACTAGGGCCATCTGTAGCAGTGGTTGCAATATCTAATACTCAACCATCCCATAAAAGTCTCTCTTTGGGAAAAGGCCTTTGTGAGTGGATCCGCCGTGTTGTCCTCTGAGTCTACTCTCCTAACCTCGATCATGCTGGAGATCAACCATCTCCATGATCAGGTGATGCTGCCTCAGAATATGTCCGGGTCACTGATGGGACCGTGGTTCCTTGGCCAAAGCCACACTTCCATTGTTATACAATGGTAGGAACCTAGTTCATCCCAATATACACCCAAACTGCCTCTTTGGTAGTATCCTTTTTAGCGATGTTATCAGCCTTTATCGTCTAATTTGCCATGGTATATAGCTTGGAACTCTTCCAACATACCGTCCCTCCATTGACGGTAAAGACAATGCCTGCGACTGACATTCAGTCGACCTTATCACCCTGGAACCTTTCCAGTGGTTCTCCCCAGGATCGATTGATACCATCTCACTAAACCTAGTGAGAAGCCTAACATCCATTTAGATCTATCTCATAGATCCAAATCCCAGGATTTAGGAGGTATCACTTTGATCCTGTATGGAGAATCCTTGTGATAAGCGGAGATTGACCGTTCGTAGTATAAGAAACTTTTTTCCTATCAAGAGTATGTTGTCCACGTACAATACGAGGATGAGCACCTTACTATCTACTACCGTTTTGTATATACAAGGTTCATCTATTATTTTGATGAAGTCAAACACTTTGACTACCACATCAAAACAGACGTTCCAACTCCGCGATGTCTGCTTTATTCTGTAAAGCATCTTGCACATGTTTCCGCTGCTCCCACTGTTTACGAATCCCTCTGGCTGTGTACTTATAGACGTTCTCTTCTAAATCAGTATTTAGAAAAGTAGTCATGACACCCAACCACCAGATATCGTAGTCATGGTATCGTAGTCATGTACTTTGTTGGTGTACATGGATTCCATCTCAGATCGCTAAGCATCCAGCCATTCTTATAGAGTCCCTACTCTCGATGGCCTGCTCGAAACTAGTTGGGTCATCATCTCATGATGCAATCCTCGCTCCCACTGTCATCGAGAAACCAAAGTATCTCTCAGGCGGATGAGGAACCCTGCTAGATCGGCGGAGAGGCTGAGGTTCGTCGGGGACTATTGAATCCTCTGGTTCTGTCAAATCATTAGCTGTAGTTTGTATATCTTGAGCTTTTCCAGTTCTACAGAACTGACCTTGCCTCGATCTTGTCCGGATTTTTCTTTTGACATAGGCCGGACAATCCCAAATCTTAACTTACTTAAGAGATAGGCTCTTCCCATACCATATCTTATATGGAGTGGTAGGCACTGATTTGATTCGAACCCAATTCAATAGGTATGCAGCTTTTCAAGTGCACAACCCTAAAAGGAAATAGGTAACTCATTAGTACTCATCATAGAGCACACCATATCTAATATGGTGCGGTTGCTCTGCCCCGATACACCGTTGTGCTGTGGTGTATACGGAGGAGTAGTGCTGAGAGAGAATTTCATTCTCCTTTAGAATAGTCCAAGAATTCCATGCATAAGTATTCTCCTCTCTGATCTTATCATAGGACATAATACTTATACCCGGTTTTTGGTTCTATACTTTTAACTTATATTCTATGAATATCTCAAAAACTTCGGACTTATGTTTCAACAGGAACATATGGCTGAATCTTGAGAGATCATCAGAGAATGTAATGAAGTACAAAGAACCAGTCCTGGCATGTGTAGACAGGGGACCTAACATACATCATCATGTATCAGTCCCAAGAGTTCACTAACTCTTTCTCTGTTTCCAATAAACAGAGCTATGGTCCTCTAATCTTTGTGACATGACTGGCAAGTTTCACAAGATGTAAATTCAAACTGATTTAAATATGCATCTTAATGTAACTTGAGCTAGTCGGGTCGCATTGATATAACCTAGTCTATAATACCTCAAGAAGGATTCGTTCATTTCTGAACTCTTCCTCTTGTGTGTGTTCTGTATACTAAGAACTGTTGTTTGATTTAGAACGTCAATGCTTTTAGATAACGTGCCTGAACCGATCAACTTTTGATATAGGAAATGTTCAAAACATTATCCAACAATACAAAATTATATCCTTCTTTAATAAATAAAGAGATTAATATGATTTTGTATATTAAGTTCGGTATCTAATAGCATTTGTTCCGAATCAATGTATTTGTAATACAAGGTGACAGTGACCAACAGACTTGGCTGCAACACTTGCCCCGTTTTCTGTCTCATGAAACTTATCACCCGTTCTCAGTTCTCTACCTTTCCATAGCCCATGTAACGGATTACATTTGCGGGATCCTGATCTGGTATCTAATACCTAGGACGTAGAGGATACTGAGAAACAGTTCTTTGTAATGGACACACCCGAAGAAGATGCATCATATGCACTTTCTTCGTTTGGGCGGCATGGGAATCTTGGTATTCCCCTATTTCCTGCTCGGTCTTATAACAATTATAAGTTGGAGCGGGACCAACGTTCCCCAGCTCAGTAAAACAAGCGGGTTCGGTCAATACATCCATATTATTATCTTGATTAAGGCGTGATATGGTCGCTACCTAGAGAGAGAGAAGAAAACACTCTGCGTGCGCTCTTGCAAGAATAGATTGGTTATATATTTTATCTAATCAGGATGGCTCCCACTGTTTTAATCAAATCTTTCTTCAAACCCTAAAAGGAAAGACTAGCCGGGATTAATTACACTCTACAAGTTCGCCAATCTTTCAGGCAGGCCAGTGTCGGTACTTTGAGGGAGGTTCCCCGTGCTTTCGCACGGACCTAATTAAAGTAAATCTCGTTTTCCCAGAGGCGTAACCCCGTTGACACCTTTCTAGACACCTACCTGATCGGCTAATTGCAAAGTGTAAAACTCTTCCAGGAGTAACAATTACTCGCAGTGGGTATCGGGATCCAACTATCATATAGAAGGTATGCAATCTCATTGCAAATTTCAACACTTGAAACTCCCGATAAAGGTTTTTACCCCTAGTACTTATGACCATAACTATGATCAACAAATCATAAGCACTAGTCAAGTTCTACCTGTCATTTCGTGATTAATTAGACCCACCCACATGACCCTTAACTAAGGTCAACAAAGTCACGCGACTGTCCTAACTAATCGCATCATATGCGGTGTAGGAAGACATCACTTAGCTACCGTACACTGTGCCTTGACTATGGTCAACAAACACAGCACGAATACTAAGTACTCTACTTCCTAAAATGACGGAGGGTTGCGAATGGTTTTTAATAAAACCTTTAACGCTTTGAACTTTATCTCGTTGCGGAATCAAATGGTTTTTAAATGGAGTGTTTTTTAGGCTTTTCTAGTTTTGCTAAAGGGGTCACTCCCGGTGAAGGGATCGTCGGCCCTTTCCTCATCGAATAAGGTGCATGATATATTATATATACCGCTGTGCAAAGCAGAAACTATAGAAGAAATCAAAAGACAAACCGAGGGTTGTAGCATCTGCCAGTTATTGCTAAAGGAGTCACTCCCGGTGAAGGGATCTCGGTCCTTTCCCTATCGAATAAGGTGCAGGATGTTCTATAAGGAACACCGCGATGCAAAGAAAGAACTGTAGCTACCTATTTTATTTTTGAAATTTGATTCCACAACATCTTTCAGGTTTATTTTCTTTCATTAATCACATTAATGAATATCCCATCATTTAAGTCCACCTAAACATCACAGATAAATATAACGTACGCTTATGCCATCCGCATTCGCCTCAATATCCCGTCTGCACCGTTAGGTTGGGTAACTAACGCCAGAGCGAGGTAGGGCTAGCGCGGGTGTAAAACATAAGCAACGTCTATATAATATATCATATATACTATATACAATATCTATCTGAACATATCACATGATCACATCACAGATAACGCAGCAGGAAAATATCATATGAAATATTGGATATACTAGGATGTCCGTGTTTTTAATACGAGCCCGTATAAAAACACGGATTCCACGGTCGCGATGAATAGCCAATCCCACACCCCTAGACCCCTACGAGAGCGGCAAGCAACCCTACCAATTCTAGGGTTAGGAGACCCGGACTCGACTCCTCGAGACGGTCTCCCACTGGACCTTAGAACCCGGTTACTTGTGCTCCCCTCCTTGGGTCTATCCTAATGCGGAAAAGTAAATAATATACAAAAGGTGACATCTTCCGCAACCTGGAAGTGCCGTAATAAAAGAATATTACATGAATGAAAATGAAAAACACTCGTCTCACATAAAAACCCCCGGCTATTCAAACACGACGATCCAATATAACATATCCAGCAACACATAACATCACATGTCATCAACATAAGTAAACATGCGTATCCCAATTGTCGTTGACATATAGCAACGAAACCGGCGATATCACATATTACACTTACGGTCACAGAAAAGAAAGTGTAAAACTACAACAGTTGGAATACGCAAACTCTTTAGACATCGCATGCCTAACCAAATGAATTCCTTAGACATCGCATGCCTAACAATTATAAACCCCGCATTTTAGTCACAATATCGAAAACACTTTTCAATATGAAGTCGGGCAATTCAACAAGATTCCCGACATCCTGAACGAATGCTCGTTGCAAACTTTAGTAGACGGCCGCACCCCCGATACCGTCGACGAAGTGCACTAAGGCGGAACACCGCTGCCGCGAGCACCCGAACAGATGCTTTCGGCGACGGGGTTCTCCTACAGTCACTTGGTCGGGGCTATGGGGCGTGGTTATCTATTAAGTTTACCGGCGAGTATCCGCGTACGCTACGTGATTGCGACGGACTTTTGATCACATCAAAATTCTGTGGCAACAGATCAAGTGAGACTAAACTGCTATGTTTATAACATCCAAATCAGTTATCTCATAACTACTTGTGGATTCCAAATATTGTATCACATTCCAGATAAATAGAAAATGTTAAACTTTCCGATCGAACATTCAAACACCCAAGTTTTCCCAAACAGCTCAACACATCAAATAAGTTTAAGAACATTCACTTCATGCCACAGTACCGACGGTCCAGCTGTAGAAGGGTCAAGCCAACGCCTCACATGTGGCTTGCCGTACTGCCCCAAACCCTAAGGTTCAAAGGGCAGTTCAAGACGGTCGCATAATCGAGTTAAGGTTTGTTGTCTTCTAGAGGGTCTATCGCGTTACTTGCACTACTCAGAACGTTCTCAAACTACGGAAAAGTCCAACAGTTGGAAATTTTCCGTCAGGGAAAAAATTGGGTATTTATATCCGGTCGAAATTTTTAACATATTCTAAAATTACCCGGAAAAACACATAGACAAAGATAAACAATCCGATCGAAACAACGGACTCCCAATACAACCCAGAAAACTAAACTCTTGAGTGCAAATTAAAAATTCCCAGAAAACTCAGGAATGAAATAAAGAAATTACTGTGCAAATTTTGATGGAAGAAGCGACCGTACGGCCGCGGAACCGCCGCACGAGCCATGCTCGTGCCGCGTTTCCGCGGTGCCTTAATCGATTTAGGCGCACGTTTTGAACAGTAACTCCTAGAAAACCCTGCTTAATTTTATGGATATTTTTAATTCACAAAAATCCACGATTTCAAAAATTGTACAGAGAAGGGTTTCGGGTTCGATCGGACTTCTAACATCGTCTACACTTCGCCTAAAGCTCTAGCTAGGCTCTGATACCACTGTAGGGTTCCTAGGCGCACACATAAGGTTCCACAACAGATCAAACATGCCAAAATCAAATTTTTCTATGTGCCAAAGAACCCTAATGCTAGATCGTTAACTAGAGGTAAGGCAAAACATTCAAGCAAACTACTTTGTTATAAAGTGAAAGTGACTACAACCTTTGTAGATCTGGTCCTCCACCTCTCTAGCTCCTTATTGACATCCCTCCGCTGCGATCATCGGATCCCGGACTCTAGCATCGGTTTCATCGGAGACATGGGCGGGCTAGGTCGTCGACTTCGATGCCAAAGATGATCTACGTCGAGGCAACTCAAGATCAAGCTCCATCTTCACTTGGTCATAAAACTTGTGAAGATAACACACTCTACTACATGGCAAGTGATAGAGGATGAAGAAATAGGAAGTGGGTTCACTTTGGATTTGGATTTCTCACTCTTTTTCTCATGGCACCATTGGAGGTAGCAAGATTTCTTCTTCTTGAAGAAGAAGAAGAAAAAGAAAGAATATATGATGAGAATAATAAAATCAATTGATGAATAATAATAAATCAAGTGATCTTAACATAATGCAACCATGGGTGAGGCTAACACATGTAGAGAATAAACTAGGGTTTAGTTAAATGGTTAGGGTTAAGGAATAAAACAAAATGGTTACTTTGTCAAAGATTCATGAAGTATCAAGAAGCTTCTTGCATAAAGACAAAGAAAGCAAACATTCTATTTTACCAAAATGAATGAATAAATAAATAAATAAGGTAATGGAAACCCTAACCATTAACTAAACATGGTGTATAGCATACACTCACCCAAGTTTGCATGTATCATCAAACATGATACAATCTAGTGCACAAAAATATATCATATATACTACTTGTGCACATCAACTGAGAAAATCCATCTTAAGTGAACAAATACTAGTTAATGTAAAGTAATATATCAAATATATAATTATACATCAAATCATTAAATCAACACTTGATTTAATGATCCGGTCATATCGCATATAACCGACTAATATCAAGTGTATCAATGTATCGAATCAACACTTGATTCGGTAACCCGGATATATCATATATAACCGTCCAATGATACAAATCGTGAGAATGGAATACAATATCTCATGCTGGTATTATTCTCGGTCCCGCACATATCTCATTTGCGCTCCTATTTCGTTTCGCTTGAGCCTGGAAACCTCTGTGTAGGACTCTAAAGACTCGTCAATACGCCGGCAGCAGGTGATGATCATATCAAATACCCACAAACCGCAAGCGGTCTGCTAAACGTAACGGCCACCCGGGTATTGAGCGATCAGAAGATCAACGAGCAAGCCCGCTCACACTCCTGTGAATCCAACCAGTAACACTTGCCGTACAGTCTGGTCTGTTCGTCTGATATGTCGCATATCTCGCCTAGGGGTGGTAAACGTCAGTCCCCAGTAGCTCGATAAGTCATGCCGATATAAGGTCCATAACAAGCGTGAAACTACTGATAACTCTTACCAGTATATCACTGCAACCCTGGCCAGGGATTTCAAGTTATGGCCAGTCGAGCATAGCGCAACATCAACCCCCAATACCGGGAGAGACGAATCCCCTCCTATCGCTCATTGCCTCCATGTGAATCGGGACTGTACCCAAAAACCACCTGTTTGCATGACTCAATAGAGCCGTGGTAGGGTGGAAATCAAAGCACTGTGGGAGACACACAAGACTCTATGATGATCTCGGGTCAGCAGACTAAGCTGTACCAGTGTCACCAGAGAACTGCCATCTGACGTGAGGTATAATACCATCTGGGAGTTCTCGGCGAGTCCGTTCAGTGTGCCCAGTAACCCTGAGCACCTGCATACCATCTCATGATGTCAAACACCAATGAATATGGGATCATCCATCGCCCATCACATGGGTCGAGAGGATATACGCCAGTCTACTCTGGAATATCGATGTCCTGTCTCGATATTCCCACGACTAGGAACATTGAAGGATGTACTCATGGACCACCCAGGCCCCACTAGTATGATCTACATCATAGTCCTGGAAGTCGGGTACACATCCTAAGGGCTTTATCAACAAGTAACATAGAGACAGAAAGAATACATGTTAAGATAAAGAGCAACCAGATAGCGTACTATCATGTCGAGCAAGAAAGTCCTACCTATATATGTCCCAGCATCCACTACAATATACATCCAATGTACAGTAATGGCCTCTAGGGCATACATATAACTAACACCTTCCAGGACACTGCTGCGATTAGATTGCACCGAGGATCAGTGGTGTCACGTGTATTCAGAGGGCCAGAGGCCGACGCCAGTGGGGTGCTGCTTTATGTGTGATCATACTAACTGGCCGAGAGGTGACCTGAGGAGTGCCATAGCGGAATCGTTTCCGTTAGCACACCTGACCGGGCAGATGAGCCGATAGAGTGCAAGGTTTGTGATCCACAGAGAAATGAGGACCCAGAGACAGAAGACGCCATACCATGAGCAGAAGGCAAGCAAATGTTCTTGCTCTGCCAGTTTGGGCGCACCGACCTTTTTTCAACATTGTAGGAAGTGTACCTTAATGTCATTTGTTGCAATTTGCGTTTGTGATCCAAGTATCACGCTTATATCGCTTGGAATATAGTTTTAAAGATCGAGTTTCAGGATATAGTTTTCGTACACCATGGCTGCACCTACTGGGTATTTACTTTTTGTGCATAGTTATTGCGCTTGAGATATATACTTTATACACCGTTGTGTTGATGTCGGTTTTATTCCTTAGCTGCACATGTTTATGGTTTCCTCGATTTCCTATAGTGGTTATGATATTTCGTGCACTAGGTGCATAGGATTTGGTATTTCGTGCACTAGATGCACAGGATTTGATATTTCGTGCACTAAATGCACAGGATTTGATATTTTGTGCACTAGATGCACAGGATTTGATATTTCGTGCACTAGATTATTTTTACAAACCCGATGCGTTTGGGTTGGATTTTTGCGCATATTAGGCGCTTGGTATGAGATTTTGTGCGCATCAGATGCACTTGAGTGAGATTTTATTCGTGCAATGAAATACACTTGATTTCGATTTCGTTTATGCATGACGGATGCACATGATTTGGACTTTCGCGCACATTGGCCGCGTGATATGATTTTAGTGCACACCTGATGCACTCGATTGGGGTTTTCGTTCGTGCATGTTAGTTGCACTGGTTTGAGATTTTCGGGCACTTTTGATGCACTAGGTGTTATTGTCGTGAACGCCAGTTGCAATGGACAGATGCTTTCGTGCATACCCGTTGCACTTAGTCTTACTTTTGTGCATATTGTGGAACCTGTACTTGGATTTGATTTCCGCTCGCACTAGACGCACGTGATTGTTGGATTCGCCTTTTGAGGCTGATATTGCTTTTGAGCACTTTGTTTTCATGATGAGGCCCTATACTTTGTAGTACCCTAGAAGGACTGATCCGAGGACAGTACCGGTGTACTTGCATGCATAAAAATTTACCAAGAGGTTTTTCAAAAAGGATCAATAGTCTCTCTATTACTTACGTGTCCACGAGCGACACGAACGTTTACAAAGGAAAAACCTTTTGGGATATTTAAAAAAAGAAGAAGGCGGAACATATATTTTGAGAAAAACTTATATGAAAGTATATTATTACTTTACAAATGAGCGTCCGTCAATTGCGCCGTAAGTTACACATCACACGGCGATTCAAAAAAAAATTCTGCATATGTTATTTCAGTTTTTGGAGATTTTTCAAAAAGGATGTGTACTATATACATATTATAGCATTTGCTTAGTGTATATTGGATTTCAATAGTGGATTTTGATATCTGTATCTCCATTGTAACTCCGATGATATGCGTACGAGTCCGATGATTTGCGTGACGCTTGACGGAGTTTGGTTTTGAGTTTCATTCACGGCTTCAGGCGCATGCGACGCGCTATGTTATTTCTGTTGCTTCCTTGATTTCGGATCCCTGTTGTTTTAGTCGGAGTTTGAAATGTTTTAGTATTGGGGGTTTAAATTTAAATTCAGGGACCGAATTTCTTTAAGGGGGGAAGATTGTAACATTTCTTAAATCGTTATGCAAAATTTTTCCGTTTTAGGGTAAAATAGTCGGTATTTTCAGTTTTAACCCGATAGTGATCAAACTTCTGTATAGTCATATTTGCAACTAGTTTTACTAGAATGAAGCTAGTTTGCGAGTTTTGTGGGTCACTTGGAAGTTTTGGTTCACTTTGATATTTTCTCTAATTAAAGTATTATATTAAGTTGTTAATTATGCACTTAATTAGTGGTGTTTACAATTTTGGCTTGGGTTAATTACTTCTAATGTGAATCTATGCTAATCTAATCACTAGATTTTTAGTTAATCCATCCATAGAAATATCAAGATATTTATAATTTAAATTTAATTATTAAAAGAAAAGAAAAGGTGGCAAAAATACTTTATTGCATTTATTAGAATTTATTGTTGTTTTTGCTTGATATTTCCACACATTTTACACAACCCCCCCTCTTTCTACTTGGCCGAGCCCTTCCCCATGCTGCCCTCACTTGCTCCCTTACTCATTTTCATCTTCTTCTTGCTCTAATAAATGATCAAAAATCATGAAATATTCACACAAACTCAAATACAAATTCATACTCCTTAATCTTTAGCCTAATCTAGCTTAGTTCTTCATTAAAGTTAGCATTTTGGGAGGCTGTTTTGGAATTCAATTCGCAAGTTTGGTAGTATGTTTGTGAGATATAAATCCTAACCCTAATCCTTTATTGTTGCTTAATTCTTTAAGCTAGCTATTTAAATATTTAATATACCTTCAATTTCATGTTTTGAATTTTCATGATAAGCTTTATGAATTTCAAGTTAGAGTTTTGATGTGTTTAAGTGGTTAATCATGAAGTGTAGACTTGGATAACCTAATCATTTTATGAGAATGATATTTGTTAAATTCCTATTTGTCTAATTGAGATAATTAGCAAACTAGGTTTTACTAAACCATGTTTTGGGTGAGATTAAAATGGTAGTAAGGGTTTGGATGACTTAATTAAGCCGCTTTGTGATGATTGTGATCACTAGATTGTTTAAAACATCTAGCTTTGTGTTAAAATGAGCTAAAATGATATAAACTGCTTACTAGGTTTTTGGTAAAAATTAGACGTGGGTTTTAATGGACATGGTGATGATGTTTATATTTTTATCTACGATAATTATATATGTTGTGAATGAGTATTGGTGCGATTGGATTTTTGGCGTGGCAGTTTTCATGTATAGCGACCCTAGTGAGTGTTTTGGCTATGTTTTCCGGTATTTGGAATTCTTGGTTTTGCGACTGGATATTGTATTTGGGCGTTGAACATTTTTACGTCAACGACGAGGGTTGTTTGGTTGTTTTGCATGCGTAGGCTATAGGTTCTAACCTATGAGCGCACCGCGTGCTGTTTTTGGATTTCGGAATTTGATGTTAATAGCATTGCGATTTCATATTAATTGTAGGTACCTTCGCGTGGATTTCGAGATGACGAAGCGCATCGACTACGGCTAAACGAGGAGTTTAGCAGGTGAGTAGATTTATATTTACAGGGGAAGTTGGGTAGATGGCGTATAGCACCCCCGCAAACATTGATATGGAATATCGTTTAATTATTTTATCTTGATAAATGATATGCGACGGACATAATTGTAGGATTTACAAACGATAATATGATAGAAGTTGATGCTAATGAACATATTGATATATGAGAATATGAAATGATAAATGAATCATGATAGGTACGAATTTGAAAGAAAACAAGTGTGACGTTTTTTAAATGCGAGATATTAATGTGAAGAATGAGTATAAGATGTGATATGATGACTTAGTGTGATATGTCGTTATAAGGATTCGAGTCGATATGAGATTGTTGATACCTTTGTAGGTCCCTTGATACGAGTTTGACATGGGTGTAACCTGAAAGATAGGTATATATATGGAAAATATTTTACATATCGAGTGATATGCCGTAAGAGACATAGATCTGTACCTCGATGTTGTATAGGTTGATAGAATCCCTATTTGTTTAATGCTGCCGTACGATAGATTACCGTACGCTATGAGTTTTACCTGTTGATTTATCCATACCCTTGTTTAGAGGAGGCCGTACGATGGATTGTATCGTACGTGATGTTGTGAGGCTGGATGCCGATTGATGGATTCGCCGACTCGGATATATATTGTAGACACGTATACCTTATAGCTTTTAGCTAATGATGTACTTTATGCTATGATCATGTTATTCTCATTGCATTAAATACACCTGTGCTAGTACACCTACACTATTATCGATGATGCGCATGTTACACTTACACAGATTTGTCGGTTCACACACCTCCATCATCGAAAATTGCCATGTCACTATATAGTAGAATTGCTACATCATGCCATGTTATATTTGCTATGTCCATATCACTGTTCTACGTTGCATGAGATATACGGACAGTCTTGCATCCTGTTAAATGTTGCATACATATTGACATGTAATTCATGCATACATACTGACATGTACACGCACATATCTAGCTATAGCTGCATATACCCCTAAGTAGTATTGTATTGACATGTGATTTTGAGACGTTGATTATTGTGCTATTTCGCTTATGAAATGCATCATACATACTTTCTTACATGTAGATACTTATACCTTGCTACAGTTACACGTACACCTCATATGATGCTGCACTTGATTTCGGAGGATTTGGGAACCGTGTGATATATTTTAAAACCGATTCATTTAAAAGAGCGGTTTTCCCTTAATATGCTCATATTGCCGTTTTATGTTGCATATATCAGTTTTTCATGGATTTACACATTTAGATATGGATTTCATGTGATTTATGGACTTGATAACCGTGGGGGTATTTCAAGAAACTATGTATTGTTTGAAAACCCGGTTTCTCTTGATATGATATTTCGATGTGTCCACCATGAGATTTCTCGGTTCCGAGATTTGTGATATATACCCGATGCGAGGAGTGAAGTGGGTCGTGCGTGGGTACACGGTGGAGCCCGGTATGGTTCCCCTCGGCAAGAAGATCGCAGGTGATGGCGAAGAGCCTGGAAGGATGGGCAAGTACCGACCGGTGATAGTATTTGGACTCGGCGGTTATCGTGGGGATACCGACCGGAGTGATGTACAGACATGACATCAGGGCCAGTCGTAGGGACGGCGCCTGAGGCATGAGGATTTACGTGTCGATGTTAGACACGGGTTTCATGATGTTTCGAGTGTCGAGGTTAGACACTCAGGTTTCCATGATTTTGTTGTGTCGCGAGGGACACACGTTGATTTATATCCTCATTTTACCTGCATATGCTTTTATGATATTTACATGCAGGAGCTGTTGTGTCAGTGATTGTATTGTGGACGAGATCCACTGCATACGTGCAGTGATTATATTGTTGGACAAGATCCACTGCATACATGCATTGATTATATTGTGGACGAGATCCACTGCATACGTGCATTGATTATATTGTGGACGAGATCCACTGCATACGTGCATTGATTATATTGTTGGATGAGATCCACTGCATACATGCATTGATTATATTGTTGGATGATATACACTTGCTGATAGGCATTCATTATGTGTTGGCACTTATGCAAATACGGTCACCCTAGATATCATAGTATTACCTTTATGATATAGTTGACCTAGGAATCATTTCTTATTTCGATTTCTACCTGGTGATGTTTTTCTATTCACGAATTGGCAACTCACCCCCGTTGTGCCACAGTTCTTGCAGGTTGACCATATGGATCAGTTGCGGCATCGCTGGCAAACAGCTGTTTTCGGGTGACTTGCTTGTGGTAGGTGGTACATGTTGGATCGTACCCCTCTTGTTTTCATTATTCATATTGTATCTACTCACTCCATCAATTTAGAAACTAGTTATTCTATATGTTGTAGACTTAGAAGACTTGTAGTTGCGAGACTTGAGCGATAGGTTTTATGTTTGCTTTTGGGGTTGATGTCTTGCTTTACTTTTCCTTGTGTGGATTTTCGCCGTTGGGCGTCGTATACTTGTTTGTATACTTGTGGTGGTTGTTTCCGACGTTGGGAGTGCTTTGCTCCTATTTAGGGATGCTTTATTTATTTTCTGTGTTGTACCTGTTTTCGGGGTTAGTTTTTACAAAGGAGGTGCTGCCCAAATTTTCAAAAGAAAAAACATGATTTATTTTATCTCTATTTCTTAAAAAGGTTTAGATTTCTGGGTTTCAGTTTACTTGAATTACGTTACGCCTGTAGACGTCGTGTGATTTAAGTGCTGGTCGCGAGCTTATAATTTGGGTCATGATAGTACCCCGGGGCAAGAAGATCGCAGGTGATGGCGATGAGTTAGTGGGGGAATCCTACCTTCCGGTGACAGTACTGGACTCGTCGGTGATCACGGAGATATCGACCGGAGTCATGTGCGTATGGATACGTGGAATTTCGAGTGTCCAAGCTGGGCATTCGGGTTTCGATATCGTATGATACGTACCTATCAGGACCAGTCGTGGTGACGACGCCTGATAGACCAGTTTTTATGTGTCGATGCTGGGCACTAGTTTTCATGATGTTTTCGGGTGTCGATGTTTGACACTCAGTTTCCATGAGACTTACAGGTTATGAGGGTCGATATTATGGTCGATATGAGGGCTGATATGAGGGCCGATCCGAGGGCCGATTTGAGGAAATTGGGATTTTGATTGTCTTGATAGACATTGGTCCTGCCACGATGAGGATTCCGTAAGGATGACATGTTTTATCCCATATTCCGCATTTATTTTATATGCATTGCTTCATGTATGTAACATTTCATAAAAGTGAAATATTATTTTTGGGAATTTAAATAATTAAATAATAAATATTATGAATATTTTGATAATGCGGTATAATTAAATACCGATAAATTGGGAAATATTTGGAAAATTGTAGTAATTTCTGAAATGAGGGTGTTTTATTTGATTTAAGCAAATTATGAATTTTTTTAATTTATTATATACAATTTTAATGCTAATCGCGATTAAGTATCGCTAATCGTGTATTAAGCTTGTTTTGTGCATGTGACATGCACCAAGTCATTTCTCACATTTTTATATTTTCCTACCATGATCTTTTCTTATTTTCATTTCCCGGTTTAGTTTTAAAATGAGAAGAATAGAAAAGAAAAGAGAAGAAAAGAAAAGAAAAGAAAAAAAGAAAAGGGAATAAAGAATTGGGTATGGGCATGAGAGAGAAGAGAGAGAGAGGTGAGGGGTCATTTGACTAAGGCCTTCAATGTTTTCACTTCATTTTCTTCACCATTTTCTTCTCCTACTTCATCCTTGGCTGCCCACTTCCCTCCACCATCTCAATGCCTCAAAACACATCAAAAGTTCATCCCCACTTCAATAAAAACTTGCACAAGCTCACTACAAGCATTTTGGACCAAGAAAAATTAGATTTTGAAGACTTGGGGCAACTCAAGAAAATTCTAGAGTTGCCAAATGAGGTAATTCTTACACCATTAGTGTATTCTTTTATTCACTTTAGTGTCCATGCATGTTTAGAAGTGATTAAGTGATGTTTAGTGAGGTTTGAAAATTCCAAGTTAGGGTTTTGAGAAATTATTGAATCCAAATGAGTAATTGAGATTAGTAGAGACCTTATAACCCCTCTAGTGTTACTTTCATAGACTGAAACCATAGAATCAAACCCAAGACATGAACTTAGAAATCCCCGATATCGTATTTTGTGGAAATTGTGAAGGGAAATTGATATCTGCTATGACTCGGGGACCTGAAAAATTTTTTAGCAAACACAGTGAGTAGTGCAGGCAATCTAGATGATAACCTCAAGACCCGAGACCCAAACCCCACTTCCTGGCCGCAATTTGCTGCCAGGTTAGGTGATATTAGTCTTGTGTTTGTTCTGTGGCTCCTATATCAGTAAAATATACCCTCCACATATGCAAAATTGGCTAATTTCACCTAAGGTAAAATCTGGAGCATATATTCTGAGATTTTGTTTTGGTTTCATGCTTATTAATAACCTGAACTTTGTATTTGTGTTTTATCTCGGTCGATTCACGTTTATACGTTGTCGAGAGTTGTTTGGTTATTCGTGCATGCAAAGATCATAGGTTTTAACCTATGTGTGATACGCGTGCCGATTTGGTTTTCGTGCGTGATTTCTATTTACGATGTCTTGTGATATATATGTAGGTACCCCCCTCACGTGGACTTCGGACGATGAAGAAGAGGATGGAAACATCGACTTCGGTAAGCAAGGATAAGGTGAGTAGATCTATATCTACGGGAGATGTCGGGTGGATGGCGTATAGCACCCCCGCAAGTTTTTGATCGAAACCGATTCATAGAACATGGTTAAGGAAACCTAGATTAGAAAACTATGGATAGGGTTAAAAGGATAGTTAGAGATGATGTGAATGATCGAATATGTATATCGAGATTTGAGATGAAAGCTTTAGGGATATGAAAAGTGAATGTGAACCACGACTTATAGATATATAGTTGAATTAGAATAAGTATGAATTTTAGGGTAACATGACACTTGACGTATAGGATAGAATGTATATATAAATTGACTTGATGTGAGATATAAATGCGATGTAAAGAATATACGATGTCATATGATGACTTTATTGTATGTTGGTATACGGATGCGAGTCGACTGAGATGATTGATACCTTTGTCGGTCCCCTGACATGAGTTTGTTAGATGTGACCTGGGACAAAGGTATATAGATATATATAGAATGTCGTGAATCATGAGTGATATGCCGTACGAGACGTTAGGTCCGTACCCCTCATTGTCATATAGGATGATAGGATCCCTGATGGTTTAATGCCATCGTACGATGGTTTACCGTACGTGGCGAGTGTTATGATGACTGATCCATACCCTTGACTAGAGGATACCGTACGATGGAGTAAACCGTACGTGATGTTGTGAGGCTGGATGCCGATTGATAGATTCACCGACTCGGTCATGTTAGATACGTATACCTATCAGCATTTGCATACAATTTACTTTATGCTACGATCATGACACTCTCATTGCATTACATATACCTGTGCTAGTACACCTACACCATTATCGATGATGTGTATGTTACACTTACACAGATTTTCTGGCTCACACACTTCATCATCGATAATTGCTATGTCACTACACAGTAGAATTGCTGCATCATAATATGACTCCTTGCATGTTTTATCTGCTATAGTTACACATACACCTTTATACGATGTTGCATTTGACTTGGGAGAAATTGGGAACCGTATGATATATTTAAAAACTGGATTTATTTAAAAGAGCGGTTTTCCCCTGATATGTGCATATTACTGTTCCATGTTGCATGATATACGGATATGATTACATTTCAGTTATATGTCGCATACATCTTGCTTTACGATTATACGCATTGAGATATGCTGTTTTCATGAGATTTCTGGATTTAAGAACCTTGGTCATTTTAAAAAAAAGTATGTATTGTTTTAAAAACCCGATTTCTCTTGATATGATATTTCAGTGCGTCCACCATTCGTTTTCTCGGTTCTGCGACGTTTGACAGTGATACCCGATTCGAGGAGCTGGATGAGGCCGATGGCGGGTTCATGGAGTACCCGGAATGGTACCCCGGGGCGAGAATGGATTTGCTGTGCAGTAGATGGTGAGCCTGGCAGAGGGACTACTACCTACCGATGATTGGTTAGACCTAGCAGTTATCCGAAGGATACCGACCGGAGTCGAGAGATGGATAGGGGCCGACCCGTCTGCCGGAGCCCGAGGGCTGATCCGGACAGACGGAGCCCGAGATATGAGGATTTATATGTCGATGCTGGACACGGGTTTCATGATGTTTCGAGTGTCGATGCTGGACACTCAGGTTCCATGATTTTGATGTGTCGTGAGGGACACACGTTGATTTATATCCTCATACCTTCATGCATATGCTTTTATGATATTTACATGCATGATGTTGTTGTGTCATTGGTTGACACGTGGACGAGATCCACATGCTTACATACATTGATTATATTGTTGGATGATATCCACATGCTGATAGACATTCTTTTATAGTGTTGGCAGTTATACAGATACGGTCACCCTTGATATCATAGTATTACCTTCATGATATGGTTGACCTAGGAGACGTTGTTTATTCGATTTCTACCTGTTGATGTTTTCTATTCACGAGTTGGCAACTCACCCCCGTTGTGCCACAGTTCTTGCAGGTTGACCGCATGGATCCGTAGCGGCATCGCTGGCACACAGCTGCATTCGGGTGTTCTGCTATGGTAGGTGGTACATGCTGGATCGTACCACTATTGTATTCTTTATTCATATTGTATCTAGTCAACTCCATCGATCAAACTAGTATTTGTATAAGTAATGAGACTTAGTGAGACTTGTGGTTGCGAGACTTAGAGCGAGGGGTATTCCGCTACTTGTGGTTTTTGATGTCTTGCTTATTTATTTATCTTTTGTGGTGAACTTTGCCGTTGGGAGTCGTATACATATATTTATGCTTTGCGTGGTTGTGGATCCGCCGATTGGCGAAGAGCTAGCTCCCACTTTGGGATGCCTTTATATTATCATGTGTTGTGGTTTTGGGTCAAAAATACAAAGGAGGTGCTGCCCAAATTTTTAAAAGCCGAAACATGTTTTCTACTAGTAACCCCCACTTGCATTTTTATGTTCCATTGTTTATGTATTTAGGAAAACTTTTGATTTCATCATACTTTATTTTCAAAACTTCACCTCTTTTATTTTCTTAAAAAGGTTTAGATTTCTGGGTTTCGGCTTATATACTTGAATTACGTGACGCCTTTTGACGTGGCATGATTTAAGTGCCGGTCACGAGATAATATTTCGGTTCGTGATAAAGTTGGTATCAAAGCGCTAGGTTTAACCTTGGTTTGAGTCTATATTTGACTATGCGGAGTCTAGGGCGTATATATATTTCGGAACCTAGGTTTGACCTTACAGAACTTAGGCTTGAACGGGGGGGTATTAGACCCGAACTTTCGTTTCATAGGTTGACCCTGATTGATGGAGTAGGTAACTTGAGTAGAGTGACGTACCGTACGTATGTTCCGCGGCATATTTACGATACGATGCTCCACTTAAGAAACCTTAGGATGTACATATTTTGAGATCTGTGATTCTCTTCGTACCCATGATTATACATCCAGTTGAGATCCTTGACTCTATTCGTTTTCATGATCATACTCTCATTGATTTTGTTCCTCCTTATGATCATGTATCCATTCTGGATCTGTTGATTCCTTTCGTCCCTTTGGGCTATTGTCATCGATACTCGATTGAGGTTCCTATCACCATGGTTTGATCGCAGATTGAGCTGCTACTAGTGTTGCGGTCAGGGCGAGCTCGTCATGGACGAGGACTGACCATTGTGTTTTCTGGTGACACGGGAACGTCCCGATGTAGTGTATGTGTTGTGACCTCTTGTTGAGATGAGTGTTTGGTTTTACACCGGACGATCGGGCCATTGTTAGAGCTGCCAGTTGTGAGAGGACTGTTGATGTACCGCCTACCTCAGAGATTGTGATGTCGTCTATCGTGTGGACAGATGACCCAGCTGTTGCTGAGATTGATGTGATGTCGCTTCCAGAGCTTACGAGCTGAGATCGCTGGAGCTTCCAGGAAGAGATGCGACAGATGATAGCTAGTCTATCCCGAGTTGAGAGGCGAAGGTGATTCATCAGATTGATGCGCCGACGCAGGCCAGTTGAGTTGAAGATTTCCAGTGTGGAGAGCCTTACTCAGATCTAGAGAAGTCCGATCAAGAGATGACCGTTGATGTATCGTCTTTCCGGGAGGATTGAGGCATTGTTTAGAGTGCGGACGAAGGGTATTCACATGTCATCTAGGTGAAGTTAAAAAGTTCGAGCGAATGTCAGAAACCCATTTTTCCATGTTTGAAGTATTCGAAGGAACATGCAAGTAATTATGTGGACCCTCTAGAAGAATGAAACCCTAACTCGACATGATGACCATGGAACCGCTTTTGAACCTTAGGGTTTGCGGCAGTTTAGCGGAGCCATTAGTGAGGCTTGGGTTTGCCCTTCTACGGTTGGTTCATAGGTACTGTGGCATGTACTGGATATTATTAAACTATGCTCAGGTGTTGAGCTTTCGGAACTTTATGGGACATTGATGAATCGATCGAAACGTTTAACGTCGTCCGGATATCATGTGATAGGAGATCAGCAAGCTGACCCGCTTCGGATAGAGGACCTCACCCAGGTGCATTGTGAGTTGATCGAGAACGGACGAGTATGAGTATTCCTCCGATGGTTGGGACGAGTTCCCGAGGACGCGTTCGGCTAGATATCTTCTACAGGGTGATGAAGATACCATGTTCGTGATTTCGATTCCGTGTGAGAGACTCAGGATTGACTGTAGCCAAGGACATTTACAGTACGCAGATAGCATGATGTGACGTCGAAGTGGACGATAATAAAGACGAGTGGAACAGGAGGTTCGTGCGAGATGCTGACGAGCTGTTGTTACTCCCCGACGAGATTAGAGATCTGATATGTATACAGAGGCGTTGGGATGCGGCCAGTTCCTGAGGAAATGTTGTACTGAAAATGTAGATGTCCAGAAAAACGAGAAAAAAATTATGCAAGAGTACCTGCCTTCGTATAGTTCGGCATAGCCGAGATCGGAGGAGACCCTGAGCAGGTTCCTTCCAGGACACTGTTGCAATAAGATTTGCACCGAGGATCAGATGTGTCACGTGTATTTAGAGGACCAGAGGCCGACGCCAGTGACATGCCGCTTTATGAGTGATCATACTAATTGGCCGAGAGTTGACCAGAGAAGTGCCTGAGCGGAATCATTCCCGTTAGCACACTTGACCGGGCCGATGAGCCGACGGATTGCGAGATTGGTAATCCACATTGAAATGAAGACCCAGAGACAGAGGACGCCAGACCGTGAGCAGGAGGCAAGCGGATGTTCTTGCTCTGCCAGTTTTGGGCGCACCGACATTTTTCGACATTGTAGGAGATGTACCTCAATGTCATTTGTTGCGATATTCATTTTTGATCCGAGTATCATGCTTATATCGCTTGGATTTGAGTTTTGATGATGAGTTTCCTGATATTGATTTCGTGCACCATGGCTGCACCTACTGGGTATTTGCATTTTGTGGACAGTTATTGCACTTGATTTAAGTTTATACGCCGTTACATTGGTTTGCGATTTGTGCATATCTATTGCACTTTGTATTGATTTTGTGCCTTGGCTGCGCATGTTTATGATTTCATGGATTTCATACAGTTTATTTGATTTTGTGCGGGTGGTACGCACTCGATTGTGATTTTCATTTGTGTATGTTAGTTGCACTGAATTGAGATTTTCGTGCACTTTTAGTATTTATATGCAATTTGTGCACACTGATGCTCATGGTTGTGAGATTATATACCACGGTATACCTGATTTGGATTTGGATTGAAATGTGTTGTATACCGTCGATTTTGATTGTGATACTCTATATTTGTTTTCGTGCACATTCTGCACTTGATTTGGATGCTTGCGCATACTTGACGTGCTTGATGTGATTTTGGTGCACACCAGATGCACTAAATCGAGGTTCTTCGTGCATATCAGATGCACCTGATATTGCTGTCAGGCACACCCGCTGCTTTTGATTGGTGTTTCGTGCACACCCGTTGCACTTAGATTTTGTTTCTGTGCACATGAATGCCACATGGATTTCATTTTTTCCGTGCGCACCAGACGCACGTGGCATACTTATATACATTTTGGGATTGAGTTCTTTTGGAGCAGTATTGCTTTATGATTTTTACTATATGGTATAGTAGCTGAGTAAGACTAGTCCGAGAACATTACCTGAATATATTTTTGCATGCATGGATAGTTATCGAAGGGATTTCCAAAAAGGAGCTATAGTCTCAGTATTTACCTACGTGTCCGAGATGACACGAGACATTTAACAAAGGAAATCCTTCTAAATTATTTTTCAAAACGGCGGGACGTGTATGTTAAACAAAAGGTATATACATATATAGTTATTTTCTTACAATAGACATACGCTACTGTGCAGTGATACGCGCATCGCACAGCGACATAAAAAGGTTTGGCATGCATTTCTTTCCGATGATTTGACGAATTTACCACAATGTTTACATGTATAGTTTTGATGTATATCATGTTGGTTTTCGTATTGGATTTAGACATCGGTGTCTTTACCATAACTTCGATGATTGCGGGATGCTTGACGGAGTTTGGATTTTGGTTTATATACTCGTTTTTCATGCGCATGCATTGCGCTACGATGTGTTTTATGTATTTATGATTTCGGAGCCCCGACGACTGGATCTTTTTACTGAAATGTTTTAGTGTTTGAGGGGTTTAAATTTAAATTTGGGAACCGAATTTCTTTAAAGGGGAAGACTGTAACATTTCAGAAAAATAAAATATTTCAGTATAGTGACAATCTCCGTATAGTCTGGTCTGTTCGTCTAAAACTATCACATATCGAGCCTAGGGGGACGGCAAGCGTCAGTCCCCTAAAAGCGGTATAAGTCGTGTCGGAGTGAAGCCCATTACACCTTGAGAAGCTACTGGAAAACCTACCAACAAATCTCGCTTGCCCTGGCCAGGGACCTTGCGTAATGGCTCTCCAAACACAGCGCGATATAAACCCCCAACACCGGGAGAGACGAATCCTATCTAACCGCCACTGCCTCCAAGTGCTTCGGGACTGCAACCAACTGCTACCTGTTTGCACGACTCAGTCGAGCCGTGGTAGGGTAGAAATCTAACAACAGTGGGAACACACTCGATGCGAAGCAGAAGTGTCAAGTCTACGGACTATGCTGTACTCATGTCACCTGGGAACTGTTAACTAACGACGGGTATAATACCAACAAACAGTTCCCTGTGAGTTATGTTCGGTGTTCCCGTAACCCAACGAGCACCTGCATACTATCTCCAATAAAATATACTAATGGCTGTGGGACAGACCATTTCCCGTGCTGGGACGAGAAGCGTACACACTAGTCTACTCCGGAGTATCGATGCCCTGTCTCGATAATCCAACGACTAGGAACCTGAAAAAGGATGTGCTTGGAGACTACCTAGCCCCCACTAGTGTGACTGACATCACAACGCTGGTAATCAAGCAAGATCCTATGGGCTCTATCAATATGTATTCGTGATATGCTAAAAGAAACATATACACATATTAAGATAGATATAAACTAAGTAGCATACTACTATGTTGAGCAAGACTGTTAATACAATTGTGAATATCCCAAGCTTCCATTAAGTAAAATACAAGCTAGTATGATACAATAATGGCCCCTAGGGCATATACACTAAGAATCTCCCACTTGCACTAGGGCCATGTGCTGGCGTATCGAAGACCTATCATCTCGAATAGCCTCTCGACCTGTGTCTGAGGTAAGGCCTTTGTGAATGGATCTGCAGTGTTCTCCTCTGTAGCAACTCTCCGGACCTCGATCTCCCGGCGATCTATGATCTCCCTGATCAGGTGATTCCGCCTCAAGATGTGTCTAGACTTTTGATGGGACCTGGGTTCCTTTGCTAAAGCTATAGCCCCGTTGTTGTCACAATACAGAGGTATTGGATCAACAATGGATGGAACCACCCGAAGTTCTATTAAGAACTTCTTTACCCAGACTGCTTCTTTTGTGGCATCAGAAGCTGCGATACACTCCGCTTCCATCGTCGAGTCAGCAACGGTGTCCTGCTTGGAACTCTTCCAGCACACCGCCCCTCCATTGAGGGTAAAGACATAACCTGACATGGACTTGGAGTCATCCTTATCACTCTGGAAACTGGAGTCAGCAAAAGCCTCGATCTGGAGGTCTTTTCCACCGTAAACTAAGAACATATCCTTAGTCCTTCTCAGGTACTTGAGAATGTTCTTTACTGCTATCCAGTGCTTCTCCCCTGGGTCTGACCGATACCGGCTTACCATGCTTAGTGCGTAATCTACATCTGGTCTGGTACACAACATCGCATACATTATAGAGCCTACCGCAGAAGCGTAGGGTATAATCGACATGCGATCCCTTTCCAAATCAGTCTTGGGAGACATCTCTTTGGAGAGGGTGATTCCGTGACAAGCCGATAAATTACCGCGCTTAGAATCTTCCATACTGAATCTTTTCAGTATAATGTTGATATACCTGGACTGTGAAAGTCCCAACATCCTCTTTGATCTATCACGATAGATCTGGATCCCCAGAATGTAAGAGGCATCACCCAGGTCTTTCATGGAGAACCTGTGTGACAAAAATCCTTTGACAGATTGTAGCATAGGAATATCATTTCCTATCAAGAGAATGTCATCCACGTACAAGATGAGGAATACGACAGTTCATGCTACAATCTTACTATATATACATGGTTCATCTGGATTTTTGATAAAGTCATATTCTTTGACCGTTTCATCAAAATAGATGTTCCAACTCCGCGATGCCTGCTTTAGTCCATAAATGGACTTAAGCAACTTGCACACTTTCCCGCTGCTCCCACTCTGATTGAAACCTTCTGGCTGATCCATATAGACGCACTCGTCCAAATTTCAATTTAGAAAAGCCGTCTTTACGTCCATCTGCCATATCTCATAATCGTGGAAGACAGCAATGACAAGAAAGATCCGAATGGATTTGAGCATAGCCACTGGAGAAAAAGTTTCGTCATTGTCCAAGCCAGGCCTTTGACGAAAACCCTTTACAACAAGTCTAGCCTTATAGGTTTCCACCTGTCCATCTACACCAATCTTCTTTCTGAAGATCCACTTGCATCCTATGGGTTTTACCCCATCTGGAGCAAAGTTCAAAGTCATACTTTGTTGGTGTAAATGGACTCCATCTCGGTCCGCATTGCATCCAGCCATCTTACTGAGTCGTCGCTCTGGATGGCCTGCTGGAAGCTAGTAGGTTCATCATTATCAATGATGCAATCCTCTCTATCCCCGTCTATGAGAAAACCGTAGTATCTCTCAGGCGGATGAGACGGCCTACTACTCCTGCAGAGGGGTGGGGGAATGTCCTGTTCTTCTGGAACTTCTGGTTCTACCAAGCTTTCAGTAGTAGCTTGTGGTTCTGGAATTTCTTCCAGTTCTATTGCGCTCCAACTTGTTTCTTTTTCTAAAAACTGTTGTTCTAGAAAATGGGCATTACGAGAAACAAAAACCTTTTGTTCCTCTACGTAATAGAAAAATACCCCTTAGCGTTCTTTGGATATCCCACAAACATACACTGTATTGAGCGTGCCACGAGTTTGCCTGCATGCTGCTTTTTAACAAAAGCTGGACATCCCCATATCTTGAGATACTGAAGATAGGGTTTCTTCCCACTCCACATCTGATATGGTGTGGTAGGCACAGTCTTGGTAGGAACTCTGTTCAAAAGATATGCAACTGATTCTAGTGCATAACCCCAGAAAGATCGCAGTAACTCAACATTACTCATCATAGAATGTACCAATCCTATAGGGTTCGGTTCCGTCTCTCCG